>JASXTE010000011.1:27177816-27852816 GCA_030280995.1 Hemileia vastatrix
TATAAAATTGAGAATATCAAAATTGCGCTTTGACAGATCAATTGGGCTCATTTAGAACTATTGATTTGGCTATTTAAATGCATAAAAATAACACTTTTCAAATTTGGTGTTTTTTATGCCAGAAATGGCTTCTGTGTACTGGCCACATACTGCCTGCTTTTTTCCCGTGTGAATAGCTTCATTTTTAGCAAAGTTAGCTTTTTCACACTATAATTACCCCACATTCTACGCCCACTGTGGGGAAACACACTAAAATAGGCGACAGGCGCTTATTTAGTGTCCTAGCTTAATTAATAATGCATTGACCCTGTTTATATGCACTAATTTCATTAATAACCTCACTCTTGGCACTTTATTTCATCACCACGCTTAAATTCGCCTAATTTTAGTCAAGGATTTACCCGTGCAAGCGCCTGCCAAGAACTGCATGTAGTTACCCCACATCTCACGCTCTTTTTTAAGTTTTTTGGTGGTTTCTCAGTCAATTTTGGTTATTTTTGAATGGGAATTTCACGTAGTATAATGTCAGGATTAGCCCCATTATTTCTACAGTCAATCCCCCTTATTATTAAGCTATTATTAACCTTAAAAAGTCTCCTTTAGTCCTTAATATTATTGTTTTATACGCATATACTCTCTTTTTGTCTTTTTCTTTAATTTTGATGGATTTCCCTTATTATTTCAGGATTTTGGCGGTTATTACTCTTCTAATTATGTCATGGGTCACTGTGAATGTTGATGGGAATGTCTATTAGTTGTTTAGAGGCGTGATTAACTGTGTATTGGGTGGTACATCAAGGGAATCATTGGGGAACTCAGTGTGTATAAAAGGAGGAGGTTTTTGGGTTGTATTTCTTCATTCTTTATCATTACAATTTAACCAATATAACCAAACCAATTACAATACATATCAATTAGTACTTTTATAAGACTTTTGAATAGTATCTGAATTTATATAATCTATTTTTCTACCAACTATAAAGATTGTAAGCCATATATAAGAATAGTGAGAATTATATTACTGAGACCTTTATATTTGATTATATTTTACAATTTAGTGGATTAGAACTACAGTATTCATATAGGACCATTAAAATCTTCTAGACAACTGACTATTCAAGCTAGTTCACGTCCTTGTACTTGACCTTAGACTGACAATTGGGGACCTTTCCTCAAGAATTCTGTTATAATCCTGTAAGTGAAATTTTCAAAAGAAGGTGCACGTAAATAATATCCCTATAGAAATATTTGGATAATTACAACAGGTTGGGGTCACTTATATAGTGATTTCAGAAAAAGAAGCCCTGTTATATTATAAAATTGTGATATTGAATCAACAATTTTACCACTAATTTAACTTATAATTGTTATTAGTGGGTCTGTCAATAGACCAATTAAATTTGAGATCTTTGCAGATAAAATTTTTACCACTAATTTAACATATAATTGTTCTTAGTGGGAGTCTGTCAATAGACCAATTAAATTTGTGATCTTTGCAGATGATAACCAATTAAACTGATTAATTGTTTTCTTTTTACAGGACTCTTAATCCCTTTTTATTGGTTTGTAAAATTCATTTAATATTTGGAAAGAATCTTACTAACAAATTTTCTTTTTTAAATATAAATACACGGCTACATATTGTAGACCAGTTAAATCAAGTGACCACATAAAAGCATATTTGACTTTTGGCACTTAAAATATTCACTTCATAGCAATAAGTAAGCAATAAAATTGTCTTCAGTGGTATTGATAAATACTGATAAAACTCCTTTTTGAAGTTTTCATATCTAAACTTTCAATTCTTTAAATTCCACGTAAAAATGTGTGACAACAATGACATTGTAAGTAATAAGGTAAAACCTTATAACTTAAGACCTAGAGCTGAAAGACCTGTTACAGGACATTCAAATGGAGGGCCAGGACTCTCCCATAATCAACAACACTCCGTCAATGTCTCTGGAGGAAAGGGAAAAGCTTTTAAAGCAGGTTTCAATAAAGAAAACAAAAAATACTTTACAAGAACAAGTTCACTCCCTATCCACCCTACTGAACACCTTGACAATAAGAGTCAACAATATAGTGGACCAGATCAACAATCTGGAAAAAAGAGCAGCTCAAGGTTTCATAGAAGTCAACCAAGCTCTAGTGGACATAAAGACTCAACCACCAACAGTGGCACCCAACAATTCCATAGCAACACCTCCAGCCCAAGAGGAGGACCAAAAAATTACTGTAAGCAAATGGAAATGGGATTGGTACGCCCAAAACTACAACAATCCTCAACAGCAGGGCTCCAGCAGTCACCCTTACAGGGGAAAGGCAAGGAGAGGCAGGGGAAGTGGGATAAGACCTTGGTAAGTCATCCAACTTCTTATGATCAATTATATCAACCTGAAAATAAATTACTTATAGGTAATGAGATTGATAAGGAAATATTGGATATTATTGATAAGGATTTAAAGGATTATTCATTTGAACAGAATATGTTAAACTTGTCTTTACATGAGGACAATGTAAATAGTTTTATTGATCACCAGGAAAATACTATTAATATAAAAATGGAATCAAATGAATTAAATCTTGACCCTGATAATGAGTCTTCTGAATTGGACACGGAAAAAATAGAATATTTTTTAAAAGAGAATCCAATGGAATCAAAAATAATAAGTAAATTATTATTGAGAATTGAAAAATTGGAAGAGTTCTCAAAAGAGTCAAACATTAATACAGAAAATGTATTATTACAACTAACACAATCATTGAGTACCACAGCCAATAAATTAAAAATTATTGAAAATTCAAATAATGAATTAATCAATGAGAATAAAAGATTAAAATCTGAGATTAGAAATTTAGAAAGTAAATTAGAACACTCTCAGAATATTATGGCTACCATAGAGGGACGTGTAAAATTGTCTTTTTCAAATGTAAATGATACCTTAAATCATGTACCTGTGATAAAAGATAGGTTACAAAGAGTAGAAATTGAAGTAGCTAACATTTTGAAAAATACTGAAACAATAAAAGATAATACCTCTTATGTAGAAAGAGTACCAGTTTTTATGAAACACTCTGATGATAAACCAATGATTGAACATGAACATAGTGTTATGGGCTCTGAGAATATAAAATCAGTAAAAGATGAAATAAATGATCATCTTTCTAAAGTAAGTGAATTACTCAATATTCCTCAGGTTAGGGAAGCAAAAACTAGCCAAAAGAACTGGCCTAAGTTAGATCAGTACCCTTCTTTTGACAGGGATTCAAAATCTGATTGGCAACAATTCATACAAAGAATTGATAACTTAAAATTTTCATACAAATTACCTGATGAAGAAATTACTTCAAAGTTAATATCTTTATTTACAGATGTGGCCTTATTATGGTTTGAATCTGTATTGAGTGAGGGAATTAATTACTCCTGGAATGAATGGAAGGCACAAATTGAAAGGCAATTTGGTGGCCCAAAATTTAGAATCACTCAACAAAGACTGTATGAAAGGGCCAGATATAATCCAAATGCTGGAGATAAACCCATGGTCTTCTTAATGAATTTAATAAAAATCATGAAAGCTATGGATCCAAAAATGGATTATGAAGAGTGGAAAGAAAAAATAATATACAAATTGCCTATATCAGTTAGAGACATTATTGTTGCTAGAACTGAAACTGTCAGAGACACCTCTGGATTCATTAATATATGCAATGAGATATTATTAAACCACAAATATGAAACCAAGTATAGTAATTACAGACAAAGTGTTGACGTGGTAAAACCTACTACAAGTAAGTTACCAGTGGAAAAGAAAAAACCTTCAGCTCCCCTTGTCCCTAAGAGACAAGAAAATAACACTTGTTACAAATGTAATGAACCTTGGGTTAAAGGTCACACATGTAAGAAAAGAATAAATGTTATTGAAACCTCACAGAATTCTGAACCTAGTAATCATGAAGATGAGAATGTGGAATCCAGTGAGGATTGCAAGAGTAACATATCTTACAGTGATGATGAAAATGAGATATTTGTATTAGAACAGGATATAATGTTCCTGAATGATGCTATACCTCATACAGACACATCTTTAACTTCTATAGAGGAAGCTGAAATAATTAAAGATGTATCTCATGATACTTACAAAATAACACCTATCAGAGCAACTATTATCATATGTGGAAAAGAAATGAATGCCATTCTTGACACTGGGGCTGCAGGTAGTGTAGTTTCACTTAATGCATTAATGAAACTTGATAGTAAGTACCAGGAAAAACTAGAACCTGTTCAGACAAAGAACTGGAGGGGTTTTGGTTCAGTATTAAATCCAATTGGCAAATACAAAACTGCTGTATTCTTTAAATATAATAATGGATATGTTAGAGCAGTTTGTGAATTTGTAGTAATGGATAATAATAATTGTAGTGATTGGTTTATTATTGGCAATGATTTATTGACAAAATTTGGCATTAAACTAGATCCTGCAAACAGTTGTTTCACCATAGGGGTGAATGGTAAAAGAAAATTCAAAATATGTTCTGAAAATTCAGTATATACCATTTCTCCTAGAGAAGAACAACTGCAAGGTGGAAGAACCACCAATGAAGTGGGTGAATTGGAAAATGAAATCCAAAAGGCCTCTTTCAGTCCTCAACTCTCAAAAATTGAACAAGAAGATATTTTGAGATTGATTAAATCATATCCTATGGCATTTGCTCATGGCTCAAATGAACTAGGATTGGTCAAAGACCATGAGATGAAAATCTCTTTAAGCTGTGATCTGGATAATATTCCTGGCAGTTTAAAAAAGAAACCTTACCCAGCATCTCCTGCAAAAAGGAAAGGTATTGAAGACAATATAAAATTGTTGTTGGAAATGGGTATTGTTGAAAAAGTGGACACAACACCTAAGTATTGTGTCATTTCACCAGTATTAATCTCTTATGAAAAAGATAAGGCAAGATTATGCGGTGATTATAGAGCTCTGAATAAATATACAGTAGATGATATTTACCCTCTACCAAGGATAGCTTCTATCCATGCTACCTTACAAGGAGCAAAATATATTTCCTGTCTGGATGGGAACAAGGGTTACCACCAGATTCCTGTGGAAAGAAATTCTCAAAATTACTTATTAATAACCACACATATGGGTATATATAAGTATGTGAGAATGCCATTTGGCCCAAAGAATGCCCCTTCAGTCTTCCAAAAATTGATGGATAGTGTTTTTCATCAGGAAATGGTTGAAGGATGGTTATTGGTCTATATTGATGACATCATAGTGTTTTCAAAGACATATGATGAACATTTAAATCACCTGAAAAGAGTCTTTCAAAAAATGGATGAAATTAATATGACTATTGCATTAAAGAAATGTAAGTTTGGATTTCAATCCTTGAAAGTACTTGGACATGTTGTATCTGGATTACAAATTTGTGTTGACCAGAATAAAGTGGCAGCAATTAAAAACATTGGGATACCTAAAAATGTAAAAGAGGTTCAAAGTTTTTTGGGTATGTGTGGATATTATAGACAATATATTAAAAATTACCAATCCATTGCAGCCCCTTTAGCAACATTAATCAGGAAGAATGAAGCTTTCATTTGGAATAATGAAAGACAACACGCCTTTAATAAATTAAAGGAATGTTTAATGTCAGCTCCAATATTAGGACTGCCAGATTTCACCCTACCTTTTATCTTGTACACTGATGCAAGTTTCATAGGTTTGGGTGCTGCTTTACAGCAGAAACAGATAATAAATGGAAAATTATCTGAAGTAGTTATCTGTTATATATCCAGAACCTTAAGAAAAACAGAATTAAGGTATGGTGCCACACAGCTAGAATGTTTAGCCGTGGTGTGGGCTTTGGAGAAACTTTATTACTATCTGGAAGACCAGAAGTTTGAACTTATAACAGATTGCAGTGCAGTAAAATCATTACTAAACATGAAAACACCTAATAGGCACATGTTTAGATGGCAACTAGCTGTACAAGAGTACAGAGGAAGAATGACAATCACTCACAGAGCAGGAACATTGCATTCAAATGTGGATTTATTATCCAGAAGTCCTTTGCCGAATGATGCTGACAACCCAGCTTATGTACCTGAAAATGAGGTTATACATATATTTGGGATTT
This sequence comes from Hemileia vastatrix, assembly GCA_030280995.1. Taxonomy (NCBI): domain Eukaryota; kingdom Fungi; phylum Basidiomycota; class Pucciniomycetes; order Pucciniales; family Zaghouaniaceae; genus Hemileia; species Hemileia vastatrix. The sequence continues at coordinate 27,183,958 of JASXTE010000011.1, forward strand.
ATATAGTGGATTTATAAGAAGAGTTTATGCAAACTATATTGGAAAATTATTCATCTGATAAAGATTTGTCTAAACTATCTACCATTCTTAATGATCCAACAAATGCCTCCATGAGTGCATTAATTAAAACCTTGCCTCCAAAGTATAAAAATGCGTTGGAAAAAGGTAAACTATCAATTGAAGATGGATATATATATTACAGGAAAAAGTTAAGCAATGTAATAGTAATACCACCTTCTATGAAAGAGTTAATGTTGAGTACTTGTCATGATGACATCTTAGCTGGTCATTTTGACTTTAACAAAACATTAACCAGAGTTAAAAATACAGCCTGGTGGATAAACATGAAAGAGGATGTACAAAAATACATTGAAACATGTGACTCTTGTCAGAAATCTAAAAGATTAACTGGGAAGAGAGCTGGGTTGTTACAACAAATAGAGCAGCCAAAAGCTCCATGGGAAATTATAAACATGGATTTTGTAACTGGCTTGCCATTAGCAGGAAAAGAAAGTTTCAATTCTTGCTGGGTAATAGTGGATAGATTAACAAAAATGTGTAAGTTTATCCCTACCCATAAAGAGGTATCTGCTAAAGACTTGGCGTTACTATGGTGGACTCAGATGATGAATACTGCTGGGTTCCCCAAAGCCATAATCTCTGACAGAGATCCTAAATTTACTTCAGAGTTCTGGACATCTTTGATGGAAGTATCAGGTTGTCAATTAAAATTGTCTACAGCACACCATCCACAAACTGATGGGCTGGCTGAGAGGATGATACAAACTCTAGAAGACATGATCAGAAGATATTGTGCCTTTGGATTAGAATACAAAGACAATGAGAAATTCACACATGACTGGGTAACATTAATTCCTGGCCTTGAATTTTCTTATAACAGCACAACTCATTCTGTAACAGAGAAGAAACCATTTGAACTCTGGCTGGGATATGTACCAAATACCCCAGTAAATCTTTTAAATAAACTACCAAGGTTGGATATACACCCTGGCACTAAATCCTTTATTCATATGCAACAAATGTGTAGAAAGCATGCAGAAGAATGCATCCAAAAAGCATTTGAATATGAAAAGAAAAGGTGGGACAAATCTCATAAAGAATTTGAATTTAAAAAGGGAGATGAAGTCCTCATATCAACACTACATTTTAACTTACAAGGTAATGTTAAATTAAAGGATCCCTTTGTAGGACCTTTTGTAGTAAATAAAATGGTTGGGAATAATGCAGTGGAAGTCATATTATATGCTACATATGATAGGAAACATCCAGTTTTCCCTATCTCATTATTGAAACCTTACCATGCAAATGATCCTGACTTATTTCCAAAAAGAAGGGGAAGGCCTAAAAAGCAACCTGAAGAAATTGTGGAAAAAGCAGAGATTGAAAAAATACTCAAGAAAAGAATCCTTACTAAAGAAAAAGGAACTGAGTATTTACTAAGATTTAAAGGGAAATCAAATGAATTTGATAAATGGATACCTGAAAAAGAAATTTCTAATTTATCCACCCTTCTTAAAAAATTTAAACAGAAATAAATTTCTGTTCAACCAGCTGAGGGGTTAAAAAACCAGTACTCATAATATTTTATTATGTTTTATTTCTTTAAAGTTGAATATTTAATGCTACAGATTTATTCTGAATACCTGAAAATCACAAATTAAATAAAATAAAATGTATAACTTATCATTTTTTTTATTGTTTTTTTTGGGTGGGCGAGTGTCAGCCTGTATATCTCCAGGACTGAGTAAAAAGTAACTATAAGTTATGTTAAACACATGAACTATACATGGGAATAATAAATGAGAGTACACAAATAGTATACATAAGTAAAATTATGATAATACACAAAAAATGCCATTATAACACCTTATATACACGCATATATCCACGTTTTATAGGTCTTATGTACTTAATATTAAGTTGGAGTATGTTAGGGTAATCTTAAGAACCTTAAGTATAAGGCTACATAATTTTTAAGTACACTTAAAGCTGTTATATTCATTGTTTTATGCAAAAAACAAGAAATGCGCTTTATTTCACTTAAAAGTTGACTATATGCGCTATAAAATTGAGAATATCAAAATTGCGCTTTGACAGATCAATTGGGCTCATTTAGAACTATTGATTTGGCTATTTAAATGCATAAAAATAACACTTTTCAAATTTGGTGTTTTTTATGCCAGAAATGGCTTCTGTGTACTGGCCACATACTGCCTGCTTTTTTCCCGTGTGAATAGCTTCATTTTTAGCAAAGTTAGCTTTTTCACACTATAATTACCCCACATTCTACGCCCACTGTGGGGAAACACACTAAAATAGGCGACAGGCGCTTATTTAGTGTCCTAGCTTAATTAATAATGCATTGACCCTGTTTATATGCACTAATTTCATTAATAACCTCACTCTTGGCACTTTATTTCATCACCACGCTTAAATTCGCCTAATTTTAGTCAAGGATTTACCCGTGCAAGCGCCTGCCAAGAACTGCATGTAGTTACCCCACATCTCACGCTCTTTTTTAAGTTTTTTGGTGGTTTCTCAGTCAATTTTGGTTATTTTTGAATGGGAATTTCACGTAGTATAATGTCAGGATTAGCCCCATTATTTCTACAGTCAATCCCCCTTATTATTAAGCTATTATTAACCTTAAAAAGTCTCCTTTAGTCCTTAATATTATTGTTTTATACGCATATACTCTCTTTTTGTCTTTTTCTTTAATTTTGATGGATTTCCCTTATTATTTCAGGATTTTGGCGGTTATTACTCTTCTAATTATGTCATGGGTCACTGTGAATGTTGATGGGAATGTCTATTAGTTGTTTAGAGGCGTGATTAACTGTGTATTGGGTGGTACATCAAGGGAATCATTGGGGAACTCAGTGTGTATAAAAGGAGGAGGTTTTTGGGTTGTATTTCTTCATTCTTTATCATTACAATTTAACCAATATAACCAAACCAATTACAATACATATCAATTAGTACTTTTATAAGACTTTTGAATAGTATCTGAATTTATATAATCTATTTTTCTACCAACTATAAAGATTGTAAGCCATATATAAGAATAGTGAGAATTATATTACTGAGACCTTTATATTTGATTATATTTTACAATTTAGTGGATTAGAACTACAGTATTCATATAGGACCATTAAAATCTTCTAGACAACTGACTATTCAAGCTAGTTCACGTCCTTGTACTTGACCTTAGCCTGACATTTTTCATCTTTTTCATCTTTTTCATCTTTTTCATCTTTTTCATCTTTTTCATCTTTTCATCTTTTTCATCTTTTTCATCTTTTTCATCTTTTTCATCTTTTTCATCTTTTTCATCTTTTTCATCTTTTTCATCTTTTTCATCTTTTTCATCTTTTTCATCTTTTTCATCTTTTTCATCTTTTTCATCTTTTTCATCTTTTTCATCTTTTTCATCTTTTTCATCTTTTTCACCTTTTTCATCTTTTTTGTTATTTTCATCTTTTTCATCTTTTTCATTTTTTTTCATCATTTTCATCTTTTTTATCTTATTCATTTTTTACTATTCTCTCATTTTTCATTTATCCATATTATTATTTTATTATTTTTAAATTTTTCCAATAATCATTTTTTCATTTTTTATTCATTTTGTTAGATTTTTATAACTTTATGAATTTTTTAATATATTAATTTTTTTTTTTTGATTTTTTCTTCTTTTCTTCTTTTTTGACTTTTTGACTTTTTCTCTTTTTTTTTCTCTTTATTTATTTATTTTATTTAGTTCTTGTATTTTATATATTTTTTTGTAATTTTTTTATATTTTATATTTTAGTCTTTTTTTTCACTTTGTTTTTATTTTTTTATTTTTTATTCACTTTTTTCACTTTTCAATTCACTTTTTACTTTTTTTTCATTTTTTTCACTTTTTTTTAATAAATTTTTTAATATTTTTTTTAAAATTTTCTCTTTTTTTATTTTTTCATGTTTTTATTTGTTACTGTTTTTACTTTTTTTCTTCACTTATTTCATTTTTTGTTCTTTATTTTTAATTATTTTCAATTTTTTTTGTGTATTAATATTTTTTTACATTTAATACATTTTTTTTGTATCTTCATTTATTCATATTTCCACCATCTTGTTTTGATTTTTATCTTTTTTTCTTTTATAATTTTATAATTTTGTTTTAAAAAAATTTTTTTTTCATGGTTTCAAAAGATTTCTCCACACTTATTGCTTTTGCACTTTCTTTTCTAGGGATTTTTTCTCTAACCTTATGTTTCTTGCTACAATATCCTCAACTTATGCGTGGAAATCTCAATTAGGGCTATCTTTCTTGGTGCATAGTGTAATGAGCTGAGACTGATCAAATAAAAGTAGTTAGGATGGCGAAGAAAAGAGATAATTCATTGTAGTAGACTAACTCATAATTTTATGTGAAAGGTTAAAGCTAAAAAGATTCACAGATAAGTAAGAGGTTAAACTAGGACTGAGGGACAATGAGGAAGGTATAGATAAAGAACTGAGACTTATGGAATGAAATTTGTTAGGATGGAAAACAAAAGAGATCAGCTAATAACAGTTATTCAGCCATCCTTATGTCATCTACCTTCATGTCATTAAAAATAAGTATACAATTGTATGAGACTTGGTCATTTCATAATTAATTTCATTATTAAACTACCTATTCATTATATTTTACAAATTTTAACATTAAGTAAATATTTAATTCTGGGAATTTAGCAGTCATTTGGTAAACCTTGACTACTTATTTTTTATGCATGTCATTTGATGTTCTCAATGAATGACTTGATATGAAAAAACAAGAGTATATTATTTTGAATTTATGTTTAGAGAGCACTATTTCTAGTGGTTACTTATTTTATTTTAGTAATCAAGGCCTGGAATGCGTAGCAAGTAGGGTAAAATAGTGAAAAATAATAAAATTTGGTGATGGGTGGTGTGTATAGTGACTTGAAAAGATAATTTGTGAAATAATTTTTGGGTCAAGGAAGCAAGAAACTAAGTATCTTGATTAGCAATGCAAAATGAAAAAAAAAATTCTTAGAGAGGTGGAAGTAAATGATGCAAGGTAAATATATACTTACTTGTACCCAATATTTACTGAAATGAATAGCTAGTGTGAGGTGTAAATGATATTGTTCTGGAATATGAATCAAATAATAGTTAAGTATTCATGGAGTGGGGTGTTTCTGACCTAGTCGAAGATGCCCTTAAATACTGAGGACTAAGGTGTAAACTAGAGAGAGCCAATAGACTTGGTGACTTAGTAGAAATCACTCTAAGATGAACTAATTCTGATTGGTGTACTTACATCTTAGAAACAACTCTTAGATGGGCCTGGATACCTGGCTTTATGGTGGAAATAACTTAGATTTGAGTATTAGAAAACTTTTAACAATGAGAATAGATAGCCAATATATTAACTTATAAAACTCATTCAAAAGAAAGTATGGAATATAATAGAAAGTGATTTATCATATTTTGATAGAAATGTAAACTTAGAGGATTCATACTTCAACAATCAAGACATTAAGGTAGCATTGAGGCACAATCAAATCTTTATAACATATATCTCAAGAGGAATATACCAGTAGTTCCAAGGAATTTGTGCAAATTTCAGCAGTTAAGTGCCCAAGTCCTGACACTTCCAACACCACTTGTTACACCACAAAATAAAAACATGGGTAATAGTTGTGTAGCTGTTGCAAATTGAATACATAAAACTATTTATGTCTCATAGCTATCAACAATAATTGTTATGTATTTTCTACTTCTTTGTGATCTCTCAGGCATAAGTCCTGCTCCCCCCTCCTTGGTTCCCCCCTCCCCCCTTCACAGTCCGAGAATTCACTGCTGCCCTTTTGAAGAAAAAGAAGGGCAGAGCTCCAGGCCCAGATGGGATTTCTAATTTACCCCTACACTGAAATCCTATTTTTTCTCCAAAATTCTCCTTTCAATTTTCCAAAAAAGCCTTAAAATGGGCCACCATCCTTGTCATCATTCTAAAATTAGGTTGCCCTGACTATTTATTCCCAGGGTCCTACTTTCTCATTTTCCTACTCAACTCAATATGAAAATTACTCAAGGCATTTCTTACTGATTTCCTCTCCTACTACCTTAAATAAAAATACATGCTCCCTGACACTCATTATGGGGCCAACGTGTCTGAGTGCACCTCATCACCTGAAGCAAAAAAAAATGGAGGAGAGATAATGTAATAGAGGACCTCTCCCTTGATGTAAAAATGGGCTTTCCATCAGTCAACACATCAATACTGTTGCACATGCTTAATTCTCTCCCCCTCCCCCAAAACCTAGTATCTCTTATCATCCCATTGCTAGTGGGAAGGAGAACTAATATTTCCTTCTCCTCATTTGAATATCCCCTTAAATTCTTTTCCAAAGGAATAACTCACACCACACAATATGGGGGGCAGACTTTTTATCAAGTCCACAACCTTGGACTCAAATTCACCATATATTGAACACACATTAAGCTATTGACAAAGGAACCATACAATCAGGGATGAAAACCACTCAACAGAACAGTTTTAGGTTGGTGTTCAAGTAGAGTTCAGTATGGGTTCATTATGAGTTCAGTCTGAGTTCCATCTGAGTTCTGTCTGAGTTCAGGTTGGGGACTTGCTAGCTAGTCCAACCCCTATATTGCATAGTGTCAAGGGTCTCTTTTATCTCCTATTTTATATTTCATCTAAAATTCTGACCTCTTATACCTTCCATCTCTCTCCAAAGTGGAAAAAGATCGCAATTTATTGCTTGAGACCCTCTCTCATCTGGGAACTGAAGCAGTGAATTGTGGCAACAAGCACACTACTATGTTTGAATTTTCTACAACTAAGTAGCTTATTTTTAATGAAAAAACCTCTAATATATTCTCCCCCCTCCCTCACCTTCATCAGGAATCTCTTGAACCCATCCACGTCCCTGAAGTGGCTAGGTTTTATACTTGATCCATCACTTTCCCTCATACCCAATGAAAACAAGCTAGTGGCTTCTGGCTTCCAAAAATCTGGAACTATACACTTTCTTGCTTCTTCAGGATTAAGAAACCTTCTAAAATAGTACATCACATTCATTTCCTTTTTCTTCAATTCCAGAATGTACTATGCTACTATCCTTTGGAGCAGCCATGAAAAGAACACCAACACAGCTTGTCTTCTAGAGTTGGTATAAAAGAATGACCCCAGAAGAGAATTTGGATTCTTTTTATCTACCCCAGTGAGCCTACTCATTCATGACTTGAATTCCCTTTGGTGCAAACAGCATCTAGATCTAGTCATCAAAAAGGCATGGGCCAGACTCCTTACTATCACATCCTCAAACCCTATGGCCCACTTGGACAAATAACTCATCTCCTCCCCTTCTCCCAAGCCAAATCAGCATCAATTACACCTCTCAAGCTACAAAATTTTTCCTTACTCACTCCCTCTAGCCAATATAAACTCACAAAACCTTTTCCTCTCCCTCCCTTGTTTCCTCTGCTATGTATACCACATATTGGAAGCCCTGAGGAAATTGGATGGGCTGAGGTCATTAAATTAACTTCCAATAGTCTTAAATCCTCTTATTATATTTACACTGATGTTTATAAATCACAAGCATGAATATTTTTGGAAGTATTTGACCCTGGCCAAAACCTACCCTTGACAAAGAGGCTGGAGACCAACACCTGTAATCTGTTTTTGAGGCAGAGCTTCTTGGTGTCCTTTTAGAAATTTTCCTTTTGTGAATAGCCCATTACACATATTTAACAAGTCTCTTACCTTAATCACTGACCAATTATATTTTATTACAACTTTATCAATTGCTTCACAATTCACTTCCAACCCTTGTGTCTTCTTCTCAAAAAAGTTACAGTTTTTACTCTTAGGTGTACAAGCCCTAAACTTTCCCTATCTCTAAGATAGTTCCCTGGCCACAAGGAGATGCTGGGTAACAAATTTGCAGACAAAAAATCTAACAAGTCAAACCCAATGGCCTCCCCCTTAGCTGAATCACTCATTTCCTTTCAGTCCTCTTCAGATAAATACAGTGAAATTTAATTGGATTATGTGCTTTATTTTACAAATTAACTAAAATAGATTGTGTATATATGGTAATATGAAAAGTAAAAACTTAAGCTGACAGTGAGAGTTTTTAATAGTCCTTTTGTGAAAATTTGAGTAGAATTTCATGGTAATAAAAAACATTTTTTACTTGAATATCCTCACTTCATAAGAGATTCACAATCAATAAATGGATTCTAATCCTCATTTTCAAAGATGCATCATAAGTTTTGATTATACTTTCTATTAAGTGTAAGAGCCTCATTCCAATTGCTGTAGAGTTTTTTTGAAGTTTTACATAGACATAGGTATTGAGTGTGGTTCAGAAAATTAATTTATAGAAACAGTACCTATTTTTCCTTTTTAAATATTTCATTCCATTAGCTTCTTGCTTTTTTTGGGTGAATTTTAAAAGAGCTATAATTATATGTAGTATATTTAATCTTTAATCAAAATGTTGAATATTTTTTGAAGTACTGATTAACTGTTATCAATTAAAATTATAAATTGTACAAATAAAAAAATTCAAAAAAATGAATAACATAAAAACAAATTATGCTAATCCAAGAAATTTTATATCCTGAATTTTTCATTCTGCTTTCTTTTTTAATATTAATAAATATTATAATCAAATATATTATTATCTTCTCAAGATCTTTTGTACTCTTGACTAAATCTTGAAAAAATATTGTAAGATTCAAGTACTAATAAACCAAACAAAATTCAAAATGGTGAAATTTTGCAAGTACCACCACTTAATATTAAATTGAAAATTGTAATCACTAGAGATTCTCCCTTGAATTTTGGTGTTAAATATACTTAGTAGTTGGTAAAAAAAATATTATAAATTTAAAATTTAAAATTTTTTAAAGACAGTGTGATTAATTTTATCTTTTTATATATATTTATATTAAGAAAATTTATTTCTTTTTATAATAATTAGAGGCTAATACTGTAACAATATTAAATTTTTTGGTATATCAAACTATTTTTATCAATTTTATTTTTTTTGCACATTTTTTTGATATATTTCTTTTTTTTAATAATACAAAAAATTAATAAGTTGTGTATTACTCATCTTGGAGTTTTAATTTCAGAGAATTATTCATTACTAACTGAGATACTTAAAAATTGAAATTTTTGATAAATTATTATTTTTTTTTGTAAGTTTATTCTGCAGGAGATATACTTCAACAATTAAGGTAGTTTTTTTGTTAAGAAATATTTTAAATATTTTAATCCTCAATGTATTTTAGTACTTCCTCTAAAATCAAATGAAAAATATCACCATCAGTAAAAGTACAAAATTTGGCTTTAAATATTTTTGCATAAACATTTTATAAATTATTTTCTCTCTTATTTAAAATAAAATATTCCTAAAAAGGAATTTATTTTTATTCTTTATTAGAAAATAGCTCATTTATTACAAAAATAATTGAAACAACTTTCTTTAATTATTTTCACATTTTCTATTATAATAAGATACACCATACTAGCTGCCTTCTTTCTATTGAGTGATGATGAAAATATTTTAAAGTCAAATGAAAATTATAAGTTTTAAGTTTTTGAAAAAGAAAAAGAAATATTACGGGGTATTAAAGTTAGAAATTTGTAATTCTTTAAAAGTTATTTCACAACACAAAAAGATAGCCACAAACTCAAAATTAATTCTCAGTAAAAAGGTATTTTTGGGGCACAATATGGCATATTTTAAAAATCAATCATGGTTGATTTGGTGGAGAAAAGATGTATTTTGAAATGAAAGATTTCTAACTTTGACACCCCCTATTTATTTAATTTTTGCATTACATGTATTTAAACATCTAATTTAATCCCATATCTAAATTTTTTTACTTTTTAAGATAATATCACCATGATTGGAATTTTATATAGTCAATAGGGGGTATCAATGTTCAGGGATCCGCAATTAGGGATCAGGAATTTTTTTTTCCTGGGATCAGACATTATTAATTGTGGAAGATTCTTATCCACTAGCCCCAGAGCTAATGGATAAGGAATCCAAAATAATGAATTATCCCGTCTCTTATACCCCAATTTTTTTTCCTAATTCCTAATCCCAAACTCATCATATCCATGATGGATTTTTAAGAAAGTCACATGACTTATAAATGCTGATGCTATCCTTAAGTCTTTTCTCACTCTATGATAAATATTTTGGTGGTGAAAACATATCATTTTTTCTCATCCTTATGTGTCTCTTCACTCTATGATACTTAATTTTGGTGGTAAACACATAACATTTTTTTCTATCTAAACACCCCACCTGCTCATTTGGTGGAAAATTCCCACTTCCCACTCATCACCTAAACCTTCTACTGACAATAAAGAAGAACATTTCTACTAGGAAGCAACTTCACTCAGATATGAATTCTATCCCTTTAGTTTTAGCTGCTGACTCTGATTCTGACTCTGGTTTGGAAGACACTTTATCTTATATGTCTTATCTTTCCAAAGAGTGTTACATCATCCCAAGGGTGCCAAATCTTTATCATGATCCCAGATATGATCTCCACTCCATTCTAAACATTCCTCAACTAAACTTCTCTCAACTATTTCAAACTTCTCCTGATTCTTTTTTCAAACTTTCTCAACTCATCTCCAATCATACTATCTTCCATAATAATTCCCATAAGAAACAGTGTGATCCTGCCTTTAAACTTGCTGTTGCACTATGTTGCTTTGGTTCAAATGAAAATGGTGCTGCTGTAAGATGTTTAGATAATATCTTTACCATAGGATATGGTACCATCATATTATACAGCAAGTTCTGCATTATTGCTATACTTTCTCTCAAGTCTCAAACACTTGCTTGGCCGACTCCACAACAGCAACTTGAATCCTCTCAAGTAATGCAAGCCAAAGGTTTCGCTGTATGTGTAGGTTTTGTTGATGGTACAACTATACCTTTGAGTCAAAATCCTGCTCATGATTGCAACCATTATTATGATTAAAAAAATGTTTCGCCAAAATGTTCTCCAATTTCTCATCTTTCATAAACTAACTTTTTATCTTCTTTGTAGATACTCTATTGCTGTTCAACTTGTCTGTGACTTAAAAAAAAAGTTTATTGCTTTTCATAGTGGCTGCCCTGGCTCATTTCATGACTCTTCCATCTTCCAAACAATGAGGATATCTCAAAGTCCTGACTCATACTTTGATGAATCTCAGTACCTCCTTTCAGCCTCTGCATATGAAAGTGTAAGGTAAATTATACCTGCTTTCCATGATGAAAACTTAGAAAATGATCCCAAAACCACCTTTACTTATCACCTTTCCAAATCAAGAGTACGTATTGAGAATGCTATTGGGTTTTAAAGGGAAGATTTTCTAGTCTCTGGGAACTCAGAATCCAATTTCAAAAAAAAATAGAAATTAAAACTGAAAATAATTGAATAATGACTTGTGTTATACTCCATAATATCCTATCTGATTTAAAGTATGAGTAGAATGATCTTTATGAAGAAGAGGATCCTGAATTAGCACTAGCTCTCCCCTACCTTGAATCACAAAAAATTCACTCAACCGGCATACACTCTGTCATTAAGCCAATCAACCTCCACCATTTTGACACACAACCCTTTAAATTTTTTTTTTCATGCTCTCCAAATATCCACTTTGTATACTTTGTTCACTTGGCTTGGTATTTCTGTTTGTTTCTTATTCATTTTTTTTTTGAAATTTACGGTGAATATATCTTTTTTGGATGGCTCATTGGTTTTCTTTCACCAGCTCAAAATGACATTGCATATTTTCTAAAATCACATAATTTTTCACTGTTTCTTTTTTTCATTCATCCCTCATATCCTTTTCCTCTTCTCCTCCAACATCCCTCAAACAATTTGGTTTCATTTATTTTCTCATCTCATCTCTCCAGGTAAGTCATTTTATTCTTTTTTTGATTTTTTGATTACTAGTTATAATTTTTATTTGTTTTAATTGTTTTTTTATTTTTTGCATATAAATTTTTTTGTAAGTGGTTATTTTTGATTTCAATGGTAAAATTAACCTTTTCTCTCTCTCCCTCTTTACTTCCTTTTTTAGCTCCATCACCCTACTCTTCATCCCTCCTTGGCATTGTCATTATCCCCCCTTTCCCCTATTTCACTTTTTATTGGCTCCATGTCATTAAAACACATACATTGCACATTTTTTATGCATTTCAATTACTCCATATTCAATTTCCCCGCAATTACAACATCAATCTTTCTCACTCTATTTTTCCTACTTTTCAATCAAGGTAAGGTTCATCTCCTTTTTTTCATGCCTATATTAGGGGGTATCCAAGTTAAAGATTTTTAATTATTTAAAAAGCATTTCAGAACACAAAAAGAAATACTAAAACTTGACAATAAATCTCAATAAAAAGGTTTTTTGGGGGCACAATATGTCATATTTTAAAAAATAGTCATGGTTGATTTGGTGGAAAAAAGAGGTATTTTGAAATGGAAGATTTCTAGCTTTGATACCCCCTATTATATCTCATTCCTTCTATGAAAGTTTCATACTTAAATATATGTATGATAATTATCTGAATAACAGTGAACTTATTAAACTCCTTTTGTTCTCATCTCCATTGCCACTTTTCATGTTTTTGTAAAATTTTGAAAACCAGACTTGGAATTAGGGTTAGGTTTATTGAAATCTAATGTTCTTTTTAATGAAGATTCTCCTGAAGGCTACCTCTCATTTCCCACAAACATATTTGAGTTTGGTTCAGTGGTTGCTGAGATATTGACCATTAAAGTTGAGCCTTTTTTCCCAATTTGAATTTTTATTTCATTTTTATGTAAGAAATTAGGGTTAGGTTTATTTAAATCACATGTCCTTTAACTGAAGATTCTACTAAAGCCTATCTTTCATTTTCCACAAGCAGGTTTGAATTAGGTTCAGTGGTTTCTGAGATTTTGACCTTTGAAGTTGAGCCTTTTTTTCCAAATTCCACTTATCTAATTTCATGTTCTTATATTGCATAATTAGAGAAAAAGAATTCTGAAACTCTTATCTGATTATTATATAGGCTTTTATCTCCCTCTTTTTGACTTTTCATAATCACTGTTCAAGTTTTTGTACAAATTTGAAAAGTAGAGTCAGAATTAGGGTTAGATTTATTTGAATCAACTGTTCTTTTAGCTGAAGATACTTTAAGGTTAAATAAGAAAACTAAATTTTGTGAGTTTTATTGTTTTTCCAATTTATTTTTTTGGTTTTTGACACAATTTTTTTTTGTTCAGAGAAAAAATACAATTTTTTTCTTGGTTTAATTTTTTGATTATAATTTTTTTTATCATTTTTTTCAAGGACTTTGGAAACCTTTTGGTACTTTTCAGGCAATTTTTATGGAGGTTTTAGGGGACTTTCAAGAAACCTTTTTTTGAAACTTTTAAAACACTTTTTGGGAACTTTTGGGACTTTTTTTTGGAAACATTAAGGGATCCTTTGTTGAAATTTTGGGACTCTTTCACTATGCAATATAGGGGGTGGACTTGCTAGCAAGTCCTCAACCTGAACTCAGATGGAACTCAGGTGGAACTCAGACTGAACTCTACTTGAACACCCACCTAAAACTGTTCTGATGAGTGGTGTTCATTCCTGATTGTATGGTTCCTTTATCAAAAGCTCAATGTGTGTTCAATCTGTTGTGAGTTTGGGTCCAAGGTTACCAACTTTCTAGCAAGTCTGCCCCCCATATTGTGTGGTGTTTTTTTGGCAAATTTTGAGACTATTTATTTCAGGTAGTTTTAGGAGAGCTTTTTAGATAAGTTTCATCCAATTTTGTTTAATTTTTTCTTTAAGATTTTTATTTTTATTTTTATTTTAGAAAAAAATGACTGAGAATCTAGACTCATCTAAAAATAAAGAAACATCTTCCTCACACTCATCCCTTTTGTCACTTACCTCAATATCTTCATCTTCGATTTCTTCGATTTCTTCAATATCATCTCTTTCAAAACCTGGTCACAGTAGAAATTACATAAGAGAAAAACAGTTTTGTTCCAAATTTATTGGCAGTTCATCTTGGCTTCAGTTACTTCAAAACTAGATTCTTACAAAAAAAACTAATCAGAAAAAACTACCTGAAAATATAATTTTTTTTCTGAGCCTATTACCAATAAAAAATTAAAGTCAAGTAGCAATGAAGAAGATAAGACTGGAATTAAAAAAATGCTGTTGTATATAATTCTTTCAAACCTCAATTTATTTTTGAGATTCACTCATTTTAGGAAAATAGGAATGAAATGTCTCAAAAATTTTCAGATCTTATATTGACTTTATATAAAAAGGCCTTAGCTTGTCAACCTTTATCAAAAAAAAATATATACTTTTAGGTTTCATGTATAGAATTGGTTGTAAACCTGGATATGACAAAGTTTTTTCACTCTCTAAGCTTATTTATAGATGAATGAATATAAAAAAATTTAATATTCTTTCTACAGGTATTTGTTCTTTATTCCAAAATCTTAATGCCAAAGAAATGAAAGAAGATTTAAAAAAATGGGACTTCATGTCAAAATTCAAAAATTGTTTAACTCATCAATTAAAGTATCTATGTCAATATACTTTTGAATATAATCATGAATTGAAAAAATGGTTTAGAATCCCTAATTGGAAAGATCCAGAATGGCTAAAACTTGTTGATAATTATATTTTTGCTTTTAATGTCATGGTAACCTTTGGTTGTTTTTATAACAAAATTCACATGGATAAAAATGATCTCAACTCACTCACATTTTGAATATTCTCATACATTAATCAAAAAACTGGTCTTCCTATCCACTTACCCTCCTCATCTACACAAGGCCATGGTCTATAATTTCCAGACCATTGATGCATTATTGACTTTAGAACAGGAAATGGAATAATTGCAGCAATTTGGTATTCAAATCTTCACAATCACCCTGGCTTAGAATCCCATAAAGAATTCACACATTTTGGATTTTTATTTCAAATAAACAGGGAGCTGTTCAATAGAATTGATAAGGTAAGAGAAAAAGGTGAGGTAAAAAAAACATTAGGTAGAAAAAAAAAGTATGGGGTGTAATATAGGTTGTCAAATTTTAATTTTATTTCACAAATTAACATTTTACAAGTCATTTATGCTAATCAACTTACCTTAATTAATGAGCCATTGGCCGTGTGTTGTATGATGGTAATCAAGAGGAAATATGTTTTTCTCATGGGGTTCATGAATAAATTTGTGTTTGATTTAATTAACTTTGGTCACAGAAAATATCCACTCACATTTTTAATTTAATTGTCATTAATTTAGGTTTATTAATTTTCTTATAATACTTGTTTTCATGTTAAATTATGCAATGAACATAAATTTTGGCAATCTATGCCCCTACTTCAATGTATTGCCATTTTTTTTTGTCATAAATTTTTTTCTGACTTAGAAAAAAAATTATGATCCCCACCCCCTGTTATGGGAAAACTCAGGGGAGGGTATTGCCATTTTTTTATTATTAAATTTTTTCTGACTTAGAATAAAAATGGTGATCCCAACCCCCTGTTATAGTAAATAGCAGGGGAGGGTATTGTCAAAAAAAAGTTAGGGACACTCTAAAGATCAGGAGAGGGGTTTGCTAGAAGTTCACCCCTAGATTTCCCATGGTGAATGTTTCAAATCTCAGTGTGGAGTGTGTGCCCAGGATTTATTATTATCTTTAATGCATTCTATCAAGAAAACTTTGTAAACAAAATAAAAAAACTAGTTATCAAAAATTTTCATTAAGCGTTCAATTTCCTCAATTGATTTATTAGCTTTAACACAATCTCTCAAGAAATCTTTCTTTTTTGAATCTTCTTCAAGTTGATACTTGAGTTTCATTTGATCCAATATGAAATTGTACTCAAGAGCCTTCTCCTCTTTCTTTATCTTGATTTTCTTCTCCTCCAATTCATGTGCACTCTCAACCCTCTTTAAAGAAAGCTAAAATTTCCTCTCCTCCAAATCTTGTACCCTCCCATCCCTCTGTAAAGAAAGCTCAAATTTCATCTCCTCCAAGTCTTGTGCCCTATAATCCCTCCGTAAAGAGTGCTCATATTGTTTCTTTTGAAATTTGAGAGTATCTCTTGCAACTTCAAATTTACCTAGAGTGAAAAAGAATATTAACAAAAGAAAATAAAGGTTCAATTGATTATTTAGAAGTATTCTATCATTTACCAGATTCACATTGTAGAGAACTCTAAAGTACTAAGCAGTAGACACAATGTGAGATGGATCAGTTCTTCTTTTCAATTTCTAAAAAGAAGCACCTTCCACTCTTATTTTAAAGACAGCGCAATAATGTGTAACACTAATATCTGACTAGATAGTTTATAAATTGAGAGATGAGTTTAAAAGATAAGGAAAAACAAATATTTCTATCTGGATATTTCTACTCTTAATAAGCACTAGTATCCACAGCTACTCCCTCTTGAAGCGCTCTCTTTGAATATGCCCTATTATAGCAATAAAATAACTCTAATAATAGTTTATCCTACTGAATCTATATATTATCTCTGTGTTGTGCTTTTACACTATACTATATGAAATACACACAAAGATGCACAAACTCTAAAAGACTCAGAATATCTCCAATATGCTCTTAAATACTTAATCGCAGAAAAATCCAATCTCTACTGTTATCACAGTAATCAAAAATTGACAAATCACTATATATCACAACATATTTGAAAAGTATATAATATGAAGCTCTAATGTTTGTAACCATTGACTGATTTGAATAATAATTTTCCTACCTAACCTCAACTACTCCTATTAGATAGCCTTTACTTCTTATATTTTCAGCACTCCAGACACAGTTCCCTAGTGGATCTCCAGCTCTGTCTCTAGCACCCATTAGTAAGAAAATAGCTAATCCATTAGTAAACTAAATACACCACTTGTAACAACTACAGCGCCTAAACACACCCTATGCTTACTAATGCTAGTATTAACTTGTTTCACTCATATTCCACATGCACGCTTATGACTGTACCTTTGCATTGCTTCAGCTCTTCTTCCCACGTAGACACCTTTCAGCGCTTATCCTTTTCTCTTTGACTCTTGGGTAGTTTTTTGATTGAGTCCCCATCCTCCTTGCTTGATTACTAAATAGATAGTTCTGACAATTCACTTAACTATTTAGCCTCTGAAACTTACATTTACTGTTTCAGTAAGTTACCACACTAGCTGCTGTGAAGTATACTATGTAAATGAGGCCTTCCTTAATGCATAACACACAATTATTGGAAAATACAAATCCATAATGTTCAGAGCTTGCACTCCTAAGTTGATAAGACACAATTACCTTTTTATGGCATATATTTCTTCAAAATCTGAGTGCAAAGACATTAAATCCTCTTCTGCGCTTATCTTTACTTTTTTCTTTTAAAACCATAATTAAATATTTATAATAGCACTATCTTCTGTGCTATTATTCCCCTTTTTTTCGTCCTGGGCTACACAAACTTATTGGTCCAAAAGATAGGTTACCTGAAATGTGTGTACCACATCCTCACTCTACTAGCAACGTTTCCCAGGAGGCTATAAATACCCTGCACCTCGCAGAGTTTTCTTCCTCCATCTTTCAACTTCTTCTTAATTTTCTATAAATCATCATCATCTTTTTTCTTCTACTACATATTTATACCCTCTTATATTCTAGCATCCCCTTTTTTTATTTATAACTTCTAAATAATGAACACAGAAAACACTACCATTAATACTGAGAATACCCTCAATATCCTGAATTCTATCCAAAAATTTGTGCGCACGCATCTCCCTACTTCTCCTCCCATGACACCAGTCACTGCGCTGATGGGTAGGACAAGATGCACCCACTTCCTCAAAAATGGCATAACCCCTGCCACTTTTCAAAAGCCTGCTGTGGCAAAACTTATTTTAATGTAAGTTTTCCTTCATTTTTCTTCCTATCATTACTAACTTCCATTTCATTTTTCTCCTAGTCATGCAATTTTGTCAAAAGTCACAAAAGAAATGTAGCTACAATGGGCCTCACACCACTTCTTGTCTAGACCCAAATACCTCTACCATGGAAATGATGAGTCAGATGACTATCAAGCACCCTGCACCAACCACACCACCTTGAAACAAACATGTCAAGGTTGATTTCTGAGAGCCTACTCCCAATAGTTTTGCTTTGATTCTTAGATCACTCTTTTCAGAAGAGAGTATCCATACTGTAAGCTTCTTTATCTTCTTCTTCCTCTTCTAACCTAACACTAATACCCTTCATTTCTTTTCTAGGATGTGCCAGCCACTCCTTACACTGAGATGCCTCCTTCCCCAAATTAATCACTATTCCTTCCTGGTCTTGAAGAAGATCCCTCCTGGGATGCTTCTCCTCTTCCGGAGTGTGCACCTTGTTAACCGACTCCTGACTGGATTACCATGCAGCCAGCTAGTGATTCCTTTATCTCATATTATTGGCCTGTCAACAATACCCCTTCATTGACAACAAGGAAGAGCCCTCCATGGCTTGAAACTGGGAATTTTCAGAGCATATTGCCTGTGCACCATTTGATGCAACCATGCGTTGAATGAACAACATGTTCACTGCTGTCAAGCAATTTTTCAAGGCAGTCCCGGTCTATACTTGCACCAAGTATAACCAATGCACACAGCTAATCACTATCTTGCAACAAAACATGCAAGAGGCTGTTAACGACTGGGCTTTCTGCATCTCAATCTTCAATTATTCAGAATACTAAAAATCTTCCTTTCTTCATCTGCTTTGTATCCTTCTTCCTATAAAGTGCACATAGCCTGTAAAAGTAATAAAATATCACATGTTCTTATCTTAAATTCTTGGTGAGAGCCCTTCAACTTCAAGATGAGTTTCCAACAAAAAAAATCATCCTTCTTCCAAACTTGCCAGAGTACCCTTTTACTAAGTGCTTCTGAAAGACAAAAAAACAAAAACAAAAAACTTAAGATCAGCGCTACTCCCTATAGCAGCAACTACATCCTGTGCATCATATACACAAGAGTTCCCTTGAAATATTCAGATCTTTGCAATATATGACTTTCCCTTGACTGCAACAGATTCCACTTTTCCCTTGGGTCCCTTTTTCTATGACAAAAATACTTCACATCTTCCTTAGAGACCATTAAGCTCCTAAGTCAGATATTGAGCAACTGATGCCACTTCTATAATGCCATTCTTAGCCTATAAATAGCCCATCTAATAATCAACATTTACATCATCTTAGTATCATGAATCAATACTGCACCATTCCCAGAGATCAAGTGTTCTCTTTCTGCAAACATTGTAATTACAATTGTACCTTTTCTAGACCGCAGGGGTATGCCTCCTTTAGACCTGACTGCAATAGTTGTTTCATATATCATAAGACTTGTAAAACCTCCATAAACCAAAATAGTTCTCAGCCTACTGGCTACATTTCTTTCCCACCAAGTTTCATCAGTAGTGCTCTTAAAATAACCACTACTAGTCCTACCAGTGTTAATTCTTCTCCCATTACTGATGTCCCTTATGAATCATAATCACTTCCTGCTTGATTCAGGCACAAAATATTCATTCAGCCTAATGCTGCACCTTCTTCTGCCCCAAACTCCAATGCTTCTATGCATTCAGGCTCCTCTACAGCTGCTCCAAACGTGGCTACTGTCTCCTCACCATCAGCGCACCACCATAACTTATTAGAAAGTCACTTCTTTACATTATACTTATGCCTCCAGTTCTATTCTGTAGGCTTCAGCAAATCCATGTCCTTTGGATGGGTTCCTATTCCACTACCTTTCATACATTCCATGCAAATGTTTACCAGAATTTTCCTTATATAAGACGCTATGTCTCTATCCTATAATCATGCACCAGCCTTTTCTGACACTGAGCTCGAAGCTTGTTATACCCATATAGAAATGATAGGTCAGCTAATGAATGAGATCAGTTCTTTGACTATTCTTGGATTCCCCACCAATCCTTGTTTTTTTGTCATTCTTGAAGAGTGGAAAGGATATCCTAATAGCTTTAACAACAAAACTAAATAATCCACTAGCGCTTTCCCTATAAGCCTTCTTTTTCTAATATCTCTGTAAATAGTCTCCATCATTGCTATGCCTTCAAATAAACATCCTAGACACGGCACTATTCTTTTACACCTGTCTTCAATATTAGTTGTCTTTTAAATTTGGAGTGCCTAACTTCACTTCCTCTACTTTCTTTAAAAGACTATAGACCTTGTAAAAATATCATGGAATAAACTTTCAAAATTAAACAATTTTACCGCATTTACTGCAATACAAAAATACATGATGTAAACAAGTATTGAACTGTAGAGTTCACCATCTATAAATTATTATTCCACTCCTGGTTGATTAAAACATTGGCTAAATTCCCAGCATCTCCTTGAGTCCATTTGTCTATTTCTTCATGTCTCCTCAAATGATGAAAATATAAGA
This sequence comes from Hemileia vastatrix, assembly GCA_030280995.1. NCBI lineage: Eukaryota > Fungi > Basidiomycota > Pucciniomycetes > Pucciniales > Zaghouaniaceae > Hemileia > Hemileia vastatrix. Next base: position 27,204,492 of record JASXTE010000011.1, read on the forward strand.
TTCCATCTCTCTCTATGCCCTCATCCGAGCGCTTATGCCAGTTGCCTGTTCAGCCATAGTCCTTCTAACTTCCAGTTAGTGCCCTCTACCCATCACAACTGCGTCAAATCCTCCTGTGAGCCCTCTTAGAAAAATAAAACTTAAACATAACTTGTTAGCTTAACATCTTCCTGGAGGAAACATAAAAAAATCATAAAATAAGAACATTGATAGTTTAGCCTCCTCCCGGAGGTTATTCTGGTAGTTTTCCCTCATTCTGGAGGTTATTCTGTACCACTGGAGCACTCCTTGGGTAGAGTCTTTTGATCTGATCTGCTGCTACACGTTGCTCTCATTCAGCACCATCCAATTCCTCCAATAAATACAACCCTCCAGTTATTTGCTTCCGTATCCTATAAAGACTGTTCCATCTGTCAGCAAACATTTTACCCCATTGGCTTTCTAGAATTCTATTATAGATCAAAACCAAATATCCTGGGTTCAATGGCTTCCTCAATCTATGTGCTAAAAGCTCATGCAAATATATAACTGATTTATCCCAAATCTGCATCATTCTATCATATGCCTTCTCCACAAACTCATCTTTCTTTTCAAGTTGTGCTACCCTTGCTAAAATTAAATCTTTAGTCAAGCTCACTTGATCCTGATAAAATCCTAGAAAAGATCCAGCCTCTAGATCAATAGGTAGTACCGCCCTTTGACCCAACATAAGTTCATACAGTGAGAACCCAGTTGTCCTTTTAACTGAAATCCTATCTGCAAACAAAACTAATGGCAAGTAGTTCTTCCACTTTGCACCATTATTTCCACATAACTTAACCAACATATCCTTTATAACTAGATGCCCTCTTTCTACCATTCCTTCTGCTTCAGAATAATATGGTGTTGCAACTTGTAGCTTAGTGTCTATATCTTTGACTAAATCTTGGAATTCTCCAGCAACTTCAGCGCCTCCATCCACGGTTACCATTTTCATTACCCCATACCCATAAATTAATTTTCTCTTTAAGAATAAAGCTAAATTACTCACCTTAAGGTTTACCAACAGCGCTACTTTGATCCATCCTGATAGATCATCACTGGCTACTACCAAGTATTTAATACGTCCTTCTTTCATATAAACTGCGTCTAAACTGATCCTGCCAAAAACAGTATCTTTGCCCATCACTCTACATTTCTCTTTTGGATTTCTGTAACTCCTATGCTGACATTCTGGACAAGATTTAACCCAATCTCTTACCTCCTTCTTCATATTTGGCCACCAGAATCTTTCCCTGACTCTGTGATATGTCTCATCTTAACCTCTATGACCTAAATTTCATGCAAATCCCTGAGTATTTTCTCCTTCCTTTCCCTAGTTTGAATGACTAACTGAGGAAAAAAAGACTTATTCCTCCTTAACTTCATATCTTTAATAAAATAACTTTTAGTGCACTTCTCAATATTGCGCCAAACCTTTTCATCACAAAATTTCAGTCAACTAATAACTTCCAGATATAACCTTAACAATTCTGCTTCCTCATCAGCAGGTGCATCATCTTCAGAATGCTCCCCATTCTCTGGATGAGTATTACTATCTTGACTTCCCCTTGAGTCTTCTTCATTATCTGATTCCTCTGCTGTCTCATGCAGCGCACTCCTTGGTGCTACATAAACTTCATTTTTACCTAACTCCAGTTGAAGACTACCTTTACTAATAACATCCTTTGTGTCATAATCATCTAGTTTTTTGTCTTCATGGATTCCCCGTAACATTACTAGTTTATTGTCTTTTCAGACACACCTATCAAATCCTTCATAAAAATAATCTTTTCCGTTTACCCATTGTTTATCTTCTTTGAATTCCTCAGATTATGAGTCTTCTCCAAACAACAGCCTTCTGGATAACTAATCTGGTGTTGTGAAAAACTTCCCTGGCTTATGCACTAAGTCAAAAGAAAATAAATTAATCTGCGCAACCCACCTAGTCATGGCCCAATCTGACAAAGTTGGGCTAATAATCATTTTCCCCAAGAATGGCACATCAACCTGCAACTCAAAATGTTGCCCCCATAGCATCCACTGCAGCTTCTTAATCATTTTTGCTACTCCGCATAAATCCAGCTTAGACTGAGAGTACCTAGACTCCACTATAGTAATAGTCTTAGATTTGTAAAGGAAAGCTCTGTAATTACCTTCCTCATCCTCCTGCATCAAAACTGCACCTACTTCAGACCCACTAGAATCCACCGCTAGAGTAATTTTCCCAGAGCCTGGTCCATATTCCAATCTTTTAAAAAGGATATCTTTTCCTGAAATCCTTTTTAGTAGCTCAAATGACTCTTTGCATTCCTCTGCCCAATCCCATAAAACATCTTTCCTTGTTAAGTGCCTTAAAGGTGAAGACAGCAAAGCAAAATCTGAAATAAACATTCATACATATGTACAAATTCCTAAAACACCTCTCACTTCCAAAGTATTTCTTGGTCTCCGCCATGTAAGCACCTTATTCTTTTGCTTTTCAGAAATGATCCTCCCTTCCTTGCATACCACATGTCCCACTATATCTAACTCTTGAACACAAAAAGCAAACTTGGATCCAGATATTGTTAATCATGCCTCCTATATCCTAAATAGCACTCTCTCCAAGGTAATTGCATATTCCCAAACAAACCTTCTAATATAAAGATTCTCCTCTAACACTTCCCCATCATAATCACTGGCTGGTGTTTTAATGATGCAATCATCAATGAAAATTCCCACATGCTCTGGAATTCTGTCCTGAAATATCCACATCATCTGGGCTTGGTATACCACCACAGAATTTGTTGCGCCTTGAGGTAACCTTGTCAACCTGAAATGTCCCAATGGTGTTTCAAATGTAGTCATAAGCCTGGATGATTCATCCAATTCACGCTCATCATATCATTCCATGATATCACCTAATCCATAAAATGTGTGTCCCACAAAAGAATCCACAAAATATTCTGGCCTTGGTGGCATTCCTGCATCCTTTAATGTAACCTTGATCATCTCCCTAAGATCATGAACAGCCCTCAATTTACCACTGTGCTTAACAACAAAAAACACTGGACTTGAATAACTAGACATAGACTTTTCATACAAGCCAGACCTTAACCTTTCCCTAATTAATTCAGTATACTCTTCTCTTATAAAGGCTGGTATTGGAAAAGCCTTCTTCTTCCACTGCTCATGAGGTATAGCTGGAACAATATAAGGTTTATCATAATAGTGTTTCAACAAACCTTTTTCCTCTTCAGAAAACACAATAGACTTCTCCCTAAGAACCATAAAATGTAACAACCACTTCTTTTCTTCCTGAGATAACCACTCCTCTGGTTCAAAATAAACCATCTGAAGCTTCTCCATTGTGATTCAACTAGTAGGTGCGAATTCAGGTGAAAACTTTTTTAAAGGAGTATCATAAGGATTCCTAGACAGCGCTGGCCTCTACAAAGAAGGATTCAAATCAGGCATTGGTAAATTTACTGGTTTAACCTTGACAGATACTTGCTTATAATTTAATGCAAAAAAGTGCTTGCTTCTTCCTTCATTACTAAAATTAAACCCTTTCTAATATAACTACAGCTTGTACCTAAATTCTGTTTTTGTCTTTTCTTTATAATATAAGTATAACAAAATCCATAATCAAAGAAATCAAAAAACCTAGTTATAATACATTCTACTGTAGTATTACCAAGACACTTATGAAGTATCACTTTACGTATCCCCTCTTGTTGGACTGACTGGTCACTATCCGGTTTCTTCTCATCCTGGGAGATAGTAACACCTAAAATTCCAGTCCCTAATGAAAATGTTGGAATCTTCCTAGAGGTTTCCCCATCTCATCCTCTGAGACTTCCTCATAAATCTCTCTTTCTATCTCCAATCTTGCAGCTCCAAAGGACTTAGTTTCCCAGCCACCATCCTTAGGTGCTACTAAGACTGCTGTCACTGGAATACCATCATCACCCATAATCCTTATTCCAATAGTCTAATTCAAACAATAATTATTAGTTGCAGAATAATCCATTAAAAATGGAGTGCCTAAAACTGGTTTAACTACACCAATTGGAACATAAAAATGAATATCTCTTGTTGATCCCACAACTCTAGTGTGTGCATACTCTTCTACACCTATAACAGAAAACCTACCTCCACCCACTCCTGCGACAGTGCCATAACTGTCTTTTACATGAAGACCTAGCTCCCCAGAATCATCCGCTGATACCACATTGATTTGTGAACCTGTATCCACTAACGCTCTAATGTGCTTACCATTTACAGTAATCTTCAAATACCCTAAGGAACCTGCATAATGTGGCACCCTAGGAAATCCAGAAACTAGCTGAAATGACTGCTCTCCTACATCAAATTCAGTACAATTATCAATCCTTTGCTTCCTGCACTTATCCACAATTCCATTTGCTACATCTGGTGCTACTACTGTCAGGACCCCCAATGGAACGGAAACCGTAGTTTTTAAAAATTGTGCAACTAAATCCTCAGTGGCCTTAGGAGATTTGGAGTGAGCTGGGAACTGCATTTTCCATTTAGTTTGTGCCCCCTTAGCACCAGATTTTGCTCTTCCAGGTGGGTTCTTTGGAGTATTATGCCTCACTCCTGGAATTCCTTCAGCAGGTACTTCCCTTTGCTGTACTACCTCTGGCTCCTCCATTGTCACAGGTTGTTCTTCTGCCTGATGGTCCAAATCATACCCAACAGGTTCCATACCATCCATTACAAGATGTAAAATAGGTGCAGGTGTATTCTCTCTAGTAGTATACCCTACTTCCTCCATATCTTCTGGATTTTCATACCTAGTACCAGCTCTCTTAGCCTACCAATTGTTGGTGGGGCCATCTTCTTGTGCTTTGCTGAAAACATCTCCAAAAGTACTGCAGAAATTGGTACTGTAACAACTCCTTCTTTCACTTTAAAATCCAACACTGTGAAAGTAGCTCCAAAACTAACTGATTTTGCATCCTTGCCTTTCTCTTTGGCTTCAGGCTCCTTGCCCTCAATAGACTTCTTATTAATATAATCAATGAGCATGGCTTGCATCCCTTGATTCTTGTCTTTAACAAGCTTAGTCCTGTTTTCGAGCATAAGCATAGGTCTACCTTAGTAATCTACCCTCTCCTCTTTATCCTTTTGAAGAGCATTACACTTCATCCTAGTATGCCCCTCTTTATTACAATAGTAACATACCATAGTTGCAAAACGTGATGGTTGGGAAGGACTCTTGGGCCTAAAAACCTCCTTTTCTTTTGCTTCTTCAATTATTTTCTTCTCCAATTTGTCAATCCTAGCCATAACAGAATCTGGCTCTTTAGTGAAAACCTTAGCTTTAGGAGACAACACCTGAGGAGACGATCAAACATCAGAAGCATTCTCATCCGCTTCCTCAGTATCTAAAGCAATTCTAACTGCACAACGCTCAACTTGACAAAACTTCATTTCAGCTTCCACTTCTGTCTCTACTTCCTCTAATCCAGGGTACTTATAATTACTGTCCCTCTTCTTGACTAACTTTCCTTTGTTATCCAAACGCCTCTTCCCCCAGTCTTCCACTTCTGGCGCCAACACTTCACAAAACCAAGGTATAGATGCATTATTATCACTAAAATCTTCATTTCTGACCAAATACTTGACCATTTGATCAAATTCTTCCCTGAAACTTTTAAATTCCTTAGGGTCTCAAACACCTCCTCCAGCTTTGGCCTTTATTACCAGGACATCAAGATCCTTAATCTTGTACCTAGTTTCCTCAGTGATCTTTGTCCATCTCTTAAGCATCTGTTATTTTAGGGCTCACCAATCACGCTTTTTGTGACCCTTTAGATTCTCAAGATTGTCCTTGCACTTGTTTGATACAAAGAACAATACTTGGTGCACCATATCATATTTGGTTGCTCCATGAACTTCATATTCCTGCTCAAACCTATGTAAGAACTTCTTGTTATTAATGCCCATAAAACGCAAGCTTTCATCTTTACACCTAATAATTGTAGTTACCCTCTGTGGCAACGACACTGTTATATTAGGCAATTTAAACCTCTCCTGAAGTCCCCTAGATATAGTCACATTAGGTTCCATTTTTGAAATAAAAAAAAATTGAAACAGAATCCACAAAAAATAAACACACACTTGATAATTCAATCCAACTATATCCACAATACAGCCCTATGCTATCCTCTGATAATGGCTATTGATCCACTTGTTGTAGACCCTATGGCTCCTCCACTGAAGCGCCAGCTTAATTACACCCTCTTGACAAAACCCTGAAAACCAAACACTCTAATAAAAGCACTAGTTACAATTATGCCACTGTTGGGACACCAATTGTAGAAAGTTCTAAGGTACTAAGCAGTAGACACAATGCGAGATGGGTTGGTTCTTCTTTTCAATTTATAAAAAGAAGCACCTTCCACTCTTACTTTAAAGACAGCCCAATAATGTGTAACACTAATATCTGACTAGATAGTTTATAAATTGAGAGATGATTTTAAAAGATAAGGAAAAACAAATATTATTATATGGATATTTCCATTCTTAATAAGCGCTAGTATCCACAGATACTCCCTCTTGAAGCACTCTCTTTGAATATGCCCTTTTATAGCAATAAAATAACTCTAATAATAGTTTATCCTACTGAATCTATATATTATCTCTGTGTTGTGCTTTTACACTATACTATATGAAATACACATAAAGATGCACAAACTCTAAAAGACTCAGAATATCTTCAATATGCTCTTAAATACTTAATTGCAGAAAAATCCAATCTCTACTGTTATCAGAGTAATCACAAATAGATAAATTGCTATATATCACAACATATTTCAAAAGTATATAATATGAATCTCTAATGTTTGTAACCATTGACTGATTTGAATAATAATTTTCCTACTTAACAACAACTACTCCTATTAGATAGCTTTTACTTCTTATATTTTTCATCACTCCAGACACAGTTCCTTAGTGGATCTCCAGCGCTGTCTCTAGCAACACATTAGTAAAAAAATAACTAATCCATTAGTAAACTAAATACACCACTTGTAGCAACTAAAGCACCTAAATATACCCTATACTTACTAATACTAGTATTAACTTGTTTCACTCATATTCTACATGCGCACTTTTGACTGTACCTTTGCATTGCTTCAGCACTTCTTCCCACATTGACACTTTTCAGCACTTATCCTTGTCTCTTTGACTCTTGGGTAGTTCTGTGATTGAGTCCCCATCCTCCTCGCTTCATTACTAAATCCATAGTTCTGACAATTCACTTAACTATTTAGCCTCTTCAACTTACATTACCTGTTTCAGTAAGTTACCACACTAGCTTCTGTGAATTATACTATGTACTTGAGGCCTTCCTTGAGCCATAATTCCTTCCTAAACACATAACACACAATTATTTGAAAATCCAAATTAATAATGCTCAGCACTTGCACTCCTAAGTTGATAACAGGCAATTCCCTTTGTGTGGCACATCTTGCTGCAAAATCTGAGTGCAAAAACCCTAAATCCTCTTCTGCGCTTCTCTTTCCCTTTGTAGATTATCTGGGAGGTGCATACCACAAATTTCTCCAGAAAATCATCAATGGAAGAAACAGGGGTTTGGGGAAAACTATCTCTGTTTTGCTTTTTATGAATGTTGAAAGTCAAATTAGTTTAGGTTCTTTGCTTTTTTTTAGAGGAAAATTTTTCCTCTTCATCATTGATGCTAGCTTCCGAATCACTTACTTGAGGATCCTCAGCTTGTTCATTAGCCTTTTTAGAAATAAAAAAATAAAACAAGTAGACAAGTAATAAAAACTTACCAGAGTTGGATCATGTTGGTTTATATCACCATAAGGATCTATTGGAAAGCTATCTAGATTTGTTGAATTTAGGACAGGGAAGATTGAGTGGAGGAAGTGGATGGGAAAAGATTTCTTTTGAAATCATTTTTGGAGATAGCATCCTCACCATCCAACATGTTGGCAGGATTTACATCAGCTCACTCTTCAAAAATAGTATCCATCTCTTTAATTTATGGACATAGTAAATAAAGTTTATCATATATTGATTTTATGCCCTAACTGATATCAATGTCAGTAATACCAAAACCAGTAGAAAATGAAAGAGTCTTTGCCTTCTTGTATTTGGCTGAGTAATGCTTGAAACGTTTAGACATCTGTTTAAGTAAAAGATCAATCCTTCCAATTGTCTTATTTGGTGATTTATTGGCCATTAGAAGATAGCCATTGACTTTTGATGCAGGGGGCCTTCCTACTTTAGTTACATTCTCAGTAACAAAACAAGAATCATAATTAGTTTTTATTTTTAGCCAGTTGATAAGTATTAGATGATAATCTTTTTGTAGTTGAACAGTCTTTGATTTCTCAGCTGAGCAGGGAAAGTGGGAGTAATGGTATTTGAAGAACAACTGGGTGAATGCTGTCTTTGAGGAGATCTATGATGATAGCCCATGTTGAGGTATTTGAAGATAAAAAGGAGAAGAAAACAACAGATGAGATGGGGAGGGGTGTTGAACAGAAATTATTAGACAGGATGGGAGTTTGAAGCAAGTTAGGGAGGCTGGCACATCCAGAAAGTTTTCCAAGATGTGGCTATGAAAAATGAGGTTAAAAATGTCAGATAGAGGTGAACATTGATATGTAAAAGGACGAATAACCCAGTTTTTAGCAAAAATAATTGCGGAAGATAATTGGGGTATAATGATTTTTATCCACAATTAATTTGATTTCAGATCACTCAAAATTGATACCCCCTAATATTTATTACCATAATATACTGGGTTATCAATAATTTGACCAAGATAGTATTTTTAATATTTTTAATATACTCAATTTTTATTTTTTTGCTATTTCTTTCTATATTTTTTAATTTAAATATATGTATATAAGCTATATGTATTTAAAAGTAATTCTTATTATTTTACTTATGAAACTTTAAGAACAATGGTTGGTAGTGATCCAGAAAATAAATCAAATATTTTTACACATTTAAATTAATTCTCATTTGATTTTTTCTGGTTTAGAATTATTAATCTTGATGCAAAATAATACCTGCAGTAAGATTTAAAAATCTTTTACTGTGGGATCTAATTGACATTAATTGAGGTTTAATATTTCTTTAAGAAGTAATCAAGGAATTTTAAGCTTTTTTTCACATATGTTTCAACACTAACTCAATTTTTCTCTATTTAATATGAATTGGGTTTACAAGTCTGTGAAATTGCTAGGAGGTCCTCTTCCCATATTGTGTGGTGAATTGTTGGTATATATATTCAACCCACTTTGTAATTTATATAATTATTCACATGAGTACTAATATCTAATCATTATCATTACATTTTATTATAAAGTACAGTTTGAAATAAATTATTCTAAAATGATGGAAGTGGAGTTTGATTATAGCTAGATATTGAAAAATTGGTTTTTAGGTGATATGCAAAAGAAAAAGTCCATCAATACTTCCAAAATGATAAATGGTGACATTAAAGAGCCATCATATACCATTTAAAGTTTTTATTTAAAAAAAACTTAATGCAATAAAGTAATTTCCATTTCCTAAGCTAATAAGATTACTTTCAGTGTGTGCTAGTATCTAAGTATGATTTAATAGTAAATATTAGTGGTCCTACTACTTACTGATAAATTATTTAGTGATTAAACATCAAGGGAAGACTAATAAAATAGTTATTCTCAATATAAACTCACAATACTTGGATTTTATGCGTGCTAGTGGTGGAAAATAGATCAATAAAATATAGTTATTGCTTATATAAAGATGATGTCAATTTATAAATGCTTTATAATATATTTATACATGATAATAATTGTGTAATAGTGTTTATTTAATGTGTAGTAAGAAAGTGATGTCCTATAACCCATCAAATCCTTCCTTACTTATACCAAAATCCACTGGAGTGTACAGACCTTCAATCCAGATGATGTCACTTCTATCCCCGGAAATTACAGCACAGCGAGGGCCCATAACATCCCCATGGTGACCACTTCAAGAAGTCTCAAAACCCAGACCTCCAGTAAAGACCCTCCATCACAATTAATGATACCACAGACCCATACCATAAATAGAATAAACAGATAAAAGCGGATACCATAAAGAAACAGGTAAAATAACTCATCCAAAGAGTATAAATTGTAACCCAAAGCATATAAAGGAACCAAATTAACTTTCCAAGCCCGAAAAAACATCCCCAAGAATCCATATTAACCCAGTAATGATATCCCAACCCATAAATCTGTGAAAATGCATCAAAGGAAGCAGATTATGTTGTCCAAACTGGATATATGTGGCTGAAATAGGTGTATATGCTTGTGTAGGCGTTGTGAGTCCACTGAATACGTTCATATGACCTACAATAAGCAGAAAAATAAAGGTTATAGGCTATTAAGAGATTAAATCCCACTTATAGACCTAAATATACATAATATAACTACATATTTCCCTGAATATGAGGTTTATGTATGCATATAAGTTATGTATGTCTATAATTTCTTAAAATAACTTAGGATAAATATGTTATGACTCCATTAACATCTTAATACGTATTATTAGGCTATGGATAAGCCATTCAAACTACTATAAGTCATTTAATAGTGTAATAATTATATATATATGTATTATAACCATATATATATGTATTTTATTCTTATTTTTAAGTTATAAGCCTAATTTAATTAAGGTTATCTTATTTTAAACACAAGAATTACTCAGTCCAAAAGATACTTAGGTTGACAATTACTATAATTTTTGTTTCTTGATTTTATTAGATTAAAACTATTGGATAATAAAAGTATATTTTTGTCCCTCAAAAATCTTAAAAAGTCCTTTAAGGTTTTAACTCTTCACCCAAAAATGATATTCTTCAAGTTAAGTCTCATAATGATCCCCAAAATCTAAATGAAAAAGACTCATGAAATAAGTGAGGATTGAATGAGGCAGAGTTAAAAGATTTGTGGACTGTTGATGAGCTCAGGTGGAATGAGAAGATGTCATTCACAAATACATTTGTAAAATCAATGAAATTTACAAAAGCATGGAGCACTTTCTGTGGCATTTTCAGTTTTAAATAGAACAAGATCAAGATTTCAGGGTGATGCTCCCACTTTGAAAATAAGTAATTTTTCCATGTATTGAATGAAGTAACAGGCAGTGAAAAAGAAATTTTTTATTTTACACCATGAAATATTTGGGGAGGAATTACTAGAAAGTTATCAACTTGAATTCAGATAGAAATCAGACTGAAATTTGATGGAAATCTTACTGAAATGTGCTTGAAAACCAACTTTAACTAAATCTTTGTGGTAACATAATGAAAGTTAAATGAACTCATCTTATATTTTGAATGAAAAAAGTTTCAGTAATCATTCCAAACACTGTACACCTTAAGCACATAATTTTGACTCAGTATTTTAAATTATAGCTCAAGATGGAGCTGAAAACTCATTTAAAACTTTCATTTTTTCAAGTGATATTTCTACTCCAATTTATTACTTATTCAAAATAGATTGAAGAATATTAGAAACCATATTAAAATATTTAATATTGTTTGAAAAAATTACCAGAATATTGAAAACTATGCATTACAGAGAACTATTATAAATTGAATTTTCTTTGATTCCTTTTTTGATATTTCTTAGTCATGTAACATTATTTTTAGTCACAAAAAGTGAAATTGAATATTCACTTGCTGAGTGGTATTCAGTATGTAAATGTAAAATGGTAATTCATATATATAATGAAAATAATTTTGAATATTCATCCAAAAAAATATGCATAAAAATTTATATTGAATATGTATATGAAAATTCATATTGAATGTGCGTGTGAAAAATCATATTTTATATTCATATTCAGTATCATATTTAATACTCATATGCAAAATTCATATTGAATATTTATATGCAATGAAATAATAAATTTGCATTTAAAAAATTACATTGTGTTGTGGCATTCCAAATAAGGGTATGCCTTATGGTGTCAATTTTTATGGATTATATTATTTTCTGCATTTCAGACTATTCTGGGTTTATGGGGTCTATATAGATATTTCCATCAAAAAGAAAGTGTTATTTTTAAAAAAAAAGTCAATATGGATTTATTTATTATTGGAAAATGTGATCACTTTTTGAATTATTTATAATTTTAATGGAGGAATAAGGTTTTTATTGATTTGGAAATGGTCTTGTTGGAGTTTTGGGGTGATTCTCTATCTTTTGGGTATTTTCTGGGGCTCTCTTGGGTTAATTTTTGGAATATTAGAAGCTATTTTCTGGATTATTAGGCTGGATATTTGAAATTTGGGAAGGTTACTTTTATCATTGCATAGCCCATATTTTTCTCTATCTTTTATGTTTCTATGGTCTTTTATCATATTTTACTGTTTTCTTAGTGTTTTATTTTATTTAGTGTTTTTTAGTATTATTGGTGGATGTGGTGTGCTCATGGAATGGCCTCAGAGCTCTGGTGATTTTCTGGTGAAAAAGCAAAGTGTACTGGAAAAATTTTGTCACTGTGGCAAAATTTGGTCATGGTGGCAAAATTAACTCAAGGTGGAAAAATTACCTCAATCTGGAAAAATTAGTTCATTATGGAAAAAAGAGCCCATGGTGGCAAAATTTTCTCACAATGGGAAAGTTTGGTAACTGTGGAAAAACTTGGATATTGTGGAAAAATTTGGTTATTAAATTGATTATGCTACTAGATCATTGAATTATTGTAGAATACATGCATGTAGGGTATCATTAGAAATTTCAGGAGGAGAAGGAGAAATTCTTAGTCCTTTACTTATTTTTGACATTTTATTTTTGAGTATAAGGGTCTTTTTTATATTTAAAAATATTTAACATAACTCAACAATAATCTATACTAATATCAACATATATGATACCATTGGATAGCTCTCATCCTTGGTGACTCAAATCTATCACTTTCTTTATATAATTCATAGAATATAAAAATATTTAAATTACTTTCTTTTAAAATATCATTTATCTGGTGTAAATTTTTGTTTCATTTCTGTTTTATTTTATTTTGAGCAGGTCCTAATCATCCCAAATTCAAAAAATCTAAATTTTTCAGCAAGTGTTTTCCATATTAGCTAGAGGTTATAGCTTAGTTAATTATGAACTCTTATTTGACTCAAAGGGACAGGGTTTTCTTTGGTTTATCCAACTCCCTTGGATTCTCCTTACAGAAAGGTGACTGTAAGAGTCTTTCTACATTGGTGGGGCCCAACATGGGGTTCAAATTTTCTGGATTTTAAATGAACTTACTTGATACTTGGACTATCTTAGCCTATTAGAGTCATATTTAAAAAATGCTTATATTCTTTTAATGGTTTAATCTTATGGTTTTGGGATGTCATTTGCTATTGGATCTGGTTTTTTGGCTGCTGGTGTACCTTTTAGGGAATCAGTAATGATTGTGTCTTGAGATGGGCACAAGTTTTCTGGTGATGATTTGCATGGGTTTTTATATATGTATGAAACTGCTTCTGGATTAGATGGAGCTTTGCCTTTGGATATGGTGAAGAAGATTAGGTTTTTTATGGGTGACAGAGAGGTGGAAGAAGAGGTTTTTGCTATGGATAGCTATAAGGATCAAAATTGGGAGAAGCTAAAGTTGGAGATGATTATGAGGTGGTTAAAACTATATTCATTAAAGTATCTCTAGGATATTTTTAGGAGATTAGAATCTAAAGGTGGTTTCACCTCTCTTGGTCAGTATTATCAGTTAATGGCTGAATTTCAGGCTTTTATTGAATATCTGTTGTATCGTGATATTATATGTCATGAAGATGAAGTAAAGTACAATTTTTGGAATGCTGTAGGGGATAAGGTTAAAGTGGTTGTTTGTGAATTTCTTTTAAATGATAATTTAATAAAGACTAGTAGAACTTTAAAAAGAAGAATTCCAACTATGGAGTTGGTCATGAAGGCTGTTTTATATTATCTACATTCCCTCACTAATTTTAAATCGGACCCTGAAGGAGACACTTTGATGAATCAAGAAGTAAATTATGTTGGTGTAAAAGATGTACTTACTGTTGAAATTCTGGATTTAGCTATTCCTAAAGATTTTGGCCAGCCTAAGGATATTATTTTGGATGAAAATTCTGTTGGGAAAGAAGATTTTACTGAAGATGAAAATTTTTCTGTCACTAATAAAGAATGTTTAGTATTTGGGGAAGATATTGTGCTGGTTGATTTGGAGAATTATTTAGAGAATTTTTTCTCATTGTTTTTTCCATCAGGAGCAAAAATTAACTGCAATAAAGACACGGATAATGATAACAGATTTGGAATATGTATGGAGGATTTTTTTCAATCTCAGGAAAATATTTTAATGGTGGAAATGGTTTTTCCTGCGCTTATGAAGAGTGAAGAGGTGTTGGATAAAATGGTTTATAAATTGGATGCACTAATATTTTGGAAAAAGACAATTTATTTTTTATGTCCTTTGGCAGGACAAATTCTGGTGATTTTTTTTGTGGTTATTGGAATAGGTGGAAATTCCCTTGGGGTAAATTTATGGGTATCTACCAGGGGATATCAAGAATATGAATTCTCTAAAATGAGGATAAACTACCTAAAACTGTCCAAAAAATTTTTATTGTCTCTTCTATGATCTCTTTTGGATTCTGTTTTCCTTTTATTTTTTTATTTCTGTCTTCTTCTTTCAAGAGGATAAACTGCATTTTAAAAAGTTAAAATCAAGAAAAAAAAATCTCAGAAAAATCAAAACAAAAATTGATAACAAAAATTATATAAATTTTCTCTTTCTTACCTCCAGAAAGAGGCTAAACTGCACCATCAAAATCAAAATCAACTAAAAATCTCAGGATAATTAAAAATAAAAGAAAAAATATTTTTGAAGATTATTAACACTCTCTTATTTTTTACTCCTCCAGAAAGAGAGGTTAAACAGAATGAAAAAATTAATGAAAATGTTTGGGATGAGCCATATGAAGATGATAACTATCTACCCCATGAAGATAAAATGGCTGATTTTAATATATCTTGTGTTGAAGATTTTTTTTCTGTCCTTCACCAAGGGGATAAACTGAGTGAACTTATGTCTATTAACAAAGATAATGAAGATCTCCTCTAAGAGGGTAAACTTTCTAGTTAGGATTTTGATGAAGATTTTCAGCCAGGCTACTAGAGTTACCCAGTAAAATAATTAATTATTTACTGGGGTGAAGCCACACATTTTTTATAAGTTATTTTATTATCAATTATAGTATATTTACTTTAAAATTACTTGTAATAAATTAACTAATTACAATAAGTAAATTTAGTAAATCTTTAAAATTAATATTAATTTCCCTTATATTCTTTATTTCCTAACACTGCGCTCAATGACAGGTTAAAAGAAATAAAAATTAATACTAAAATAAAATAAATAAATAAATAAAAATTTAAATTATTTATTTAAAAGTGACATTTACAGAAACTTTGAAAAAATCAAATAATTTGACATATACAGTCAATACATTATTTTAATAAACTGTCTATAGAACAACCTTAATATTTGCAATATTTTCTTCTGGAATTTTCTTTTTCTTTTTATACTCCTGTATATAGGATTATTAGCTCCGTAGTTTATCTCCCTTTTGCCTATATAAGGCCTCCCATTTTGGTTGTTTTGAAATATAGGATTATTAGCTCCGTAGTTTATCTCCCTTTTTACTATATAAGGCCTCCCATTTTGGTTGTTTTGAAGCGTCTTTTAATTAAACACAATTTATTTAATTACCAACAATAATAACTTGATTACTACTACTTATTGCTTTAGTACTTACAGCTGCGTAATTCTAATCCATCTAATTATAATAAAAATATAGTTCTACCTTTTAATTGAGTGATAAAACATAAAGATAATCCTCTATGTACCTTGACTTTGAAATCATTGAATATCCACCTACCACCACCGTTGGACCTCCATTAAAATCTTCTAGAACATTTGGAACCATTGACACTTGAAGGCCTTTCCAAATCTTCTTCAACGCACCACTAACATGAAGCCGGAAACTGTGTGACCATTGACTATGAGGGCCAATTAGGACTGGTGGACAAGTAAAAACAACAAAGGTCATCAGCTACGTGACTTACTTTTTTGCCGTGACTGGGAATTGAACCTTGCTCCAAATCTAAGGTTTATATATTGGCAATTGTCTTATATATTTGAGGTGACTATTCTGGTTAATATCTGTGGGTCTTAATTTGCATATTTCATAGTTTACATATATCTTTTTTACTCAGAACTCTGTAGTAGCATTAATTTCCTCACATTTCAGGGGGAGGTGCCTGGTAAATAATATTTTTTTTTCCTAATTGAACAAGATAGAACTATTTTGTTCTTAGTCCTAGAAGTAATATAAATTAAAGTAATTATATTATATAATTTTTTTAAATTATTTCAGTTGACCTTTTGTCCTGATAATTAAAATATTATCTTATTATTTCAGTTGAAAAATTTTCTTGGCAGTAAAATAATAGATATAAAAAATTAATTGAATAAATTTTATTAAATCATTTCAGTTGACATTAAATCTTGGTAATCAAATTTTTCAGTTGACTCTTAGTCCAGATGATTATCAACATATATATTAGTAATTAAATGAGAATTGTGTTAATTATTCCAGTTGACTCTTTGTCCTGATAATTAATAACTTATTCTATTATTTCAGTTGATTTATTCTACATCCTGGTAATAAAATATAATTATCTTAATTTAATAAATTAAAATTGTGATTATTATTTCAGTTGATTTTTTGTCCTGATAAACATTATGTTTTCATTATTCCAGTTAATTAAATAATCCTGATAATTGATTATATACTTGAAATATTTTTTCTCTTATTTTTCTTTCAACAAATTAAGATAATAACTGATAAAATTTTAATATTTCTTTCTCACAGTTCAGGTTATGTACAACAATGACTGATCAAAGTGCTTCTGCTGCCCGTGATGAAGAACTTCACTTGATTGATTATGATGAGACCTCTGTAAGTTCTCCTTTGACTACAAAAATTTCTAAAATTAATCAATTATTGGACCAATCAGGATGTAAAAATTCAAGAAATAGAAATTAAAGTGGAAAAAACTTCTCTGGATCAAAAGCCTTCAGTGAACCCCCCAGAAGAGCTTCTAAAAGGATTCAAGATAAAAAAGATGTCTTTGAAGCAGCAAGTCAGCACCCTCTCCCCTCACATCAAGAAGTTGAGGGCAGAGAATCTCAAACTAAGATCAACATCAGAAATCCTAGAAGAAATGATAAGAAACATAGAATTCTTTCTTCAAGAGAAGAGGAAACCTCCTCCAGCAACAAAACTCCTTCCACAATTGGCTCCTCAACAACAGGAAAAGGTTGAAGTTTCAAAATGGCAATGGGACTGGCTAAGCGCCCAGTGGGACTACCTCCAGGCCCAACAACAACAAGAACAGCAAGCACCTCAGGCAGGTCCTTCTAGGCTCCATAAGTTCAACCCAACACCTCCTCACCTCTACCAAGGAGGAAGAAAGAGGAATAAAAATCAAATTCAATTTTTGATAAAACCATAGTAAGCCCCTCAAATGAATCCCAAGTACACTTTCTTGTTACTGATTCAGTTCTTTCAGGTAATTCTGGAAGATGAGATGATACCTTGAGACCAGTAGAGGCTGACTTTAGTAGGCAGATTGCTCAATATTCTAATGTAACTAATCCTTTGGTATTGATTTCTACTTCAATGATAAACCCTGATATGGCTATTGTTGATTAAACACTTGATACTGAATTTTATGAAAATCTGGAAAATTATTCTGTTTCCTTATTAAGAAATACTCCAGATATAGCTACCATTAATGATGAATATTTGAGATATATTATTGCTAAAAAAATCATATATTGAACAACATGCAATTGACTTAAAAATTTAAAAGTTTGTTAACTGAACAGGGCTATAAATCACTGAGAACTGAATTACAGAGAGTTTCTGATGATTTGGTTAAGTACAAAGTAACTCATGAGAAAAAATTTTCTTTGTGGAAAAATATCAAGAACAATTTGTCTAAGTTAAAAGACACTGTGTCTATCTGTTTACAGGAGCTAAAGGGACATAAGTTGAACTTAAAGAGATTAAGTGACCATTATTCATCTTTTAAAAAAAAGAACCAATTATCTTTTGCAACCATCAATGAAACTTTATCTAGTATTCAAAGAGTGAAGAATAGGCTAACAACCATTGAAGAGAAATTGAATTCATTGTTACATGAACAAAAATTTTCTGACATTTCTTTGAAAGAACCTGCTGCACAGGATACTCCAATTTTACCTGTCCCTAGTTCATCTAAATTAAAATTAGTGCAGTAAATGCCTGTAGATATTACTGAGTTTTCATCAAAAATTGATGATGTACCTTTTTCATCTACAGAAGGGTTAAAAAATGAGATTACTGTCCAATTAGAGACGTTACAGCTTCTTCTCACTCAGAAACAAGCTTGTAACAAGGAGACTGCTTCAAATTAAAAGAATTGGACAAAACTTGACCAATCAACACAAGAAATCTAGGGGTGAATTGCTAGCAATCCCCTCTCCTGAAATTTAGAGTGTCCCTTAATTATGCCAGGTTTATTGATACTTTATAAACATAAGTAAATTAGAGTTAGATTTACATTTATTCTCAGATTGGTCTGAAAATGAACCTCAATTTATCTCAAGTTATGCATAAGTTGATCAACTATAACCATGATTTTATCCTTCATTGAGCACACATTGAGCACACATTGATCCAAAATAAGCCTTTTAATATACAATATTATTATCAATTTAGAGGAAGAAAATTATTCCTTAACATACCTAATAATTACTTTGCATTCAAAAGATAAACCATAAAATTATGAAAGTAAATTTAATTTACAATAATAATATCTTTTACTAGATAATTTTAACAATAGATAAATTTAGAAAATGTTTTTATCACAAATATTAATAACTATAGGAATTGAAATAATTAATGCCATTCCTATTTTAAAATTTTAAAAAGATTATAGTCACTTCTAACTTCTAATCAGTTAAGTCTTTGCAAAACTAAATTTTGTATAATTTTTAAATTTTACCTAAAATATAAGACCTACAGGCTATTGAAAATAAAATGTTCAGTTACTCAATTAAAAGAAATATTTATATTTAAATAAAAATAAAAATAGTCCTTAAAGTGTATAACTTGAAAGGTTTTTATGGAAATTAATATTCAAGTTTTCCTATTTAAATATTTAATGCTTATATAAATCACTTTCCCAAGTTTTGGTATGAGTAAATGTGAAATAGTAACTGCATTTAAAAGTGGAAACCAATATAATGACAAAAATATTTACAAAATTTATTTCAATTTAATATTTATCTGTAAAAAATTTTGAAAGTAATATTTTATTCATCTTCTTAAGGATCTCTTCCTCCTCCTCTACCCATCTAATTTTTAATAGGGGGTCTCAAACTTGAACAAATATTCCTGGTGGATTTCATTTGAAAACTACCACATAAACACACCATGAAACATGGCTGATTTGGTACATGAGATCTTAAACATGGGGTCAAATATGTCCTACTTGAGTTAAATTTTCCAACCACAGCACAGCCAACCAATCTAAATATCCTCCCAATTCACCACACATCACATCTTTCCCCTCCCACTTTTTTGATACAATTTTTTACACATGGTGCCCCAGTAAATTTTGAGCTTTTCATTACTTTTTTTATCAACAATTCTTGAACAAATTTATATCCTCAAAACTCAGTCATCATGCCAAGAACACTACAAAATTTAAATCCTTTTTTCATGCTCTCAAAATGATCAAGTTGCATTTACTTTCCACTTGGGTTTGTTTTATTTTTGCATATTGACTTTTATTTTGAATTTTCACTGAAAGCATAATTTTTCCCTTCCTGATTCATTTTGGTTAATCATCTCAACATGAAGTTGATATTTCAGAAATTGCATAATTTTTCACTCTTTCCGTTTTTCAATGATCCCTCATATCCTTTTATTCATCTTCTCTCACTTCCTTTACTCTTCTTCTATTTCTTTTATCCATCACTTCATGAACTTCTATCTGGTCCTTTTACATCTTTGAAGACATCTCATCAGGTAAGTCATCCTCCCACCATCTTTTTTTCAATTTTAACTGATGTTCTTTTTCTGAATTTGTTTTTGTTTTTTTTCTATTTCTTTTTTTGTTTTCTCATATAACATTTCCGCTTTTAAGGAGGTTCTACAGAAGCCTAGCTCTCATATCCACCAAGAAACATCTGATTAGGCTCACTGGCTGTTGAGATATTTATCCTCCACTTGGCTCAAACTTCCATCAACTTTATTTCAATCTGCTCAAGTAGGTCTTACTCTGGAAAAAATATAATACTTATAAATAAAATAGGTAGCTAAAATAGATCTTTTTAAACCATTGATAATACTTGGATTTAATTTTACTACCCTTTTTTGATTTTCTTTTAAGTCAAAAATAAAAGGTCAGAAATAGGGCTAGGGTTTTTTAAATGACATATCCTTTTTTTGGAAGAATCTCAAGAATCATATATTTTATTTCCAGCAAATGGTGTTGAATTTGGTCTAGTGGTTGCTGAGATAACTGCTTCCAAACTTGAATCTTGTTTCATAGACTAATTTACATTCTTTAAATTCAATGTTGCATAATATGCATATAGGGCTTATGCAATCTATTTCAAATAATACTTCAGGATTTTACCTCTGATTTGATCAGCTAAATATCAGTTTTGGATGAGTCCTACCTATTTTGTAATTTTTTTATGAGGATTAATATTAACATTTGCTGAATTTTAGCTCATTCAAATCTCACATTATTTTGATTACAGGCTCTCTATAGGCATGAATTTCATTTCCAGAAAGCATAATTGATTTTGGCTCAGAAATTTCTTAGATATCTACTTTTAAAGTTGAGTCTTCTTATGTAAACTAATTTACATTTTTGAATTTTAATATTCCGTAATATGCATGTTTTTTCTAATACTTTTCATTGTACCACTCACAAGGTATGTCAATTGCTCAACTGTTTTTTATCATTTGTTTCCTCAATTTTTCTTCTTTATAAATCATTTTTTCCCCAGATTTGTTAATGTTTTGGATTTTTTTCAGGAGATAGTATCATCAAATCTAATTGGAACTCTTTTCAGCATAATCATCAATTAAAAATATAAGAGATAATCATCAAACAACCAAGGAAACTCCTAGTTTGATATCTTGTAAAATGTTATCTCATTTTTTTGGAATCTTTTGAAACACTAACTCATTTTGGTTTTTCATTCCAGATCAACCAAAGTCTGATAAACCAGGTAAGTAAAGCAAGGGGGAAGGGCCCTATTTATAGTAAATCTTCAGGGAGGGGTTCCAAATAGGGTAAATAGAAGATTTCCCATTTTTTTTATTTCATAAATTTTTAAATTATCAATTATCAAATATAATCAATCAAATAAAACTTTTGTGAAATTGAGCCTTGCTGCTGTATAAATATGTTCATTTAATTATTTATTTGCATTGAATGGATGAATTGTCAATAAATTGCTTGTCATATGATTTATTTGGCTTTGGTCACTTCTGAAATCATTAGCAGGTCGAATTGTGAATCCCATTACTTTTACTTGGCTTATTATATTTTTTTATTGATTTATTTAAGAATTTATGAAATTAAAATGAAAATTTGGTAATCTTTACCCCCTCTCACAGTAAATTTCAGGGGGAAGTATTGTGAATTTTTTTTCTTACATAAATATTTTTTTTGACATGAAAAAAATGGCAATCTCCACCCCCTCCCACAGTAAAATTCAGGATGAGGTATTGCCTTTTTTTTTCAGACATAAAAAATTTTTTTGACATGAAAAAAATGGCAATCACCAACCCCTAATATAGTGAAATTCAGGGGAGGGTATTGTCAAATTTCTAGATTTAGAAAAATAAAATTTGTTAATTTATGTATCTTGTGCATAAGGGTTGGTTAATGAAGCTGTTGAAAACCCATATTTAACCAAATTATTAATAGAAATCCAGAATAAATTTTAGTCATGTAGATATGGAGAAAAACATTACTTATAATTTAAATACAAAACATTTAATTAACTGGAATCCTAAAAAATAGCAAGAGTAGAAGCATGCAATGTATATAAGAGAGATTGAAAGCATTTTTTACAATCAAAATATTTATTTCCATCTCTGATCTAGAAGAGGTTTTCAAGATGGGTAAATGTGCCACCATTTCAATTTGAACTTAAATGACAAAGTGAAACACAGGTTTGTATAGGAGGATCTCTTTATGGACAACAAGAATCATTTCTGAAAATTGAGTGATATTTTATCAGTTCAAATAACTGAGAAATCGAGGAAAGGTTGTGCAAAATATCTGTTTAAAGCTAATTTCAGGAATGTTTAAAGAACCTCAAGGTTAAATTGTGGCTGGTGTTGTATGGAAAGTGTTCTGGAATATAAGTAGTGATTCTTCAGCATGTCACACATGTAAGCCAAGTCAATTTCAGCATTGGAGTTGGTATCTGAGTTAACCAATAAATCTAGAGCTAGAGTGGTAGCAGTTATTTCTAGTTTACAATGGACTGAAATAGGAATTTTATTGAATGGTGATGAAGACTAAGGGTCAGTGTATGATGAAGTCGCTGCTTAAGTGGTGGGAAGTCACATTTTTTAAATGTTGAATAATAAGCCCTTAATAATTAGGTGAAAAATAATCTAAATAGATGGCTTGTCTGTACCTAGTGCTGACTAACCAAGATGAAGGAGAAAAGTTTTTTGATGGCTTTTTTTTCCCAAAAGAAGGTGTGTTTGAGGTCAAACACACCATCAAAATACACCTGTCCAGGGTGGGTGTATTTTATTTTCTGATGGTGTTTTTATGTGGCATATTTGATTAAGTTTGAGACGCCCTAATGTACTCCATACCATCTCATTTTCATAGGTAATCTCTATTGTTCTAGAACTCTCCTTATCAGCAATGGAAAATTTTATTTTTGAGCCATTAATCCCTTCATCAATCGGCTACCACTCATAATTTTTAATATATCTAAGAATATGCTTTTTTTATTTTGTATAATGTTTTTTTCAAGCTTTCAAATGTCAGATAACACTACCAGAAAGATAGAGCCTATCTGGTAGTAATTTAAAAATGCATGAAAAAAATAAACCAAGCAACAGGAAGTGACTTGGGTCTGAAAGTAAAAAAAAAGATTTTGCTACCAGCTTTAAGCTGGCAGTGCTTATTGTAACATAAAATAAAGTTGACCAAAGCCACTAAAAGTGACTTTGGTCAATTTAATAATACATCTTGCAGGAAGTTTAAACCTGCCTGCAAGATGTTGTGTTTAAAAGCAAGCAAAGTTTCATGCAGCAAGTTTTCTCACCTTTTTTTTACATTATTGACTTGCAGCCAGTAATAAACTGGCTGAAACTCAATTAATAAAGCAACCAAAGTTGCTTGTAGCAACTTTGGTTGCAAGCTCATTTTTTCACCCCCCATCCAGATAACACTGGCTGTGAGGTTGTGGGTCAGGTTTTGTCAGTACAGTCTAGTATATTAGTATGATATAATAGTGTTATTTTATGGTCCTACTACTTATTAATAAATGATTTAGTGATTAAACCTCAGGGGAAGACTAATAGAATAGTTATACTCAAGTTAAACTCACAATACTTGGATTTAAATGCGTGCTAGTGGTGGAAAATAGAAGAATAAAATATAGTTATAGCTTTTATAAAGATAATATCAATTTATAAGGGCTTTATAATATATTTCTGAATGTTAATAATTGTAGTGTAGTGTTTGTTTGAAGTGTAGTAATTGAATGATGATAATAAACCGTCAAAATCCCTCCTTACTTATACCCAAATCCACTGGAGTGCACAGACCTTCAATCCAGATGATGTCACTGCTATCCCCGGCAATTACAGCACTGTGAGGGCCCATCACCTCCCCATGGCGTCCACTTCAAGCAGTTTCAACACCCAGACCTCCAGTAAGGACCCTCCATCACTATTAATAATAACACAGAGCCATACCATAAATAGAAATCCCAGATAAAAGCGGATACCATAAAGAAACAGGTAAAATAAAAGATCAAAAAGAGATTTAATGAAACTAAAAGCATATAAAGGAAACAAATAAAATGTCCAAGCCCCCAATAACATCCCCAAGCATCCACATTAACCCAAAAACATATTTCCAACCCATAAATCCGTGAATAACCATCCAAGGAAGTAATTTTAGTTGTCCAAACTGGGTGTATGCGCCTGATATAGGTGTCTATGCTTCTGTAGGCGTTGTGAGTCCACTGATTTCGTCCATATGACCTAAAATAAGCAGAAAAACAAAGGTTATAGGCTATTAAGGGGCTAAAACCCACTTATATACCTAAATATACATAATATACTGCATATTTCACTGAATATGAGATTTATGTATACATATAAGCTTATGTATGTCAATAATTACTTCATATCACTTAAGATAAGTATATTATGACTCCATTAACACCTTAATAAGTATTATTAGGCCATGGATAAGCTATTTAAACTATTATAAATTATATAATAGAATAATAATTATATATATATATTATAAAATAATATATATTATTATTTTAACCTTATTTTTAAGATATAAGCTTAATCTAATTAAGGTTATCTTATTTTAAGCATAAGGAATACTCAGTCCTAAGGATATTTAGGCTGACACTCCCTCACCCCAAAAAAAACAATAAAAAAAATGTTAAGACATTTTAATTAATCTTAAGGAATGAAATAATAAAATAAAAAATAATTTTTATAATACACATACTGAATGAACAGTATTATTTAGATTTAAATTTTTTCAAGAGATTTTTAAGATCAGAGATTTCATTTTCTGGAATCCACTGGTCATATTCACTTGATTTATTTTTAAATCTTAGTAGATACTCAACTCCCTTTTCTTTTGTAAGGTGTCTCTTTTTAAGTATCTTTTCAATTTCTGCTTTTTCCACTATTTCTTCAGGTTGCTGTTTATGCCTTCCTGATCTTCTTGGAAAGAGAGCAGTATCATTAGAATGGTATGGTTTTATAAGAGAAATTGGAAATACTGGATGTTTTCTATCATAAGGTGCATATAGAATAACCTCAACAGCATTATTACCAACCATCTTTTTAACTACAAATGGTCCAATGAATGGATCCTTCAATTTAACATTACCATTTAAATTGAAATGTAGCGTTGAAATAAGGACTTCATCACCCTCTTTGAACATTTGTTCTTTATGGGCTTTATCCCATCTTTTCTTTTCATACTCAAAAGCCTTATTTATACATTC
The DNA here is from genome assembly GCA_030280995.1 of Hemileia vastatrix. Classification (NCBI taxonomy): domain Eukaryota; kingdom Fungi; phylum Basidiomycota; class Pucciniomycetes; order Pucciniales; family Zaghouaniaceae; genus Hemileia; species Hemileia vastatrix. Next base: position 27,229,893 of record JASXTE010000011.1, read on the forward strand.
TTGAGCATGTTTTCTGCATAGTTCTTGCATCTGAAGAAAAGATTTAGTACCTGGATGAATATCCAATCTAGGTAACTTATTAAGAGTTTTAGCAGGGGTATTAGGTACATAACCCAACCATAACTCAAATGGCTTTTTGCCAGTGACAGAATGTACTGTACTATTATATGCAAATTCTAAACCTGGGATAAGGGTTACCCAATCATGCGTGAATTTGTCATTGTCTTTAAAATTTAGACCAAAAGCACAGTATCTTCTTATCATATCTTCTAAGGTTTGTATCATTCTTTCTGCTAGCCCATCAGTTTGTGGATGGTGTGCTGTAGAAAGTTTTAATTGACACCCTGAAACATCCATAAGTGAAGTCCAGAATTCAGAAGTAAATTTAGGATCTCTGTCTGAAACTATTGCTTTGGGGAAACCTGCTGTATTTAACATTTGTGTCCACCATAAAAAAGCTAAGTCCTTTGCAGAAACCTCTTTGTGGGTAGGAATAAATTTACACATCTTTGTAAATCTATCTACAATTACCCAGCAGGAGTTATAACTCTTATGCCCTGCTATTGGCAAACCTGTTACAAAGTCCATGTTAATGATTTCCCATGGAGCTTTTGGTTGCTCAATTTGTTGTAATAAACCAGCTCTTTTTCCTGTTAATCTTTTAGATTTTTGACAAGAATCACATGTTTCAACATATTTCTGAACATCCTCAGACATGTTAATCCACCAAGCTGTGTTTTTTACTCTGGTTAATGTTTTATGGTAGTCAAAATGACCTGCTAATATATCATCATGACATATATTTAACATTAACTCCTTCATTGAAGGGGGAATTACAATCACATTACTTAATTTTTTCCTGTAATATATAAAACCATCCTCAATGGAAAATTTTCCTTTCTCTAATGCCTCTTTATACTTATCTGGTAATGTTTTTATTAAAACATTCATTGAAGCATTAGATGGATCATTTAATATTGTAGTTAATTTACTTAAGTCAGGATCTGAATTATAATTATCAAGAATTGATTGCATAAATTCATCCTCAAGATCTACAATATAAATGCCATAAATGGTAATAATCTCTGATTCAGGAACATAAGCAGGATTATCATCATTATTAGGCAGAGGTACTCTAGATAACAGGTCTACATTAGAGTGTAAGGTTCCTGCTCTATGTGTAATAGTCATCCGTCCTCTGTATTCTTGTACAGCTAATTGCCATCTAAACATGTGTCTATTAGGAGTTTTCATGTTTAAGAGTGACTTAACTGCACTACAGTCAGTTATTAACTCAAATTTTTGGTCTTCAAGGTAATAATGTAGCTTTTTATGAGCCCATACTACTGCCAAACATTCAAGTTGAGTAGCACCATATTTTAATTCACTACTTCTCAGAGTACGTGAAATATAGCAGATTACTACTTCTGACATTTTACCTTCAATAAGTTGTTTTTGATGCAAAGCAGCACCCAGTCCAATAAAACTTGCATCTGTATATAATACAAAAGGTAATTGGAAATCTGGTAATCCCAAGATAGGAGCTGTCATTAAGCATTCTTTCAACTGATTAAAAGCATGTTGTCTTTCATTATTCCAAATGAAAGCTTCTGATTTCTTTATCAGTGTGGTCAGTGGTGCAGCAATTGATTGGTAGTTTTTTATATATTGTCTATAATAACCACACATTCCAAGAAAAGATTGTACATCCTTCACATTTTGAGGAATGCCAATATTCTTTATTGCAGCCACTTTATTTTGGTCTACACATATTTGTAAGCCAGATACAATATGACCAAGCACTTTTAAAGATTCAAACCCAAATTTACATTTTTTCAATGCAAGGGTCATTTTTATTTCATCCATTTTCTGAAATACTTTCCTTAAATGGATTAAGTGTTCATTAGAAGTTTTAGAGAACACTATGATGTCATCAATGTATACCATTAACCATCCCTCTATCATTTCATTATGGAATGTTATATCCATTAACTTCTGAAATACTGATGGAGCATTCTTTGGTCCAAATGGCATTCTGACATACTTATAAATTCCCATGTGTGTTGTTATCAACAAAAAGTTCTGTGAATTCTTTTCAACAGGAATTTGATGGTACCCTTTATTTCCATCTAGGCAACTTATATATTTAGCACCTTTAAGGGTAGCATGTATAGAGGCAATCCTTGGCAAGGGATAAATATCATCTACTGTAAATGTATTTAATGCTCTATAATCACCGCACAGTCTTGCTTTATCTTGTTCATAAGAAATCAGCACTGGTGATATTACACAATATTTTGGTGTAGTTTCAACCTTCTCAAGAATGTTCATTTTTAATAACATCTTAATATTATCCTCTATGTCTTTCCTCTTCATTGGTGAAGCAGGATATGGTTTCTTTTTAAGACTAGGAGGAATATTATCCATGTCACAGGTTAAACTAATTTTCATTTCATGATCTTTTACAAGGCCAAGTTCATTTGTACCATGTGCAAAAGCCATTGGAAAAGCTTTAATTAATTCCAAAATATTATCTTTCTCAGTTTCACTTATCTGAGTGCCAAATGATGCTTTTGAAATTTCTGTTTCCAGAAGTTCCATCTCATTGGATTCTCTTCCTTTAGACGGGGAATTTGTTACTGACTCAATGTGTAAGACTGTGTTAAAAGAATTTATTTTAAATTTCCTTTTACCATTCATGCCAATTGTAAAATTGTTATTAGCAGGGTCTAATTTTACACCAAATTTAGTCAGAATATCATTTCCAATGATAAAACAGTTACTACAATTTGTATTATCCATTACTACAAAGTCACAAGTTACCCTTACATAACCATGTTGGTGTTTAAAGAAAACAGCAGCTTTGTATTTACCAATGGGGTGTAGTACTGATCCAAAACCTCTCCAATTTTTATTCTGAAGTGGTTCAAGCTTAAACTTGTAGTCACTATCAATTTTCTGTAATGTATTAGTGGAAACAACTGAACCAGCAGCTCCTGTGTCCAATACTATATTAACATTTTCACCAGAAATGATAGCTGGAACCGTGATAGGTGTCATTTTAAAGTTATCAGCTTGTATATCCTTAATGATTTCAGCATCCTCAAAATTCATTAAAGATTCATTTGAGTCCATATTTAATATTGGATTTTCAAAGATGGACAAATCATCTTCCAACATACAGACTTCATTTTCATCACTATATGAGATATTGCTGTCATAATCACTTGATTCTTTACTTTTTTCAGTTTCAGTTTCAGATTCACGTTGATTTTCAACAATATTTATATTTTTCTCACATTTGTGACCTTTTACCCAAGGTTTGTTACACTTATAACAAGTATTTGTTTCATACTTTTTAGGTACTACAGGTGCAGTAGGTTTTTTCTGCTTCTCCTGAAGTGTTTTTGAATTCTGAGATTTTACAGGTTCAACATTTTGCTTATAAGTGGAATACCTTGATTCATACTTATGGTTCAATAATATTTCATTGCAAATATTAATAAAATCAGAATATTCAGTAACATTAAATGTTCTAGCTACAACAATATCTCTGACAGATATAGGTAATTTGTAAATTATCTTATCTTTCCATAAGTTAAAATCCATATGAGGCTCAATGGCTTTTAAGATTTTGTTTAAAGTCATTAAAAATACCATAGGTTTGTCACCATTCAACGGATTATACCTAGTCTTCTCATACAGTCTCTGCTGAGTAAGCCTGAATTTAGAACCTCCAAATTGTTTTTCAATAAGTTGTTTCCATTCAGCCCAAGAGTAGTCTCTACCCTCACTTAAGACAGCTTCAAACCATAATAAAGCAACATCCTTAAATAAAGAAATTAATTTTGATGTTATCTCTTCATCTGGTAACTTATATGAGAATTTCAAGTTGTCAATTCTTTGAATAAAATGTTGCCAATCAGAGCTGGCTTCCCCATCATAAGTTGGGTACTGATCTATCTTAGGCCAGTTCTTCTGATTGGATTTTATCTCACTAATCTTAGGTAAATTCAATAACTCATTTACTTTTGATAAATGGTCTTGTATTTCTTCCTGCACGGATTTGTGACTTACATTTTCAGATTTGACACTACCACCAGATGGTTTTAATTGTGGTGGTACAGGGAAGGAATGAGATTCACTTTTGCCAATGAAAGGATTATTATTATATTGATTATACTTATGATTATCCTGGTTCATTAGTAGATTGGCAGTTTCAATCTCAACTTTAGTTAATCTTTGTAGCAGCTCAGAGACACTTTGATTTGTCTGTGCAAAAGATAACTTTGTTCTTGATTCAGTTTTTAATAAGTGTGTTTCATATAATTTTTCTAACTCACAAAATTTGTTTGAAAGGTCATTATATTTATTACTTAATGAATCATATTTAAGAGTTAGAGACAAATGTTCCTTCTCTAATTCTTTATTACGTGTTGCTAATTGAGAAATGTTCAATGTTAAGGATGAAATTGTATCACTAGTGAGCTTAACTGTCTGTTCCTCACAATCAGTCATTCTATTCCACAATGCTGAAACAATTCTATGGACAGTTGGATTATTGTTAAAATATTCCATGTCCTCCTTTTCAATTCTCTCACTCTCCTGTGAACTACTCATCTCACTAGTAGGTGGTTGCAACTGAGGATTAACTGTATTATCATTGTATATAGTACTGTTATTATGGATAAAAGACAAGTCAGGTGTATCTACTCTAAAACCCAAATTTCTTAAATCCTCCTCTATTTTTTGTACAGATTTAACATCAATAGAATTACCTATATTGTAATTATCAGTATTATGTTTAATCTGAGGGGGTAAGTTACTTACCAAGGGATGGTTGCCAGGCCTGATTTTTGGCGCTTTTTTCCCTTGTAAGGGTGAGCTGAGGAAGTCAGATGAGGGGGTGGATCCCTGTTGCAACTGTGGCTTGTCCACTGTTGGTGAAACCAGTCCCATTTCCATTTGTCTACCAGGATTTTCTCCTGGGAGTGAGTGGACCCTCCTTGGGTAGGGGGTTGCTGATTTGATTGACTGGGCAGGCCTCCCTTTAATTCTGCCATTGCCTGATTCATCTGCTGAAATCCTACCTTGCAATTGTTTTGCAACTGCTCTACTTCTTTGAACATGAGAGATTTTGATTCCTCTAGCTTCAGAACCTGTTTGGCCAGATGGGACAGTTGATCCTGAAGAGGAGGAGACGTCTTTTTGATAGTTATCTTTTTTAAGAGGGCGTCCTTTTCCTCTATACTCATGCTTTCTGGTTGGGGGTACTGTTGTCCCTCCATGGTGATGTCCTGGAAAGTTTTTATTAGCTTTAGACCTGGTATTATAAGCAGGCTGTTCACTTACACTATCCTGAGGAGCACTCATATTGTTCAGAATAACAATATTTTACGTCTACAAAAGGAAAAAACTCTGTGGAATTAGTAGACAAATAATATTAGCAATTATATTACTAATAAAAAAGCAATGGAGCTTACCCTGAATTTATATCTTTATTTATTTAAATAAAATATAAGAAAAATTCGAAAAAATCTGTTAAAAATATAATAATAAGTTTAACTAGACCTCTATAAGGGTGAATAATTAGCTTACCAAGCTTTAGCCAAATACCAATTTTATTGGGTGTTATATTGGTGTCCAAATACCAAGTGAAATTGGGTTTATATTGGGTACAGTTACTACTGTAAATATCTAATTTTTATGATAAAAAATTAGTACAATTATTATAAGGATTCTTTTCCGCAATCAATGAGTTATGATGACCCACTAATATGCAGCAGACCCAAATATTTGGTTAATTTTGAGTTGTACTAAGGTAAAAATCACGTCCCAAGGCTTATACTAAATAATAAGTAAAATATAAGGAAAGACCCCCAATTGTCAGTACAGTCTAGTATATTAGTATGATATAATAGTGTTATTTTATGGTCCTACTACTTATTAATAAATGATTTAGTGATTAAACCTCAGGGGAAGACTAATAGAATAGTTATACTCAAGTTAAACTCACAATACTTGGATTTAAATGCGTGCTAGTGGTGGAAAATAGAAGAATAAAATATAGTTATAGCTTTTATAAAGATAATATCAATTTATAAGGGCTTTATAATATATTTCTGAATGTTAATAATTGTAGTGTAGTGTTTGTTTGAAGTGTAGTAATTGAATGATGATAATAAACCGTCAAAATCCCTCCTTACTTATACCCAAATCCACTGGAGTGCACAGACCTTCAATCCAGATGATGTCACTGCTATCCCCGGCAATTACAGCACTGTGAGGGCCCATCACCTCCCCATGGCGTCCACTTCAAGCAGTTTCAACACCCAGACCTCCAGTAAGGACCCTCCATCACTATTAATAATAACACAGAGCCATACCATAAATAGAAATCCCAGATAAAAGCGGATACCATAAAGAAACAGGTAAAATAAAAGATCAAAAAGAGATTTAATGAAACTAAAAGCATATAAAGGAAACAAATAAAATGTCCAAGCCCCCAATAACATCCCCAAGCATCCACATTAACCCAAAAACATATTTCCAACCCATAAATCCGTGAATAACCATCCAAGGAAGTAATTTTAGTTGTCCAAACTGGGTGTATGCGCCTGATATAGGTGTCTATGCTTCTGTAGGCGTTGTGAGTCCACTGATTTCGTCCATATGACCTAAAATAAGCAGAAAAACAAAGGTTATAGGCTATTAAGGGGCTAAAACCCACTTATATACCTAAATATACATAATATACTGCATATTTCACTGAATATGAGATTTATGTATACATATAAGCTTATGTATGTCAATAATTACTTCATATCACTTAAGATAAGTATATTATGACTCCATTAACACCTTAATAAGTATTATTAGGCCATGGATAAGCTATTTAAACTATTATAAATTATATAATAGAATAATAATTATATATATATATAATAAAATAATATATATTATTATTTTAACCTTATTTTTAAGATATAAGCTTAATCTAATTAAGGTTATCTTATTTTAAGCATAAGGAATACTCAGTCCTAAGGATATTTAGGCTGACAGGTTTAAGCAGCCAATTTGCTTAAGGCAATTTGGCTTCTTAAAACAAACTACCAGACAGGGGGATCCTGGCTGGTAGTAATTTAAAATTAAATAAAAAAAAAGAAGCTGAACCACTTCCTGTGGCTTGGGTTTGAAAAAAAAACTTTAGTATGCTGCCAGCTTTAAGCTGGAAGCATTTAATAAAAAAATTGACCAAAGCAACAAAAAGTGGCTTTGGTCATTTTAATAATACATCTTGCAGGCAGTTTAAAACTACCTGCAAGATGTTGTGTTTAAAAGGAGCGAAGTTTCATGCAGCAACTTTGCTTGCTTTTTTTTATATATTATTGACTTGCAGCCAGTTATAAACTGGCTGAAAGCTATTTAATAAAGCAACCAAAGTTGCTTGCAGTGACTTTGGTTGCAAACTGTTTTTTACATCTCCCAGCCAGATAACACTGGCTTGGAGGTTTGAGCAGCCAATGTTGCTTAAAGAAACATTGGCTATAATAAAAAATAAACTACCAGTCAGGGGGAGCCTGGCTGGTTTGAATTAATAAGAAATAAGATGAAAGTTGATATATACTTAAATTTGCGCTACTCTTTTACATGCCATTTGGCATTAATTTCTTGACAGTGTGAAACGTATATGTGCATAATAAAAAATCAAAGCCAGAAAAAGAGGTATTGGATATTTTTAAATTACAAAACTTATATACCCAGTTTGAACATGTTTCAAATATCAGAATACTGATTTTGTGTTTAGATTGTTTTGCAGAAATATATACTTGGTTGTTAACTCTTTAGTAGCCAAATGTCAACTTTGTGGCAACAAAAAATAATAAGTGATAAAAAATGGGTCCATAAAAGCTTAAGGTTAGTTTTCCAACCTTTTGTGAACAAATAATATGGATAAGTGGATTGAATTTGTAAAATAAGTGAAAATAAATAATAATTTCTTCTGTGTGAAACTATCTGAGGCTTTGGTTCCTCGAATTATACTTTGTGAAACTCTATAAAAATAAGCTGTAAAAACAATATGTAAGTTTTAATTAAAAGCATGTGAAATTTTTTTGTCATCATTTGTACAATATATTGTTGTGTAAAAACCTGTTGCATATATGCCTTATGCAAGTCACTGCATGCCATGAAACCCGCTTCAGTAACTTGATGTTTCTATACACATAACTGTAAGCAAATTTTCATCCAAGTGGCAAATTTTCTACTTCTCTCCTTCCACTTACAATAGACAGGTTATTATAATAATTAGATTTCCATCTGTTTCACTTAAGATGTTTTGATTTTGGGTTTTCCTTTATTTTTGTTTCTTAAGTGAAAATATTAATTTCACTTTAAATATAAGTTCAACTTTTAGGGAATCCATTTTTCTCAATCATTAGGTTTTCCACCGAAGTAACTTGTTTACAGATTACTAACTTGGATTGTTGGTATTTTACTCTCCTTCTTACTCTCTTTAAAAAATAAAAAAAATAGAACTGATGATTTTTTTTAACTCTTGGCAGCTTAATCTCTAACTTGTCATAGTATAATCAAAAAGCTAATTTTTGGTTAGCATCCAAATTATATATTGGTTTGTCTTTCTCTTTTTAATTTTTTCATTCAATAAAAATGATACTTATTTTTCTACAATAATCTATTCCTAAAAATTAAAATTAACATATTACTTGTCCATTTATTTATCAATCAACTCCTACCAAAGCATTCTTTTTAAATTTCAAGTAAGAATATCTTTTTTTTCACTATTTCATTTTTAAACTTTTTATTATTCTCAATCATTATATATTAAATAATTAAATAAAATAAAATATCATAGTATCCACATGTGTATGTGGTCAATTTTTTCTACATATCAATAATTTATTGTATTGGCCTCCTGTAATTCTATTAATGGTAGAGGTATTGTTGATTCTTGTTTAAGGAAACTATACCTTTCAACATTAAAAATTATGGATATCTGGCGGTTTGATATATTATTGATATATGAAGAAAAATTCAATAAAGCATCAACACATACTTATGTATTATTGCTGTATTTATCATAATAATTGGAAATTGGATTTAAGCTTCACATTTAATTGTTTATTTTTAGGGTATAGTTGAATCTCTTGTGCCAAATGCATACAGCAGAATACTATACTTATAAGCAATAAAATGAAGCTTTAATTCCAAATACTTTATTAATATTTTAAATGAAGCTAATACTCATGTTTTCTACATGCATGTTGGATATGATTTTTTATTTAATATTAAGAATATAATGATTAGTTTTGGAGGCCTTAATTTTAACCATTGCATTCTTTTGCACTTTTTTATTTATTTTTGAATTAAATTAATTTTTTGTCCACTACACTACAAGATGCAGGCTTCACAAAGTTTGTTTATAAAGAAAAATCACCAGTGAGGAAAAAAAATCAAACAACAAGCATGCAAAAAACATCAAGAATGAATTACTTATGGTTGAAAATTACTGTGTTGAGATAGATGGAAAGGGTTCAAAATATTTTTCTAGGAGTTTTGTAAAAATTTAGTTAATCCAGAAAGGTTTTTGATTTTGAATTATAGCTGTTATATTTTCCATCCAATCCACTCCTCAATTCCAAGTGTTATAGTGAAAACATTTTCTATTGAAGATGTCATTAAATTAAACATGCTTGAAGCAAAAATTTAGTGCATCATAGACTTTTTGTATTGTGAAATTCAAGTTTTGCAAAACAAAGCTCATAAAAATGGAGGTCAATTCGGTAATATGTTTGTTGGTGGTTGGTGTTTAGATAGGAAAAAGTCTCTATTAATTCGTAAGTATTATATAGTTGTATTTATGAATAGTTTTAATCTTTTATTATTTTAATTACTTTTTAAGGTAAATATGCTTCTAAGCCCTTAGATTTGGCAGAGTATGATTGTTGCATGAAGCGAATAGAGTTATTCTTTAAATTTTTTTATCAAAATATACCTAATGTTAAGTATTGAGAAGCAGTGTCACACGCCACGTGACACTTGAGGCAAAAGCAGCTCATTAAACCAATAATACAGAGGTCTAAATCCATACTTGAAGTGCAGAAAGCAATTCTACATAGCAACTGCGACTTTCCTTTGTGTACTCACTATTCAACTGCGCTAGTCTAAACTCTAAATCTAAATTAGTCAATCTCTTAATAGTGTGTCTTAGTCTTTTCCTCAATAAGCGACGCACAGTGCAATAGTCAATGTAATAGTCCTCTAAAAGGTTTATTAAGTGTCTGTGGATTATTAAAAGGGGTAGTGAGCATGAAACGAATGGTTAGTGGAGGATTAAAGGGTTAATGGATGTTAGTGAGGAGGGTCCAGGTGTAACAGGTGTAATTTTGGTAGTCTGTGGTGTGCAGAATGATGGATGGGTATGAGGTCAATGCAAGGAGGAGTAATAAATATAAAAGGGGTTGGATTTTGGTTTGACGTTTCTTTAGAATTAAATTAAATATGCGTATATATAGTTAATAGTGGTAAAAGCTTTAGGTTAAATCATTATTATTGTATCTTTCTTATTTTCTCAGTAATCATTTCTAAATCCTAAATCTTTGATTATTGAGTTTCCAACCCTTTGTGAGATCTTAAGAATATTAATATTACCCTTAAATTATATTAGAATTCTTCTCGAACATATCTCAAAGCAGTAGCTCTTCCTTCGAGTCATCTTCAAATCACTTCCTCAAACATTTCCTCTGTGCCTCGAAGAAGTTTCTAAACTCCTCCCTCCATCTCACTTCCAGGAACACCCTCAACCTTGTGCGTAGGTGGTCCGGTGACATTCAGTAAAACTATTTCAAAAGCTTGGAATTCCTGGGTTTGGAGAAAACTTTAACAATGAAGAAATTGAACCATTTGCTGGAAATGTTACTTGGACAACAGGCTCAAATGGAAACGGGCTTTTTAATAGTGCTCACTGTGACTCAGACCGTAGAAAGTATACATTTAGAATTTTCATACCTAAAGACACTGAAAAAAATTCTTTTCATAAATCTTATGACTCAAATTAACCAAGTCAAAAATGCGGAGAGCTTCATTTTCCTGAAAAAGCTTGCAAGTGGACATGGAGGCCACTAATGGAATCACAGCGATTCTATGGCCAACAAACCTTCTTAATAATTTCACTTCACAATGTTATGAAATTGGTGGATTCATTTGCCTTGGCTCTTCTATTCATGTTAGTACAAGACTTTTCAATACATTTAAAAAACTCCAAGATTTTGAAATAGATTTTTCTGAGTACCTAAATATAAATGAAGAGTTAGAAAGATGTAATTTTCTTATGATGAAACTTTCTAAGTACAATGAAAATACTGATTAAATAAAAAAAAAGAAAGTTAGTGAATCACTATATATTTAATGTTACTAAAGATATTGAAAAATTAAATACAGAAAAAGATTCTGATATAAATGTTAATAAAAAGAGTGAAAGACCATTAAGTAGTGATGGGTAAAAATGTGATTGTATTGTACAGGTATAGTTTTAGTTTAGTGGTAGAATGATATATTTACACACACGTCTAGAAAAACTTTTTATGAAGCTTATGATTATGTATAATCTAGTGAAAAACCTAAAACAATAAAAGTATCAAAAAAAATGGATGTAAAAATTGAAAAATCATATTACAATAAAAAACTATCATTGATAAAAGTAAAATAAAATATAATAAAATAAAATATAAGAAACAAAATATAGCTTTGTAACTTGCTTAATTATTGCAAATGGAAACTAAAAATAAACAATATCTTACAAATCCTTCTTAAAAGATCATATGCATCAACATAAATAGATCTGTACTATTAATATTATTTTTAAAAATATTAAAAATTTGCTAATTCTTGCAATAAGTTTTTTCTTATTAATAACTAAAGTAAAACCATGTATTATTTTATTTTTATTTCAGTATAAATGAAAATAAAAAATAAATTAATGGAAAATTAAATATTAATTTATTTCTTTGAGTCATTTATTATTTACTTTCATATCTAACTTGAATTAAATTAGTGGCATTATTAAATATTAAATTTACTGAAATTTGTACACTAGTGTGACTTGCAATTTTATTTTTTAATAAATTGAATATTTTTCATCACATAATTATATTTTAGTGAAGCATATAACTGCAAAAGTAAAATTGAAATAATCAATAAAAGGAAATGAGATATATTAAGAATAATGAATCTATCAATCAATTTAGATGTTCAATAAAAATTAATTCTAATTTTAAAAATTGCCTTGTAGAAGAGGAATATTTAATTAATATGAATTTAAATTTCCTTGTAGATCTTGACTTGGCCTTAATCATCTATCTCTAATTGAGGTGCAGAATTCCAAAAGCTGAATTATATGATGATATTTCTATACATCTAATTGAATTTTTTTAAAAAATTCATAAAACCAGGTATGTAAAATAGAAACTACTACTTCATTTTTAAGTAAATTTTATTATATTATAATAAAATATTAATAATTATGAAAGGGCTTTTACTTTTGAAAGAGAGTGGACCTCAATATATTTAAAGATAAATATAACACAATCAAATTGAAATTTTTTTTAAAGTGTTTGAATATTTATCCATTGAATTAATTTTAAGAGTTTTGGATGAATATTTCTTTTTTCTTGCAGTTGTATGAATCTTGAAATCCTAGAAAAAGATTGTAGATATATTTTTTTCGACCTTAATCTATTCAGGTAGATGTTAGTAGAATTTGATTCATATGAAATTTTAGAAGAAAAATAACATTTCAATAACTTATTATTGACATTTAAGGATGAACAAGAAGGATGGCAATCTAAAAAGGGTTTGTTTTAATATTTATAGAAATAATATTTTTAAGTTCTTAATAAGGAGTACCCTAGTTACTTTCTTTTATTTATTTTCTTTCTTAGAAAGAATTAAATATCTTTTTTTCTAAATTATTGAATGAAATTTGATATCTATACATGAATCTATAAGTGTAAAAAATAATCAATATAAAATATGAATCAAAATAGAGCAAGATAAAATATAGATCATCAAAATGTAAAGTAAATTTTCTTTTTCAAAATAATTCACTACGCAATATAGGGGGTGGACTTGCTAGCAAGTCCCCAATCTGAACTCAGACAGAACTCAGATGGAACTCAGACTGAACTCATAATATACTCATACTGAACTCTACTTGAAGACCCACCTAAAACTGTTCTGCTGAGTGGTGTTCATCCCTGATTGTATGGTTCCTTTATCAATAGCTCAATGTGTGTTCAATCTGTGGTGAATTTGAGTCCAAGGTTGCGGACTTTCTAACAAGTCCACCCCCCGTATTGTGCGGTGATTGACACTGATAAAAAGATATTTTTTTAATTTAACTAGTTTTTCAAAGACACATTAATATGATTTCATACTAATATGATGCTGTCTCATTATTTATATTTCTAGATATTATTTTATCATGCCACATATATATGTTACTATTATTAAATTAATTGAAAATTATTTCAAGGAGTTCTTCATAGAGATTACTTAGTATAATTAAAGTAATTATTCACCTAGAAATTATAGAAATAAGATTAAAAAAAGTCTAATTAAGAAAAAGCTTTGATGAATTGTGAGCAAAAATTCATAACACTTAAGATTTTTTACTTTTGAGCATGCTGAAAAGAATTGATAGAAAACTGTTTCAATTTTTTGTAATAATTATCTTAAAATTTGAGACAAATGCTAAGATGTATTGCCATCTTAAAGAAATATATAGTGTTATGAGAAAAATGAATTATAATGTATTCTTAATTTATTTTCAAATTTTTGATTCATCATGATTTTGAGTTATTATTATTGCAATAATATTTACTGAATAGCAAAAAGGTGTAAGAAATTAATACAATAATATTTTTTGATATTTTAAGCATCTATTCATATCCGGTAATAAATCTCACATAAATAATTAATTTGAGTTACACAAAAAATTTTAGCAATAGGATAAATGATATATTTACATGAAGTAGGATTATGTATTAATTACATCAACAATAGAGAAAAATGAAGAATTCAGTTTAATAAGATTCCAATAATAAAGAAAATCAGCTGCCATTGCTTTAGCAATATGGCTAAGGGTGGGAGAATTAAAATTAAGTGGCATAGGCCCAGAATTATTTATTAAGGGATAGATAATATTATAGATATAAAAATTAAGGTTTTTCCAGAATTTTTCACTGCCTGGATTATTATTATCACTTTATTTTCTAAGGAGACCGAGTTGTGTTATGAATTCTAAACAGTCTTAATCTGAAACAAGCCGGTGGTCCTGTGAGGAAAGAAATAAACCATGAACACCATCAACCAAGTAGAAAGTAAATGATTGATATTTATGGTGTGCATATTCTTGATTCATCTTCTGAATTGAATCATTATGAGACTCTTAAAATTGCTAAATATCTGTTACTTTTTTTTATTCCTTGAACATTGTCGTTTCTTGTTTTGAGATTGAGATATATTTGCAGCAGCCTCTCTAGATTTTAAAATAATTATTGACACCATGATATTGATTATTATGTTTCTAAATTGGCACAGAGGATTCATTGAAAAATTTTAGGCAATTAACTGTGATGTTGAGCTGTCAAACATATTGGGAACTTTGCTCTTCAGATGTGTAAGGAGGGCTAGAATATGTAAGGCACATATAATAGGACAATCTGGATTGAAGTTGAATTTTTCAGCAGGAAGGGTAAACTATTGAGAAGCAAGATAAAGAGATGATGCAACAAGGGATGCCCAAAAAGAATGCTGGTGAGAACCTGGGCTAACTAGTTTTGATAGCATGTGTATCACCAATGATTCAGGGTGATCAGTCTTCTTAAATGAAGAAAGATTATTTGAGTTTGGTTCTTCAGTGTTAAAATTTTTTTTCCAATATTTCAAAGTTCAAATTATTGACCACCCAGATTTGCAAAGTGTCAACATTTAGAAAATCCAAAGCTAAAAAAATAGCTAATAAATTAGTTATCATATAATGAATAAACAAACTTCAAGTAAGTTATACATACAGAGTACATTAGTTTTTGTAAGCATTTTTTCATGAGTAGATTTCATCCATAGAAAATTGAATTTGTGCCAAATTTAGTGTGCCTTTTCAAGAGAAACAGACAAACAGATTTTGAATAACTGATTGATTTCTGGCCATGCCCTAAGTACCTTTTGACCATTAATTCTACCTTTAAAAAATTGATAAATTTCAGCTATTTGCTTTTGTAATTTGGAGTTTCCAATCATTGTTGGAGTATAAGGAAGGGAGTTATTAGCAATTTTTATCAATGATGATAGAGACTGTATGATTTCTGGAATTTCGATTTTAGATTTTGAAGATACGTAAAATAGAAGCTGTTTCTTTGAACTTGAAGTATTTTCGTGTGACTGGCTAGGTGGATCAATTTCTTCATTTGGTGTTTTCTCAACATCATCATCTTTTTGGCTTAGAGAAGCTTCATATTTTGAAATTTCATCATCATCATCTTCTTCTTCTTCTACCTCTTCTTCATTAGAGCAAGATTTGCTATTTGTTGAAGCTTTGAAGTGACCGTTGTTTTTAGAGCTGGATTAAAAGAGAAGAAAAAGATAAGAAATAATAAATAACAAAGTAAACAATTTGGAGATAGCTTTAAAGACTAATATAAAATGGATTGCTATATTACTCATGAAATAAATGACATACCTTTTTGACACATTTTGGCTAGTTTGTTTAGATTTTTGAGATGTTGTGTAAGAGGAGTCCTTGGCAGGAGGAGTTTTGGTAGAACTGACAAAACTAGAGCCCCTAGAAAGTCTCATTCTTTTTGAACGTTGAATAATAGTCTTATCTTCCCCTCGAGATGTTGATGCATGGCCTTCAGTGTCAGCTATTTCATTATCATCATCATCTTTGATGATAATGACATCATCAGGAGGAATGATACCTTTTTCATAAGCTGAATTTAAATAAGTTTTAAAGAAAAAGATTTAATAATCTATCCTACTGAGTTTAAAGAATTTAATATAAAATAATTGCTTACATTTTTCTAGGTCATCAATGTATTCAAGCACATTGTTTTAGGCATTCAGAATATAAGATGGAAAAGGCTTCTGGCTAAGAGTTGACAGTAGTTCTTCAGTTTTGCCTTTAGAGAATTCAAGTATATTACCATATTGAGATCGGGTAATTTCAGTCCATTTGTTAGCAAGAGAAGGGGGGTTTGGAGACATTCCTAGAGGTGATTGTTTCTTGAGTTTGAAAGATTCAAATTGAGGATGCTTATGATATTTTGTCAAATAACTACTTGGTGCTAATATATCAAATATATTAATTTAAAAGAAAAGTTAGTCTAAGAAGATACAAGAGATAAAGTAAAAGATCTTACATAAAGGAGGTGTCTGTTTATCACAAGGCATTTTAATGACTTATTACTTGAATAAAAAGAAATTATATATCAAGGTAATAAAATGATAAAAAATATATATTACTATTGGTATTTTCAAGCTTTACTAACACAGAAAAATGTGATAACCAAAAGATAATAGTAGTACAATTGAGATAAATAAACAAATTGAGAAATGTGGTACAAAACAAGATGTTTTATATATTGCAAGAAGCAAATTTTTTTTGGGGATCTTTTACAATGGGATTAAGCTAGTGAGCATGTTGTAAAATAGTCTGATGATAATAATGGGGCTAATAGGGAAAGGTAAGTAACTAGACTTAAACATTGGGGGCTTTAAAGTATGACAAACTAAGAAAATGTACAATTTGAAATTTGAAAATTGCAAAGGGTAAATATTTGAGAATGTAAATTTAACTAATTTAAATATTTAAATTAATTTGTAAATATTGACAACCTGCAATATGACAAAGGGGTCTATTATTGGAAATTTTGACATATTTATGTGTTATAAAAAAGGGGGACAAAAACAAAGTAAAAAGATAATTTAAAAAATGGGGATAAAAAAAGTTAACACTAAATAGTATGATATAAAATTATTAAAAAAAATTAATTTGTTCTATGATAGGAGCTTGTTTGGGCTGCGCTGGCACCCCCTGGCACAAACCTAGTCTAAACTTAGTTTAAGTTAAATTTATATAACAAATCAGAATTAAAAAAACTTAGGAATCATAACATATGAATAAATTATAAAATTAATTGAAATTATTGACTCATAAAATCCCTTAACCAAGTACCAAAGTCACAATTTTTTTAGAATTTTTGCATATTTGTACAAGGTTCCATACTGTACACATCATTCAATAGCAATTGATGAAAATGTTCCACTGAGATAACCAAGTTGAAAAAGAAAATAGATAATGGATATATGTTTTTAAATTGAGCTATTATTGAATAGGAACAGTAAAAAAAATATATTAGTATTACTAGGCGTATTTTTTACATTGATGTAAAGCTTGGTTGATAAAATAGTAAAAACCTTCAAATCAGAACTAACAAAATAATCAAATCAAATAGGAATATTAGGAATAGGTATTATAAAAATTATTACCAATATCTTGTAAATATTTAGGGAAATAAATTACTAGTAATTGCAAAAAATATTTTACTCTTTTACCTTAAAATTAAAATATCAACAACTCATAACATACTCACAATAACTACAAATAGCTAAAGGTTTCCTCTTCACCAAAAGACAATGGTAAGTAATATGTAGAAAATTGATTCCATCAAACGGTTTTGAGTAACGTTGTAGACTGTTCTAAAGTACTAAGCAGTAGACACAATGCGAGATGGGTTGGTTCTCCTTTTTAATTTATAAAAAGAAGTGCCTGCCACTCTTATTTTCAAATACAGTTTAATAATGTGTAACACTAATATTTGACTAGAAAGTTTATAAGTTGAGATGAGTTAAAGATAAGGAAAAAAAAACAAGTATTACTATCTGGATATTTCTATTCTTAATAAGCGCTATTATCCACAGCTACTCCCTCTTGAAGCACTCTATTTGAATATGCCTTATTATAGTAATAAAATATCTCTAATAATTTTTAATCCCACTGAATCTATATATTCTCTCAAACAATTAATCACAAAAAGATCTAATATCTTATACTGGGTACTATGACTATAGCTACACGTATATCTCTATATTGATTTTTCTATGATCTGCTTTTTAAAATGACAACTAATGCAATTTTTCTTATTTTATTAACTAAAAAGATAGATCTACCAGTCCTCTCCCTTTGTCCCTACCTAATATTCCTCCTTTTATATTCTTCCAGCTCTCACGACACAGTTCCCTAATGACTCTCCAGCGCTGACTCTAGCGCCACATTAGTAAAACAAAAACTAATTTATTAGTATGCTACATACACTGCTTGCAACAACTACAGCGCCTAAATCAGACCCTATAATTACTAACACTAGTATAAACTTGTTTCACTGATTCTCCACATATGCACTTTTAACTATACCTTGTTTTGTTTCAGCGCTAGTTCCAGGTTTGACTTATCCTAACGCTGCGTCTAGTTGCCTTAACTCTTGGGTAGTTTTACGATTGAGTCCCCACTCTCTTTTCTTTAATACTAGGTTCATAGTTCTGACAGCTTGCTTAACTAGTTATCCTTCTTCATTACTTGTCTCAGTAAGTTTCCCAACTGGCCGCGGTACAGCATACCATGCACTTGAGTCGTCTTTAATCCATGACTTTCTTCTTAATGCGTAATACATACTTTTTGGAAAGCCCAAATCCATATTGTTTAGCGCGTAATAGTCCTAAGTTAATAATACACAATTCCCTATTGTGCGGCACATCTTGCTGCAAAATCCGAGCGCACAGACCCTTAATCTTTTTCCGCGCTTCCATTTCCTTTGTTGCTTGAAACACACAAATATATATTATATTTTTAAATTTCCTGCTGCGCTAACTCCCCTTTGTTCTTCCTGGACTACGCGCACTGATTGGTCTAAAATCACGCTTCCTGCGAGGCGCGTTATGGTAAGGTAAACTCTTACAGTCGCCTTGCTGTAAGCAGAATCCGGAGAAGATGTGTGGATTTAGCTGAAAACCCTGTCCTTCCAATAAAATAACAAAATGGGAATTCTAAATCACTAAGCTAACCAATCTACTTAGATCTGATTGATAAAAAATAATGAAACTCTAAAATATATAACGCTTATTGAGATTAAATGATCGTGGCTGTTGAGAAAAGAAATACTGATAACAACAATTAAGGTGTACCAGTGAAAGATCTGTAAAGATTGAATTTTATGTTTTTATAATAATTTGAATTTTTATGAGACAGCAATAATCAAGTCTCAGCAACGAAGACCTTTCTAAAGATACCCTGTATGAAGTGTGTTTTAAATTGTTGAGTGGTATTTCTAAAATGTTATATATAAAATATAAAGTTATAAGGGTATTACAAATTTATTTAATTTGTTGAGTAATAAAAAATGAGACTGTGGTAGTTAATGATTAAGCTGTATGATGTGTCCCCCCCCCTCAATTTCGAGTTTGAGAAGTGCTTAAGTATTCCTAGTCACGTTCCTAAGTTTTCTCCTCCAGAGCTCTTCCAGAGTCAATCCGGAGCCCGTACGGAGTCCGTACGGAGTCAAAGCGGAGTCCGTACGGAGTCCGTCCGGACTTCCGGACTCAATTAGAACCTTAAAACTATAATAAAAAATCTAGAAAAATTACACATAATAGAGCTACTTCCCCTTTACATACCAAACTAATTTTCGTAGTCTGCGCAGCTCTAATTACCCCGTGAAAATTCATCAAAGTTAAGTAATTTTTGAAAATGTAAATATTTCTATAAAACTTTAAAATTCATTTAAAAATATAAGAAAAATAGTAAAAATTCTGGGAAAATTTCCCAAGGTTCTTGAGTGACTTGACTTGATACTTATAAATTTTTCAGACCGTAAAAATAAGTTTTCTCCGTAAAATAAATTGTATTTGTGTAGGCATTTGCTCGTGACCAATTTCTTCATATTTTAAACTCCAATAAATTAAATAAAATCCTTTTATAAAAAATAATAACGCCAATCTTGCACGCCGTAATAACTCCATTTACATATTTAGGTGCCGTACTAAACTTTAGGCTACCACATCCTCCCTCCAATCGAGAATGTCCCCATTCTTAAAACTTTGCATAAGTGGTCGAACACAATATTCATCTTTAACCTTCAACCACCATCTTCTTTAATCAACTATAAAATTCATCTTCATCAATATGTCTTCCAAAGAACTTGTCACTCCATGTGAACTCTGCGCTCGATACCAGGTACCTTGTTTAATGTCCAACCCTAATCTTCCTGGCAGAACAGCTTGCGACTTATGCCGTGTGAAAAAAGTCAAATTCAACCGGCCAATAGTTCCTTCTAAAACAAACGTATATTTAGGACCAGCAGCTCTCCCTGATCCCTCAACTTCTAAAAAGCGATCCAAAATTCCTGTCTTCTTAAAACAAATAAGATCAAAAACAGCTTCAAAAGTTCAATCTTCATCAACGGATCCCGGCCTAATTTTGCCTTCACAAGATCCTAATCCTATAACGCCAGTACCCCCAACTAACTTTGCTGAGACTATGTTTCCTGGCTCTAAATGTAAGACCCTATTTATCTTACTAAAAAAAACTTTTAATCAAAATTGACTAAAACTATGACTTAATAACATATTTGAACTTCTAGCTGTCGAAATAACCAACACTGATGATGTTGGTAGAGTGAAGACGGACTATATCAATCATTACCCAAATTTTCATCGCTATCTTTTTCTTGACTTTACTAATGAGTTGAAACAAAAAATGCTGGCCTATTTTCAAGAAACTCCAGCTAATAACCATGAAGACCTCATGAAAAGAAGAATTTTAATGCAAAGCTTTGATAATGATCTTGAACAATTTCAAAGAAATTATCTTTTCTAACAGTATAACTTGATAAAATTTTGTTTTTGCTTGGTCTTCTTAAACTTTCAACATAAATGATGTTTTCTTTCTTCTCTGGCTTGATATAACATAAAATAAAATAATATAAATCTTGTGATGATTCCACTACTGAGAGCAAGGTTTGAATCCCTTCAGACTCCCATATACCAGTCTTCCTTCTTGTCACAGCATTGAGAGAGTGGATCTTCCTATGAGCAGAATACTCCTGATTCCAACCTCATAGGGCCCCCCACTGAGCCGAATTCTATGATTCCAATCTCGCCATAAGGTCCTCCAAGCTTCACACCAAAAAAAAATGGCCTAACTATGAGGCACTAAAAAAAAATCATTCCCTAAAATCCAACTACCATCCTAACTTCTGATTCCTTCATCACAATTTTCAAACTTTGCTGTACAGAAAACCCATAAAATACTTTTGCCAGGCTTCCAATAATAATATTAACTTTAGACCATGTTAAAGCGCCACAAATTTTACCTAATTAACCATTATGCTTTCTTTAGCATCATCACCACCTAAAATTTTAACCTCCTAAAGCTATCAGCACCCAATTCCAGAAATAATTGAATAACCAGTTTAGAGTCTTAGTGGACAGTGATAAATTAAAAGATTGAATTGAGTTATCCAAACAAGATTGACATTCCAGTTTAAAGTCTTGGTGGACCAAACATATAATCGATTGCCAGTTTATGGTCTTGGTGGACCAAAGATCGTTTAAGTGCATAAATATCTTGATATATTCCTAAGTAAGGCCTAGGCTTGACCAAAGATTGAATAAATTTGATAATCCAGTTTAATGCCATAGTGGACCAAACATTTGATCGACAAGTAATCCAGTATAAGGCCATAGTGGTTGAATGAATGTTGATTTATCCTGCAGATATTAATTTTCCAGTTTAAAGTCATAGTGGACTAAACAATGAATGAACTACCAGTTTAAAGTCATGGTGGACCAAACATTTAATCGATAAGAAATCCAGTTTAAGGTCATGGTGGACCCAACACTTGATAATAGTCCAGTTTAAGGTCTTGGTGGACCTAACATTTGATAACACTCCAGTTTAAGGTCTTGGTGGACCTAACATTTGATTAAAATTAAAAATAAAAAAATCCGTCTCCCAAAAATATCCATAAAATCTTGAACATTCTTGAAATTCAGTTTAAAGTCTTGAAGGACTAATAGCTCCAATATAAAATCTTTAATGAAAGTCTTGAAAATTAGCCAGTTTAAAGTCTTGGAGGACTAACAGATCCAAAATACGTATAAAAAAAAACCTTAAAGAACGTCTTGAACAGTAGCCAGTTTAAAGTCTTGGAGGACTAACAGATGTCTTGAAGTAAAATCCCATTGGTATTGAGTTCTCCTAGACCCTGTTTCCTGTCTAAAATAAATTAATAAAACTAAAAAGAATGAAGACTGAAAAATAAAACTAAGAATTATAATAATAATTTTGATTTAATTAATTGATTTTTTTTTTTTTTTTTTTTTTTTTGATTTAATATTTTTTTTATATTTTATTATTATTTTTATTTTATTTTTTTATTATATTTTATATTAATTTTTTTTTATATTTATTTTATTATTTTTAATTTTAATTTTGTTTTTAATTTAAAATAAAAGATTTTAGAATAGATAGTTTTGAAATAAAAGTTAAAATTTAATTTTAAAGAAAGATAAACGAATGTGAAAAGAAAGTTAAAAAAAGTAATAATAATAAAAAAATTTCAAAATAAAATTTTAAAAGATGCCCCCCAGCCATTTGATGAGCCGTACCCTCGACATCATACCCACATCCAAGTGCAACTTGATGTGGTTACACAATTTTGAGAAATTGAAAAGAAAATAAAATAAATGAAAGTTTTTAGAAGATGATTTTTATAATGATGATCACTGGGTGGGCTCCCTCCAATTTATAAAAATGATTAGAGACCACCAGTGAGCATCACCTTTACAATAATTCATAATATATATTAAAGAAAAGAAATCACAATCTAACATAAAAAAAATCAAAAACAAAATTAAATATAAGAATCTTGAATCTGGCATTGAGAGCGGTGTCTCTTGATTCGTTCCAGTTTATAGTCTTAGTGGACTTCCTATAATTAAAAGACAAAGCCAGGATTCAACTGGAAACAGGGAAAATTTTGGAAACGAACATTATGGGGTAATTGTGTATAGAGCAGCCAGCCCATCAATTACCCCCACACTTGCCAATATTAAATTATAAGGTTCCCCTTTGAACACTTCTTCCAATAAATTTTAAAAATTTTCCAACACTATCTTCACCCATATTTTAAGAATTTTAAGTTTTTGAAAATTTCAAAGAAGGTCTTCTTGAATTTCGTTAAGTTTCATCATAGTTTCGTCGCCCATATGCAGTGTAATGATAGTAAATTATTTTGATAAAAAGAAGATAGTTTATCCTCATTGCGGAGGAATCCATAAAATTTCGTAGATATCATAGTTTATCCTCATTGCGGAGGTATAAAATTTGATAAATGTCATTAAAATTGTAGTTTATCCTCATTTCGGAGTTAGACTTCGGCACTCCTGGTGCCTCTAGGATAGAACCGTTTCACTTGATCGGCCGCTACCCTCTTCTTCAATACTACTCCATCCAACTCTTCTAGCACATATGAACCGCCGGAAACTTGCTCCTTGATTTTATACGGTCCATTCCACCTATCTGCAAACATCTTTCCCCACTGACTTTCCAAACTCCTATTGTACACCAGGACCATATCTCCTGGGTTCAAAGGTTTCCTTAATCGATGTGCCAACCGCTCATCCCAATATCTAACTGATTGATTTCGGATCTTCATCATCCGCGAATATGCCTTTTCTAAATATTCTTCTTTCTTTTCTAGCTGCATCATTCTTGCACACAATAATTCTTCAGTAGTTTTGACCGTGCCCCAGTCAACTCCAAGATATGATTCAGCTTCTAAATCAACCGGTAAAACTGCTTTCTGTCCAAAAACAAGTTCATAAGGTGAAAATCCGGTCGTCCTTTTGGCAGTGATTCGATCAGCAAATAAAACTAAAGGTAAATAGTGCCTCCACTTTTCGGCACTTGTCCCACACATTTTAACTAAAGCATCCTTAATAACTTGATGCCCTCTTTCAACCATGCCTTCAGCTTCAGGATAATATGGGGTTGCTACCCTAACTTTTGATCCAACTTTCAATACGGCCTCTTTAAACTCTGTCCCAAATTCAGGACCTCCATCTACCGTTACCAACTTCATCACCCCATACCTATATACCCAATTATTCAAAAAAATTTCTGCCACATTTTTGGCAGTTAAATTAATAAGAGGCGCTGCCTCTACCCAACCAGATAAATCATCTCTGGCCACAATTAAATATTTATACCGTCCCTCTTTTATATGAAGGGCATCTAAACTAACTCTCCCAAAGAGCGTATATTCACCGGTCGCGCGTCCAGGTTCTTTTGGCCTTAAATAACTTCGTCTTTGACATTCTTCGCATGACTGAACCCACTGTTTAACAGCCATCTTCATGCCAGGCCACCAAAATCGATCAGAAATTCTTCTAAACGTTTCTCCAACGCCTCTATGCCCGAGATCTTCATGCAGTGATTTCAAAACTAATTCTTTCCCCATCTGTTGAGTTATAACTACTTGAGGAATTGGATACCTCCTCCTCATTAAACGTCGACCAGATAGGTAAAACGTAGATGACTTCCTCTTGATAGCCACCCATTCATCATCTTCACACTCTTCTGGCCTCTCTAAAGTCAACAAATATTTGACTAACAAAAAATAAAAACCAGTCTGACCCCAGACTTCATCTTGAAAATCGATTAATATAACATCAATAGGGACTTCTCTATCACCAATATCACCTGCACATGAATGAGCCAATAATCGTTGACCCCTAAATAAATCTTTAATTGAGCTATGTCGACGCTTTTCTTCTGAACCTTTGGATCCTTCAAAAACCGTATTTGAAAATACCTCTTTCTCTTTATCCACCCTTTTATTTAAATTCTCTAATTCTCCAACATATACACCATTCCTTAATTTACTACTATCCCACACTACCAATCCATTTTCCTCTACATACACCACATCTTCTTCTACCTCCTTTCTACCAAATTTATCTACACCTTTTCCAACACCTTTATTAACATAAAAACTATTTTCCAGTTTATCCTCTTGGTGGAGGTCATCATCATCATAATCTAAACATAATAGTCCTGCCAGTTTAACCTCATGGGGGAGGTATGGAAAGTCTTCAGCTCCTTTAGTGCTGGCTTTGATAATAGGTATATCTTCATCGAACTCTTCTGAGTCTGAATCTTCTTCAGTGGGTGGTCTCCTTGATAAAACATCTGGCATAGTAAAAGTTTTGCCAGGCTTATGAACTATATCAAACAAAAAATTTTGAATAAAAGCTACCCATCTCGTCATGGGTGCATTCCGTAAACCTGGGGAATTAATCATCTGGATTAACGATTTCGCATCCACTTGCAACTCAAAATGTTACCCCCACAAAATATGCTGAAGTTTCTTCAGTATTTTTGCCACACCACATAATTCCAATTTTGGTTGAGAATATCTTGATTCGACCTCAGTAAATACTACAGATTCATACCTAACTGGCCTGATGTAACCAGCTTTATCCATCTGAGACAAAACCGCCCCAGCTGCAACCTGACTTTAATCAACTGCTAAATAAATTCTGCCAGCATCTTTTCCATAATCCAACTTGTGCAGGACTAAATCCTTCCCCACAACCTCCTTCAACTTCACAAACGCCTTCTCACACTCTTCATCCCACTCCCAGTCTGCATCCTTTCTTGTTAATCGTCTCAATGGAGCTGCCAATGAAGAAAAGTCCTTAATAAACATTCTAACATATACGCAAACGCCTAAAAACCCTCTGACTTCGGTCGTATTCTTGGGTCTTGGCCAGGACTGAATTTTGTTAACTTTCTTCTTGGACATAATCCTACCCTCTCTACATACCACATGGCCTAATATTTCTAAGGCTGGCACACAACATGAAAATTTTGAACCTGAAATAGTTAAACCAGCCTCTTCAATTCGAAAAAAGATTCTTTCTAATGTAATTGCAAACTCCCAAATGAATTTGCGTATCCCGGGATTCTCTTCCAACACCTGGTTATCATAGTCAGTTGGTCGTCCCTTAATTCCTCCATCATCTATAAAGATTCCAGCATATTGTGGAATTTCATCTTGAAGGATCCAAGCCATCTGAGCTTGATAAACTGCAACCGAATTTGTTGCTCCTTGAGGTAATCTTGTTAACTGTAAACGTCCAAGTGGTGTATCGAATGTAGTGAGAGGTCTTGAGTCCGGATGTAACTCTCTCTCATCATATCCACCCATAATATCTCCCAATCCATAACACACTCTCCCTGCAAACGCTTCAACAAACTCCTCAGCACTAGGCGGTATCCCAGCATCCTTTATTGTAACCCTATTTAATTCCCTAAGATCATGAACAACTCTAAGCTTGCCATTCAATTTCTTGATACAAAATACCGGACTAGAATAACTTGATGTTGATTGCTCATACAGTCCAGTGCGTATCCGTTCTCTGACAATTTCGATATAAGCTTCTTTCAATGCAGCCGGAATAGGAATCGGTTTCTGCTGCCACGGTTCATGACATACCACAGGAATCTTGTAAGGCTCCCCATAGAAATGCTTCAGCACACCCCTCTCCTCTTCTACAAAAGCAATGGCCTTCTCTCGCTTGACCATCACATCCAACAACAACTTCTTCTCTTCTCCAGACAACCAACCATCAGGTCCAAAATTAACAACACCCAGTCTCTCAAAAGTGATTCTTGATGTCTCAGAAAATTCAGGCGGATTCTTTACCAAGGGACTTTCATAAGGATCTCTTGATAACCTTGGTCTTCTCAAAGGTGGATTTAATTCAGCAGGTAGCGGTTCATTAATAGGTCGAACTTTATTTGCTACTTTCTTATATTTGGCTGCGTCCACATCTAAATAAACTTGAGGTAAAACATTTTCTTTTGTATCGCCATTAAAACTTTCATCAAATGAATCTTCTTCATCGCCAGAATCGGAATAAGAAAAATTAGAACAATATTTTATTTCATTTTTAAATTTTACCCTTTTCTCCTTTCCCTCGTCTAATTTATAAACATATTTTCCAACACCTTTGCTTCCCTTATCCAACATTAAATCACCTGTAAAGAAAGTCGGCAGTTTAACCTCTTGCTGGAGGACCGGAATTGAATTTTCACAAAAATTATTTTTTTGAGTTTTAATTATACTGAGATTTTTAATCGGATTTAGATAAGATTTTTGCAGTTTACCCTCTTGCTGGAGGTCCAAAATAGAAGGAGATAATTGCAGTTTAACCTCTTGCTGGAGGTCATAAAACATACCCTTCCAATTTTTATCCAACCTAATTTGGCCCATTTTGCCTTTTTCCCGTTTTTAAATTTAATAGAAAAACCGGGTAAATCCAATAAACATATAGAAAAGTACAAAACGTATTTGCACTCCAAGGTAATATTAACAGAAAATAATTGAGAATCCACTTGAATTATCTCCAAGTGAGCTGACCTATTGCAATCCAGGATCTCATCCTGAGGAGAGATTACAACATTAGAGTGATCAGCCCCTGCTACCCCAAAAAATGAGGGCATCCATCCCTTTCCAACAAACATAATTCACCAGAAGCCGTCTGTTTTATATGCCGCTTCTTGGTGCAAACACAACACTGGCACAGAGTAGTAATCCCTGGCCGTGTTTCCCAACCTTCATCTCCAGGAGGCGCTAACCGCATATGTAACCTCCGCATATCTTCACCAGTGATCTCCAAACTAATCCCCATGCCAGCTTGATACCCTATCCTGGACTCAAAATCCATCAAAAAAGGACCACCAAGAACAGTTTTGACTGCTCCTCTGGCCACATAAAAGTGAACCTTACCAACAGATCCACCAATGCCTAACCTGACATGCTCAGCTGTACCCATCAGCTCTGTTGCATGCCCTTCAATACCTTTGAGGTTTCCCCCAGTTCCACTTTTAATTGGCAAGCCTATACTCGTTGCTTGCTCCAATGAAATTAAATTAATTTGAGACCCTGAATCGACCAAGGCCTTTACTTCTTTACCATTTAGAGTTACCACCAGGTAACCCAGGGGAGCGGAAAAATGTGTATCTACATCTTCACCCAACTTTTCAGCATTTTCACAAATATATTCCACCTCTCCAGTGGAAACCCGACGCCTCGTCAAATGCTTCTTTTGCTTTTCAGCAAGCGCCGGACTAATCGTAAATAACTCCCCTAAAGATAAGGGAATCTGCAGTTGATTCACCCTATTCAAAACTGCGTCCATCGCATTAGCTTGACCAGAAACTACTGGCCGCTCATACTGGACCTTTGATTTAACAACCTTGGCCCTGGGTACCTCTTGAGGTCTAACCAAGCCATCTTCACCTCCCATTATAACATCTTCACTTTCTATAACCCTAACTCCGTCACCAGCTTCTTGCACTAATCCTGATCCATCGCTAGTCCTTCTTACACCCTCCATTGGGATGGGACCGCTAAAACTTGGTCTGGGTAGAGACGCCAACGGTACGTCCTCCTCAGAATCCAAATCATCCTCTGGCATAGGCTCACCATTTAAATCAAACTTGCCATAACTAGGGGGCCCCATATCAGCAATCCCCTTCTGCATTTTATATAATTCCTCCTTAGAGTAAGGGTTCAATTTGTTGGCGGCAGTTTGAGCACTAGAATTCTTGTCCTTAGAGTAAGGGTTCACTTTGTTATTGGCCTTGCCAGGATTAGCCCTCAATTGGCTCTGAATGCTACTCTTCGCCTTAGTAGCAGCTGCTCTTCTAGCAGCATTAACATCGTATTCGCCGGCCATACAGCTACCCTCCACCTGGGCAACTGTAGCCAGCTCTAAACAACCAAAAGAAGTAGAAAATGTGGCTTTACTGACCTCCTTCTCCTTGCCCTTGTCAGCTTTACCACCATTACCATTACCATTTTTGCCACTCTTGGCATTAACATCTTCATCCATCACCTCTTCAAATCTGGCTCTCCTTTCAGCCGTTAAACTTCTTCTGACCAAATCAGAAGGAGACTGTCCATCACTGGGCTTGATGAACGAACCATCAGGAAATTTATAAACTTTACCATCAAATAAAACTTGCCCAGCATCCATATCCTTATCAAGAGCAAAACAAACTGTTGCTCTGTGCCCCCTCCTATTACAATAGGAGCACACCTTTGGCTCATCATAGCCACCTCTATATCCATTACCACCATTCCCACCATTTCTCCCATTACCTGGGAAGCGGTTACCATTATTATTGCCATTATAATTTCGACGTTCATACCCTCTAGACTTATAAGAAGTTGACGTCGACGAAGAAGCGATTGGGGCCTTACTGGCCTTCTGGGTTTCTTGAACAAATATTTTTAATTGTTTTGTTAAATCGGCCAAGTGATCGACCATCTTATTATCTACATTACCCTCAACTTTAGCAACAGGTAATCCCATTTGAGCCTTCTTGGCCTCCTGGGCTTTGACCATAATATCGTTGTTTTCGGCCAAAACTTCGCTAACCTTGCTAACATATTGAGTGCATGACTCTTGATATTTGTCCAACACCACTAACTTTAGATGGGCTTGAATGTTGTCCTTGATAACCTCCAGAGCCGGCAGTTTCTGCTCACCATTAGGCAGTTCCTTCATCAAATCTTTTCTTGAAAGATCCTTCAAGACGTCCATTCGAATATCCCTACTGCATGCTGTCCAAAACAAATCTTTTGCTTGGTTCTCATGCACTAACTCATCCACCAGTATGAGATATTCCACCACTTCATCAAACTGAACACAGAGCTTTTTGAAGTCAGCCATAGAAGAAACTCCACCTTTTGCTTGCCAGTCTCCAACAATTTTATTGAGGTCCATCATAGTAAACCTAACACCCCATCTATCAACCATAGCTTTAGAAAGCTTAACCCAATCCTTGTCTTTAAATGCCTGCATAGCAATAACCTCTTTTTCCACCTCCCTATCAGCAATAAAAAGCCTAACTTGCTTCACCATATCAACATGAGAAGCACCATCAACAGCAGCAGCAGCTTCATACCTGCTAATGAACCATTTAACCTCCTCCCCATCAAACTTTGGGCCATCCCAAGAAACAATTCTAACTGAGGGAGTAAGAGGGTTAGAAGATCCAGAAGCAACAGCAGAAGAAGACATCCCAATAAGTAAAGAAAAGCGTTAACAATCGATAAAATAACAAGCCTCTTGCAGGCCAATAACAAAAATCCAATTAGAGTTCCAGAAAATAAGCCTCTTGCAGGCTAATAACGTTCTTGATCCAAGTAAGTCTTTTAAAGAAAGCTAGAGAAATCGAGACCCCATGTTGGGCGCCAACTATGGTAAGGTAAACTCTTACAGTCGCCTTGCTGTAAGCAGAATCCGGAGGAGATGTGTGGATTTAGCTGAAAACCCCGTCCTTCCAATAAAATAACAAAATGGGAATTCTAAATCACTAAGCTAACCAATCTACTTAGATCTGATTGATAAAAAATAATGAAACTCTAAAATATATAATGCTTATTGAGATTAAATGATTGTGGCTGTTGAGAAAAGAAATACTGATAACAACAATTAAGGTGTACCAGTGAAAGATCTGTAAAGATTGACTTTTATGTTTTTATAATAATTTGAATTTTTATGAGACAGCAATAATCAAGTCCCAGTGACGAAGACCTTTCTAAAGATACCCTGTATGAAGTGTGTTTTAAATTGTTGAGTGGTATTTCTAAAATGTTATATATAAAATATAAAGTTATAAGGGTATTACAAATTTATTTAATTTGTTGAGTAATAAAAATGAGACTGTGGTAGTTAATGATTAAGCTGTATGATGTGTCCCCCCCCTCAATTTTGAGTTTGAGAAGTGCTTAAGTATTCCTAGTCACGTGCCTAAGTTTTCTCCTCCAGAGCTCTTCCAGAGTCAATCCGGAGCCCGTACGGAGTCCGTACTGAGTCTGTCCGGACTTCCGGACTCAATTAGAACCTTAAAACTATAATAAAAAATTCAAAAAATTTCACATAATAGAGCTACTTCCCCTTTACATACCAAACTAATTTTCGTAGTCTGCGCAGCTCTAATTACCCCGTGAAAATTCATCAAAGTTAAGTAATTTTTGAAAATGTAAATATTTCTATAAAACTTTAAAATTCATTTAAAAATATAAGAAAAATAGTAAAAATTCTGGGAAATTTCCCAAGGTTCTTGAGTGACTTGACTTGATACTTATAAATTTTTCAGACCGTAAAAATAAGTTTTCTCCGTAAAATAAATTGTATTTGTGTAGGCATTCGCTCGTAACCAATTTCTTCATATTTTAAACTCCAATAAATTAAATAAAACCCTTTTATAAAAAATAACGCCAATCTTGCACGCCTTAATAACTCCATTTACACATTTAGGTGCCGTACTAAACTTTAGGCTACCACAGCGTACCACAACGTGTCCAGCACAAGTCTGGCCAAACTTGTGCTGGACACTTTTATGAGGAACACCTCACATCTCTTAAAAAACATGCACCTTACCAACTTCAAATCGGAAAAGTGTCCAGCACAAGTTTGGCAAAACTTGTGCTGGACACTTTGGTCATGGACAGTAACTTATTACTTTGGGGAAATTAAAAGAAATAGGCTAGAAAATGAAGATATTTGATGGCATCAAATTTTATTTTGGTAAAAGTGTCCAGCACAAGTTTGGCTAAACTTGTGCTGGAAATTTTTATGAGTAACACCTCACTTCTCTTAAAAAACTGCATCTTACCAAATTCATATTTGAAAAGTGTCCAACACAAGTTTGGCCAAACTTTTACTAGACACTTTTACACAAAAAGCTAGATAGCATCAATAATCTACATTAGGGGGCCTTTTTTTGGCTTTCCTTGAAATAATAAGAGACTGTCCATGGGAAGAGTGTCCAGCATAAGTTCTGCTAAACTTGTGCTGGACACTTTTCCAATTCTAAGTTGGTAAGGTACATGTTTTTTTAAGAGAAGTGAGGTATTCCTCATAAAAGTGTCCAATACAAGTTTGGCCAAACTTGTGCTGGACACTTTGGTCATTGAAAGTAGCTTATTAATTCAAGGAAGTTAAAACAAAATAGGCTAGAAAATGAAGATATTTGATGGCATCAAATTTATTTTTGGTAAAAGTTTCCAGCACAAGTTCAACCAAACTTGTGCTGGACACTTTTATGAGGAACACCTCACTTCTCTTAAAAAAACATGCACCTTACCAACTTGGAATTGGAAAAGTGTCCAGAATAAGTTTGGCCGAACTTGTGCTGGACACTTTGGAAAAGACAAGTGACTAAAAATTGTAAGGAAAACCAAAAAATAGCCCATATAATGAAGATAATTGATGGCATCAAATTGTTTTTTGGTAAATATGTCAAGCACAAGTTCGGCTGAACTTGTGCTGGACACTTTTGCTATATGAAGTTAGTAAGGTGTCTGTTTTTTTAGAGAAATGAGGTGTTCCTCATAAAAGTGTCCAACACAAGTTTGGCGGAACTTGCACTGGAAACTTTTACCCAAAAAAACATTTTTATGACATCAAATATCTTCATATTATAGCCTATTTTTATTTAAATTCCTCAAAGTAATAAGTTTCTTTCTATGACCAAAGTCTCCAGCACAAGTTCGGCCAAACTTGTGCTGGACACTTTTATGAGGAACACCTCACATCTTAAAAAAAACATGCACTTTATCCAATTCATATTGGAGAAGTGTCCAGCACAAGTTTGGCTGAACTTGTGCTTGACACTTTGGCCAAGAATAGTGACTAAAAATTGAAAAGAAAACCAAAAAAAATAGCCCATATAATGAAGATAATTGATAGTATTAAATTATTATTTGGTAAAAGTGTCTAGCACATGTTTGGCCAAACTTGTGCTTGACACTTTTATCAGTAAAAACTTAATTCTCTTAAAGAAACATGCACCTTACCAACTTAAAATTGAAAAAGTGTCCAGAATAAATTTGGCTGAACTTGTGCTGGAAATATTTACCAAAAAAAATTTTTTGATGCCATCAATTAACTTCATTTTATAGCCTATTGATTTTTGGTTTTTCTTGAAATTTTTAGTCACTGGTCTTGGCCAAGTGTCCAGCACATGTTTGGCCAAACTTATGCTGGAAACATTTCCAATTATAAGTTGGTAAGGTGCATGTTTTTTTTAAGAGAAGTGAGGTGTTCCTCATAAAGTGTCCAGCACAAGCTTGGCCAAACTTGTGCTGGAGACATTTACCAAAAAAAAATTTGATACCATCAAATATCTTCATTTTCTAGCCTATTTTTTTAATTACCTTGAAGTAATAAGTTACTGTCCATGACCAAAGTGTCCAGAACAAGTTTGGCCAAACTTGTGCTGTACACTTTTATGAGGAATACCTCACTTCTCTTAAAAAAACATGCACCTTACCAACTTCAAATTGGAAAAGTGTCCAGCATAAGTTCAGCCTAACTTGTGCTGGACACTTTTACCCAAAAAAAGTTTCATGTGATCAATTATCTTTTAATGTGTGGCCTATTGATTTTTTGTTTTCATTGCAATTTTCAGCCTCTTCTCTTGGCCAAAGTGACCAGCACAAGTTCAGCCAAACTTGTACTGGACACATAGCACCACACTTAAATTCTACTGAAGTATGTTTATCAATTACTTGTTAGTAAAGCCTCTTTTATTCCATTAAGGAATGAAAACCAAATATAAATTTATGATTTTTTTTAATGATTAATAATTTTCAATTATTTTTGCAATAAGTGAAATTAAAAAAAAAATCTCTTAAGATCCTTGTTAACATGAATTCCCATCGGTTGGATGCTATAATTTTTTGTATATATTTTTTATTAACTATGGCAATGGATTATTGAGTGCCTTTAATTATGTTTCTTTTTTTGTCAGGGATGGTGTTCACTTTCATAAATTTTTTCACATCTGCATTTTTATACTAATCATTGGTGATGTTTAGCCAATAAAAAAGCCATTATAATTATTGATAAACAGGTATGTTAAATTGAAATTTAGAGTCTAATTATATTCTTGTTTTAGGCTTTAATTCCATCTTTTTGTAATTATCTGAGAAGAGATTTAATGTAATTTATTTTAAGTTCATATATTGTGCATAAAAAAAGTTTCACATTTATTTAATCAAAACGTTTATCATGTCTTAAAGTTTTAAAAAAATTTATATCTATATTTCTATCTTCAATATTTTCATAATCATTAATTCTTTTTCTCTCTTTTATCTCATAAATTAATTGGTATTTTTTTAAAAAAAGAATCATAATGTTATTTTTTAAAAAAGATTACTATGACTCTATATACATTGTTACCAATGGGGTAATATTTAAGGTGCTGCTGCTTGATCTAGTGCTTCAATAAATTTGGAAAAATCTATATCTCCTCAAACCTCAAGTAACTCCCTCTCATTAAGTGACAAATTTGTTGAAATTCTAGGTGAATAGCAGTTATTTGGGATAAATTCAGGCCAATTCAAGATACCATCTTTTGAAGCTGTCTTTTTAGTTGAGCAATCATAAAGTTTCTTCATTGAAGCCATTTCAACATTTGAACGGGCCGTCCTTTTAGTCAAGTTGTTGATTTTATCTAAAATTTTATCAAGTATTGGTTTTCTCCATCCAGGAACTACCTGTATAGGATGATTCTCTTCTGGATGGGGTAGGGCTTCTTCTAAATCAGACATGAGACTTTTATCATGAAAAAGTGCCACAAAGCCTGGCTGATCTATGCACTTTTTTCTTGCCATGTTAGAACGGTATTTGGAAATCTAAAATAAAATAAAATTAGTAAAAGACTTTTTATAGTTATTATGCTTTGAATAAATACCTTTTTTTGATAACTCTTTATCTGTGCTCTTGATCTCTTTTCCTTTCTACTTGCCTCAATCACCTCACTGTTTTGACCAGCCACCTTTCAAATATCCTTTCCCTTGTTGACCACCCATTGCTCAACAATTATTGGTTTAAACATGAGTTTTGCTGAATCAATATTTTTCAGTGTTAAGAGCTTCTTAGTACAATGGTCTGATACTACACTCCTCATTACTTGATTCCATAGTGACTCAGAAAAATTTTGACAGTTCCAATAAAAATTGAGATGATGAAATCCTTTCTCTTGAAGCTCTTGTTCCGAATTTTGTTGTACAGATATTGGTACAGCAGCTCCTCCCTTTAGTCCTTGGGGCTCAGGTGTTGAAATAAAAGTCGGTAGATGAATTTTGGAACGTAAGAATATAGCAGTATTTGTTAAAATAAATTGATTATTAGCAGCTGAAGCTGTCTGTGGTGCGTTTTGAACCTGTTTTAATGCTGTTTCAATTGTCAATTTCTTGTAATCATGCCAATTTTTCCAATCATTAAGTTCTTCATTTGTTGGGCCTATAGGAGACTGAGAAACATTAATGGGTCCACCAAGACAGAACTTCAAAAAGTGATAGATATTTTGGTTGATAGAATCTGAGCTCCTTGGTACATCACACCTCGTAACTATTCTTCTAACCATTCTCAAGTTTCGGTCATTTTGAAGTGACTCAGAATCAAGTATTCTGCTCTGATCAGTAGCTTGAATTATAAGAGATGGATCAACTGCAAATTTTTGAAAATAAAAATTTGTAAGCCTATTTTAAAACATAAAAGCATGTTGAAAAAGTTTACTCACCAGGTCCACTGGTACTGGATGCTGGGTTAGTAGAAGTGGATCGGCCACTGTTTCCAAGAAATTGATTCAACAGCAGACTAGCCTAATCATTTCCTACCCTTTCTGCTTTCTGCTCCAGAGTAGGAGGTGTGTCTTGACCACCTGTATTTTTTATATTAGAAGAGCAATCAGATGATCAAATTTGGGGATCTGATGAAGACTGAGGATGAGGTTAGGGTTTACCTGGATTTTTTGTATGATTTTGAGGTAGAACAGGACCCAATTCACCCCTTCTAGGATTTGGAGGAGGAGGATTATTTTGCCCTCTAAAGGTTTTTTCTAATGGAGTATAAATATTCATGTCCTGACTGGTATTAGACATTCTGTGCTTTATAAAAAATAAAACAAAAAATTATTAACTTTCATAATATAGGCAAGATAATATTAAAGAGAAATTAGTTATACATTTTAATTATTAGTTTAATGAATAAAATATTCAAGCAAAAAAATTAGTGGAAAACTTGGTTTTATTGGCTTGAAAAATATGGTTGTTAGATTTTTTAACCCTGGTTCTGAACTATTTATAATATTTTTCAAGTATAGGTAGACTTTTTATAGTACATTGAATTCCTTTTAGTTGGAATTACATTTAAAATAAAATGTCACTCATTAATAGCAGGGTTTCTAAACCGTAAAGAATGCCCTTGTTATTGTTAGCTTAAACATTTAGGCAAAATCTCAAAAAGTTTTATTTATTAATCTTGCATCTAGCTGTTCCAAATATCTATTACAAACATTTCAAATCCTCCAAATTCTTACCGATCCTAAATAATTTGAAACATATTAGCAAAAATAAAATGTCAATGTTGTTTAATTTTTTTCTTACTAGTGTCTGAAGTCCAACAGCAGTGATAACATTGTACTTTATTCCAAACATTCCCCTTTGGTGCTGTAAAGTGGCGGCATGTCCAATAATTGAATGTTGATTAATCACAATTTGTGTTTCTTTTTCTACTCTTACTAAACAAGAATTCACTTGTGGAAAAGCCTAATAGGGATCCTTTTTTTTATCTTCTGGTATAAGCTCTTTAAATGGACTAACAATTAGATAGAATTTTTCATTTTCATCCTTTGAAATAAAAAGCTGATCAATATGCCCAAACTGAATATCTTTTCCAAAGTAAATTTCAATGGTAGAATTCCCAGGATTCTGTTCATGAGTTGTATAACGCTTTCCATGGACCAATATTCTTGCTATATTTTCAACTACTTGGTCTCCTACCTTCTCTGATGGTAACAAAGCCCGTTTAGATATCTCTTTTCTTAAGCGTGCCTTTACCCATTTTGTAAATAATGCCTCAGTTAAATGTATATGTCTTTTTTTGTATTGTGCTCAATTTTTTTAATATTAGAACGATACTTGGCATCATCTTCAGCTTCACCTAGTTCCAATACCCTAGACTTTGGATGCTAGTGCTTGAGCATGGTCTGTGGTATTTCATGTATGTTCAATAAAAATAAAGTAGCTCATTTGCATTTTTAAGCACCCAATTACCAAACTAAATACCTGGATGATGATTTTTTGGAATTTTGAATAATATACAATTAACTCTTTCAGCAGCCCAAGTAGCCATACCTACAGGTGGACCAAAATGTTTAATCATTTCTGGAAAATGTTGAGTGAAATGCAGATTTGGCTTAAAGCTTCTATTTTTCCAACCTTCTTCAAAGCAGTTACAATACTCCAATAACAGTTGTTTTAATTCATCAACTTCATCAGCGGACACATTTTTTAAAGTCAAAAAGTTGGTAATTGAACTTAAAGTGGTGAGTGATTTTAGAAGATAATATTCTCTAGGTTTGTGGTCTGACGTCACTGATTTCTTGGCTTGATTTAATTTTTCTACCCAAAGGGGGATAAGTGACAATTGAAGTAAACAGTATAAAGTACATGCCACTCCGCAGCTTTGAGGGAACATGAATTTTTAGATCCTACTTGTTTTGGCACTTTTGAAAACCAGGAGGGTTTTTTGTCTGCTCAATAACATTCCACACTGCCTCTAGCTCAGTGGCTGACAATTGTTGTAGACAATCCTATAGTACTAGCTATAGGCCTTGACCAAGGGATTTGGAGAAAAACCAGAGAGAAAATCCCCTGTCCCTTTAGAAAAATAGAGTGAGATTTACTTGCTAAAGTAAGTTGGTTCCTGTTTTGCTAAAGCCCCTTTTCAACACACTTGACTGCTTGATGAGCCAAGAAAGTTGTCACCAGACAGACTACCAGACCAAAGAACTGAAATGTAGAACAATGTCCACACCAGAGACAGCAAAGATACTTGATGTAGGCTGCAAATCCACACCAGAGACAGCAATAATACTTGCTATAGCTTGCAAGACTGTAACAGAGAAAACAGTTGCCAAATTTAAGTTAAATGAAGAACTCACTTGCAACAAACACAGCCAAATTGTGGCCAGAAAACTGAGAAAACTGAGTGAGGAACAAGGATATCACCTCCGGATGGTTGTATGATAATTAAGGTTGCCCCAAACTGTCTTATTCACTATGTACACACAGACCACCATCTAAGAGCCCATGAGCACCCACCAATCTGGTGCCTTTACCCACCAAATTGAATAAAAAACCCTCCTGAAGTGCTCCCCAACCTCCTGAAACAGAGGCGGGTGGGCCACCCAATGTCGGAGGTGCCGCCTGAAGCAGCCTGGCCTCCCTGAAGCCAGAAAACCAATAAAAACAACTAATCTACTTAGAAAAATTAGCTACAACTACTAAAACCTTTAAAACACGGAATTTCACTATAACAACATTGAGACATGAAATATAGATAAAAATTAGCTCTATCCAATGGTACTAAGCACTTAACCCTAAGACTTAAGGTTAGCCTGTAAAACACGAAAAACAAAATTAAACAGCAATCTTTTATAAATGAAAAATGAGGAAATGACCCCTTAAAACTTAGAATATGAAAAATGTCTACAAGACATAAAATATAGAGAAAAACTGGGGCTATCCAATGATAGTACCCACATACCCACGGACCCAATATCCATGGAATAAAGCCAGAAAAATACCCAATTCCTTAACAGATGCCAATTAAGACATGCAAAAACAGCGCCAAATCACACAACAAAGGCCCCTGCCAATGTTGGAAGACCACATCCTCCTTCCAATTAAGAATTTCCACATTCTTTCTTCATCAAACCACCATGTTCAACCTTCTTCCCAAATCTGCCTCTGAAATGGGTCCTTGCCAATACTGCATTGATAATAATTTAATCTGCACCATGACACCACCTGTACATCCATAAAGAATGTCCTGCAATGTCTGCCAATCTAGAAAGAAGACCTGCTAAAGACCTGGTCCATTATCTTCTGCAACAGATTCACCTCCCCCTCAACCTGGTCCATCTTCTGCCAGCACCAAAAGATCTAGGCCATCTGTCCTGATACCCAGATTAATCAAAAAGCTTCACCCTTCCTAAAAGAGTGCCACAACCCATAAAACAACTAGTTCCACTATCCCTTGTCCATCTGATGGTAAAGAACTTTCCTTCTTTCCTTCAAATTTTAAAACTGATGACTTCTTAGTTCCCCCATCTTCTGATAGTGATGATAACAATGTAGGATCCATTGCACCACCAACACCAAACCACTTGCCCACTATCAAGGCCAAGTTCCAACAACACACATCTCAACAGAAACAACTTCTGCTTCACTACTTCCAATCCACTCCTGCTAGAGATCCACAGGACATTGAGAACAGAAGACACCTCATTCACCAGTTCAAGGCAAATTCTGAACACTTCATTTCATCTCTTGATTCACTCTGTAATTCCACTAGTACTTGAGTTTGATTCAGAAAAGAAAAATTGACCACACCCTCTATAGGATGTAACCACAAAACAACCCTCAGTTTTAAGTCTTAGGGGACCATCCTCATTTTATAGTCTTGGGGTACTCAAAAACCCTCAGTTTAAAGTCTTGAGGGACTCAAAAACCTAAATCATAAACCCAGAACCAGAGATCAACCACATTAAGACACAGAAAAGAAACTAACATTCTTGGGTAATTGTAAATAGAGCTGCCAGCCCATCAATTACCCCCAAACTTGCCTTTTCTAAATTCGGAGGCTCCCCCTGTGGATACCCTTAACCAATCTTTCAAAACCAACACCAACAACAGAACCCATTCCTCAGTTTATAGTCTTGGGGGACTAAACTAACAACAATCCTCAGTTTATAGTCTTGGGGGACTAACACAGTGTTTAGTTTAAAGTCTTGAGGGACTAGTCTTGATAAAAAATATTGAAACCAGCCAGTTTAAAGTCTTGGAGGACTGACAGAAACCAGATTTCAGTTTAAAGTCTTGATGGACTAACAGAATTTTGCATAAAATAGACGCAGCCAATTTCATACAGAACACCTCTACAGCCAACCTGCTTAACTTCCACCTTCACTTCATCATCTACCCATCACTGACAAAAATCTCCTCCTATCCCTTTCCATCATCTTTTCTCACCACAGATCATGGCTGGATCTCCTGATGTTAACCCTTCTACTCTCCCTTGCTTCAATGCTCCCAAGGACTATTCCTGAAAACAGTGAATCCACATGTGCAGACCTTGCACATTCACTCTTCCAACTCCTGAAGCCAAATTCTACAACAGGGCTTGTGATTCTTGCTATTCCAAAAAGAAAAGATGTGACAGAGATGCCAACTACCCTATTCCTCCTCCTTCACCTTCTCATAAATATATCTCCAGATCCCCTAGCAGATCCCCAGAGCTTGGTCCTTCCTCTTCCTCTTTATCTTTAGCACCTTCCAGAAGATCCAGAAGCTCAGCTTCCAGAACTCTTCCTAAAAGACCAGCCTTAGCTTCCCAAGAAAATGCTTTTATCTCTTCCAAATTATCTCCAAAAGCTTCAAGATCAGCTTCCAGGCTTCTAGACCGCGTCCAGGCGGCCTGCACACCTCACTAGACAGTGAAAATTCAGCTCAAAACCTCCAAAAACCACCAGAAAACAGCCAAATTCAATCAATCAACAAAAACAACTCTACACAATCACCTCCCACTGCTCCCAGAGCAATGCATCCAACCCTTCCAAGGTCCAAAAACTCCAAATTTTTCCAAACTTCTAGGAGACCTGCCAGAGAGCCCCAAGAAGAAACTAGAACACCCAACACTGCACCCAAGCAACAGCTTTGTCCCCAGCTAAGACAAAGAGACTACACATCTCCTCTGTTAGCCAACTATTCTTCTGAAAGTTCCATCTCTTCAAAAGCTCCATCCAGAAGAGATCAATCTGCTTCCAAATTACCCTCTCCTGCTCCATCTTTTAAAAACCCTGGTACTCCATCACCAGCACCTCCTCCAGCTGAATCCAACAGAAATAACAACCACAACAACAACAAAAATCCCACTGCTCCAACTAAGCCCCAGGAACAATAGCCTCCTAGTTCACCTTCTCAAAATCTTTCAGAGGAAAAACAAGAGAATCCATATCTTTCCCTGGTTGATCCACCCACTATGACCATTACAAAATCTTCCGAGATCCAAATTCCAGCTGCTTAAAAATTTGATGAGTTTCCAATCTGTAAGTACCAAATTAATTTATCCCATTTCTTCATCAAAAATAATTACTGATCCAATTCTTCTTGTCTAGTTGGCACCCCTCCTCCTGAATCTATTATTGGAGTTGGCCAACCTCTTGAAACTTCTTTGACCCTGGATTATGGAGACATGAAAAAACACCTAAGTGCCATGTGTTCCAGCATGCTAAAAGCCTTTGCCCTCCTTGACCTTTGAATGACTTTGAAAAATCCCTGAGAAAGCGCCTGTTGGACAACCACTGGAGAATGTCTAGGATCATTAAGCACACCCTCCAGCACTCCATTCCTGCCTCTTCTTCTTCTTTCTTTGAACTTCCCTCCAATCCAATTCCTTACCATTACAATCCCTATAATCTCTCCAGCAGGATGCACTTCAAAGAACACAGTGCTTCCCACAATCCCAACACAAAACAAAAACGACATCACAATCCAGACCAACCTCCAGAAGCTTCATCATCCAGACAATGAGCTCCTGCAAAAAGATTAGAAACATAATAATAATATAAAACAATTAATAAAAATAATTTCAGAATTTTTCTTTTTTTTATATCTACTAATATACTAAAATTAAAAATTAATAAATAAAATGAAATGAAATAACATAAATTAGATAAAATAAAATATAAAAAATAATACAAATGGTATCCCCCAGCCAATTGATGAGCTGATCCCCTGATACCTTACCCACATCCAAGTGCACCTTGATGTGGATACACAATTAAATATTTTAAATGATTAACAAAAAACAAAATTCAAAAAATTTAGAAATTCAGAAGATAATAAAATTAATGAAACACAGAAACACATGAAATAAATAATAAATAAAAAAGAAAATAGCATTGCCCAGCCAATTAATGAGCCTTTCCCCACCAATGCTTTCCCACATCCAGCTGACCCTGATGTGGTAAAACCCTATATTTTTGATTTTATAATTTTAAACAAACCCCATAAAAATATAAAAGAAAAAAGAGAAAAAAGAAAATAATCTAAAACTGCTATCTAGCAAAAACATAACTGCAAAATCAAAGACAGTCAAGCTCCATAGATGGTCCAATAAGGGAAAGTCCGATCCATAGAAATGATCACTGGGTGGGCTCCCTCCAATAAGTAAAAATGATGGGAGACCATCAGTTATCCACCACCAATCTGAAAAAACCAAAGATAAAGAAGCCAGTCCCAAACCAGTTTAAAGTCATAGTGGACTTGAAACCTGAATAATAAACAACATAACTAGAATTCAACTAGGAAAAACAAAAGACTTGAGACAGACATTCTGGGGTAACTGTTCTACAGAGCATCCAGCTCATCAGTTACCCCCACACTCCAAAATAACAATCTAGAAGCCCCCCTGGGTACCTTCTAACAAAAACACAATATCCAACACAATAAACCCAAACTGAAAATCCAAGGAAATTCCAGTTTAAAGTCATAGAGGACTAAAACCTGTGAAAAGAAACCAATACTAGGGTTCAACCAAATTAAGAGAAAGGGTTGGAAACAGACAATCTGGGGTAACTGTTGATAGAGCAGCCAGCCCATCAGTCACCCCTACACTTGCCAAGATCAAATCTAGAGGCCCCACCCATGGGTACCTTCTAACAAAAAGTTTCCAACACAAAAGTTGCTCTGAAACACCAAAAAAATTCCAAAACAAAAAGAACGTTCCATAGTTTATCCTCATTGCCGAGTCGATCTTCATCATGCCTAGTTCCTCTGGGATAGAACCTCTTCACCTGGTCTGCAGCCACACTCTTTTTCAAGACTGCATAATCCAACTCTTCCAAAACATAAGAACCTCCAGACGACTGAGATCTGACTCTGTAAGGTCCATTCCATCTGTCAGCAAACATTTTTCCCCACTGAATCTCCATACTTCTATTATACACCAAAACCAAACAACCAGGTTTCAAGGGATTCCTAAGTCTATGAGCCAACTTCTTGTCCCAGTACCTGACTGATTGATTCCTAATCTTTATCATTCTAGAGTATGCCTTCTCTTGACATTCCTCTCTACATTCCAACTGTTGCATCCTGGCACAGAGCAATTCTTCTGTTAAGTGCACATCATACCAATCAATTCCAAGATGAGAGACAGCTTCCAAGTCCACTGGTAGAGCCGCTTTCTGACCAAACATTAACTCATAAGGAGAATAGACAGTTGTCCTCTTCACAGTGACCCTATCAGCAAATAACACCAAGGGTAAATAATGCCTCCACTTTTCAGCACTATCTCCGCACATCTTCACCAAAGAATTCTTGATAACTTGATGGCCTCTTTCAAACATGCCTTCAGTTTCAGAATAATAAGGTGTAGCCACTATAACTTTAGAACCAACACTAGCCACAACTTCTTTAAATTTGGCACCAAACTCTGGCCCGCCATCAACAGTCACCAACTTCATCAACCCATACCTATAAATCCACTCCTTCTTCAAAAACTCTGCCACATTCTTGGCAGTCAGATTAACCAGAGGCACTGCCTCAACCCAACCAGACAAATCATCCCTAGCTACAATCAAGTATTTATACCTGCCCTCTTTAATATGGACAGCATTCAGACTGACCCTTCCAAAAACAGTTGATTCGCCAGTAGCACGGCCGACCTCTTTAGGTTTCAAGTGACTTCTTCTTTGACATTCTTCACAAGATTGAACCCAACCCTGCACAGCCAACTTCATACCTGGCCACCAAAATCTGTCTGCTGCTCTTCTATAAGTCTCCCTAAAACCTCTATGACCAAGGTCTTCATACAAAGACTTCAAAACCAATTCTTGACCCTTCTTCTGATTCACCACTACTTGAGGGTTTGGATGTCTCCTCCTCATCAACCGCCTTCCTTACACATAAAAACCAGGGCTCTTCTTTTTGATTGCCAACCAAGTATCATCATCACAACTATCTGGCCTCTCCAAGGTCAACAGATATTCCACCAAAATAAAATAAACCCCAGAATGACCCCAGGTCTCATCTTCAAAATCCAACAAAACAACATCCAAGGATACAATTCTGTCATCAAAATCACCAGTATGAACATGAGTTAATTGAGCAGCCCAACCAGGACACCAATCCTTAAATTTTGGCACGTACTTCTCTTTCCACTGAACCTTGTGATAATCCAGTTCACTAACAAAAACACCCTTTTCCAAATTTGAGCTGTCCCAA
Organism: Hemileia vastatrix; assembly: GCA_030280995.1. Classification (NCBI taxonomy): domain Eukaryota; kingdom Fungi; phylum Basidiomycota; class Pucciniomycetes; order Pucciniales; family Zaghouaniaceae; genus Hemileia; species Hemileia vastatrix. Next base: position 27,274,412 of record JASXTE010000011.1, read on the forward strand.
AAAACAACTCCATCTTCATCAACAAAAACATCCTGATCACCAGAATCAAGATAAGATCCAGCCAGTTTAGCCTCTTGGGGGAGGTCAGAAAAATCTTCAGCACCCTTTGTTCTGGCCCTAACCACTTGAACATCTTCATCAAAATCTTCAGCCTCAGAATCTTCATCTGTAGGTGGCCTCCTTGATAATCCATCAGGCATAGTAAAAGTTTTGCCTGGTTTGTGTACCAGGTCAAAAGAAAAATGTTGAAAAAATGCCACCCACCTAGTCATTGGAGCATTTGGAAGACTAGGCGTATTGATCATCTGAACCAAAGATTTTGCATCCACCTGCAGCTCAAAATGCTGCCCCCACAAAACCGTCTGCAGCTTCTTTAAAATTTTATCTACACCACACAATTCCAACTTAGGTTGAGAATAACTAGATTCCACCTCATTAAACACCACAGACTCATATCTTACAGGCCTGACCCTCCCAGTCTCATCCTCCTGAGACAAAACAGCACCGGCAGCAATATAACTTGAGTCCACTGCCAGATAAATTTTTCAAGCACCAACACCATAATCCAACTTGTGAAGAACAATATCTTCACCAACAACCATTTTCAACTTCTGAAAAGCCTCTTCACACTCTTCAGTCCATTCCCAATTTGCATCTTTCCTAGTCAACCTCCTTAAAGGTGAAGCCAACAGAGAAAAATCCTTAATAAAAATCCTTACATATACACATACATCCAAAAATCCCCTGACCTCAGAAGTATTTTTAGGCCTTGGCCATGACTGAATTTTATTAATCTTCTTCTTTGCCATAATACTTCCCTCTTTACATACCACATGACCCAGAATTTCAAAATCAGGAACACAACAACAGAATTTTGACCCTGAAATGGTCAAACCAGCCTCTTCAATTCTAAACAACACTCTCTCTAGAGTTATTGCATATTCCCACACAAACCTCCTTATGCCAGGGTTCTCCACTAACACCTCATTACCATAATCAGTGGATGGTCCTTTAATTCCACCATCATCAATAAAAATACCAGCATGAGTAGGAACCTCATTGTCAGTATAGTCTAGTATATAAGTATGATATAATAGTGTTATTTTATGGTCCTACTACTTATTAATAAATGATTTAGTGATTAAACCTCAGGGGAAGACTAATAGAATAGTTATACTCAAATAAAACTCACAATACTTGGATTTAAATGCGTGCTAGTGGTGGAAAATAGAAGAATAAAATATAGTTATAGCTTTTATAAAGATAATATCAATTTATAAGGGCTTTATAATATATTTCTGAATACTAATAATTGTATTGTAGTGTTTGTTTGAAGTGTAGTGATTGAATGATGATAATAAACCGTCAAAATCCCTTCTTACTTATACCCAAATCCACTGGAGTGCACAGACCTTCAATCCAGATGATGTCACTGCTATCCCCGGCAATTACAGCACTGTGAGGGCCCATCACCTCCCCATGGCGTCCACTTCAAGCAGTTTCAAAACCCAGACCTCCAGTAAGGACCCTCCATCACTATTAATAATAACACAGAGTCATACCATAAATAGAAAACCCAGATAAAAGCGGATACCATAAAGAAACAGGTAAAATAAATGATCAAAAAGAGATTTAATGAAACTAAAAGCATATAAAGGAAACAAATAAAATGTCCAAGCCCCCAATAACATCCCCAAGCATCCACATTAACCCAAAAACATCTTTCCAACCCATAAATCCGTGAATAACCATCCAAGGAAGTAATTTTAGTTGTCCAAACTGGGTGTGTGCGCCTGATATAGGTGTCTATGCTTCTGTAGGCGTTGTGAGTCCACTGATTTCGTCCATATGACCTAAAATAAGCAGAAAAACAAAGGTTATAGGCTATTAAGGGGCTAAAACCCACTTATATACCTAAATATACATAATATACTGCATATTTCACTGAATATGAGATTTATGTATACATATAAGCTTATGTATGTCAATAATTACTTCATATCACTTAAGATAAGTATATTATGACTCCATTAACACCTTAATAAGTATTATTAGGCCATGGATAAGCTATTTAAACTATTATAAATTATATAATAGAATAATAATTATATATATATATATAATAAAATAATATATATTATTATTTTAACCTTATTTTTAAGATATAAGCTTAATCTAGTTAAGGTTATCTTATTTTAAGCATAAGAAATACTCAGTCCTAAGGATATTTAGGCTGACACTCCCTCACCCCAAAAAAAACAATAAAAAAAAAATGTTAAGACATTTTAATTAATTTTAAGGAATGAAATAATAAAATAAAAAAAAATAATTTTTATAATACATATACTGAATGAACAGTATTATTTAGATTTAAATTTTTTCAAGAGATTTTTAAGATCAGAGATTTCATTTTCTGGAATCCACTGGTCATATTCACTTGATTTTTTTTTAAATCTTAATAGATACTCAACTCCCTTTTCTTTAGTAAGGTGTCTCTTTTTAAGTATCTTTTCAATTTCTGCTTTTTCCACTATTTCTTCAGGTTGCTGTTTATGCCTTCCTGATCTTCTTGGAAAGAGAGCAGTATCATTAGAATGGTATGGTTTTATAAGAGAAATAGGAAATACTGGATGTTTTCTATCATAAGGTGCATATAGAATAACTTCAACAGCATTATTACCAACCATTTTTTTAACTAAAAATGGTCCAATGAATGGATCCTTCAATTTAACATTACCATTTAAATTGAAATGTAGCGTTGAAATAAGGACTTCATCACCCTCTTTGAACATTTGTTCTTTATGGGCTTTATCCCATCTTTTCTTTTCATACTCAAAAGCCTTATTTATACATTCTTGAGCATGTTTTCTGCATAATTCCTGAATCTGAAGAAAAGATTTAGTACCTGGATGAATATCCAATCTAGGTAACTTATTAAGAGTTTTAGCAGGGGTATTAGGTACATAACCCAACCATAACTCAAATGGCTTTTTGCCAGTGACAGAATGTACTGTACTATTATATGAAAATTCTAAACCTGGGATAAGGGTTACCCAATCATGCATGAATTTGTCATTGTCTTTAAAATTAAGACCAAAAGCACAGTATCTTCTTATCATATCTTCTAAGGTTTGTATCATTCTTTCTGCTAGCCCATCAGTTTGTGGATGGTGTGCTGTAGAAAGTTTTAATTGACACCCTGAAACATCCATAAGTGACATCCAGAACTCAGAAGTAAATTTAGGATCTCTTTCAGAAACTATTGCTTTGGGGAAACCTGCTGTATTTAACATTTGTGTCCACCATAAAAAAGCTAAGTCCTTTGCAGAAACCTCTTTGTGGGTAGGAATAAATTTACACATCTTTGTAAATCTATCTACAATTACCCAGCAGGAGTTATAACTCTTATGCCCTGCTATTGGCAAACCTGTTACAAAGTCCATGTTAATGATTTCCCATGGAGCTTTTGGTTGCTCAATTTGTTGTAATAAACCAGCTCTTTTTCCTGTTAATCTTTTAGATTTTTGACAAGAATCACATGTTTCAACATATTTTTGAACATCCTCAGACATGTTGATCCACCAAGCTGTGTTTTTTACTCTGGTTAATGTTTTATGGTAGTCAAAATGACCTGCTAATATATCATCATGACATATACTTAACATTAACTCCTTCATTGAAGGGGGAATTACAATTACATTACTTAATTTTTTCCTGTAATATATAAAACCATCCTCAATGGAAAATTTTCCTTTCTCTAATGCCTCTTTATACTTAATTGGTAATGTTTTTATTAAAACATTCATTGAAGCATTAGATGGATCATTTAATATTGTAGTTAATTTACTTAAGTCAGGATCTGAACTATAATTATCAATAATTGATTGCATAAATTCATCCTCAAGATCTACAATATAAATGCCATAAATGTTAATAATATCTGATTCAGGAACATAAGCAGGATTATCATCATTATTAGGCAGAGGTACTCTAGATAACAGATCTACATTAGAGTGCAAGGTTCCTGCTCTATGTGTAATAGTCATCCGTCCTCTGTATTCTTGTACAGCTAATTGCCATCTAAACATGTGTCTATTAGGAGTTTTCATGTTTAAGAGTGACTTAACTGCACTACAGTCAGTTATTAACTCAAATTTTTGGTCTTCAAGGTAATAATGTAGCTTTTCAAGAGCCCATACTACTGCCAATCATTCAAGTTGAGTAGCACCATATTTCAATTCACCACTTCTCAGAGTACGTGAAATATAGCAGATTACTACTTCTGACATTTTACCTTCAATAAGTTGTTTTTGATGCAAAGCAGCACCCAGTCCAATAAAACTTGCATCTGTATATAATACAAAAGGTAATTGGAAATCTGGTAATCCCAAGATAGGAGCTGTCATTAAACATTCTTTCAACTTATTAAAAGCTTGTTGTCTTTCATTATTCCAAATGAAAGCTTCTGATTTCTTTATCAGTGTGGTCAGTGGTGCAGCAATTGATTGGTAGTTTTTTATATATTGTCTATAATAACCACACATTCCAAGAAAAGATTGTACATCCTTCACATTTTGAGGAATGCCAATATTCTTTATTGCAGCCACTTTATTTTGGTCTACACATATTTGTAAGCCAGATACAATATGACCAAGCACTTTTAAAGATTCAAACCCAAATTTACATTTTTTCAATGCAAGGGTCATTTTTATTTCATCCATTTTCTGAAATACTTTTCTTAAATGGATTAAGTGTTCATCAAAAGTTTTAGAGAACACTATGATGTCATCAATGTATACCATTAACCATCCCTCAATCATTTCATTATGGAATGTTATATCCATTAACTTCTGAAATACTGATGGAGCATTTTTTGGTCCAAATGGCATTCTGACATACTTATAAATTCCCATGTGTGTTGTTATCAACAAAAAGTTCTGTGAATTCTTTTCAACAGGAATTTGATGGTACCCTTTATTTCCATCTAGGCAACTTATATATTTAGCACCTTTAAGGGTAGCATGTATAGAGGCAATCCTTGGAAAGGGATAAATATCATCTACTGTAAATGTATTTAATGCTCTATAATCACCGCACAGTCTTGCTTTATCTTGTTCATAAGAAATCAGCACTGGTGATATTACACAATATTTTGGTGTAGTTTCAACCTTCTCAAGAATGTTCATTTTTAATAACATCTTAATATTATCCTCTATGTCTTTCCTCTTCATTGGTGAAGCAGGGTATGGTTTGTTTTTAAGACTAGCAGGAATATTATCCATATCACAGGTTAAACTAATTTTCATTTCATGATCTTTTACAAGGCCAAGTTCATTTGTACCATGTGCAAAAGCCATTGGAAAAGCTTTAATTAATTCCAAAATATTATCTTTCTCAGTTTCACTTATCTGAGTGCCAAATGATGCTTTTGAAATTTCTGTTTCCAGAAGTTCCAACTCATTGGATTCTCTTCCTTTAGACGGGGAATTTGTTACTGACTCAATGTGTAAGACTGTTTTAAAAGAATTTATTTTAAATTTCCTTTTACCATTCATGCCAATTGTAAAATTGTTATTAGCAGGGTCTAATTTTACACCAAACTTAGTCAGAATATCATTTCCAATGATAAAACAGTTACTACAATTAGTATTATCCATTACTACAAAGTCACAAGTTACCCTTACATAACCATGTTGGTGTTTAAAGAAAACAGCAGCTTTGTATTTACCAATGGGGTGTAGTACTGATCCAAAACCTCTCCAATTTTTATTCTGAAGTGGTTCAAGCTTAAACTTATATTCACTATCAATTTTCTGTAATGTATTAGTGGAAACAACTGAACCAGCAGCTCCTGTGTCCAATACTATATTAACATTTTCACCAGAAATGATAGCTGGAACCGTGATAGGTGTCATTCTAAAGTTATCAGCTTGTATATCCTTAATGATTTCAGCATCCTCAAAATTCATTAAAGATTCATTTGAGTCCATATTTAATATTGGATTTTCAAAGATGGACAAATCATCTTCCAACATACAGACTTCATTTTCATCACTATATGAGATATTGCTGTCATAATCACTTGATTCTTTACTTTTTTCAGTTTCAGTTTCAGATTCACGTTGATTTTTAACAATATTTATGTTTTTCTCGCATTTGTGACCTTTTACCCAAGGTTTGTTACACTTATAACAAGTGTTTGTTTCATACTTTTTAGGTACTACAGGTGCAGTAGGTTTTTTCTGCTTCTCCTGAAGTGTTTTTGAATTCTGAGTTTTTACAGGTTCAACATTTTGCTTATAAGTGGAATACCTTGATTCATACTTATGGTTTAATAATATTTCATTGCAAATTTTAATAAAGTCAGAATATTCAGTAACATTTAATGTTCTAGCTACAACAATGTCTCTGACAGATATAGGTAATTTGTATATTATCTTATCTTTCCATAAGTTAAAATCCATATGAGGCTCAATGGCTTTTAATATTTTGTTTAAATTCATTAAAAATACCATAGGTTTGTCACCATTCAACGGATTATACCTAGTCTTCTCATACAGTCTCTGCTGAGTAAGCCTGAATTTAGAACCTCCAAATTGTTTTTCAATAAGTTGTTTCCATTCAGCCGAAGAGTAGTCTCTACCCTCACTTAAGACAGCTTCAAACCATAATAAAGCAACATCCTTAAATAAAGAAATTAATTTTGATGTTATCTCTTCATCTGGTAACTTATATGAGAATTTTAAGTTGTCAATTCTTTGAATAAAATGTTGCCAATCAGAGCTGGCTTCCCCATCATAAGTTGGGTACTGATCTATTTTAGGCCAGTTCTTCTGATTGGATTTTATCTCACTAATCTTAGGTAAATTCAACAACTCATTTACTTTTGATAAATGGTCTTGTATTTCTTCCTGCACGGATTTGTGACTTACATTTTCAGATTTGACACTACCACCAGATGGTTTTAATTGTGGTGGTATAGGGAAGGAATGAGATTCACTTTTGCCAATGAAAGGATTATTATTATATTGATTATACTTATGATTATCCTGGTTCATTAGTAGATTGGCAGTTTCAATCTCAACTTTAGTTAATCTTTGTAGCAACTCAGAGACACTTTGATTTGTCTGTGCAAAAGATAACTTTGTTCTTGATTCAGTCTTTAATAAGTGTGTTTCATATAATTTTTCTAACTCACAAAATTTGTTTGAAAGGTCATTATATTTATTACTCAATGAATCATATTTAAGAGTTAGAGACAAATGTTCTTTCTCTAATTCTTTATTACGTGTTGCTAATTGAGAAATGTTCAATGTCAAGGATGAAATTGTATCACTAGTGAGCTTAACTGTCTGTTCCTCACAATCAGTCATTCTATTCCACAATGCTGAAACAATTCTATGGACAGTTGGATTATTGTTAAAATATTCCATGTCCTCCTTTTCAATTCTCTCACTCTCCTGTGAACTTCTCATCTCACTAGTAGGTGGTTGCAACTGAGGATTAACTGTATTATCATTGTATATAGTACTGTTATTATGGACAAAAGACAAGTCAGGTGTATCTACTCTAAAACCTAAATTTCTTAAATCCTCCTCTATTTGTTGTACAGATTTAACATCAATAGAATTACCTATATTGTAATTATCAGTATTATGTCTAATCTTAGAGGGTAAGTTACTTACCAAGGGATGGTTTCCAGTCCTGATTTTTGGCGCTTTTTTCCCTTGTAAGGGTGAGCTGAGGAAGTCAGATGAGGGGGCGGATCCCTGTTGCAACTGTGGCTTGTCCACTGTTGGTGAAACCAGTCCCATTTCCATTTGTCTACCAGGATTTTCTCCTGGGAGTGAGTGGACCCTCCTTGGGTAGGGGGTTGCTGATTTGATTGACTGGTCTGGCCTCCCTTTAATTCTGCCATTGCCTGATTCATCTGCTGAAATCCTACCTTGCAATTGTTTTGCAACTGCTCTACCTCTTTGAACATGAGAGATTTTGATTCCTCTAGCTTCAGAACCTGTTTGGCCAGGTGGGACAGTTGATCCTGAAGAGGAGGAGACGTCTTCTTGATAGTTATCTTTTTTAAGAGGGCGTCCTTTTCCTCTATACTCATGCTTTCTGGCTGGGGGTACTGTTGTCCCTCCATGGTGATGTCCTGGAAAGTTTTTATTAGCTTTAGACCTGGTATTATAAGCAGGCTGTTCACTTACACTATCCTGGGGAGCACTCATATTGTTCAGAATAACAATATTTTACGTCTACAAAAGGAAAAAACTCTGTGGAATTAGTAGACAAATAATATTAGCAATTATATTACTAATAAAAAAGCAATGGAGCTTACCCTGAAGTTATATCTTTATTTATTTAAATAAAATATAAGAAAAATTCGAAAAAATGTGTTAAAAATATAATAAAAAGTTTAACTAGACCTCTATAAGGGTGAATAATTAGCTTACCAAGCTTTAGCCAAATACCAATTTTATTGGGTGTTATATTGGTGTCCAAATACCAAGTGAAATTGGGTTTATATTGGGTACAGTTACTACTGTAAATATCTAATTTTTATGATAAAAATTAGTACAATTATTATAAGGGTTCTTTTCCGCAATCAATGAGTTATGATGACCCACTAATATGCAGCAGACCCAAATATTTGGTTAATTTTGAGTTATACTAAGGTAAAAATCACGTCCCAAGGCTTATACTAAATAATAAGTAAAATATAAGGAAAGACCCCCAATTGTCAGTATATTCTAGTATATAAGTATGATATAATAGTGTTATTTTATGGTCCTACTACTTATTAATAAATGATTTAGTGATTAAACCTCAGGGGAAGACTAATAGAATAGTTATACTCAAATAAAACTCACAATACTTGGATTTAAATGCGTGCTAGTGGTGGAAAATAGAAGAATAAAATATAGTTATAGCTTTTATAAAGATAATATCAATTTATAAGGGCTTTATAATATATTTCTGAATACTAATAATTGTATTGTAGTGTTTGTTTGAAGTGTAGTAATTGAATGATGATAATAAACCGTCAAAATCCCTTCTTACTTATACCCAAATCCACTGGAGTGCACAGACCTTCAATCCAGATGATGTCACTGCTATCCCCGGCAATTACAGCACTGTGAGGGCCCATCACCTCCCCATGGCGTCCACTTCAAGCAGTTTCAACACCCAGACCTCCAGTAAGGACCCTCCATCACTATTAATAATAACACAGAGTCATACCATAAATAGAAAACCCAGATAAAAGCGGATACCATAAAGAAACAGGTAAAATAAATGATCAAAAAGAGATTTAATGAAACTAAAAGCATATAAAGGAAACAAATAAAATATCCAAGCCCCCAATAACATCCCCAAGCATCCACATTAACCCAAAAACATCTTTCCAACCCATAAATCCGTGAATAACCATCCAAGGAAGTAATTTTAGTTGTCCAAACTGGGTGTGTGCGCCTGATATAGGTGTCTATGCTTCTGTAGGCGTTGTGAGTCCACTGATTTCGTCCATATGACCTAAAATAAGCAGAAAAACAAAGGTTATAGGCTATTAAGGGGCTAAAACCCACTTATATACCTAAATATACATAATATACTGCATATTTCACTGAATATGAGATTTATGTATACATATAAGCTTATGTATGTCAATAATTACTTCATATCACTTAAGATAAGTATATTATGACTCCATTAACACCTTAATAAGTATTATTAGGCCATGGATAAGCTATTTAAACTATTATAAATTATATAATAGAATAATAATTATATATATATATAATAAAATAATATATATTATTATTTTAACCTTATTTTTAAGATATAAGCTTAATCTAGTTAAGGTTATCTTATTTTAAGCATAAGAAATACTCATTCCTATGGATATTTAGGCTGACACTCATCCTGTAAAATCCAAGCCATCTGTGCTTGATATACTGCCACTGAATTAGTTGCTCCTTGAGGCAACCTAGTGAGCTGAAATCTTCCCAAAGGAGTCTCAAAAGTTTTGAGAAGCCTTGAATCTGTATGGAGTTCCCTCTCATCATAACCACCTATAATATCACCCAAACCATAACACACCCTTCTAGAAAAAGCTTCAACAAAATCCTCTGCACTTGGTGGCATACCAGCGTCCTTGATATTGACTCTATTCAGGGCTCTAAGATCATAAACCACCCGCAACTTTCCATTCTTTTTCTTTACACAGAACACCGGACTTGAGTAACTGGATGTTGATTGTTCGTATAACCCAGTCCTGACTCTTTCCCTAAAATTCTCCATGAAATCCTCTCTGATAGCAACTGGAATCGGAATAGGTTTGATTTTTCAAGGTTCATGACAAACCACCGTAATCAAGTAAGGTTCCCCATAAGAGTACTTCAACACACCCCTTTTTTCCTCAACAAAAGCCACAGCATTTTCCCTTAGCACAATAACGTGCAACAAAAAATTCTTTTCTTCTTCAGACAACCACCCATCAGGACCAAAATTAACAACTTTCAACCTTTCCACGGTCACCCCAGCCGTCTCTACAAATTCTGGAGGATTCTTCACCAAAGGAGTACAGTACGGATCTCTTGACAAAGGAGGTCTCCTCAAGGGCAGATTCAAACCCACAGGCATAGGCTCATTGACAGGCCTAATCTTCCGTGCTACCTTCTTATACTTTGCCCTCCACCTTCAACTTGAGGGATCTTCAGGAAATCTTCACCACCAGACCTGTAACAAAAACCAAGGGTTTCCCCATTGCTCACAAGTGTGGCCAAGGTAATGTTTTTGAAAGGTGTAGAAGAAACCCTAGCTGTGCACAATTGGGAGGACTTACTTTTACACCCCAATCTCACCACTCCAAAACTTTTCCGCAATTCCAAATCTTCATCTTCACTTTCGTCTTCCAAATCTTCAAATCTTGATTCATCTTTAGAATCAAATCTTTTAAAATTTTGCAGATTAACCTCATGCTGGAGGCCCAAAAATTGATTATTATGATCTTCACAAAAATATTTTGAATCTTCTTTCTTCATTATCTTCAGATTTTTTTCTTGATTTTCTTGAATTATCATGAAATTTTTATCTTCTTTTCTTGAGTTTTCTCCTGACCTACAAAAATAACCAGGGGTTTCCCCAATGCTTACACGTGTGCCCCAGGTAATGTTTTTGAAAGGTGTAGAAGAAACCCTAGCGGTGCACAATTGGGAGGACTTACTTTTAGGCCCCAATCTCACCACTCCAAAACTTTTCTGCATATCTTTCAATAAAGATATATAACCAAACGTCTTCCTTGAACTTGAATTAAAAATTATTAAGAATCTTGAGAGAGAACAGAGACTTGATAAAAAACTTGACAAATACTTGCATAGAAGAGAAACATTAAAAAGAGAAAGTTGAAAATCCACTTGGTATATCTCCAAGGGAGCTGACCTACTACAACCTGGGATTTCCTCATCTTGGGGAGAGGTTGTAGCACTAAGGTGATCAGCCCTCATTACTCTAAAAAAGACAGACTCTCAATAGAGCCTGAGCCACACTCCAAAAAACCGGAGGCAGCACCCACTTCCTTCCTTCTCCTGCAGCAATCCATGCACTGGCACATTGAAGATAAACTAGGCCTGGTCTCCCAACCATTCTCTCCAGGGGATGATAACCTCATGTGAAGCCTCCTTTCATCTTCACCAGTCAACTCCAAACTGATTCCCAAATCAAATTGATAACCAATTCTTGCCTGAAAATCCATCAAGAATGGCCCACCCAAAACTGCTTTTACATTACCTTTAGAAATGTAAAAATGAACCTTCCCTGAGGCTCGGCCAACATCAAACTTTACAAACTCTGAAGTTCCAACTAATTCAGTGACATGACCACCGATCCCTCTCAAATTCCCACCAATACCAGTTTTGATGGGGAAGCCCAAATGAGTTGCCTCAAACAAAGAAATCAGGTTTATCTGAGAACCTGAATCCACCAATGCCCTTGCCTCCCTGCCATTCAGAGTGACATTGACATATCCCAGAGGAGCAGAAAAATGAGTTTCCAACCCCTTGCCAAACTTTTCAGCAGAATCACAAATGTATTCTACCTCCCCAGAAGAAACTCTTCTCCTAGTCAACAACCTTTTCTGTCTATCAGCCAACCCTGTACTGATAGCATAAAATTCCCCATAAGATAGGGAAACCTGACCCTGATTCATCCTTTCCAGGACAGAGTCCATAACATTAACTTGACCAGAAACTGCTGGCCTCTCAAAGCGAGCCCTTGGCTTCACCACCTTGGTCCTAGAAGCTTCTTGAGGACCAGCACCACCAACAGGTTTACCATTAACAGGAACCAAACCAGATCCCTCACCTGAACCTCTAACTACAACAGGCTTTGTAATGAAGCCAAAGGGACATCCTCCTCAGAGTCAGAATCCACCTCCATTGGCATTGGCTCACCATTCATGTTGTATGCGCCAAAACTAGGGGGGCCCATCTCAGCCATACCCTTCTTCATCTTATGCAGCTCCTCTTTGCTGTACTTCTTCCTAGCTGCACTCAGCTTAGGATCCACCTTTGAAGCATTTTCCTTTGGTTGGGCCTGAGAACTGCTCTTAGGCCTTCCCACCTTCCTTGCTTCCACATCATAAACACCAGCCAAGCATTCACCACTTGACTTCCCATCACAAGAATACAACTCCAAACCACCAAAGGAAGTAGAAAAAGAGACCTTATTGACCTCCTTCCCCTTTCCCTTGGTATCCTCATCCTCCTTACCAGAAGACCTCTCTTGATCAGGAATCTCTTTAAACCTTGGCCTCCTTTGATTGAGACCTCCCCTTCTCCTGACCAAATCAACAGGAGCATGCCCCTCACTGGGCTTAACAAAAGAACCATCAGGGAACTTGAAAAGCCTGCCATCAAACTCCACCTTTCCTTCAGACACATCCCTGTTCAATGCCCAACAATCATTGGACCTGTGCCCACTCCTGCTGAAATAAGAGCAGACCCAGGATCACTCCTAGCGGCCCTCCTATCAAAATCTCTAGGCTGAGAAGGTGCTTTATTGACCTTCTTAGCCTCCTGAATAAAAATATGCAGCTGCTTTTTAAGATCAGCCAACTGCTCCACCATTAGGTCCCTCTCCTGTTTGGGAACCTCCACCAAATTCTTCTCCTCCTTCTTCTCCCTAACTTCCTCTTCAGCCAAAGCCTCACTGACTTTGCTGACATACTTGGCACACCTCTCCTGATAGGTGTCCACAGCCAATAACTTCAAATTGGCCTCAACAGCCTCCTTCACCTTATCCAAGGCAGCCAACTTCTGGTCCCCATTAGAAAGAGTCTTCATCAATTCCTTTCTTGACAGCTCCTTCAACACATCCATCCTGACATCTCTAGCTAGGGCAGACCAAAAAAAATCTTGGCAGCATTTTCATGTGCCAGCTCCTCCACTTCCAGCAAATATTCCACCACAGGATCAAACTGTAGCAGATATTTCCTGTAACTATGCAAGTTACCAACACCACCATAAGATTGCCATTCACTGACAACCTTGTTCAGATCCAACATAGTGAACCTGACACCCCATCTATCCACCATCTCCCTACACAACAATTTCCGATCTCTCTTCTTGTAGCCAGACATGGCCACAATCTCCTTCTCCACTGACCTATCACCAATGAAGAAGATAATCTGCTTCACCATGTCCAGGTAGGAAGCACCATCCACTCCAGCAGCAGTTTCATACTTCTCTAGAAACCACTTGACATCCTCCCCATTAAACTTGGTACCATCCCAAGTTTTAATCCTCACACACTCTCTAACCATCACAGAAGGAGGACCATCTCCCCCACTGACAGTCCCCACAGGAATAGAGGAACCGGAAGCCATTCCTCCAGACCAAAACACCAAAAAGAGCCAACCAAAGAAAACAGAGATTCCAAAGAACTAGCAAGTTCTACCCCATGTTGGGCGCCAGAAATGTAGAAAATCCTATAGTACTAGCTATAGGCCTTGACAAAGGGAGTTGGAGAAAAACCAGAGAGAAAATTCCCTGTCCCTTTAGAAAAATAGAGTGAGATTTACTTGCTAAAGTAAGTTGGTTCCTATTTTGCTAAAGCCCCTTTTCAACATACTTGACTGCTTGATGAGCCAAGAAAGTAGTCACCAGACAGACTACCAGACCAAAGAACTGAAATGTAGAACAATTTCCACACCAGAGACAGAAAAGATACTTGATGCAGGCTGCAAATCCACACCATGGACAGCAATAATACTTGCTATAGCTTGCAAGACTATAACAGAGAAAACAGTTGCCAAAGTTAAGTTAAATGAAGAACTCACTTGCAACAAAAACAGCCAAATTGTGGCCAGAAAACACAGAAAACTGAGTGAGGAACAAGGATATTACCTCTGGATGGTTGTATGATAATTAAGGTTGCCTTAAGCTGTCTTATTCACTATGTACACACAGACCACCATCTAAGAGCCCATGCGCACCCACCAATCTGGTGCCTGTACCCACCAAATTGAATAAAAAACCCTCCTGAAGCGCTCCCCAACCTCCTAAAACAGAGGCAGGCGGGCCGCCCGATGTTGGAGATGCCGCCTGAAGCGGCCCGGCCTCCCTGAAGCCAGAAAACCAACAAAAACCACTAATCTACTTAGAAAAATTAGCTACAACTACTAAAACCTTTAAAACACGGAATTTCACTATAACAACATTGAGACATGAAATATAGATAAAAATTAGCTCTATCCAATGGTACTAAGCACTTAACCCTAATACTTAAGGTTAGCCCGTAAAACACGAAAAACAAAATTAAACAGCAATCTTTTATAAATGAAAAATGAGGAAACGACCCCTTAAAACTTAGAATATGAAAAGTTTCTAAAAGACATAAAATATAGAGAAAAACTGGGGCTATCCAATTATAGTACCCACATACCCACGGACCCAATATCCATGGAATAAAGCCAGAAAAATACCCAATTCCTTAACAGATGCCAATTAAGACATGCAAAAACAGCGCCAAATCACACAACAAAGGCCCCTGCCAATGTTGGAAGATCACATCGTGGATTTCTAGTTCTTTTGCTTTTTTTCTTTGCCCCTCTATTTATCTTCCTTATTTCTAACAGTCTCAAGGGATGAAATAGATCTTTCACTTTCAGATATATTAATACTTGTTTGCCTTAAGGTATAGGTTGAATTTTGACTTCCACTTCCAGAAGCATGTTTGGTGCCAAACTCTAGGGTTTTAAAGTGATGTTCAGAACTTGATGACTTTGTCCTGCTGATTGATATTTCCGATTCAGCTCCTCCACTATCCATTCTAAGATATGTTTGTGTCACCAGACAACCTACGCACATGGTTGAGGATGTTCCTGTAAGTGAGATGAGGAGTTTAGATACTTCTTCAAAGCACAGAGGGATGGTTTGAGGAAGTTATTCGAAGATGACTCGAAGGAAGAACTACTGCTTTGAGATATGTTTGAGAAGAATTCCAATATATTTTAAAGGTAATATTAAAATTCTTATAATCTCACAAAGGGTTGGAAACTCAACAATCAAGTTTTTAAGATTTAGGAATGATTATTAAGAAAATTAAGAAAGATACAATAATAATGATTTCACATAAAGTTTTACCACTATTAATTATAAATATGTTTTATAATTTAATTCTAAGGAATATTGAACCAAAAACCCAACCCTTTTTATATCCTTTACTCCTCCTTGCATTGACCTCATACACATTCACTATTTGGCACACCACAGACCATTAAAATATATCCATTACACCTGGACCCTCCTCACTAACATCCGTTAACCCCTTAATCCTCCACTATCCATTCCGTCCATACTCACTACCCCTTTTAATAATTCACAGACATTTAATAACCGTCTTAGTGCACTATTACATTGACTAATGCGCTGTGTGTCGCTTATTGAAGAGAAGACTGAGACATACTATTGAGATATTGACTAATTTAGATTTAGAGTTTAGACTAGTGCAATTGGATAGTGAGTTCACAAAGGAAAGTCTCAGTTGCTATGGAGAATTGCTTTCTGCGCTTCGAGTATGGATTTGAGACTTTTATTATTGATTTAATGAGCTACTTTTGCCTCGAGTGTCACGTGGCGCGTGACAGTTTGTGAAAGTCTCTCTGTACTTGTATATTGTAGTCTTTTTTGCTGTCCCACTTTTTCAATATTATCAGCATCAGTGCAGATTAAGCTTCTTCTACATTTTTTATATTGCTTATTAATAAATGTATCAGAACGTGCATCATCATTGTCTCTTCTTACATGCCAATTTTTTCCTTTTTCAGCTTTATTTCTAGGTCAATTGCTGCATTTTGTATTAGATAAAAATTTAGACTGTGATCTTTAAGATTTCCAAGAATGTGTGAATGCATCAAGTCAATTGAGCAATATTCCCTAGGATGCCAATATACATGGTTTTTCAGCTCGCTCCATCGAACCCCATGACTCCTAACAATAGATACCCGCTCCCAATGTGACTGACACTTTTTCCACTTCTCTGCCCAGAGCATATGATCCTCATGAGTATGTATGGAAAATTTTTTGACTTCATGCTCACTGATTTCATCTTTTGAAATATGACAGACAGAGTAGAACCTAGTGGCTGAGTGAATTTCAAAACCAGCAATCTTTTGCATTGCAGGAATGTCTCCTATTAAAGAGAATAATGCAGCTTTTATTTTTTGGCCTTGTGGATAGTGAGGTGTTTTTTCAATAAATATGCCATCCCAGAGAGTCTGTAGTTCATCAACAAGAGACTTAAGAAGATGATTTATTTGTTCATTTGTTTGCTCATCTAAACCGGGAATCATAGCATACAAAAATATATTTTTGGTTTTGTATCAATCTTCTAGAGGCAAGTTCATACACACCAACAAGATATTACCCACAGATTTCTGATGACCTCCAATACGAGTGCCGCCTGGCCCAAACCAGTCAACATATAAACTAAACATTGAATTACCTTGTGTTTTTGTATATCCATTAGCACTTCTATTTTGAGTTGTAGAAATATCTGGAAAATTTTTCAATGAAAAACCATCATATACATCCTTCATCACATCCCTTTCCATGTTTTCTAGAAAATCATTTTTTTTCTTAATCAGTGTCTCAAATTTGATTAGTTTAAGCTTTCCTGAAAGCCATTCAACCAAACTTTTGTGATGAAATGTTTTGCAAGGATGGTAGATTGCTTCTTCTTGTTTGTACTTATTCAAATGCAAACTTTCATCACAAATGACAGTTTCTTCTCTCCATTCTAAATCTTTCAAATAGCGCTTTGAGGATGAGTAAAAAGGTTGAGTACAAGATAATATCAATGGTTTGTTTTTGGGGATATACCCATAAAGAGCAAAGCACTTAGCAGAGAATGTCTTGGTGACAAATAATGGATTGAGTCTCAATCAACTAAAAACTGTCTCTATAGAAAGGGGAATCAGGCTGATAATTCTTCTAGCATATAGTTTACCTATGTCACTAAGAAGTTTGAGTTTTTTGACTTTGTCATGCAAAAATTCAGCACAGCCTTCTTTGCTTAAATGATGGATAAGAGAAAGTTTTCCTGTTTGCCACATTATCTTTTGGCTATAAAGCTCTTTCAAATTCAATTCGTTTGACAGCGGTAGAGATCCAATTGTATCTAAAACAGGCTGCCCCTAAGAAAATAAAAAAAAATTAATTGAAACATAATTTCTCTTTATTTCGAAAATATTTTTGTCTTACAAGATCTAGGATGTTGGATCCTAAGCTAGGTAAAGCTCTGGATGTACCAACCATCTGTGCTTTGTGATTTCTCTCCTCTTTATGTTTGGAGTATTACTGAGATGTTTTGAAAGCTACACAAACTTCAAAGCTTTACAATGAGGTCTGATGCTTTCTTGATGAACATCAAAGCTCTAAACATTTACAAACATGAAAAAATGGTGCCATTTTAAGACTTCTGGATTTAAGAAATATTTTACTGGATGGCAGCAATTGAACAAACTATTTATTTATTGTGAAGCACTTACTAAAATAAGCTAATTTATACTTCTCAAGAAATTTATCAACAAGTTAGTTACCATGGATTTCTTTGAATGTTTGTTTCATGCATATCAACCATGCATTAAGTAGGCATCCATACTCTGCATCAGCAAAACATTTCAGACTCACTACATTTTACAATGTTGCATACATGTTTATCAAAAAGCTTATTTTGCACAAAGCATAATAATATAAAAGAATACAAATTGATCACATTTTTAAATATAGGAAAAACTATGATATAACTTGAATCAAAATAATACCATTTAATTTATAATAATAAAGTTATTTAAGTGTTGTGCTTTTTTTTTCTAAAATCACCTGCATTAATAAAATTCTGCCAAGTAACAAAAATGTTTTCACTAATAATCACTATAAGATATAAAATATTTATAATATTTATTTTTCAAAATATAAAATTACAGTCTGAAAAATAAAAAATTTTTCAGCAAAATATATTATTTTAAAATTTTCAAATCTAAGAGGTCATCAAAGTAAAGCTTCTAGAATCCAAAAAACAGAATTTTTACATTAATTTGCTTATTCAAAACTCTGAAAAATTGGTATGGTTTCTGAGTAATCTTGGTCAATAAACTATATACACACTAATAATGTGTTAATGTAAATTTTTAAAATAAGTTTGTCAGTAAAATCAACAAGCTCAAATTAAGTCATTATTTGCATTAAAATATTTTCAAAATAAGTTGGAAATCAAAGTGATTCTGCATTATAATTTTACCCGTTTATCATGCAATAATTTTCTATTACAGCTGAATTATTTCCTTTTGAGTTAATTATGAACATACATAGATATTAATATTATATAGAGAAAGATATTCATGAGAAAGCTCATCTGTCCATCCACTCAACTCTTCATTTTTAATTATTTTCAAAATAACAAATTTATTATAGTAGTGTTTTTGTTGCCATATCCTTTCAAAATTTTATATTTTTTTTCATTTTGCTTTTCATAATGTAAATGATGAGCTCTAGTTGCTCTTATTTTCCTCAGGGAAAAATACCTACTAATACCCATGTACTTAATAAAAGATTCAATGAGATACTCCCTTGATCAACTTCTCATTTTTGCAGGTCTATTTACAATTTCTGTTGTGTGCTTTAAAATATTTCACCTCAATATAATGAATGGAAGCTGAACCTCACCTCACCAAAGAACAACTACATATGTTTTCATTGTTCAATATAAGCTCTCTCAAAATTGATATTAATTTTCTGTATCCTAAACAAAATTACCGTGTTTCTGAACAGATAACTACTATATTCCACAATGCTTTTATCCACTTAATCATCAATGCAACTTTTCTGGAAAAACATTTGCTTGGAATCTTGATTGGTTTCACGAATGGAATCAAGTTTTGGCAAAATTTATCATTAACCACTGGGATAAAGCTTTGGAAACTAATTATTTGTTTTCTTATTCAATGGACTCTACTCATATTTCCTACCCAAATTAATTGGGTGTTCTTCACCGCTTGTTTATAGGTTATGCTGATAAATTACAACTTGGAAAAAATTCTGATAGTTTCCGTGAAATAGTTAAAATAAGAAAGTATAAATATAATATAAAAAAGAAAGTAAGAACAAATAATTTTCTCTTAATTTTTCCACAAGCTTATATAAATTTGAAAATCTTTTCAGAATTATTTTAACCAAACTCACATTTTTAAACAACTTCCAAGTACTAAAACCTATGAGAATCTTTTCAAAAAGGTCAAATGTTGCTCAGACACCAAAATTGATCATGAAGGTTCTTTTAAGCAGACATTATTGCCATGGAGATCTGAAGAATTCTCAAGACTTGCAAAAAATTTTGACCAGAAACACATTCAAGTCTGAGAAAATTCCTCTTATTCAGGAGAAATACTTAAGAACTTGGAATTATATGATAGATTAAATTTGGTATCCTCAATTGAGACTCACTTTAAGTCTTTTTCAGTCCCCAGGGGCTTGCCAAGTGACTGATATTCTTCATTATATCTCTCTTCTCTTAATCCTCAAAAATTAAGACTTCTTAATTGTCAAGCCCCAATAAACATTTCCTACATACTTGAACAAATTTCAAATTCTAATGTGAGTTATTGATGAATTCCCTAATCAATAATCTAGCAGACTCATATTCTTTGTTTCCAATTTTTGGGACACTTAGCCTTAAAAATTAGAACAGATAAATTTTTTTAGCTATGATGCAACTTTATTTAAAGAAAATTTCACATACATTGATAGCTCAATCTTTTTTCTTTGTATCTTATAAATGCTGAATTCAATACTTCTTCTTACAAAATACTTGAGTACATGAAGTTCATTTTGTTGGCCCATTCTATACAGATGATCAACTGCTTGCTGTTCAACTGCTGTATTCCAATTAGGCTCCTGTTTCAATATTTTAAACAAATTCTCTTTTCAACCTTTTTTATTTCAATAAAAGAATCTTTGACTTACCATTATATATACATTTTGTGCACACATCAAGTCTATTCCAACTCCTGAAGCCTTGATTGTACCAAGCAAAACTTGACATCTTTCATCATTTTTGAATTTGTCAAGATTTTCATCCTTTTTTTTCATGCTCAACTTTCCTACAAGCTCTGTGTAGCTAATTCCATGGTCATCTAAAGCCTTTTTTATACTTTTTCAATGGATAGAATATTAAAATTTTGTTTAAGCTATCAATAATTTATTGAGATAATTAATAGAATTACTTAAATTTCCAAAAAGTCCGCATATTCTGAAAATATAACAGCCTTGGGACAAATTATCCCCCTTTCTCCCCTTAAGAAAATTTCTAAATGACTGATTAGATGTATAATCTTTGCTGAATGTTTCCATGTGAAAGAAATGTTGGAGGTTGATCTGGGTTCTTGTAGACAGGGTGGTTACAAAATTTCCATAAAATTGACAGTTCTTGGAGAAACTCAGCTGAGTTCCAAGGGAGGTTGGTGTTTCGAAAAGGCCCATAATACTCAGAAAGACGTTCTTGAAGCTTTATAAGTTTTGAGTGCCAAGGCTCTGATAATTCTACAGATATTTCTTGCTCAATTTTTCGAGGAAGTGATAAGATTGCTTCTTTAGTCTTCCGCAGGAATATGACATTCATGAGAGTATGTATAAATTTTATTGAGCTAGAGCTTCCTCTGTTTAAGAAATTCATAAGAAAATAAATCAACAACCATTTTTCTTGCCATCTTTTGATTCTGAGGAATGATATAAGGATTTGAAGATCAGCTGACTGCTTCTGAAGTGGGGTCCCTGTCAAGCATAGTTTATACTCAGCCTCCAAAGCTGATATATTCTCATTCTTGTGTGACTGGAGATTCTTGATTAAACCTTTAAATTATGTTAAACATTTCATCAGCTTTTATAATATTATGTTGAAAAATTTTAGTAATTCAAATGAATTCATACTGAGCCTCATCTAAAACTATTCTTTACCAAATGAGTTTATGAGTTACTGGTGGAATAGGTTGAGGAGTTTTCTTTGAAGAAGATGGACTTTCTGTCTCATAGGTAGTAAAAACAACTAGTTGGTTCTGAAGCTCCTCAAAATTAATTTTTTTTGAATCCTTCCCATAAAGAACCTTGAAAGTTAGTGCATTATCTTCAAATTGAATTCTTATTTCATTGACCCAGTCTGATAATGTTTCAAGTGGGAAAATGATGAGAGTTGCTGATGTCCTATCTTTCTCTTGTCCACCACCCAAGAGTAGGAATCGTCTGGCTTCACTTTGAGTTGCAGTAATTAGGCCAAGAGTTGAGAGGGTCTTTCCCAAGCCCATATCATTAGCTTGTATTGAACCAATTCCTTCAGAGGATAACTCTTCTTCAGGAAATTGTTCATAATTATTATTAAAACCTACTCTCAGCCAGCTTTTGTCTGCATGCCTCCACCAATTTTCTAACTTTTCGGATAAGTTATTTTCATTGTCTATCATAAAATTGATAGCTTGAATCTGATGTGTTTTCAGAGTTGTTTTGATACCACGTATAGATAGATTTTCCATTTGATCATTCTTGTTGCAGAAATTTCAGAAGTTTTGTGAATACAAGAATGAGGAATATTGAAGAAGGTGGTTGCATTGTAGTGTGGAATTGGTGTCAAATCAATTTGAGCGTTTAGAAATACTTCTTTATCCTGAATAATAAAATCAGTCAAACAAAAAAGGAGGCCACAAATTCTATACTGCCTGTTTAAAAGTAGAACCAAGTAAGAGTAAAAATAATAAGATATTTGGGGATTTAAAGGCCTTTCCTCAGTTAAAATTTGAGATCCAGATCCGATTTCTCCAAGTAGTTGTCCAATTTGGCAGCTCTGTTTGTTAGAAAGATCACCAATAGGTTTTGCTTCTCCTTCTTTGAATAATCCAAAAACATGAAATAAAGATCTTCTTTGTTGCATAATAACTGGAGTAGATACTTCATCTTATACTGATCTCTCTTTTGGAAAAATAGGTTTAAAATTTCAAGAGAATTTTCCAATGCATCTTAAATTTGACATTTTAATTGAATTAATTTTATGGTTATGGTGGTAGTTTAAAGGAAGAGAGGATGAGAGTAAAGTTTTGAATGAGAATAAAGTAGAGAATATATAAAATATTGAATGAATATTCAAAATTGAATTTTTCATGCATGTTAATAATTAATGTTGACTCACGTTTTAATAATAACTAAATACAGATAAATAATTCAAAAAATTGCATTATTTTAGAGCCTAAGTTTTGTGCCAATATATTAAAATTAGTTTCTTTAATAGTGTAAATTTAAAAAAAATTACATTACTATTTTTTCCCCTTATAATATATATATATATTTTTTCTCCTACATTAAATTTTTTGAACATTGTCTTATATTTTTTTATTCCAAGTAACAATGAGAAATTTCTATTGATAAGGGCTCAATATCAACTTTTGTCTAGAAAATTTAAAATTATGTGCAAATATTTTTACAGAGTTATATTTTTATTAATAAAATTTATAAAAAGGACTTAAATAATATTCTTTTTTATATATTTGCGGAAGTAAAAATGATAATTGAAATAATATTCCAGACCTAGTATACTATATGTCATTTAAGAAATTTCTACTAATATCAAACCTGACCTCGCAAAATTCAATGAAATTGGATATAAAATTTAATATTATGGTATGTTAAGTGTTGTGGCTCCACCATTGCTCAAATTTGGTCCAACTTATGCTCAACTTAAATCCAAAGCTCTGCTCAAGAAGGGATAAATTGAGGCTTAATTTAGGGCCAATATTTTTTCAAATTTTTTTCATATAATTTAAAAACAGTTTCCTAATACTTTCACAAAATTTCCCCAATGATTTCCCAACCTCTTACTGAAATTTTAAAAGAGAGGGAACTTCTAGATGTTCATCCCCTGATTTCCGGTGGTGAATATCCAACATTTCATGGTGATTCTTCCTCTCAATGACAGCAATTTATTTTCAGGATTGATAATCTCAAGAATTCTTACAAACTTCCAGATGAGGAAATGGTGTCAAAATTAATTTCTTTATTTACCAATGTAGCCCTAATGTGGTATGAATCTGTCCTTTTAGATAAAAATGACTACTCATGGGAAGATTGGAGGAAATTGATTAAAGCACAATTTGGTGGTTCCAAGATTAGGTTAGCTCAACAAAGGCAGTATGTAGAAGCTAGATATAGATATTTTTCTCCTGAAAAACCTATTGAGTTACTGATGAAACTTGTGAAGATACTGAGGGAAATGGACCCAAATATAGAGTTTAAATTATGGAAGCACAGGATCCTCTTTTAATTGCCCATGTCTCTGAGAGACTTGATAGTTGCTAGGACTGAGTTCTCAAGAGAAACTTCTTCTTTTATTAATTATTGTAATGAGATCCTTTTAAATAACCAGTAGGATTCTAGATGATTCATTTCTAGAACTTCATTTGAGAAAACCTCCAATTACCAACAGAAACCTCTTGAAAGAGTTGGAAAACCTTCTGCCCCTGTTGCAGCTAAAAAGTATGCAAAAAAAATTGTTTTAAATCAAACAAGCCTTGGCAGAAGGCTATGTTTGTGAAAAAAAAGAAATTTTGTTGAACAGACAGAGGATCATGCTGATGACACAGTTGCACTGGATGATACTTCAAGCTATTGTGCCAGAAATATTTCATATGAATCTCACCAGGAAACTTTAATGCTGGAAGAAGATATTTATTGTTTAAATAATATCAATATTGGGAATAATAATTTATCTACAGTAGAACATGCTGAGATCATAAGAAATCTTGAGGACAGCTCAATTATTATTGCCCCTCTCAAGGCACCAGTCTTGATTAATGGAAATAACGTTGAGGTTTTTTTAGATTCTGGAGCTGGAGGAAGTGTAGTATCTGAAAAAGAACTTGCTTCAGTGGACCAGGACTATAAATCAAAACTTATGCCTATCATTTCTGATAATCGGAGAGGTTATGTCTCTGTTTTGTCCCCCATTGGTAAATACCAAGCCACAGTTTTTTCAAATATAACCATGGTTTTGTAAGAGCTATGTGTGATTTTTTTGTTAAGAAAAATGATAACTTCAGCAGTTGGTTCATTGTGGGAAATGATATTTTAACCAAATATGGCATAAAATTGGATCCCTCAAACCAATGCTTCACAGTGGGGATGATTGGGAAGAGAAAATTTAAAATTTCCTCCCCAAAAAAATTAGTAACATCAGGATTGAGCACATGTCATTCTGTTGTTCAATATAAAGAAAGATCTACAAAAGAAATTCCCGCCCTTTTGTCTGAAATTGACACTGCTTCTTTTGGAGAACAACTTTCTGTTGAGGAAAAATATTCCATCATTCAATTGATAAAATCTTTTCCTAAGGTCTTTTTTCATGTGTCACATGAATTAGGATTTTTAAAAGAAGAAATTAAGCTCTCATTATCTTACCAATTAACTGAAATACCACCTAGTTTAAAGAAGAAGCCATTTCCTGCTTCTCCCACAAAGAGAAAATATATTGAAGACAATATCTCAACCCTTTTAAAAATGAATAATATTGAAAAGGTATTTGAAAAACCTAAGCATGGTGTTAACTCAACTGTCCTAATTTTTTATGAGAAAGATAAAGCCAGGTTATGTGGTGATTATAGAGAGTTAAACACTTATAATAGGGGGTATCAATGTTGACCGATCCGTAATTAAATTAATTGCGTAAAATAATCTGCATACCCCAATTATCTTCTGCAATTATTTTTGCTAATAATTGGGTTATTAGACACTTTATGTGTCAATTATCACCTCTTATCCGACATTTTTTTACTCAATTTTTCATAACCACATCTTGGACAACTTTCTGTCATAACCACATCTTGACCTACTTTCTGCCATAATCACATCTTAGACTACTCTCTGGATATGTCTTCTACCTTGCTGCACACACACATTCTCATCCCATCCTGTCCATTCTATCCGCTCAGAACCCCTCACCATCTCATCTGCTTGTTTCTGCTCCTTTTCATCTTCATTTATATTTTAACATGCCTCGTCATCCTAGATCTTCTCAAAGGCAGCCATCACCCAGTTGTTCTTCAAATCACACCACTCCCTCTTTCCCCTGCTCAGCCGAGAAATCTAAGACCGTTCAATTAAAAAAAGATGATCATCTCATTCTTATCAACTGGCTGAAAACCACTTCTAACTATGATTCTTGTTTTGGTACTGAGTATTCAACTAAAGTAGGACAGCCCCCAGCATCAAAAGTGAGTCGCTATCTTTTAATGGCAAATGAATTACGGAATAAGTCCAAGGGAAGGATTGATCTTTTGCCTAAACAGATCTCTGAACGCTTCAAGCATTACCAAGCCAAATACAAGAAGGAATAGGCTCTTTCATCTTCCACTGGTTTTGAAGTTACGGACATTGATATAACTAGGGGTATCAAATCCATAGACAATAAACTTGAATCTTTATGTTCTTACTTTAAAGAGATTGATGCAATTTTTGGAGAGCAAGCCAATTTTAATCCTGTAAACATGTTGGATGGAGAAAATCCTATCTCCAAACATGATGTTGAAGCAAATCTTTTCCCATCCTCTTCCTCCACTCAAGCCTCCCCTCATTTGAATGAGATAAATCTAGAAAGCTTTTCTGTAGATCCTATTGGTGATTTAACCCAACCAAATCTAACTCAGGTCTGTTTCTTTTTTCTTTTAACTTATCATTTCTATTTTTTATTTACTTATCTTTCTCTTATTTCTTAAAAGGCTTACAAACAAACCCAGAATCCTCAATCAACTGAGTCTGAAGGTAGTGACAATGATGAGGAGGAAAATATGACGTTGAACAAGAAGAGTAGGGCTTCATGTAGTCCAAATTTCCACTCACAAAGAAGACAAAAAAGTGATACTTCATCACAAACCCCTTTTTTGTCTATGGAACAATTTTTAGAGAAACGTGATGCTGGTAAGTGATACCATACCTCTTAATACTTTACTCTACTTTTCTTCTACTTTATATTAATTTTTATTACCACTCTAGAACAAGTAGAAATTGCTAAAGAGACTCTAAGCTTTGAAAAGAAGAAATATGAGCTCTCTTTAAGGAGGATGATAGGCTACAGGATTTGGAAGAGAGGAAGTACAAGCTCTCTTTACGGAAGGATAATCGGGCCCAAGATTTGGAGGAGAGGAGGTACGAGCTCTCTTTAAAGAAGGATGTTCTGGCCCAAGATTTGGAGGAGAAGAAATTTGAGTTAACTCTAAGTATTGAAAAATCAAAAAAAAGGAGAAAACACTCAAACATCAAAACCTATTAGAGCAGATGAAATATAAGCTTGATCATGAAGAAAATTCCAAAAAGAAAGATTTCTTGATAGAATGTGTTAAAGCTAATAAATTTGTTGAGGAAATTGAACGTTTAAAGAAATTTTTGGATGACTAGTTTGTTTTATCTCTCTCACACTTCAACTGTCCATATTTATGTGTACAAAAAATTTAAAATAATTTTCTGTATTTCATTACTCTATCAATCATTACTTGAATTTTCATATTTTAATGTTAAATATTCTTTTTTTAAATAAAATTTTCATGTCTCCTTTGAAAATTTGACAATCCCCCACCCCTGGATTTTTTTGAGGTAAGGGGTGGGTATCACCAAAATTCTTTCATTTCATGAATCTTGAAAGTCTTATATGAAACTTTGGCTTTACTACCCCCTGCATTTTACTGGTATCCCCAAAATTCTTACATGTCAATAATTTCACAAGTCTTATAAGAAATTTTGGCAAAACCCCCCATGGATTTTATTGAAGTAAGGGACGGGTATCACCAAAAAATTTTCACCAAAATATTTACAAGTCAAAAAATTTCTACATCTGTTTCTAAAAATTGGCAATACTATCCCCTGCATTTTGTTTAAGCAAGGGGTGGGTATCACCAAAATTTTTCTAAGTCATCAATTTCACATGTCAAATTTGAAAATTTGGCAATACCCCCCCCCCTGTATTTTATTGAAGTAAGGTGTGGAATTCATCTAAATTTTAAATAAAAACATAAATTATTAAATAAATATCTAATATATATCAATTTCCCTAGTTTAAAGTAATGACAATTCCTCAAGCCAAAATGCAGATCAAATCTAGAAACAAAAGTTTGGGAATTTCCACAGTTATAGGCTAGAGGAACCCCATGAAACAAATAAATTTTATCATGATTACCTGTTATACAACCAAAGGTCATTGGCTCATCACTTTAATTGAGCAAATTGATATATAAAAAATATTTATTAAAAATTTATGAAAAAATAAAAAAATTTCGATGACAACTCTAATCCCCATACTTTTTGGATCTAGATAAAGTTTTTTTAAATCAATTAACTTTACCTTCTTTCTTTACTTTGTTGATTCTTTGAATCAACTTATGACTGATTTGAAATGAGCAACCAAAATGTGTTAAATCTTGACAGGATTCCAAACCAGGAGGAGCTTTGGTTGTTTGATGATTATACTTAGAAGAATTCCAAATAGTTTTGATGATAGATTTCCCAAATCAAAATCAATGATGCACCGGTGGTCTGGAAAATAAAAACCATGTCCTTTGATTTTAGCTGGAGATGGTATTGGTTGGCCAGTTATCGGATTGATATATGAGAATATACCAAAAGTAAGAAAATTGGCATCATTCCTATTGATATAAATCCTATTGTGGAATCCAGAATGAGTGATAATAACATTAGAAAATAAAAGATATTCTTGGCTGATATCTTCCCATTTGTAGTCACGCCAATTTGGTATTCCAACTTTGGTTGAAAGTTCATGATTTTTTTCAAATGCTTTATTACAGAGCTTTTTGAGTAGAAGAGCAAGAAAAGAGTTAAAGGAAGGTAGAGTGTTCCATAAGCAAAAATCTTCATCTTTTTGAACTTTAGTGATATTCTTGACCAATGAATATATGCCTATATAAATGAAATAAGTGAAATGATATTAAGAATGGAAAAAACATTATTAGACATAACAAGAGAATATCCTTTAACAAAACCTGGTCTCCAACCAAATTCAATCATGATACCACCCAACAAATTTGTATTCCTTATAGGTAATCAAACCAAAGCCATTTGATAAAGAGTTATGATAAGATCTGATAGTTGATTAAAAGATTCATCTTTTAAACCATCAAATGAATGAACTTTCAAAATGATTTGAGCCTTATAAGTATTACCGATAACTGCAACAACTCAATCATCACCAAATTTGGTTAGATATTTGATATCTTCTGGTAATTCTTTCAGATATTGACTTTTTTTATCTACTTTAGTTTTATAAAAAAAATGTTTGGGATATAATGAAAATAACTTTCACTGAGAATTTTTTTTTTCAGATATCTTTTCTTCTGATAAAACTGATTATCTTTAATTTTTTTGATGATTTAGATGATGAATTTTTTTTTTCAGATATCTTTTCTTCTGATGAGACTGATTATCTTTACTTTTTTTTGGATGATTTAGAAGAAGAAATTTTTTTCAGATATCTTTTATTCTGATGAGACTGATTATCATTAATTTTTTTTGATGATTTAGAAGATGATTGTATTGAAGAAGATTTTGAAGAAGATGATAGAGATTATAAAGATGAAGATGATAAATGGGATAGAGATGAAGATGATAGAGAAGTAAGAGGTGAATCTGAAGAAGAAGACATTTATTTGATCTGAAAAAAATATAAATGTTAAAAAAAAATTCAACAAATATTTTTTAAAAAAAAACTCACGTAATAATATCTTTTAAAATAAAATATAAATCAATATCCTTTTAAAAAAAAATTTAAAACAAAAAAAAATTAATAATAGTCAGTAAAATTATTTCAAAAAAAATACAAAAGAAAACCTGAAGTTTGGTTATAAAAAACCTTCACAGAAAATCCTGTAAAAATAATAAAAAATAAAAAATAAAAAATAAAAAATCTGTAAAAGAAAAATCAGAACAAATAAAATTAAAAAAAAATTAATTCAGTGAAATTATTTGTAAGAAAAATTAAAAATTAATATCTAAACCTTTTTTGTTTTGTAATTTACAGGGAAAGACCTTAACAGAATTTAAAAGTTTTTTTTTCTAAAATTCTGGCAAAAAAAAAAATACATTTTAGTATGTTTTTTAAAAAATAGGTGGCCCATTTTAACTCCGATAACAATCCCCTTTCCCCCCCTTTCTTACTCTTAAATTACCTCTAAAATCCCTACTTCCTTGCCTCAAAACCACCCTCAAATCCCCTCCTTGCCTGTCTCAAAATCCCCACTTTCCCCCCTCCTTAATTGTCACAAAACCCCCCCAAACTCCCCCCATTAGTTAGCTTAAAACACCCCCATTTCACCCCTCCTTATATGCCCCAAACCCTCCCCTCTTTAGCAGCTTCAAACCCCCCCATTTAGGTCCCCTCTCCCCTTTCCACTCCCCTTTAGCCACCTCTACACCCCCTCCTTCTTAATGAATTGCTAATGATTCGTTTATTTAACAAAAAATCATTAGCAATCGTTTGTTAAGTAAACAAATCGCTATCGATTTGCTTACTTAAAGAGCAATCATTAGCAATCGTTTGTTAAGAAGGAGGGGGGTAGAGATGGCTAAAGGGGAGTGGAAGGGGGGAAGGTGGGTTTTGAGACAGGTAAAGAGAGGAGAAGGGGGTAGAGTTGAGGCGCCTAAAGATAGGGGAAGGGGAGGTGATGAGGCACCTAATGAGAGGGGAAGGGGGATCATGAGGCACCTAAAGAGGGGGGAAAGGGGAGATTCGGTACAGGCAAGGAGGGTGAAATAAGGGGGTCTTGAGGAAGGTAAAGAGAGGGGAGAAGGAATGACTTGAGGCAGGTAAAGAGAGAGGAAAAGGGGTGAAATGAGGAAGATAAAGAGGGTGAGGGAGAGAAAAAAAAAGAAAAAAAAAGAGAAAAAAAAGAAAATAAAAAGTTAGTCTAACCTTGAAAATAAAAAAAAGGACTTACAAAAAAAAAAAAAAAAAAAAAAAAAACCAAAAAAAAACCAAAAAAAAACCAAAAATCAAAATCAAAAATCAAAAAAAAGCAAAATAAAAAAATTCATGATTAGCAAATAAAAAACAAGAAAAAAGAAAAAAAAAGACTTACCTGGTGAGATGAGTTGAGAAAATAAAAGTAATGAAAATATTTGAGTGATGTTTGAGGAGAGGATGATAAGGATATGAGTGATGAATGAAAAAAAAAATCACTGACAAAATATGCGATTTCATGTTGAGCTGGTGAAAGAAAACCAATGAGCCATCCAAAAAAAAGATCTTCACCGTAAATTCCAAAAAAAAATGAATATGCAAAAAACCAAAATACCAAACCAAGTGAATGAAGTACACAAAGAGGAAATTTGGAGAGTAAAAAAAATAATTTAAAAGGGTGGTGAAGACAAATGTTGGAGAGTAATAGACATAATGACAGAGCGTATGCTGTTTGAATGAATGCTTTGTGATTTAAGGGAGGGGAGAGCCGGTGCTGGTTCAGGATCCTCTTCTTCATAAAGATCAATGCACTAATCCTTTAAATCAGCTAGGATATTGTGCAGTATAATTATCGGCCGGTTGTCTAGAAGAAGGAGGAAAACAATGAAGGATGAAGAGGAAGAGGAGGAGATAGAGAAGGAAGGAAAGTAATAAGAGAATTTGAGAGTATTTTAAGAGAAACAAAGCAACCAGGATTTCTTAGAGTTTGACAGAAAAGTGAGGGTTATATTAAAATATAATATATTGAATTTAAGTAAGGTTTTGATTCTCAAGGTGCGACAAACACCAATATTATAATTAGACCTATTGCAAACGTAAAATATTTATTTACTTTTAATTTTAGATTTTATAGGGCTAATAAAAAATAAAATAAATGTAATATAATTAAAGTTGTATTGAGTTGAGTGTATATAATAAGTTATGTGTTAAAGGGGATTACCCAAGGCTCTTTTATAGACCAAGGGACCCCTGAAGCGCCACAAATCAATAAATACAAAATAGAAATAAGCTAAAACAAAATATAAAAGAGTAGAAATGAAACATGACTATTAAGAGAAAAATATGAAACAATTAACTAAAACCTGTGAGTAATTAACCATTTTCCCACCATAACTTGCCAAAACACTTAATTAAAATAATTATTAATCAAGTAAGTCTGAAACATGAGAACAATGAGTAAAATGATTCAAAACAGACATTATAGTGACATGTAAAGGATTTAAGTAAAACAAATAAAATTATTTTCATGCCAAAATTCATGTAATAAAATTAATTCAGTTTAAAGCAATTTTAATTAATTGTTTTAACTATGTAATTAATTTAGTAATTAATTTAAGTGAAAAATATAATTAATTTAATGATATTTGTAATTTAAAGTGGAGATTTTAATACTATGTTATTAAATAAGTATTATAATTTATTTAATAATATTTTTCTGACACAATTAAGGGTCAAAAGAAGCGCCCAATATTATTTTTTAATAATATTTAAAGTTTTATTTAATATATAAATTTAAATAATTAATTTAATTACATTCACCACAGGAAATCTAGGGGTGAATTGCTAGCAGTCCCCTCTCTTGAAATTTAGAGTGTCCCTTAAATATGCCAGGTTTATGAATACTTTATAAACATAAGTAACTTAGAGTTAGATTCACATTTATTCTCAGATTGATTATAGACAGAATATCAACTGATTCAAAATTATGCACAAGTTGATCCTCCAGAACTTGATTTTGGTCCTCTGATGAGCACAAATTGATCTAACATAAGCTTATGCATATATAATAATTCAGGATACTTGCTCTATTAAATTTGATAATAAAATAAAATATTGATGAATTTATATAAAAAAAATTATTAAGTAAGATATTAAATTATAAATTTAGGCATCATAGGAGGGCACTTAATAGAACTTAATTATACTATGTGACACCTTAATACTGTAACACGCAGTTTGAAACATTTAAAACAAAATGTGTCATGATGAGCAATGAAATTGCTTGGACAGACACTTTCAAAATTAATACTGACCATAATACACAAGTATGAAACCTTGGCATCTATCCAATAAAATATTTTCCTTCTGATAAATGGATTTTTCTCAGTTACTCCCTGCTAAAAAGTGTCCTTATGAGGTTTGTCTGACCTTCAGGGGGGTAATTTGGCCACATCACACTACTTCTATTTCCATGATTGACCAAAACATCATCCTCATTCCCATCTAAAGAGTTGATCTCATCTGACTGTGGCTGATCAAAGGGGTCCACCACAAGTTTAGCCAAAATTTTGGTGAACACTTTTTTGATGGATAGTGACTAACTGGTGCTTTCCGAAATTGTCCACCTCAAGTTAGGCTAAACTTCAGGAGGATAAATTTATTATGAATACCAAATTAACTGAAGAATACTTTTGCCCTAGCTACTCTGCATCATAAAAGTGTCCAACTGAGGTTTAGCCATAATTCAGGTAGACACTTTTGGAAAGGCACAGTCTGATGGGTTTAATATCTATATATGGCAATAAGTATCAGTTTTTTATCAACATGGAACTAGAATTAATTTAATATGGCCAAAGTGTCCACCTGAAGTTTGGCCAAAATACAGGTGGAAATTTTTATGAGGATTAATTGATGAAATGAAGAAGACTTGCAATTACTTTCCATCATAAAATTTTCAAACTTAAGTTTATCAAAAATTGTGGTGACACTTTTGCCAGATAAAGTCATATGAGATCAACACTCTATATGGCAATGAGAATCAATTTTTAGTCAATCATGGCATTAGAAGTAATTTTATATGGAAAAACTTTCCACCTGATTTTTGGCCAAAAATAAGTTGGAAATATGTATGAGGAATACTAGATTAACTAAAGAAGACTTTCACACTACTACTGTCCATCATAAAAGTGTCCACCAGAAGAATTCTCAAACTTGTGGTTGACACCTTTTGCCTGGTCCAGCCAAATGGGATCAATTCTGCATATGGAAATGAGGATTTAATTTGGTCAATCATGGTACTAGAAGTAATTTGATATAGATAAAGTGTCCAACTAAATATTGGAAAAAAATCAGCTGAAAACTTCATTTAGTTTTTCAAGAATCAAATTAAGTAAAATTTTATTCCTGATGATGCCCATTTTATCCAACACCTCTTCTGAGCTTTGAAAGTAGGCATTTAGCTTGAATTTTGAATTTCATATAAAATCCCTATTATTCAACCTATTTCTTTTTATCCCTTTTTTTCTTTTAGATATCAATTAATTTTATGTAAAACAAATCATTTTCATAATTTTTTACCTGTATTTAATAAAATTATTAAAGGTTTAACATCACCCTGTAAGCATTTGGCACATGTTTTTTTGCTATACTAATAAAAATAATAATATACTGGTAACAAAAAATTGATCAAATGATAAAATATTAATAAAACAGAAAGATCAAATACCAGTGGATATGTTTTAAAAAAATACCAGTTGCAGTGAAGAAGAGCTGCACCCTAGATACTGACTATCAAAAAAGTGTCCAGCACAAGTTCGGCCAAACTAGTGCTGGCACTTTTGGTCAGTTGCAGTCATATGAGATCAATTCTCGCTATGGAAATGAAAAAAAATTTTTGGATAAAAAACTTCACTAGAAGTAGTTTTACATAGCCAAATTTTCTACCTAGATTTCATCCAAACCACAGGTGCACAATTTTTTATCTTTGAAAAAAATTCAATTTAGTACAATTTATCCCTGATGGCTCTCAATCGCTTCAACACCTCTACTGGCCTTTGATAGTAGGAATATTACTTGGATTCCTTTTTTCATATTTGATCCCTTTAACTTAATTTTTTATTCCTAATAATGCTTTTGGATATTGTCACCGGACAACCTACGCACAAGGTCAAGGAAGTTCCTGAAAATGAGATGAGGGATTTAGAAACTTCTTCGAAGAACAGAGGAATGATTCAAGGAAGTGATTCAATAGTCACTTGAAGTAAGAGCTACGGGTTTGAGGTATGTTCGAGAAGAATTATAATATAGTTTCAAATGTAATAGGAATTCTTAAGATCTCACAAAGGGTTGGAAACTCAACAATCAAGGATTTAGGATTTTAGAAATGATTACTGAGAAAGTTTTAAAGAAAAATACAATAACAATGATTCAATTTTGTAATTTTACCACTATTAAATGTAAATACTTTTTATAATTTAATTCTAAGGAATGTTGGACCAAAAACCCAACCCTTTTATATCCTTTATTCCTCCTTGCATTGACCTCCCTCTCATCGCACCATTCCCATACCACAGACCATTAATAACATACACTTAGACCCTCTTCGCTAATATCCCTCCATGTTCAATTTACCCCTTTTAACTAATTAACAAACTTTTTAATGAAAACTACTAGTGTACTATTATGTTGATCATTGCGCTGTGCGTTGCTTATTGAAATTAAGACTAAGACACACTATTGAGAGATTGACTAAGTTAGATTTAGAGTTTAGGCTAGCGCAGTTCAATAGTAAGTACACAAAGGGGGATCGCAGTTGCTATAGAGAATTGCTTTCTGCGCTTCGAGTATAGATTTATAACTCGATATTATTGATTTAATGAGCTGCTTTTGCCTCGAGTGTCACGTGGCGCGTGACAGATATCAATTAATAATTTTTAAAAAAAACTATTTTCATATTTTTATAAATTTATTTAATAATATTAAAAATGGCATAAAATCACCTGGTATGCATTTGGCACATGAGTTTTTTCTATACTTATAAAATTAATAATATAATGGCGACCAAAAATTAATCAAATGATATTAATGAGTGAGGAAAAAATATAAAATACCAGTAGAAATTTTTGTAAGAAATACTAGATGAACTGAAGAAAAATTCTACCCTAGCTACTCTCCATCATAAAAGTGTCCAGCACAAGTTCAGCCGAGCTTGTGCTGGACACTTATGGTCAGGTGCAGTCAGATGGGAGCAATTCACTATATGGAAATGAAGATAAATTTTTGATATAAAATTACACTAGAAGTAGTTTGATATGGCAAAATTTTCATGCTGAAGTTTTGGTAAAGCTCAAGTGGATTTTATTTTTATTTTTACAAAAAAGAAAATTTAGTGCAAGTTTAGCCCTGATTGTGCTAATTTGATTCAACATCTCTTTTTTCTGTTTATGGCAGGAATTTAACTTGGATTTTAATTTTCATCTTTGATTTCTTTTATTTTACTTTATTTCTCTCATATTGCTTTTGGATAGAAGTTTATTTTTTGTAAAATAAATCATTTTCATATTTTTTTACCTTTATTTAATAATATTATAAAAGGTGTAACATCACCCAGTATTCATTTGGCACAAAAGTTTTTGCTATACTGATAATATTAATAATATAATGGTGACAAAAAAAATCCATTGATAAATATGAGTGAGGCACAAAGATTTAATAACAGTGGAAATGTTTATAAGAAATTTCAGATGATTAAAAATGACTTGCACCCTGGCTACTCTTCATGATAAAAGTGTCGAGAACAAGTTTGGCCAAACTTGTGCTGGACACTTTTGGTTGCATGCCGTCAGACGCAATCAATTCTTTTTATCGAAATGAGACTGAATTATCACTCCATCATTGCACTGAAAGTAGTTTTATATAGACAAATTGTTCCCTGGAAGTTTGTCCAAACCTAAGGTAGACAGTTTTTTCCTTTGGTAAAAAGTAAATTTGATCCATGTTAATCTATGATGTTGCCCATTTTTTCTGAAGCCTCTACTGGCTCATGATAGCAGAAATTATACTTAATATCTTTATTTCATGTTTGATCTCTTTAATTTTAATCTTACACTTTTATTTATCCTTTAGCTTTTAAATATCAATTTTATTTTGGTAAAACTGATAACTTTCACATTTTTTTACATTTATTATATTATATTATTAAAGTTGTAAAATCATCCAGTGTACATTCATTACACATTTATTTGCTATACTAAAAACATTAATAATATAATAGTGACTAAAAAATAATTAAATAATAAATATGGATGACACAGAAAGATCAAATACCCATAGACATTTTTAAAATGAATATAAGATTAACTGAAGAAGACTTGCACCCTAGCTACTCTCCATCATAAAAGTGTCCAGCACAATTTCAGCTGAGCTTGTGCTGGACACTTTTGGTTGCATGAAGTCAGATGGGATAAATTTACTCAATGGAAGTTAAAATGAATTTTTACTCAATCATTGCACAAGAAGTAGCTTTATACTGTTATACTATCCTCCTGATTTTTTGGAAAACCTCAGGTGGACACTTTTATTAATTTTAAAAAAAAGAAAACATATTCCAAATCTAGAACTGGTGGTGCAAATTTGGTCTGAAAACTCAAATTATCTTTGATGGAAGAAATTTTATTTGAATGTTTAATTTCATAGTTACTCACTTTTATTTTACTTTTTTATTCCTGTTTTTGCTTTCAAATATCAATTTATTTATTGTAAAACTAATACTTTTAATATTTTTTTTACTTTTATTTAATAAGATGATGAAAGATGTAGCATCTCCCAGTATGCATTTGGCTTACAAGTTTTTTCAATACTAATAACATTAATAGTATAATGGAGAAAAACAATGAATCAAATGATAATTATGAATGACACAGAAAGATCATATACAAGTGGATTTGTTTATAAGGAATACCTGATGAACTGAAGAAGACCTGCACCCTAGATACTCACCATCATAAAAGTGTCCAGCATAAGTTGGGCCAAACTTAAGCTGGACACTTTTGGTTGCATGCAGTCAGATGGGATAAATTTACTCTATGGAAATGAAAATGACATTTTGCTCAATCATTGCACAATAAATAGTTTGATATTGCCAAAATGTCCTCCTGATGATTTTTCAAAACTCATCAGGACACTTTCTTTGGTTTAACAAAAAAGAAAATATAGTGCAAGTTTAGCCCTGGTGGTGCACATCTGATCTAACACCTCTACTTGTTATTGATAGTGAGGATTTTCCTTAGATTTTTTTTTCTTATTTTATCCCTTTAATTTTACTTTTTTATTGCTCATATTGCTTTGGATATCAATTTTTAATTTTTAAAATAAATAATTTTCATACTCTTATACCTTTATTTAATAATATATGATTAAAGGTGGAAAACCACCTGGTATGCATTTTTCACACAAGTTATTACTATAGTAATAACGTTAATAATATAATGATGACTAAAAATTAATCAAATGGTAAATTTAAATGACACAGAAAGATCAAATTCCAGTGGAAATGTTTATAAGAAATCCCTTTTGAGTTTAAGAAGATTTGCTGTATGCCTACACTAAATTATAAAAGTGTCCAGCACAAGTTTGACCAAACTTGTGCTGGACACTTTTGGTTGCATAAAGTCATATGAGTTAAATTCTCTCTATGGAAATAAAAATGATATTTCACTCAATTATTGAAGTAAAGAATGTTTAATATTGTAAAATTGTCCCCTGGAAGTCTGTCCAGACCTCAGGTCAAAATTTGTTAGCTATACATAAAAGTAAGTTTAGACCAAGTCTTGACCTAGGCGTCCCCAACTGTCCCAACACCACTTCTGGCTCTTGATAGTAAAAATTTTACTTGTATTTTTTATTTCGTATTTGATCCCATTTATTTTCATTTTACTTTTCTATTACTCTTTTTAATTTTAAATATCAATTTATTTTTTTTAAAACAAAACATATTCATTTTTTTTAACTTTATATAATAATATTATTAAAGTTGTAACATCACCAATTTTGCATTTGGCATGCAGGTTTTTGCTATACTAGAAACATTAATAATATATATGGTGACAAAAAATTAATTATAAGATAAATATGAATGATAAAAAAAAGTTAAAAACCTAATAGAAATGTGACAAACAAAAAAATGATGTGCTGAGAAACACTTCCACCCTAGCTACTCTCCATCATAAAAGTGTCCAGCACAAGTTTGGCCGAACTTGTGCTGGACACTTTTGTTCAGGTGCAGTCAGATGGGATCAATTTTCTCTGTGGAAATTATATTAAAAAAAATTCTAAATAATTACATTAGAAGTAGTTTGGTATGGCTGAATTATCCACCTTGAGTTTTTCCAAACCTCAGGTGAAAAATTTTTTATCTTTAAAAAAATTAAATTTTATCAAATTTAGCCCTGATGGCACCCATTTGTTTCAACACCTCTACTGGCTCTTGAAGGCAGGAATTTTTTTTGAATTTTTCTTTTTCATATTTGATCTCTTTTACTTTAATTTTTTATCACTCATGTTACATTTGAATATTAATTTATAATTTTGGAAAAGAAATCATTTTCATATTTTTTTAACATTTTTTAATAATATTATATAAGGTGTAATAAAACATGGCATGCATTTGGTGCACAAGTTTTTTCTATACTAAGAAAATTAATAATATTCTAATGACAAAAAATTAATCAGATAATAAAATATGAATAACCCAGAAAGATCAAATACCATTTGACATGTTTTAAAAAAATAACAGTTGCACTGAAGAAGACCTGCACTGTCAGCCAGGCTATTCCAAGAGTCCAGTAAATGATATGTAACTTATAAAACCTGAAAGAGTGGGTAAGAATTGTATTTAATGAATATAACTTAATATTTTATTGCATAATAAAATTATATAAGTATTTTATTATATACAAGTGTTACATTAAATTTATTGGTTATATAAATGTTTATATACAGTTAAATTGAACATAATATAATATATTCTACAAATAAGGGCGCATTTTTATGTATTTAATAATTATAAATTTATATTTAATTAATTGAAAAACATATATTATAATTATAAGTGTAAAATTGACTTATAATATATTTAAATTAATTATTTAAATTTATATATTAAATAACACCTCTCATATAATACTAAACAATAATTAATTATGCTTCTTTTGACCCTTAATTGTGTTAGAAAAAACCAATAAATTAATTTATACTAAATTGAGATTAATTACATGTTTTGTTGCGTCAAAGTATTTTTTGTTTCACTTAAAATATCCTTTAATCAGACTGTACCATCTGTTTGGAATTATTTTTCTCATAGTTCCTATGTTCCAATCTTGTTTAGTTATTCACTATTTTCACTTACTGATTTGGGAATTAATGGCGGGAAAATTGGATTCTTAATTGGGGTTTTAATTATTTGTTTCATGTTTTTCTCTACATTGTTATGTTTCATTTACTCTTTGATATATTTGTTTTAATCTATTCTAATCATTGTATTTACAAATATAGTAGCGCTTCAGAGGACCCATTGCCTATAAAAGGGCCTTGGATAATCCCCTGTAGCCTCATCACTTATTAAACACTCAACAAATTAAATAACTATTTTATTACATTTATATTTTTTTTATTAGTAATACAATTCTAATTAAAAGTATATATAACAAATTAAAGGTTGCTTTAAGTCTGATAGTAATTAAAAGTGTTTGCCGCGCAGAACCCTTACATTGAATAATATTATTATTAATAAATACTAAGCTTTTGTCATCTCTCAAAGTTGCTCGCCGTTGTTTTCCCTCTTAAATAAAATTAAATATACTATTAAAAATTATTCCTTTTATTTTCCCTTGTCCTCCTCCTTCTCTCCTCCTTTTCTCCTATTTTTCTTACCTTCTTCTAGACGACTGACCGACAACTGGGGGCCTTTCCAAACGACGACGACGATCGAGCCTGGCGACAAACGACAAAACACATGGACCACCTAGCAAAAACAAAACTTTTGCCGCGACTGTGTTTTGAACTTGGGTTCAATATGTTAGGTTTATATTAGGGGGTGTCAGTTCTGGCAAATCCGCACTTAAATTAAGTGCGGATTTCAAACCAAATCAGCACTTACAAATCAGCACTTAAATTTTGCAAAAAAGTCACTTATTTCAAAAAAGGGTGTCAGTTATGACCTCAAATCAGCACTTTTTTCCCGTTT
Organism: Hemileia vastatrix; assembly: GCA_030280995.1. NCBI lineage: Eukaryota > Fungi > Basidiomycota > Pucciniomycetes > Pucciniales > Zaghouaniaceae > Hemileia > Hemileia vastatrix. Next base: position 27,314,922 of record JASXTE010000011.1, read on the forward strand.
TTTTTCACAACCACATTTTGGCCACAAAACATCCCTTCCTTTCTTAACCCATCCCTGTCACATGTGACACACTGACCTTCCTTGCTACCTACCCATCAATCCTCGGCACACACCCCTTCCTGACATTTTCAATATTTTGACCAGGCATGTTTACATTCTTTTTTACTTATTTCTTCTACTTTTTAATCTTTTTTCTTGTTATGTGCCAGTTTCATAATGCCTCCCAGACATTCCAAATCTCAAAAGGTAACTCAAAAATCTGCTTTGTCACAAAAGTCTCCTCGTAAAGCAAGGATTACATAGAAAAAAAAATCAGTGACTTTTTCTATTACTTACAACTGTTTTTACAGAATTGAAAACTATGTTTCAGCTAATATTTTATGGAAGTGAACTCTGTTCTTCGCCCGAAGAACAGAGTTCATCCTCCTATTTTCACATTCTGTTTGCACCAATCTCCAACATTTTCAATATTTTGACCAGGCATGTTTACATTCTTTTTTACTTATTTCTTCTACTTTTTAATCTTTTTTCTTGTTATGTGCCAGTTTCATAATGCCTCCCAGACATTCCAAATCTCAAAGGGTAACTCAAAAATCTGCTTCATCACAAAAGTCTCCTCGTAAAGCAAGGATTACATATAAAAATAATCAGTGACTTTTTCTATTACTTACAACTGTTTTTACAGAATTGAAAACTATGTTTCAGCTAATATTTTATGGAAGTGAACTCTGTTCTTCGCCCAAAGAACAGAGTTCATCCTCCTATTTTCACATTCTGTTTGCACCAATCTCCATCCCTTTCAATTCTATCAACACATGCTTGTCTTCCCTCCCCATGCCTTTCGCTATCCTCCCAGCCCCATTGAATGCCATCCTCTTTTAAAGGTAACTCAAAAATCTGCTTCTTCACAAAAGTCTCCTCGTAAAGCAAGGATTACATATAAAAAAAATCAGTGACTTTTTCTATTACTTACAACTGTTTTTACAGAATTGAAAACTATGTTTCAGCTAATATTTTATGGAAGCTAACTCTGTTCTTTGCCCGAAGAACAGAGTTTATCCTCCTATTTTCACACTCTGTTTGCACCAATCTCCATCCCTTTCAATTCTATCAACACATGCTTGTCTTCCCTCCCCATGCCTTTCGCTATCCTCCCAGCCCCATTGTATGCCATCCTCTTTTGATCCCCATTTCACCCCTCTCAACCTCTCCCAGACACTTTTCTTCATTTAAAATGCCTCAGAACCCTTAATCGTCCCTTCCAACTCTTTCCCAACCTTTGAGTGACTGAAAAAATATGCGTTTGCTGAAAATATGCGATTTCATGTTGAGTTGATGAAAGAAAACACAGAGAGAAAAAAAAATAAGACTTTAACAGCAAATTCAAAAACCAAAAAAATATGCAAAAAAATTTACCATTCTCAGTGAATAATACATGCAAATTTATAATTTGAAGAGAAAGAGAAAAAAATTAAAATTGCGTTGAAAAATGTTGGAGTGTTATTGGAAGGATTTTCGCCCTTATACTAGTTGATTGAGAAATAGAAGTGTTGGACACCACACAATATGGGGGGCGGACTTGCTAGTGAGTCCGCAACCTTGGACCCAAACTCACAACAGATTGAACACACATTGAGCTATTGATAAAGGAACCATACAATCAGGAATGAACACCACTCAGCAGAACAGTTTTAGGTGGGTGTTCAAGTAGAGTTCAGTTTGGGTTCAGTATGAGTTCAGTCTGAGTTCCATCTGAGTTCCATCTCAGTTCAGGTTGAGGACTTGCTAGCAAGTCCACCCCCTATATTGCGTAGTGGGATATAGTCGGAGGTGAATCAACTTGTTCATCTTCATACAGCTCTAACCATTGATCTTTGAGGTCAGCAAGTAGGTTATGAAGTATAGTGCAACACAGAATCCAGTTGATCACCGCCTCCATTTCAGATTTATTTCTAAGAGGACTTCTTAATTCCCTTAAACTAGAAAAACGGCCTTTCAAGATTCCAATAGAATGTTCAATACGGACTCTTGACTTTGCCAAATGATTGTTGAATTTGGCATTTTGACTGTCTTCTGAAGCTGCTCCCCGAAAAGCAGGAAGTACATACTTTCCATTCACATAAGCAGAATCTGCAAGAAGATACTGATTTTCATCAAAGAATTTTTCAGGTTCATTTTAAATATGCATTCTTTGGAAGACGTAGGAGTCATGACATGAGCCAGGATAGCCAGCGAAGAATGATATAAATTTTTTGTTTACGTCACATATAATCTGAACGTTAATTGAATATCTATAAAGAAGATATATTTGTTTGTGTTAGTTTCAAGGAGGATGAAAGGAGTTAAAAATAATCTACCTCTTTTTACGGTCAAAGTAATTGTTTCCACCTTGAGCAGGTTTCTGGCTCAAAGGAATAGTAGTACCATCAACAAAACCAATACATCCTGGAAAGCCCTCTGCTTGCATAACCTGAGATGATTCAAGTCGCTCTTCTTTTGTTGGCCAGGTGAGAAGTTGAGATTCCAAGGAGTTGATGGCAGTGATACATCGTTTGGTATAAGTGTTAACTGAACCATACCCTAAATCAAAGACATTTTCTAAACGTTTCAAAGCAGCTCCATTACCATTTGAACCCAAACGACATAGTGTGATGGCCAATTGAATTGAAGGATGTCGTTGTTCTTTTTGAGAATTATTGTGAAATATGGGATGATCCTGAATAAGCTCAAGCAATTTAAGGAAACATTCCTGAGAAGTCCTGAACAGCTGTCTAAAACTGGGTGTAGATAGGTTAAGAAGTGTTTGGATGGTGTACTTGGGGGTATGAAGTACTTGAGGCTTTCTGGGAAGAAGGTAACGTTTCCTGGCCATTTTTGATAAAACGACAAAATCTTCTTCTAGATCAGAATCGGAATCAGAGTCCAAGAGCAGTTCAAGCGCCATGAAAGTCATTGCTTTATGTAATTTATCACGATTTGAAAGTGAGGAAGGCATGACTCTTATATGATATGATATGAAGATGTAAGTGATGTACGATGTTTTGAGTTATGAAGTGTTATTCTGCGGAGTGCTGTGTATGAATGGGATGATGCTGACAAATCAGTGAAATGGGACTTGATGGTGAAATCAGCACTTTTGGTTGAGAAAGTGCGGATTTGAGTGAAATAAGTGACTTATTTCATTTTGAAATCCACCAGTATTGGGGCTAGTGTGTTTTGGAAATCCGCACTTATTTAAGTGCGGATTTGCCAGAACTGACACCCCCTATTATATTAATTTTTATATTATTTTGAAGTGATTTTTTTATCACTATAGTAAGTTCACCTTTGCGCCTCTCACTCATATTACTATATTTTTATTGCAATAACAGTGATTGTGGCTTAATTGCTGATTCACTGAGTGTAAGTGTTCAAATATTTAATATTTTTTTTTTCCTAGTTGACCATTATAGAGTGTTAAATCCTCTTAGTCCTAGAAGAATTGACATTTTTATTAATACAAATTGAATTATTAAATTAATTTTTTTTATTATTAATTATTGTTAATTTTGGTTGACTTAAAAGTACATTGTGCTTAGTCCCAAATATATTGCCATATTTAATATTGGTAATTAATTGGTTGAATTAACTTGATTGTTATTCCCAATTTAACCTTGCAATCCATTTTTTTAAAAAATTAATTTTTTATAATTATTACTTTATATTGAAAATTATTTTTTCTATAATTTAATTAATAAAATTTTTTTTATTATTTGGAGCAATTATTGACTAACTTTTATTATTTTTTTATAAAATAAAAAGTAAATTAAAAATCTTCCCACTAGTATGTCCAACAATTTGGCAGAAAAAATGGATAACATGCAAGTGGATGAAATAGAAATTGACTATGATGCTGACACTGTAAGTTCTTCTAAAGTTGGTCATAAAAAATCTTATGCTAACACAAAGAATTCACATACTGCAGGATGTGGAAATGACAGGAAATGCAAACAAACCAAACCCCCTTCCCCCAGTACCACAGAAGAAAGTAAAGCCTCTAGTGCCTCAAGAAGGTCTTCCAAAAGGCTTCAAAATAAAAAAGCTTCCTCTGCCACAACAAATCAGCAACCTATCCAGTCATATAAAAGAGTTGAAGACAGAAAATATGACGTACAAAGCAAAGGTAGACACATTGTGGGATCAGGTCCAAGAACTCAGGAACCAGATTCAGGCCCAGGCCCCTCCTCAGTTGCCTCCCAATCAGCCTCAGTTTCAGGCTCAACCTTCACAGCCACCCAGCTCAACCATCCAAAATCCAAATACTATGGAAGTAGAGGAATGGAAATGGGATTATCTAATGAGTCACTACCAACAGAATGTGCAACAACCTCCTCATCATCAGCCTGGCCCATCCAGAACACCCAATTTCCATCCACCTCCTCATCCCTACCAACAAGGCAGGAGAAAGAAGGCCCAAGCACAATCCCAAACCCAGTCCCAGGGGAAGTTTCCTCCTCTGCCATGGTAAGTAATTTGGTTGATAGTCACTTGGGTATGTTTTCTAATAAATCTTCTTCTGCAGGTAATATTATTGAACATGGTGAAAGAACAGTTAAACCTGTTAAAAGACAGCTTCCTGTAACTAGTAGCCCTATTGATGTAATTAGCAAATTGTCATTTGATGAACCTTTACATTTAACTTCTACATCTTTATTTAATCCTTCTCATGCAATTAAAAATGATTCTGTTCCCCCTGAAATCTATACCTTAATTGAAAAAACTTCTGAGGAAATATTGAAAGATACCCTTGATTTTAATATTGTGAAAGACAAACATGTGAGAGATGTGTTAATCCATGAAAATGATAGATTAAATAATTTACACTTGCAATGTAAAGTGAGTTATTCTGTACAAGATACAGCTTATTTAAAAATCAAAGAAACCTTGAATATTGTTCTTAGTCAACAAAAACAAATAAGAAGTGACCATAGAGCTATCTCAGATAGAAATATCAGTCTACATAAGACCTTGAGTGAATTGAAACCCCTTATTGAGGAAAATTATTCATTCAAGAATGAAATAAAATCTCTGCAAAATGAGTTTAAGAAGCTAAAAAATGATTTCCATGCACTGAGTACCAAACACTCAGTTTCTGAGGACAGAAATGTTCTATCTCTTGCAAAAGTAAATGACCAGATGTCTGAAATTCCAAGAATAAGAAACTATGTGTCTGACCTACAGGAAAAATTTTCAACCTTAACCATCAATAATGAATTAAATGAGATTTCTGTAAATAAGCTGCATAAAAATAAAGGGAAAAAACCTGAGCAAGGTTCATCCTTTCTTCCTCATATTTCATCCATTAAACCAACTGACAATGAGTCTGTGAAATCTTTTGCTACTAGCAAAAAATCTTGTGATGGTCATGCACCAGCTGTTTCTGTAAATAATGAAATTTCTGAACACCTGGCTAAACTTCAGGAATTGTTAATAATGAATAATTCAAACCAAAAATTGGACCATCCCAGTAGTCAGAAAAATTTGTCTAAGTTAGACCAATATCCTACCTTTGATGGTGATTCTTCCTCTGATTGGCAACACTTTATCCAAAGAATTGATAATTTAAAGAGATCTTATAAACTACCTGATGAGGAAATTGTTTCTAAGCTAATTTCTTTATTTTCCAATGTAGCCTTGATGTGGTATGAATCTGTCCTCTTAGATAACAATCATTATACATGGAATGATTGGAAATCCTTGATTGAGAATCAGTTTGGTGGTTCAAAATTCAGGTTAGCTCAGCAGAGACTGTATGAGAATACTAGATATGTATCCTCCTCTGTTGAAAAGCCCATTGTTTTTCTGATGAAAATAACTAAAATCCTTAGAGCAATTGATCCAAAGATGGATTATGATATTTGGAGAGATAAAATCTTGTATAAATTACCAAATTCTCTTAGGGATTTGATTGTTGCTAGAACTGAGCATGTAAGGGAAAATTCTTCTTTCATTAATATCTGTAATGAAGTACTACTCAACCATAGATATGAACCAAAGAATTACCTTAGTAAATCTTACAATGATCAGAATAAACCTTCTATAAAGCTCCCAGAAAAATCTGGTAAACCCTCTGCCCCAGTTGCACCTAAAAAATATGCAACAAATACTTGTTATAAATGTAACAAACCGTGGAAGAAGGGTCATGTTTGTGACAAGAAAATTCATCTTGTTGAACAAAATGAAGACACTGATGAAGTTGAACTTGATGTCAATAATTCTTCCAGTGACTGTGAAAGAAATATCTCCTATGACAATGAATCTGTTAAAGATGTTTTAATGTTGGAACATGATGTCCATTATATAAATAATTTATCTGAAGATTGTGTATTGAATTTATCTTCAGTAGAAAATGCTGAGATAATTAAAGATATTACTAACAATTCTATTCCTATATCCCCTTTAAAGGCACCTGTTATCATTAATGGTATAAATGTTGATGTAGTTCTTGATTCTGGTGCTGGAGGAAGTGTTGTATCTGAAAAAGCTTTGGCTTCAGTGGATAAGGAATATTTGAGTAGATTATTACCTATAACTTCTGAAAAATGGAGAGGGTATGGTTCTACCTTATTTCCTATTGGCAAATACAAAACCTCTGTATTCTTCAAATATAATGGTGGTTTTGTCAGAGGTGTTTGTGAGTTTGTTGTCATGAAAAATGATAATTTAAGCAATTGGTTTATTATGGGAAATGATATTTTAACCATGTTTGGTGTGAAACTGGACCCAGAAAATAATTGCTTTACCTTAGGAATAAATGGGAAAAGAAAATTCAAAATTTCTTCTCCTAGAACTTCTGGGAATTTGTTGAAATCTTGTAACTCACTGATCCAATGTAAAGGTAGAACAACAACTGTAATGAATGATTTATTACATGAAATAAATACCGCTTCTTTTGGTGATCAGTTGACTAGTGAACAAAAGGATTCTATTGTTGCCTCTATTACCTCTTTCCCTATGGCTTTTGCTCATGGTTCTCATGTCTTGGGAATTGTTCAGGAAGAGATGAAAATTACCTTATCCTGTAATTTGAGTGATATTCCTCCTTCCCTTAAGAAAAAACCATATCCTGCTTCTCCATCAAAAAGAAAAGATATTGAAGATAATATTGAAACATTATTGAAAATGAATATCATTGAGAAAGTGGATGTCACCCCCAAATATTGTGTCATCTCCCCAGTCTTGATTTCTTATGAAAAAGATAAAGCTAGATTATGTGGAGATTACAGAGGATTAAACACTTATACTATTTATGATATTTATCCTTTACCTAGAATTAATTCAAAACATGCCACCTTGCAAGGTGCAAAATTTATTAGTTGTCTGGATGGTAATAAAGGTTATCATCAAGTTCCAGTTGAGAAAAATTCTCAAAATTTTTTGCTTATTGCTACTCATATGGGAATATATAAGTATGTTAGGATGCCATTTGTCCCTAAAAATGCTCCTTCAGTTTTCCAGAAAGTCATGGATAACACTTTCCATCAAGAAATTATTGAAGGTTGGCTCATGGTTTATATTGATGATATTATTGTTTTTTCTAAAACTTTTGATGAACATATGATTCACTTGAATAGAGTTTTCCAAAAAATGGATGAAATCAATATGACCTTATCTTTAAAAAAGTGTAAATTTGGTTTTCAATCTTTGAAAGTCCTTGGCCATGTTGTGTCAGGCTTACAAATTTGTTTAGACCATAATAAAGTTGCTGCCATTCAAAATGTGAAAGCACCAACTTCTGTAAGAGAAATCCAAAGTTTTTTGGGTATGTGTGGCTATTATAGACAATATATTAAAAATTATCAGGTCATAGCCTTGCCTCTTACAAAACTGACCAGAAAAGATGTTTCTTTTCTCTGGAATAATGATTGTCAGAAAGCTTTTGATACATTAAAAAGTTGCTTAATGACAGCCCCTATATTGGCTCTTCCAGATTTTAACAAGCCATTTGTCCTTTATACAGATGCTAGCTTTATTGGTCTGGGTGCTGCCCTTCACCAAAAGCAAATTATTAATGATAAATCCTCAGAGGTTGTAATTTGTTATATTTCAAGAACCTTAAGAAATAGTGAATTGAAATATGGTGCCACTCAATTGGAGTGCTTAGCAGTTGTTTGGGCTCTTGAGAAACTTCATTACTATTTGGATGACCAAAAGTTTGAGTTGGTACCTGACTGTAGTGCTGTGAAGTCTCTCTTAAACCTCAAGACACCTAACAGACATATGTTCAGGTGGCAACTTGCTGTTCAAGAATACAGAGGAAGGATGACTATTATCCATAGAGCTGGAAATGTTCACTCTAATGTTGATATGATCTTCAGATTGCCTCTGCCAAATAATGACTCCAATCCTGCTTATGTACCTGAAGATGATACTGTTCATATCCATGGTATATTTATAGTTGATATGGAAGAGGAGTTATTACAGTTAATACTGGATTCATATGATAAAGATTCTGATTTAAATAAATTGGTTACTATTTTGAATGATCCTAAGAATGCTTCAATTCAAGCATTAATAAAAACTCTTCCTGCAAAGTACCAAAATCCTTTAAATAAAGGAAAGTTCTCTATTGAAGATGGTTATATATATTATAGAAGGAAGCTTACCAATGTAATTGTTATTCCTCCTTCAATGAAAGAAACTATCCTCAAACTTTGTCATGATGACATATTAGCTGGTCATTTTAATCTTGAAAAAACATTGATTAGAATCAAAAACACTGCATGGTGGGCTAATATGTCTGAAGACACAAAATTATATGTTGAATCTTGTGATTCCTGCCAAAAATCTAAAAGGTTAACAGGTAAGAGAGCAGGGTTATTACAACATATTGAAGCACCTAGTGCTCCCTGGCAAATCATTAATATGGATTTTGTCACTGGTCTTCCTGTTTCAGGTAAAGACAGCTTTAACTCTTGTTGGGTAATAGTTGATAGATTCACAAAAATGTGCAAATTTATTCCAACCCACAAAGATGTATCCACCAAAGAATTAGCTTTCTTATGGTGGTCTTACATGTTTAATATTATTGGTTTTCCAAAAGCCATTATCTCTGATAGGGATCCAAAATTCACTTCTGAGTTTTGGACCTCTTTGATGGATATTTGTGGCTGTGAGTTAAAATTGCCTACAGCTCACCATCCTCAGACTGATGGTCTAGCTGAAAGAATGATTCAAACTCTAGAAGATATGATTAGAAGGTATTGTGCCTTTGGTTTAGAATATAAAGACAATGACAGATTTACTCATGATTGGGTCACTCTTTTGCCTGGTCTTGAATTTGCATATAATAGCACTGTTCATTCTGTCACTGAGAAAAAGCCTTTTGAGCTTTGGTTAGGTTATGTCCCAAATACTCCTGCTCAGATTCTCAAGAATAAATTACCTAAGTTGGAACTACACCCTGGTGTAAAATCTTTTATGAAAATGCAACAGCTTTTCAGAAAACATGCTCAGAGTTGTATTGATAAAGCATTTGAATATGAAAAGAAAAGATGGGATAAATCCCATAAAGAATACACATTTAACAAGGGTGATGAAGTGTTGATCTCTACTGTCCATTTCAATTTACAAGGTAACCACAAATTAAAAGATCCTTTTGTAGGACCATTTGTTGTTAAAAGAATGGTTGGTGATAATGCAGTAGAAGTTGTATTGTATTCTCCATATGATAGGAAACATCCTGTCTTTCCCATTTCTTTGCTTAATCCTTATACTTCCAACAGTGACTTATTTCCAAAAAGAAGAGGAAGACCTATGAAGAACCCTTAGGAAGTCACAGAAACAGCAGAAATTGATAAAATTCTCAATGATAGAATTATCACTTCTGAGAGAGGTACTGAATATTTATTGAGATATAAGAACAAATCATCTGAACATGATGCATGGATACCTGGCAAGGAAATTTCAAATCTGCCTACTCTGTTGAAAAAATACAAAAAGAAAAAATCTTAGCATTTTTTTTAATTGTTTTTTAGAGTGAGGGAGTGTCAGCCAGGCTATTCCAGGAGTCCAGTAAATGATATGTAACTTATAAAACCTGAAAGAGTGGGTAAGAATTGTATTTAATGAATATAACTTAATATTTTATTGCATAATAAAATTATATAAGTATTTTATTATATACAAGTGTTACATTAAATTTATTGGTTATATAAATGTTTATATACAGTTAAATTGAACATAATATAATATATTCTACAAATAAGGGCGCATTTTTATGTATTTAATAATTATAAATTTATATTTAATTAATTGAAAAACATATATTATAATTATAAGTGTAAAATTGACTTATAATATATTTAAATTAATTATTTAAATTTATATATTAAATAAAACCTCTCATATAATACTAAACAATAATTAATGATGCTTCTTTTGACCCTTAATTGTGTTAGAAAAAACCAATAAATTAATTTATACTAAATTGAGATTAATTACATGTTTTGTTGCGTCAAAGTATTTTTTGTTTCACTTAAAATATCCTTTAATCAGACTATACCATCTGTTTGGAATTATTTTTCTCATAGTTCCTATGTTCCAATCTTGTTTAGTTATTCACTATTTTCACTTACTGATTTGGGAATTAATGGCGGGAAAATTGGATTCTTAATTGGGGTTTTATTTATTTGTTTCATGTTTTTCTCTACATTGTTATGTTTCATTTACTCTTTGATATATTTGTTTTAATCTATTCTAATCATTGTATTTACAAATATAGTAGCGCTTCAGAGGACCCATTGCCTATAAAAGGGCCTTGGATAATCCCCTGTAGCCTCATCACTTATTAAACACTCAACAAATTAAATAACTATTTTATTACTTTTATATTTTTTTATTAGTAATACAATTCTAATTAAAAGTATATATAACAAATTAAAGGTTGCTTTAAGTCTGATAGTAATTAAAAGTGTTTGCTGCGCAGAACCCTTACATTGAATAATATTATCATTAATAAATACTAAGCTTTTTTCATCTCTCAAAGTTGCTCGCCGTTGTTTTCCCTCTTAAATAAAATTAAATATACTATTACAAATTATTCCTTTTATTTTCCCTTGTCCTCCTCCTTCTCTCCTCCTTCTCTCCTATTTTTCTTACCTTCTTCTAGGCGACTGACCGACATGCACCCTAGCTACTCTCCATCATAAAAGTGTCCAGCACATGTTCAGCTGAACTTGTGCTGGACACTTTTGGTCAAGTGCAGTCAGATGGTATCAATCCTCTCTATGGAAATGAAAAAAATTATTTGATAAGAAACTTCACCAGATGTAGTTTGATATAGCTGAATTATCCACCTAGAGTTCATCCAAACCACAGGTAAACAATTTTTATCTTTAAAAAACAATCAATTTAGTACAATTTATCCCTGATGGCTCTCATTTGCTTCAACATCTCTACTGGCCTTTGATATTAGCAATAATACTTGGAGTTTGTTTTTCATATTTGATCCCTTTATCTTAATTTTTTATTTCTCATATTGCTTTTGGATATCAATTAATAATTTTTAAAATAAATTATTTTAATATTTTTATACATTTTTTTAATAATATTATAAAAGGTGTAACATCACTAAGTATGCATTTGGCACACGATTTTTTGCTATACTTATATAATTAATAATATAATTAAGACAAAAAATTAATCAAACAATATGTATGAGTGAGGCACAAAGGTAAAATACCAGTAGACATTTTTGTAAGAAATACCAGATGAACTGAAGAAAAATTCTACCCCAGCCGCTCTCCATCATAGAAGTGTCCAGCACAAGTTTGGCCGAACTTGTGCTGGACACTTTTGGTCATGTGCAGTCAGATGGGATCAATTCTCTGTATGGCAACAAAAAAAATTTTTTATCAAATTTCACTAGAAGTAGTTTGGTTTAGCTGAATCATCCACCTGCTGTTCTGCCCAATATCAGGTGTATAATTTTTTATCTTTAAAGAAAAGGTCACTTATTACAATTAAGCCCTGATGACTCCCATTTGTATTAACACCTCTACTGGCTCTTGATAGCAGGAATTTTACCAGTATTTTTTTCATATTTGAACTCTTTGACTTTTATTTTACTCTTTTATTCCTCTTTTTACTTTTAAATTTCTATTTAATTTTTGTAAAACTAATCCTTTCCATATTTATTTACGTCTATTTTAAAAAATTATTGAAGGTATAACTTCACATGATATGCATTTGGCACACAAGTTTTTGCTATACTAATAACATTAATAATGTAATGGTGATAAAATATCAATCGGATGATAATTATGAAAGATACAGACTGATCTAATACCAGTAGACATGTTTATGAGAAATACAAGATGAATGAACTGAAGAAAATTTCCACCCAAGCTACTCTCCATCATAAAAGTGTCCAGCACAAGTTTGGCCGAACTTGTGCTGGACACTTTCAGTCACTTGCAGTCAGATGGGATCAATTCTCTATATGGCAACAAAAAAACATTTTTTTATTAAACTTCACTACTAGTAGTTTTGTTTAGCTGAATCATCCACCTGTTGTTCTTCCCAACCTCAGGTGTATAATTTTTTATCTTTAAAAAAAAGGTGACTTATTACAATTTAGCCCTGATGGCTCCCATTTGTTTCAACACTTCTACTGGCTCTTGAGAGCAAGAATTTTACTAGTATTTTGTTTTTCATAATTGATCTCTTTGTGATTAATTTTACCTTTATATCCCTCATATTTCTTTTATATATCAATTTATTTTTTGTAAAACAAATAATTTTCATATTTTTTTTACTTTTATTTAATAATATTATAAAAGGTGTAACATCACCCGGTATGCATTGGGAACATGAGTTTTTGCTATACTTATAATATTAATAATATAATGGTGACAATAAATTAATCAAATGATATATATGAGTGAGGCACAAAGATCAAGTACCAATGGACATGTTTATAAGAATTACCAGATTAACTGAAGAAAAATTCTACCCTAGCTACTCTCCGTCATAAATGTGTCTAGCACAAGTTTGGCCAAACTTGTGCTGGACACTTTTTGTCACATGCAGTCTGGTGTGATCAATTCTCTCTCAATCATTGAACTAGAAGTTGTTTGATATGGCTAAATGGTTCTGCTGAAGTTTTTTTAAACCTCAGATTGGCAATTTTTTGTTTTTCAAAAAAGCAATTATAGTCCAAGTTTAGCCTCACTGGTGGACATTTGCCGCAACATGTCTACTTGCTCTTGATGGCAGTAATTTTATTTTAATTTTTTATTTCATATTTGATTCCTTTAATTTTACCTTTTTATTCCTCATATTGCTTTTGTATATCAATTTATTTTTTGTAAAACAAATCATTTTCATATTGTTTTACCTTTATTTCATAATATTATAAAAGGTGTAACATCACCCGGTATGCGTTGGGCACACGAGTTTTTGCTATACTTATAATATTAAAACATAATGGTGACAAAAAATCAATCAAATGATAAATATAAGTGAGGCACAAAGATCAAATACCAGTGGACATGTTTATAAGAAATACCAGATGAACTGAAGAGAAATTCCACCCTAGCTAACCTCCATCATAAAAGTGTCCAGCACAAGTTCAGCTGAACTTGTGCTGGACACTTTTGGTCACATGCAGTCTGATGTGATCAATTCTCTCTATTGCAATGAAAATGAATTTTTCTTCAATAATTGCACTAGAAGTTGTTTGAGATGGCGAAATTGTCATCCTGAAGTTTTGGTAAAGCTCAAGTGGATTTTTTTTTATTTTTACAAAAAAGAAATTATAGTCCAAGTTTAGTGCCACTGGTGGGCGTTCACACCATCATGTCTACTTGCTCTTGATGGGAGGAATTTCACTTTAATTTTTTATTTCATATTTGATCCCTTTAATTTTACCTTTTTATCCCTCATATTGCTTTTGGATATCAATTTATTTTTTGTAAAACAAATAATTTTCATATTTTTTTACCTTTATTTAATAATATTATAAAAGGTGTAACATCACCGGGTATGCGTTGGGCACATGAGTTTTTTCTATACTTATAATATTAATAACATAATGGTGACAAAAATCAATCAAATGATAAATATGAGTGAGGCACAAAGGTCAAATACCTATTAATCAATAGTTCTTTTTAATATTTTAAATTTTTTGATTAAATAAAATCGTAATAATGAATTATATTTTTCATCCACAATTCCACTCTAATGATTCCCACTGCACAAAAAGGGTTCACTTGGTCCTTTCTTTACTGCTTGTGCATATATTTTATTGCCCACAGTACTACAATTTTTTGTAGTGATTATCCCACATCTGATTCAGGAATATTTTTAAACAATATAAGTTTTTTTTACAAAAGACCTTATCATATCCAATATCCCACATAAAATACAACCTGTTTTTGTATTAAAACCTGTTAATTATTAAGAAATTGTTAAAATAATTAGATTAGACCCTGGCACAGCTAGATCCATACCAACCAACCTAAAGTCTTTTCAATATTGAAAACAATTAAATAAAATTATGATATCATACTAAATTATAAGCACCAACCATAATTCAGCACTTCTCATTTGCTCTGCTACAAAATGAGTGCATGTAGCATTTTTCTAACGTCAGACTGTTTTTCTTCCTTCCCTCACACCTTTAGTCCAGAATGAAAATTTAGTATGAGTTTTGGTCAAAATGGTTTGCCAGTGTTATCTGTATGCAATATGAATTCATATTGCATATATCTATTTATGCATAAAATATACTCATTAAGCATCATTTTTTTGCATTTTTCAATCATTATGCATATTTATGCATATTCATATGCATATTCATTATACAGATTTATATGCATATTAATATATTTTATTCATATACATATATGCACCTTTTTTTTGCATGTTCAATATGCATATTTTTAATGCATATTCAATATACATATTTTTATGCATATTTATTCTTCATAGTCATTATGCATACACTTTGGATAGGCATTTCACATCAATTTTTAGCATGCAATAAGTATCCACCATGCAAATTCAAATGCATATGCATCTATATCATACACGCAACATATATTCAAGTTTAATATTTGAATATTAAGGTATGCTAAGTGATGTTGTTCAACCTTTTACCAAACCTGAGATTAACTGATGTTCAATGTGGTTCTTAAGCTCTGCTCAAGGAGGGATTGTTCTGGATTCAATCTGTGACAGTTTATTTTTTCAATGTTTTTTCATCAGATTTAAAAACATCTTTCTGACAGTTTCAGGATGGTTTCCCAACAGTTTCCTGACAAATTCCTGATAGTTTCAAATAGAGGGAACTGCTAGCAGTTCACCCCCAGATTTCCCGTGGTGATTATAAGTCAATTTTACATATATAATTATAATATAGGTTTGTTATTAATTAATTATTAATTTATAACTATTAAGTACATAAAAATGCGCCATTATTTGTAGAATATAAAATTTATTATGCTTAATTTAAATGTATAAAAATTTATATAACAATAAAATTAATATAACACTTATATTTAATAAGATACTTATATAATTTTATTATGAAATAAAATATTAATTTATATACATAAAATACAATTCTTACGCCCTCTTTCAGGTCCAATAAATTAACATATCATTTACTGGGCTCCTGGTTTAGCCTGGCTGACACTCACTCACTCTAAAAAAAACAATAAAAAAATACTAAGATTTTTTCTTTTTGTACTTTTTCAACAGAGTAGAATAATTTGAAATCTCCTTGCCAGGTATCCATGCATCATGTTCAGATGATTTTTTCTTATATCTCAATAAATATTCAGTATCTCTTTCAGAAGTGGTAATTCTATCATTGAGAATTTCATCAATTTCTGCAGTTTCTGTGACTTCCTGAGGGTTTTTCTTAGGTCTTTCCTTTCTTTTGGTAAATAAGTCACTTTTGGAAGTATAATGCTTAATCAAAGAAATGGGAAAAACAGGATTTTTTCTATCATATGGTGAATACAATACAACTTCTATTGCATTATCTCCAACCATTCTTTTAACAACAAATGGTCCTACAAAATGATCTTTTAATTTTTTGTTACCTTGTAAATTGAAATGGACAGTAGATATCAACACTTCATCACCCTTGTTAAATGTGTATTCCTTATGGGATTTATCCCATCTTTTCTTTTCATATTCAAATGCTTTTTCAATACAGCTTTGAGCATGTTTTCTGCATAGTTGTTGCATTTGCATAAAAGATTTTACACCAGGGTGTAGTTCCAACCTTGGTAATTAATTCTTGAGAATCTGAGCAGGAGTATTTGGGACATAACATAACCAAAGCTAAAAAGGCTTTTTCTCAGTGACAGAATGAACAGTGCTATTATATACAAATTCAAGACCAGGCAATAGAGTGACCCAGTCATGAGTAAATCTGTCATTGTCTTTATATTCTAAACCAAAGGCACAATACCTTCTAATCATATCTTCCAGAGTTTGAATCATTCTTTCAGCTAGACCATCAGTCTGAGGATGGTGAGCTGTAGACAACTTTAACTCACAGCCACAAATATCCATCAAAGAGGTCCAAAACTCAGAAGTAAATTTTGGATCTCTATCAGAGACAATGGCTCTTGTAAAATCAATAATATTAAACATGTAAGACCACCATAAGAAAGCCAATTCTTTTGTGGATACATCTTTGTGTGTTTTAATAAATTTGCACATTTTTGTGAATCTATCTACTATTACCCAACAAGAGTTATAGCTGTCTTTACCTGCAACAGGAAGACCAGTGACAAAATCCATGTTAATTATTTGCCAAGGAGCATCAGGTGCTTCAATATGTTGTAATAACCCTGCTCTCATACCTGTCAACCTTTTATATTTTTGGCAGGAATCACAAGATTCAACATATATACCATGGATATGAACAGTATCATCTTCAGGTACATAAGCAGGATTTGAGTCATTATTTGGCAGAGGAAATCTGGACAGCATATCAACATTGGAGTGAAAATTTCCAGCCCTATGGATAATTGTCCTTCATCCTCTGTATTCTTGAACAACAAGTTGCCACCTGAACATATGTCTATTAAGTGTTTTCAGGTTTAAGAGGGACTTCACAGCACTACATTCAGTAACCAATTCAAACTTTTGGTAATCTAGATAGTAATAAAGCTTCTCAAGAGCCCAAACAATTTCTAAGCACTCTAATTGAGTGGCACCATATTTCAATTCACTTTTTTTCAAGGTTCTTGAAATATAACAAATTACAACCTCTTAGGATTTATCATTAATAATTTGTTTCTGGTGAAGGGCAGCACCCAGACCGAAAAAGCTAGCATCTGTATACAGGAAAAATGGTTTGTTAAAATATGGAAGAGCTAAGATAGGGGCTGTCATTAAGCAACATTTTAATGAATCAAAAGCTTTTTGACAGTCAATATTTCAGATGAATGCAACATCTTTCCTAGTTAGTTTGGTAAGAGGTAAGGCTATGACCTGATAATTTTAAATATATTATCTATAATAGCCACACATACCCAAAAAACTTTGAATTTCTCTTACAGAAGTTGGTGCCTTCACATTTTCAATTGCAGCAACTTTGTTGTGGTCTACACAAATTTGTAGGCCTGACACAACATGGCCAAGAACTTTCAAAGATTGAAAACCAAATTTACACTTTTTCAAGGACAGGGTCATATTGATTTCATCCATTTTTTGGAAAAACCTATTTAAATGAACCATATGTTCATAAAAAGTTTTAGAAAAAACTATGATATCATCAATATATACCATAAGCCATCCCTCAATTTTTTCCTGATGGAAAGTGTTATCCATGACTTTTTGAAAAACTGAAGGGGAATTTTTAGGGCCAAATGGCATTCTAACATACTTATATATTCCCATATGAGTACCAATTAGAAAAAAATCTTAAGAATTTTTCTCCACAGGAACTTGATGATACCCTTTATTTCGATCCAGACAACTAATAAATTTTGCACCTTGCAAGGTGGCATGTTTTGAATTAATTCTAGGTAAAGGATAAATATCATAAATAGTATAAGTGTTTAATCCTCTGTAATCTCCACATAATCTAGCCTTATCTTTTTCATAAGAAATTAAGACTGGGGAGATGACACAATATTTGGGGGTGACATCCACTTTCTCAATGATATTCATTTTAAATAACGTGGCAATATTATCTTCAATATCCTTTCTTTTTGTTGGAGAAGCAGGATATGTTTTTTTCTTAAGACTAGGAGGAATATCACTCAAGTTACAGGATAAGGTAATTTTCATTTCTTCCTGAACACTTCCTAAGACATGAGAACCATGAGCAAAAGCTATAGGGAAAGAGGTAATTGAGGCAATAATAGAATCCTTTCGTTCACTAGTTAACTGATCACCAAAAGAAGCAGTATTTATTTCATTTAATAAATCATTCATTTCAATTGTTGTTCTGCCTTTACACTGGATCAGTGAGTTACAAGACTTTAACAGATGCCCAGAAGGTTTTCTAGAGGAGGAAATTTTGAATTTCCTTTTGCCATTTAATCCCAAGATGAAGCAATTTTTTGCTGGGTCCAATTTCACACCAACCATGGTTAAAATATCATTACCCATAATAAACCAATTGCTTAAATTATCATTTTTCATGACAAAAAATTCACAAATAGCTCTGAAAAGACCACCATTATATTTGAAGAATACAGAGGTTTTGTATTTGCCAATATGAATTAAGATAGAACCATACCCTCTCCATTTTTCAGAAGTTATAGGTAATAATTTACTCAAATAATTCTTATCTAATGAAGCTAAAGCTCTTTCAGACACTACACTTCCTCCAGCACCAGAGTCAAGAACCACATCAACATTTTTACCATTAATGATAACAGGTGCTTTCAAAAGGGATATGGCTATAGAATTGTTAGTAATATCTTTAATTATTTCAGCATTTTCCACTGAAGATAAATCCAATACACATTCTTCAGATATATTATCTAAATAATGGACATCCTGTTCCAACATTAAAACATCTTTAACAGAGTCATTGTCATAGGAGATATTACTTTCACAGTCACTAGAAGAATTATTGACATCAATTTCAGCTTCATCAGCGTGTTCATTTTGTTCAACAAGATGAATTTTCTTTTCACAAACATGACCCTTTTGCCATGGTTTGTTACATTTATAGCAAGTATTTGTTGCATATTTTTTAGGTACAACTGGGGAAGAGGGTTTACCAGATTTTTCTGGGGGCTTTGTAGAGGGTTTGTTTTGATCATGATAAGACTTACCAAGGTAATTCTTTGGCTCATATCTATGTTTGAGTAGTACCTCATTACAGATATTAATGAAAAAAGAATTTTCCCTTACATGCTCAGCTCTAGCTACAATTAAATTTCTAAGAGAATTTGGTAGTTTATACAAGATTTTATCTCTCCAAATATCATAATCCATCTTTGGATCAATTGCTCTCAGGATTTTTGTTACTTTAATAAGAAATACAATGGGTTTTTAAACAGAGGAGGATACATATCTAGTATTCTCATACAGTCTTTGCTGAGCCAACCTGAATTTTGGACCACCAAACTTTTTCTCAATCAAGGATTTCCAATCATTCCATGTATAATGATTCTTATCTAAAAGAACAGATTCATACCACATCAAGGCTACATTGGAAAATAAAGAAATTAGCTTAGAAACAATTTCCTCATCAGGTAGTTTATAAGATCTCTTTAAATTATCAATTCTTTGGATAAAGTGTTGCCAATCAGAAGAAGAATCACCATCAAAGGTAGGATATTGGTCCAATTTAGGCCAATTTTTCTGACTACTGGGATGGTCCAGTTTTTGGTTTGAATTATTCATAATTAATAATTCTTGAAGTTTAGCCAGGTGTTCAGAAATTTCATTATTTACAGAAACAGCTGGTACATGACCATCACAAGTTTTTTTGCTAGTAGAAAAAGATTTTACAGACTCATTGTCAGTTTTTTTAATGACTGGAATATGAGGAAGAAAGGAGGAACTCTGTTCAGGTTCTTTTTCTTTATTTTTATGCAGCTTATGGGCAGCATTCTCATTTATACCATAATTATTGATGGCCAAGGTTGAAAATTTTTCCTGCAGGTCAGACACATAGTTTCCTATCCTTGGAATTTCAGACATCTGGTCATTTACTTTTGCAAGAGATAAAACATTTCTGTCCTCAGAAACTGTGTGTTTGGCACTAAGTGCATGGAAATCATTTTTTAGCTTTTTAAACTCATTTTGTAGAGATTTTATTTCACTTTTTAATGAATAATTTTCCTCAATAAGGGGTTTCAATTCACTCAAGGTTTTATGTAGATTGATATTCTTATCTGAGATAGCTCTATGGTCACTCCTTATTTGTTTTTGTTGGCTAAGAACAATATTCAAGGTTTCTTTTATTTTAAAATAAGCCGTATCTTGTACAGAAGAACTTACTTTACAATGCAAGTGCAAATTATTTAATCTATCAATCTCATGGATTAACACATCTCTCAAATGTTTGTCTTTTACAAAATTAAAATCAAGGGTATATTTCAATATTTATTCAGAAGTTTTCTCAATTAATGTATAGACTTCAGGGGAAACAGAATCATTCTTAATTTCAAGAGAAGGATTAATTAAAGAAGTAGAAGTCAAATGTAAAGGTTCATCAAATGATAATTTGCTAATTACATCATTGGGGCTACTCATTAAATGAAGTTGTCTTTTTAAAGGTTTAACTGTTCTTTCACCAGAATCCACAATATTACCTGAAGAAGCTTTGTTATTATACATGCCAACATGTTTATCAAACAAATTACTCACCATGGTAAGGGAGGAAACTTCCCCTGTGCCTTCTTTCTTCTGCTTCCCTGATAAGGATGGGGCTGAGGAGATGGATGGTAGGTTGGTGTCCTGGATTGGACAGGGTGTTGAGCTGTTTGCTGAACATTCTGCTGGTAATGGCTCATCAAGTAATCCCATTTCCACTGTTCCACTTGCAGAGTGCTTTGATTTTGTGTGAAGGAGCTGGGTACCTGATTGGTCTGAGGTTGAGGCTGAGGCTGAGAGGCTGGGAAATGAGGAGTTTGAGCCTGTTTGGGATTTGACGATTCCTGCATCTGCTACCAGAGTGTGTCTACCCTTTCCTTGTACTTCATGCTTTCTGCCTTCAGTACTTTGATGTGACTGGACAGATTGTTTACTTGTTGGGTTAGAGGTATCTTTCTTATTTTTATACCTTTGAGTTAATTTTCCTGATTTATTAGAGGTTTTAATTCTTTCAGAGGTGTTTGGTGAGGGGGATTTTCCACTTTTCTTGCCATTTCCACGTCCTGAAGGTTTTTTGTCAGCTGAATAATTTCTGTGACTTAATTTAGAAGAACCTACAGATTCAGTGTCATTATCCACTTCAATCTCATCCACATGTAAGTTATCCATGCTGCTAGCCAAACTATTGGACATTTAAACTGTTAAAATAGAATCAAAAAAAATTTTAATGATTCAAATTGTTATTTCAAAGAAAATTTATTGAATTTTAACAAAAAAAAATCAATTTTCATCAAAAAATTAATTAATTAACAAAAATGTAATACAAATAAATGTAATTACAATTATTTATTAAGAATTAAAAGTAATTAAAATGGAACCAACCAATAAAGGTTTAATAAGTCAACCAAAATAAGTAATACCAAAAATTAATATAATGGTAATATTGGGACTAAGTACTGAGTACTATTATGGTCAACCAATAAACAAAAAATAATAAAAAAATTAATTTAATAATTTATTAAATATTAACTGTCTTCTAGGACTAAGAGTTTTACTCTATTATGGTCAACTAGGAAAAAAAAATTAAAAAATAATGAACACTTACACTCAGTGAATCAGCAATTAAGCCACAAACACTGTTATTGCAGTAAGAATATAATAATATGAGTGAGAGGCTGAAAGGTTAACTTTCTATAGTGATTGTAAAATCACTTCAAAATAATATATAATTTAATTTAATATAAACCTAAATGATTGAACCCAAGTTTGAAACACGGTCACGGCAAAAGTTTCTTTTTGGCTGGGTGGTCTGTGCGCTATGTCGTTTGTCACAAGGTGGTGTATCGTCGTTGTTGTTTGGAAAGGCTTCCACTTATCAGCCGGTTGTGTAGAAGAAGGAGGAAAACAATGAAGGATGAAGAGGAAGAGGAGGGGATAGGGAAGGAAGGAAAGTAATAAGAGAATTTGAGAGTATTTTTAAGAGAAACAAAGAAACAAGGATTTCTTGGACTTTGACAGAAAAGTGAGGGTTATATTAAAATATAATATATTGAATTTAAGTAAGGTTTTAATTCTCAATGCACGGCAAACACCAATATTATTATTAGACCTTGTCACCGGCCAACCTATGCACAAGGTCGAGGATGTTCCTGCAAGTGAGATAAAAGGTTCAGATACTTCTTCGAAGCACAGAGGGATAGTTCGAGTAAGTGATTCGAAGATGACTGGACAGAAGAACTACTGCTTCGAGTAAGTGATTCGAAGATGACTGGACAGAAGAACTACTGCTTCGAGTTATGTTCGAGAAGGATTCTAATATAATTGATTGGTAGTATTAAAATTCTTAAGATCTGACAAAGGGTTGGAAACTCAACAATCAAAGATTTAGGATTTAGATATGATTATTGAGAAAATAAAGAAAGATACAATAATAATGATTTTCACTTAGATTTTATCACTATTAACTATAAATACGTTTTATAATTTAATTCTAAGGAATGTCGAACCAAAAACCCAGCCCCTTTTATATCGTTTACTCCTCCTCGCATTGACCTCATACTCATCCACCATTCCGCACACCACAAACCATTTAAAATAGATCCGTTACACTTGGACCCTCCTCACTAACATCTGTCAACCCCCTTAATCCTTCACTAACCATTCCGTCCATGCTCACTACCCCTTAATAACCCACAGACATTTTATGAACCTTTTAATGTACTATTATATTAACTATTGCTCTGTGCATCGCTTATTGGAAAAAAGACTAAGACACACTATTGAGAGATTGACTAATTTAGATTTAGAGTTTTAGGCTAGCGCGATTGAATAGCGAGTACACAAAGGAAAGTCGCAGTTGCTATGGAGAGTTGCTTTCTACGCTTCAAGTATGGATTTGAACCCATTAGTATTGATTTAATGAGCTACTTTTGCCTCAAGTGTCACGTGGCGCGTGACAGACCTATTGCAAACCTAAAATATTTATTTACTTTTATTTTTAGATTTTATAAGGCTAATAAAAAATAAAATAAATGTAATATAATTAAAGTTGTATTGAGTTGAGTGTATATAGTAAGTGATGCATTAAAGGGGATTACCCAAGGCTGTTTTATAGACCAAGGGACCCCTGAAGCGCCACAAATCAATAAATACAAAATAGAAATAAGCTAAAACAAAATATAAAAGAGTAGAAATGAAACATGACTATTAAGAGAAAAATATGAAACAATTAACTAAAACCCGTGAGTAATTAACCATTTTCCCACCATAACTTCCCTAAACACTTAATTAAAATAATTATTAACCAAGTAAGTCTGAAACATGAGAACAATGAGTAAAATGATTCAAAACAGACATTATAGTGACATGTAAAGGATTTAAGTAAAACAAATAAAATTATTTTCACACCAAAATTTATGTAATAAATTTAATTCAGTTTAAAGCAATTTTAATTAATTGTTTTAACTATGTAATTAATTCAATAATTAGTTTAAGTGAAACATATAATTAATTTAATGATATTTTTAATTAAAAGTGGGGATTTTAGTACTATGTTATTAAATAAGTATTATAATTTATTTAATAATATTTTTCTGACACAATTTAGGGTCAAAAGAAGCGCCCAATATTATTGTTTAATAAAATATGAAGTTTTATTCAATATATAAATTTAAATAATTAATTTAATTACATTATAAGTCAATTTTACATATATAATTATAATATATGTTTGTAATTAATTAATTATTAATTTTTATTAATAAAATACATAAAAATGCGCTATTATTTGTAGAATATAAAGTATATTATGCTTAATTTAAATGTATAAAAGTTTATATAACAATAAAATTAATATAACACTTATATTTAATAAGATACTTATATAATCTTATTATGCAATAAAATATCAATTTATATACATAAAATACAATTCTTAAACCCTCTTTCAGGTCCAATAAATCAACATATCATTTACTGGGCTCCTGGTATAGCCTGGCTGACTATAATGCAAGTCATGATCCAATGATTTGCAGTTTTGATCTCAATTTTTTTTAAATTGGATTCTGAGCTCTCAAAGACTAGAAAATCGTCCCTTTAAAATACCTATAGCATGTTCAATTCATACTCTTGATTGGGCAATGTGATAATTAAAGGCAGTTTTGGGGTCATTTTCTAGGGTTGCACCACAGAAAGCAGGTATAATGTACTTCCCACTTGCATATGCAGAGTCTGCAAGAAGGTATTGAGATTTGTCAAAGTATGAGTCAGGGGTTTGAGAAATCCTCATTCTTTAGAAGACAGAAGAGTCATGAAATGAGCCAGGACAGCCACTATGAAAAGCAATAAATTTTTTATTGACATCGCATACAAGTTGAATGGCAATAGAGTATCTACAAAGAAGATAAAAAGTTAGTTTATGAAGGATGAGAAATCAGAGAAGATTTTGAAGAAACCTTTTTTTGCGATCAAAATAATGGTTGCCATCATGAGCAGGCTTTTGACTCAAAGGTATAGTTGTGCCATCAACAAATCCTAAACAGCCAGGGAAAGCTTCAGCTTGCATTACTTGAGAGGATTCAAGTCGCTGTTCTTGAGTTGGCCATGCAAGTGTTTGAGACTTGAGGGAAAGGATAGCAATCATACAGTGCTTGGTGTATAATATCACGGTACCATATCCTATGTTAAAGAGATTATCTAAATGTCTCACAGCAGCACTGTTTCCATTTGAGCCAAAGCAACATAGTGCAACAGCAAGTTGGATGGCAGGATTATGCTGTTTGTTATGGGAATTGTTATGAAATATAGGATGATTGGAGATGAGTTGATAAAGTTTGAAGAAAGAATTGGGTGAAGTTTAAATGAGGAATGTTCAGAATGGAAGCCAGATCATATTAGGGATCATGATAAAGATTTGGCCCCCTGGTAATGATGTAACGCTTTTTGGAAAGAAAACACATATAAGCTAAAGCATCTTCCAAATCAGAGTCAGATTTATAGTAAAGAACTAAAAGAAAAGTAATATAATTCATTGTTGAGTGAAGTAGCTTCCTAGTAGAGAGGTGTTTCATTGTTGCCGGTGGAAGGGTTATGTGATGAGGGAAGTGGGAATTCACCGCCAAATGTGCAGTTGGGTTGTGTAGATAGAAAAAAAACTTAAGTGTTTGCCACCAAAATTAAGTAGCATAGAGTGAGGAAAGACTTAAGGATGGAATCAGCAATTATGAGTCATGTGACTTTCTTGCAAATCCATCATGGATGAGATGAGTTTGGGATCAGGAATTAGGAATGGAAATTGGGGTATAAGAGGCGGGATAATGCATTATCTTGGATTCCTTATCCACTAGCCCCGGGGCTAGTGCATAAGAATCTTCCGTAATTAATAATGTCTGATCCTGGAAAAAAAAATTCCTGATCCCTAATTGCGGATCCCTGAACTTTGATACCCCCTAATGTTGATGATATCTATCCTTCACCCAGAATTAGCTCTATACATGCTACCTTACAAGGTGCTAAATATATCAGCTGTTTAGATGGTAATAAAAGATATCACCAGGTACATGTTGAGAATAATTCTCAGAATTTTCTGCTGATTTCCACTCATATGGGTATTTATAAGTATGTTAGGATGCCATTTGGCCCCAAAAGTTCCCATTCAGTTTTTCAAAAGGTTATGGATAACACATTCTATCTGGAAATAATTGAAGGATGGCTGATGGTTTAAATTGATGATATCATCATATTCTCTAAAACATTTGAGGACCATATCAACCACCTGTGTAAAGTGTTACATAATATGGATGAGATACATATGACACTTGCCTTGGAAAATGAAAATTTGGTTCTCATTACTTAAAAGTGCTTGGTCATGTTGTTTCAGGTTTTCAGATATGTGTTGACCAGAACAAAAAGGCAGCCATACAACAGGTGAAAGCTCCTACCACAGTTAGAGAGTTCAAGAGTTTTTTGGGAATTTTTGGTTACTATAAAAATTATATTAAAAATTATCAAGTCATAGAATTACCCCTTACTCAATTAACTAGGAAAGATGTTGCTTTTGTCTTAAACAGTGAAAGAAAAAGAGATTTTGACATTATGAAACATTGTTTGATGTCAGAACTAATTCTTGCTTTGCCTGACTATATTAAACCATTTGTTTTATACACTGATTCCAGTTTTATTGGTTTTGGTGATGCTCTCCATCAAAAATAAGTTATGAATTATAGAGTATCAGAATTAGTAATTTGTTATATTTCAAGAACCTTGAGAAATAGTGAATAGAAAATCGGTGCCACTCAGCTGGAGTTTTTAGCAGTAGTGTGGGCTCTAGAGAAGCTACATTAATATCTGGATGACCAGAAATTTGAACTTGTCACTGACTGCAGTGCAGTAAAATCCCTCTTAAACTTGAAAACACTTAACAGACATATGTTCATATGGCAGCTAGCTGTTCAATAATACAGAGGGAGGATGAAAATAATTCTTATGGCTGGTATTTCTCACTATAATGTGGATATTTTATCATGGTTACCTTTTCCAAAGGATTACTCAAATCCTGCATATGTTCATGAAAATAAAATAGTTCACATGCATGGGGTATAGGTGGTTGATATGGGGGAAGAGCTATTACAGCTTATTCTGGATTCATATGATAAGGACACTGACTTAAAAAAGTTACGTACTATATTAAGTGATACAAAGAATGCTTCAATACAAGCATTAATTGAAACACACTTTCCAAAGTACCAGAAGGCTTTGGAAAAAGGTAAATTCTCAATTGATGAAGGCTACCTCTATTATAGAAGAAAGTTGAGTAATTTTATTGTTATTCCTCTTTCTATGAAAGAGATCATCGTGAAAATTTGTCATGATGACATGTTAGCTGGAAATTTTGATCTTGAGAAAACAATGATCAGAAAAAAGAACACTTCTTGGTGGGTTAATTTGTCTTAAGACACCAAAATATATGTTGAATCCTGTGATTCATTCCAGAAATCAAAAATATTGACTGGAAAAAGAGCTGGATTAATGTAACATATTGAATCTCCTGATGCACCATGGTAAAAAATAAACATGGAATTTGTAACAGGATTACTAATTTCTGGGAAAGACAGCTATAACTCTTGCTTGGTTATTTTGGACAGATTCACAAAAATGTGTAAATTTATCCCTAATCACAAGGATTTTTCAACCAATGAATTAGCTTTTTTGTGGTGGTCTCATATGTATAATACTGCTGGTTTTCCAAAAGCCATATTCTCTGACAGAGACCCTTAATTTATTTCTGAATTTTGGATGTCTCTGATTGATGTTTGTGGTTGTGATCTGAAACTTTCTATTTCCCATCATACCCAGACTGATGGATTGGCTAAAGATTGACTCAGACCTTAGAGGATATGATAAGAAGGTATTGTAAGCTTGGCCTTGAGTATAAAGAGATTGACAGATTCACTCATGATTGGACTACCTTACTTCCTGAGTTGGAATTTTCTTATAATAGCACTGTTCATTCTGTTATTCAGAAAAGGCTTTTGAGCTCTGGCTTGGATATGTTCCAAATACTCCAGCCTGAATTCTCAATAATAAAATATCTAAATTGGATTTACATCCTGGTGTAAAATATTTTCTTCAAATGCAACAACTTTTCAGAAGTGATGCTCAAAAATGTATTGAAAAAATCTTTTGAATATGAGAAGAAGAGGTGGGAAAAATCCCATAAAGAATACATTTCTAATAAGGGTGATGAGGTGTTGATTTCTAAAGTCCACTTCAATTTAAAAGGTAGTAACAAATTAAAAGACACATTTGTAGGACCATTTGTTGTCAGAAGAATTGTTGGTGATAATGCAGCTGAAGTTATCTTGTATTCTCCATATGACAGAGAACATCCTGTTTTTCCAATATCTCTTCTCAAACCTTACACATACAATAGTGATTTATTTCCAAAAAGGAGGGGAAGATCAAAAATGACCCCTAAGGAAATCACTGAGACAGCAGAAATTTATTAGATTTTAAATGACAGAATAGTTATTGCTGAAAAAGGTACTGAATACTTATTGAGATTCAAGAATAAATCTTCTGAATAGGATTCTTGGAGACCTGGGAGAGAGATATCTAATATTTCTACTCTGAAAAATAAATATAAAAAGAAAAAATCATAGCATTTTTTTTTTTCTTTTAGAGTGAGAGAGTGTCAGTCAGCCTGCTAGACTTACCCAGAAAAATAATTATTTACTGGGATGAAGCCACACCTTTTTTATTTCTTATTTTACTATTAGTTATAGTATATTTACTTTAAAATTACTTGTAATAAATTAACTAATTACAATAAGTAAATTAAGTAAATCTTTAAAATTAATATTAATGTCCCTTATATTTTTTATTTCCTAACACCGTGCTCAATGACAGGTTAAAAGAAAAAAAATAATACTAAAATATAATAAATAAATAAATAAAAAAATTCAAATTAATTATTTAAAAGTGACATTTACAGATTCTTTGAAATAAATCAAATAATTTGACATATACTTTAAATACATTATTTTAATACACTCTTTATAGAACAACATTAATATTTGCAATATTTTATTCTGGAATTTTATTTTTCTCTCATACTCCTGTATATAGGATTATTAGCTCCGTAGTTTCTCTCCCTTTTGCCTATATAAGGCCTCCCATTTTGGTTGTTTTGAAGCATCTTTTATTTAAACACAATTTATTTAATTACCAACAATAATATTTTTATTACTACTACTTATTTCTTTAGTACTTTCAGCTGCCTAATTATAATCCATCTAAGTATAATAATAATATAATTATACCTTTTAATTGAGTAATAAAACATAAATATAATCCTCTATGTACCTTTACTTTGAAATTGTTGAATATTCACCTATCGCCACCATTGGACCTCTTTCAAAATCTTCAATACCATTGGGAACCATTGAAAAAGATCCTAAAAATCAATATGTTTTAATGTGTTGGGAGAGTAGGCAATATTTTAATATTCAATGTTTTGATGGCTTGAAAATTGATGGTTGGATATTAAATTTTTATGTTTATTTCATATTAAGCAAGAAGATTAAGGCTTAAAATAGATGTCTGATTATGTCTAGTAATTTTGGGGACATAGAAGTTTCTTTAAATGTTTATTGGGTGGATTTTATAGATGAAATTTGGGATTATATTGGATTATTTTCAATTTTTGTAAACTTTTTGTTATCTCTGGAAAGGCCAGAAGATTGTGATGATGATGATTAGATGATTCTCAAGGAAGCAAAACATTTTTTTTGAATGGAAGAAGAAGGCAAAAAGAAGACATCCAAATCTACAAAATAAGTTCTCCAAATAAAAGTCAAGAGTTAACTTTTTTTTAAGAATAAAAATGACAAATTTGAAAAAGGATCTTGTGAATGAATAATTTTTTTGCGCTGAGAGTTATGATGATTTTTTCTGAAGGATGGAATTTACCATACCAGATGTGGCTTCAGGCTCTTTAATGCTTTTTATGTTTTCTCAAGTAGTTTTAATTGTCTTTTCAAATGAAGAGTTTACTCTTTAGGGGCACCAGGAGTGCTTAAGAATAGCTCCAAAATGAGGATAAACTACTTTGAATTTTTTATTTAGAATAACTCCAAAATAAGAATAAACTACATATTTTTTTTAATGAAGAGTAACTCCAAAATGAGGATAAATTACCTACCATTTTTTATGAAGATCAAATCAAAAATTAAGATAAACTACCCACCATTGTTTTTGAAGATTTCTTCCAAAATGAAAATAGACTACTTTACTATTTCTTAAAGAAAACTTACTCTGCAAACAGTAGAAACTAATAAATATCATTGAAAATATACAATCATCAAATTTCAAATTTCAAAAAAAATTTATGGTGAAGATGTGTGTAGGAATATAATTATTTTTGGTAAAAGTATTCATAGGGGAACCTTCTAAATTTAATATTTGCAAGTTTGGGGGTAATTGATGGGCTGGATACTCTATACACAATCACCCCACAATGTTTGTTAACATATTTTCCCTTTTTCTTGTTGAATTCTGGCTTTGTTTCTGTTACATAGAGAGTCGGCTAAGACTATAAACTGTATCAACATGACATCAGTCAATTACACTCATTTGAAGCCAGACCCAAGGATTTTTATATATTTCATTTTTGATTTATGAAATTTAATTTTTGAATTTTTACGTTAGAAATTTATTTCATTTTCATCTTAAAATTATTAAAATTAACTTTTTTTAGAGATAATTATCACTGGTACTCTCCAATCATTTTTACAAATTGGAGGGAGCCCATCCAGTGATCATTTCTAATTTTTTTATTATCACCGCACAATATGGGAGGGGGACTTGCTAGCAAGTCCGCAAACTTTGACTCAAATTCGCCAAGATTGAACACACATTAAGCTATTGACAAAGGAACCATACAATCAGGTATGAACACCACTCAACGGAACAGTTTTACATCGGTGTTCAAGTAGAGTTCAGTATGGGTTCAGTATGAGTTCAGTCTGAGTTCCATCTGAGTTCTGTCTGAGTTCAGGTTGGGGACTTTCTAGCAAGTCCACCCCCTATATTGCATTTTCAAATTTTTTAAAAATCATTTATAATTACTTTTAATTTCTTTTCTTGTGTATCCCACATCAAGGTGCGCTTGGATGTGGGTATGATGTCAGGGTTACAGCTCATCAAATGGCTGGGGGACATCTTATATATATATATTAAATTTTAATTTTGAATTTCATAGCATCTTTAACATTAATTTCATTTAAATTTTCTAATTTTTAATTAAATATTTTCTATTTCAAAATTTTTCTACTTAAAATTAATTAATTAACTAAAAAAAACCAAAAATTTAAAAAATAAATAAAAATAGAAATAAAAAATAAAAAATGAAAAAAAATAAAAATAAAAATAAAAATAAAAATAAAAATAAAAATAAAAATAAAAATAAAAATAAAAATAAAAATAAAAATAAAAATAAAAATAAAAATAAAAATAAAAATAAAAATAAAAATAAAAATAAAAATAAAAATAAAAATAAAAATAAAAATAAAAATAAAAATAAAAATAAAAATAAAAATAAAAATAAAAATAAAAATAAAAATAAAAATAAAAATAAAAATAAAAATAAAAATAAAAATAAAAATAAAAATAAAAATAAAAATAAAAATAAAAATAAAAATAAAAATAAAAATAAAAATAAAAATAAAAATAAAAATAAAAATAAAAATAAAAATAAAAATAAAAATAAAAATAAAAATAAAAATAAAAATAAAAATAAAAATAAAAATAAAAATAAAAATAAAAATAAAAATAAAAATAAAAATAAAAATAAAAATAAAAATAAAAATAAAAATAAAAATAAAAATAAAAAAATAAAATAAAATAATAAAATTTTACTTTAAATTTTCTTTATAATTTTAGTTTATTACTTTTATATTCTTTATTTTTTTTCACAGGGAACAGGGTCTTATTGAGTGCAACATCTTTTGCATTCTATCTCAAGATATGCTGTCAGTCCTCCAAGGCTTTAAACTGGCTAATTTTCAAGAATTTTTCAAGACTTTAACTTTTTGCTACTTTGGATCTGTTAGTCCTCTAAGACTTTAAACAGGCTGTTTTTCAATACTTCCATTAATTTTTTTTTTTGAGTAATGAAGTTAAATATTATTTCTTCAAGAATTATATTTTACGTACCCATCAAGTACTCAAACTTACATTATTTCAATATGGTTAGTTCTTTTAAGACTTTAACTTGACTTTTCATTCATTTCTTTTAGTCCTCTATGACTTTAATCTAGGTGTTTTTCAAGATTTCTTCAAGATTTGAATGTGTTTCTACTTTGGAACTGTTAGTCCTCTAAGACTCTAAACTGGCTGGTTTTCAAGATTTTTTCAAGACTTTAATTCGTTGCTACTTTGGATCTGTTAGTCCTGCAAAACTTTAAACTGGCTGGATTTCAAGATTTTGTCAATTTATTTAGCTTATTCCTTTTTAGATCTGCTATTCCTTCAAGACTTTAAAATGAGAATTTATGAAGATTTTTTTCATATTTATATGGGATCTGTTAGTCCATAAAGACTTAAAACTGAATATTAAAGAAGTTTCAAGATTTTATGGTTGATCATTCTTTGGTCCTCTAAGACCTTAAACTGGAAAATTATGTGTTTAATAAAAATTGTGCTGGAAATGTGTTAATGAAAAGATGGAAGGGTCCTAAGAATCCTATATTGGATTATCAATTCAGTTAATACTATTGGTGTTGGATTTTTTATGGTGAAGGATGAGTTGGAATTGGTCCACTATTAACTTAATCTGGCAATTCAATAATTTTTATAAAAATTATAATGAATGATTTACGAAATCCTGGTCCACCACAACCTTAAACTCGAAATTCAATAATTATCTGGACAATTTTTATGAATGATTTATAAAATTCTGGTACTCCATGACCTTAATCTTGAAATTAAATCATTTTAATAACAATCTTATTAAATGATTTAAAAAAGCCCGGTACATCATGACCTTAAACTGGAAATTCAATCATTTTTTGAGCAATTTTAGTTAAAGATTCACAAAAGCTTGGTCCACCATGACCTTAATCTAGAAATTCATTCATTTTTTTGAATGATTTTAATGAAAGGTTTACAAAACCCTGGTCCACCATGACCTTAAACTGGTAATTCAAACATTTTTTGGAAAATTTTAATGAAAGATTTACAAAAGCGTGTTCACCCATGACCTTTAAACTGGAGTATTAAATGCAAACTTAATTCATTTATTTTACTTATCACTGGTTCACCAAGACATTAAACTGGAAATTCAATAATTATTTTTTTGGTCAATTAAACTAGGAGACTCAAATAAATCATCAAATTTATCACTAGCCACCAAGACTCTAAAATGGTACTCAGTGTTTTGGAAATATCAGTCATTTTTGGATGTTAGTATATGCTAAAAGTTTCAAAAGGAAAAGGACCCCCACTTTTTTAGATGGAATGATGTTATATGGATCATTAGAACAGGATTTAATAATAAAATTTATGGTGCAAGAAAGTGTCTGGAAAAAAGATGAAAAGAGCTGAAATGTATGATGATTAAAATTTTTTAAAGAGTTGGAAATTTAATTGAATGTTGCGATTCTGAATAATAGAAGAAGCATACAATCAGGATTCAGTGGGTCTCTTTGGTAGACTATTTTAGGTGAAGCTTGGAGGACCTTATGGCAATAATGGAATAGGAGTATTTAGCTCAGGGGGAAGCCCAATAGGAATGGAATCAAAAAGTATTTGGCTAATTAGGGAGGCCTTCTCTCTCATGCTGTGAAAATAATGGTGACTGGTAGAGGGGATTCTGAAAGTATTCAAACCTTGCTCTCAGTAGTGCAATCATCACAAGGAAAATATGGTTTATTATATGTTTATTTCAATTATGAAAATTAAAAGACAATAAAAAGAATTAAATTGACCATACAACAAAATTTATGAGCACTAAGATAATTAGAGTATTAAATTTAAAAGAAGAAAATATAATCAAAATAAATAATCTCATTGGAATCTTTCAGACATCAAGTTATCCAAAGCACTATAAAAAATTGGAAGAAAAATGAAATTTATTTTTGAAGAATATTATGAAGATGTTATGATCCATTATTAAGATTATTGTTTTTGGGAGAATGGGGACATTCTGTATTAGAGGGATGATGTGACATTCCAAATAAGGGTAGGCCTTATGGTGTCAATTTTCATGGATTATGTTATTTTCTGCACTTTAGACTATTCTAGGTTTATGGGGTCTATATAGATATTTTCATCAAAAAAAAAATTCAATATGGATTTATTTATTATTGGAAAATGTGGTCAATTTTTGAATGATATCTAATTTTAATAGAAGAATAAGGTTTTTATTCATTTGGAAATTGTCTTGTTGGATTTTTGAAGTGAATCTCTGTCAGCCAGGTTACTAGACTGACCCAGTAAAATAATTAATTATCTTACTGAGATGAAGCCACACGTTTTAATCCTTATTAATAATTGATTATTTACTAACTACTTATGTATTACTTACAACTAACTAGCTAAGTACAATAAGTAATGTAAATAATTAATAAAACTAAGTAATTGTCACACACATTTTTACTCCCTAACACTGTGCTCAATAATACAGATGAGAGGGAATAAAAATAGTATTAAAAAATATAAAAAATATAAAAGGAAGAAACTTTTCTAATTCCTTTATTTAGATTTTGTTGAATCTCCATTTTAAATCAAATGTTTTTTGTACTAAATGTGACGGACCAAGGGATTCTAATTTTTATTTCAAATAAAATGATACCTTTTATTTATGCACTATTTAGTATATCTTTTATTATTTCACATACACTCTTTATTTAGTTTCTTTTTTCTCACACCCTTGTATCAGGTGGTGTTAACTCCATGTCTTTATTTCTCACATATTTGCCTATAAAAGGCCCTCTCTTTTTGTACTTTTCATTCATTACTCACTTACTTATATTATTAAAACAACTACTGCATTTAAATATTTATTAGTATTAATTATTGTTTTTAGTACTTACAAATACGTAGTTCTAACTCAGTAATTATAATAATAATTAAAATTCTACCTCTTATTATTGAGTAAATAATCTTTAAGATAGGAAAATATGTACCTGAGTTTGAATCCCTTATAAATTGTTGTTACCGCCCTTGTACTTCCCTATAAAACCTTCTAGACTTGAAAGAGACCCTGACAATATCTATCTTTTGGATATTCTCTGGGGCTTTCTTAGGTTTATTTTTGGATGATTAGAAGCTATTTTCTGGATTTTCAGGCTGGATATTTAAAATTTTGGAAGTTTATTATTATCATTGGATAGCCAATATTTTTCTCTATCTTTAATGTCTTGATGGTCTTTTATCATATTTTACTGTTTTCTTAAAGTTTTATTTGATTTAGTATTTTTTAGTATTATTGGTGGATGTGGCGTGCTCATGGAATGGCCTCAGAGCTCTGGTGATTTTTTGGTGAAAAAGCGAAGTGTACTGGAAAAATTCTGTCACTATGGCAAAATTTGGTCATGGTGGAAAAATTATTTCACAGTGAAAAAATTAGCTCAATCTGGAAAAATTTGTTCATTATGGAAAAAAGAGCTCATTTTGGAAAAATAAGCTTGCAATGGGAAAAAAAAATTTCTCTGTTAAAGTTTGGTCACTGTGGTAAAATTTGGTTATTGTGGCAAAATTTGGTTAGTAAATTGATTATGCTACTAGATCATTGAACTATTGTAGAATATATGCATGAAGGGTATCATTAAGAAGTTCAGGAGAAGTTGAATCATGGGAGAAGGAGAATGGCTTAGTCCTTTACTTATTTTTAACATTTTAATTTTGAGTATAAGGGTCTTTTTTATAATTTAACAATATTTAACATAACTTAACAATAACTTATACCAACATCAAGATATACGGTACCAGTGGATAGCTCTCATCCTTGGTAACTCAAATCTATCTTTTTCTTTAATAAATTCATAGAATATAAAAACATTTAAATAACTTTCTCTTAAAATATCATTTCTCTGCTGTAACTTTTTTTTGAAATTTAGTTTTATTTTAGTTTGAACAGGTCCCTATTATCCCAAATTCAACAAATCTAAATTTTTCAACAAGTTTTTTCCATATTAAGTAGAGGTTATAGCTTAGTTGATTTTGAACCCTTATTTAAATTAAAGGGACAGGGTTTTCTTTGGTTTATCTAACTCCCTTGGATTCTGCTTACAGCAAGGTGACTGTAAGAGTCTTTCTAGCGTTGTGGTAGCCTAAAGTTTAGTACGGCACCTAAATATGTAAATGGAGTTATTACAGCGTGCAAGATTGGCGTTATTATTTTTTTATATAAAAGGGTTTTATTTAATTAATTGGAGTTTAAAATATGAAGAAATTGGTCACGAGCGAATGCCTACACAAATACAATTTATTTTGCGGAGAAAACTTATTTTTATGGTCTAAAAAACTTATAAGTATCAAGTCAAGTCACTCAAGAACCTTGGGAAATTTTCCCAGAATTTTTACTATTTTTCTTATATTTTTAAATGAATTTTAAAGTTTTATAGAAATATTTACGTTTTCAAAAATTACTTAACTTTGATGAATTTTCACGGGGTAATTAGAGCTGCGCAGACTACGAAAATTAGTTTGGTATGTAAAGGGGAAGTAGCTCTATTATGTGTAATTTTTCTAGATTTTTTATTATAGTTTTAAGGTTCTAATTGAGTCCGTACGGGCTCCGGATTGACTCTGGGAGAGCTCTGGAGGGGAAAACTTAGGCACGTGACTAGGAATACTTAAGCGCCTCTCAAACTCGAAATTGAGGGGGGGACACATCATACAGCTTAATCATTAACCACCACAGTCTCATTTTTTATTACTCAACAAATTAAATAAATTTGTTATACCCTTATAACTTTATATTTTATATATAACATTTTAGAAATACTACTCAACAATTAAAATAACATTTCATACAGGGTATCTTTAGAAAGGTCTTCATCGCTGGGACTTGATTATTGCTGTCTCATAAAAATTCAAATTATTATAAAAACATAAAAGTCAATCTTTTCAGATCTTTCACTGGTACACCTTAATTGTTGTTATCAGTATTTCTTTATCAACAGCCACGATCATTTAATCTCAATAAGCGTTAATTATTTTAGAGTTTCATTATTTTTTATCAATCAGATCTAAGTAGATTGGTTAGCTTAGTGATTTAGAACACCTACTTTGTTATTTTTATTGGTAGGACGGGGTTTTCAGCTAAATCCATATATCTCCTCCGGATTCTGCTTACAGCAAGGCGACTGTAAGAGTTTACCTTACCATAGCGTGTATAAAAATTAAAATTTATATTGAATAAATTATTTTAAAAAAATTCAGTTTAAATTGATTTTTTGTTATATTATGTAGTATTTTAAATTGATTTTATTTTATTTATTTTATTATATTTAAATACACTCATTTTACTTGATTCATTAACTCAAATTAAATTAAATCAAATTTTATTGTATTGTGTTTTATTTTATTATATTGAGTTGTATTTTATTATCTATTATATCATTTTATCTTATTTTATTGCATTTTATTACATTTATTTTCAAAATATATAATAATGATTTATTTTGTTTTATCTCATTTTATATCATTTGTATTTATCTTTTTTTAATTCTAGCTATTATACCCATCCATCTGTCCTTTTTATATTCAATTACATTATAATAATCTCAATGTCATTTAAGTTATTTTATTAAATTTATTAGATGCTGTTGTATAGCCATGTAGAAGCATTAATTTGGTTAAAATTGGCTGGTGAACTCTGATGTATGGTCTTATATCAGAGCTCACAGGCAAAAAATTGGATGTGGTTCTCTGATTTACAGCCATACATCAGAGTACACATGCATAAAAATGGTTAGTGAACTCTGATGTAAAGCTGTAGACAGATTTCACATGCTCAAAATTGAATGTGGTACTCTGATGTATGTCCATTGATCAGAGTACACATGCATAAAAATGGTTGGTTAAATCTGATTTAAAGCTTTAAATCAGATTTCACATGCTCAAAATTTATTATTGGTACTCTGATCTATGGCTGCAGATCAGAGTAAAAAATGCATGAAATTGTGTTGTGAACTCTGATATATATGTTTAAATCAGAGCTCACCAGCTAATTTTGAGAATTCAAAGACTGTTATTTGCATGTTTAATATCACCTTTTGAAATAATATAAGATAATAAAGATTAAATTAAGTCTTAAGGGAATAAAATATACTAAAATAAAACAAAAATAAAATACAATAAATAGAATAATAGTAACTGAAATGAAATGAAATATAATATAATATAATACAGTATTATATAGTATGATAGAATAAAATAAAGCAAAATAAGATCAAATAGTATAAAATGAAGCAAATTAAATATTTTTTTATAAGGCATCATAAAAATTGAAGAAAATTTTTAACTCATTAAGAAACATTATCAAAAAAATTAAATTTTTTCATGAGCTAGGTTTTTTAAATGTAGTTGAAAGAATATAGATATACTAATGCATTGAGAATATACTTCAGACAGATTTTGAAGCCTGATAAGCTGTTTATCAATATATATTGGGTTAAATAAAATACTTTGTCATGAATAGGGCTCTTAAAGTTCTCATTTAAAAAAACTGAATATAAATGAGTTTAGTAGGTTTTTTATTCCCAGATACCTATGTACTTAAATTCAAAGCTTATCATTTACAGCATATACAATTTTATTCATTGTTAAAACTTTTTTAAAAAATTCAAAGACATTAAATATGTTTTATTTTTAAGTTAACTTTAATAAAGCTCAGGATGAGATTTTCATTGGGAGTTCAACCAGAGATCAATCAAAACTGAGATTAACCTTGTGATAAGATATTAAAAAGATTTTAAAGATATGATTCTATCAACTTAATGTTTAAAAAATAATTTTGCTATGGCAATAGAAGGATTAACATTAAAACAATATATTTATAAATTGTATTTGCATTTATTGAAAATAAATTAAATTATTTTTTTTAGATGATTACATAACAATTAAAAGTTGAAGCTCAGATTTAAAACATTTAAAAAGGTCTTGTATGAAATTTCAAGTGGAAATTTATGGAGATTAGGAACAACATCTGTAACTGAAAATCAGCACACTATAGGGTATTAAAATTAAATACTGTGTTCCCAAACTTGGGTTCAAATATGTGGAATAATAATTAATTATAGATTTTATTTATTGTAAATGCCTTCTTTTAATTGTTACTAAATATCTTTGAGATTTTTGAGCTTTACTGTAGTTTTATTTTTCTCAAAATATTTTTTAGATAATAAAATTTGACTGATTTTTCAAAGATATGTATAATTATTATTGTCATAAAATGTAATTATTAAAAAGAAGGAATTTTTTACTATGTATTGATTAATTTCAATATTTCATTACTCTTGATTTTTTTCAATTTTATTACTGATATAAGTAGTAAAAACTTATGTATCTTGAATTAGTTAAGATCTATACAAAGCCTTAAACTAGAATTTAATTTCAGATAAATTTAAAATGGAGGTCTCCACTTTAGTATAACAGGGTGAAGAATTTAAGCCCATAAATCTGTATTCATATGATCGAAAGAAAGCTGCTTCTGTGGTAAGAAATATAAGATTAAGGTGAATTCTGATGTTTGGTGACACAATAGCATCCACCCTCTTTTTTTAAAAAGTCTTATTTTGATTTTTTACTGCTTTTTCTAATTTTCTCACTCTTACTAGCACTTTTATATGCAATCATATTTTCTCAACAAATGTTTTTCTACCTTCCTTTTGCCTTTCTCTTTTCTTTCCTCCTTTTTCTTTCACTCCCTATCCCACAAATCTTAACCTGTTTCTTGTACCATAAAAGTTTTCCCCACTACTTCCAATATTGTTCAATCAACAGTCAAAACCATTCTGATCCCTTTTTCTCTCCTCTATTATATTGATGGCCACTTTAAACCCATTTTACTTCCCTCTCTACCCCTTTTTTCAACCCATATCTGCAATTTGTAGCATAACTCTTTGGAATTTTCTACACTTACCCTCCCATAAATCCCCTTTCATTTCATTCTTGGATAATTCTCTTTTTCTCTATGAGCTATAACAGGCATAAAGGTCTGGGGAAGTGATAAATAGTGATGGGAAGAAATGGAAAGCAGCTGGGATGCTTTTAAAGTGTTAGAGAGTATTTGAAAGTAGAAGAAAGGGTTTCAAGTAATGGAAATAATTTTGTTGAGAGAATAGAAAATAAATTTTTAACAGGGGATAAATATTGAAGAAAATTTTTTATGCAAGACAGAAGGAAGAAATGGAGAGGTAAGTAATAGTGTTCTACAAAATAAAATAATAATAAAACATGAGAAATATGTTTAATGGCATGGAAACAGAAATGGAATCAACACAAAAGAACAAATTGAAATCAAACAAACCATTTTTATACTATTCATTCTTATTAAATTTAATCTTATATCTTTCTTTTTTCTTATTTGAAGATAAAGGGTTAAAATATTGTAAAAAATACTATTAAATGCATATAATTTTTATTTATTGAATATAAAAAAGAATAGATATTTATATTACACTGCACAACCTAGGGGGTGGACTTGCTAGCAAGTCCCCAACCTGAACTCAGATGGAACTCTTACTGAACTCATACTGAAACCATACTGAAACCTACATGTTAATCCACCTAAAACTGCTCTTCTGAGTGGTTTTTATCCCCAATTTTATGATTCCTTTTTCAATAGCTCAAGTTGTTTTTAATCTGTGGTGAGTTTGAGTCCAAGGTTGCAGACTTGCTAGCAAGTCTGCCCCCCTTATTGTATGGTGTAAGAGCTCAACTTTATCACCAAAGTATTATTCCATACATTTTTATATGTGTTTTACATTTTTCAAGTATTTAAAAAATTAATAATGGTTAATAAAAGCTTTTTGAATAATTAGAATTTAGTTTTTGGTTCAAACTCTTACTGGGGAAGTTTAATGGAAGGCATTAATTCCCAAAATATTTTTCTTGATTGATTAACTATAGTGCCTTATAATTTAAGAATATATTAATGATTAAGGAAAATTATTTGAACATTAGGGATCACCTTTCTTTCAATTTAAATTAGGTTGTCTCTAGTTTTACATGCAACAAAGTATAAAATTATTTTAATCATTTTGTAGATTTCCAGACTGGCTTAGCTGTGGGGAAAGATGATTTCAACATAATATTACAAAATTGTGTTTTTAATGCTTCAACACTGTTTCAAAAAATGATCACATGTAATTCAATAAATAATCAAGATAGCTTCATCAGAGGTTCAATGTATTTTCTGACTTTATTCCTTATTTTTTTCATCACTACCTCAATGAATGCTCAATTAGATATGAATTTAGGTTCAAGGTTTCAGAATTGTGAGCAAGTCCACCCCCTATATTATGTGGTGTTAATAATAGTTTCAATTTTCATTATTTTTATTTTTATTTTTATTTTTATTTTTATTTTTATTTTTATTTTTATTTTTATTTTTATTTTTATTTTTATTTTTATTTTTATTTTTATTTTTATTTTTATTTTTATTTTTATTTTTATTTTTATTTTTATTTTTATTTTTATTTTTATTTTTATTTTTATTTTTATTTTTATTTTTATTTTTATTTTTATTTTTATATTAATATTAATATTTATATTTATGTTTATATTTATATTTATATTTATATTTATATTTTTATTTATATTTTATTTATATTTATTTTTTATTTTCATTTATTTTTATTTATTTATCTTAATTATTATTTAATTTTTTGTCAGCTTCACAAAGCTTCACTGACTTGACTGTGAGTTTTAAAAGGTTGTGAGTTTTTTGACAAAATAATTTTTTTTTCTTGGCAAAAAATAATTTGCTCATTTAAAAGGGCTGGGGGTCTGTCTGGGTCACTCCATTTTTGAAATTTTTTTGCGAGACGAACTTTTTTTATAGTCAATATTTCCGCAACCTTTCTTAAATTAGCTGTATTTCTTATCTTCCCGCACTCTTCTCCATCTACTTGTTCATCACATGTCTATCTTTTCTGCTTTTCAGTTTTCTTTCTTTCCCTATATCACGCAACTTTGGGCCATTGAATTTTTTTCTTTCTACCCTTAATTTCCATTTAATGGTCAGGGGAGCTGAGTTTTTGAATAGCAGAACGGATATTTTATTTTGAGCTGCTCGTGCCTTTCATGATCAATGTTCTATAAAAGCATACACGTTTAGAAGCATTGAAAATAAAATATCATTCTTATATAGTCATGTAGCCGTGGCAGAGAGGATTTCGTGCTTGGAGAGCAGACTGAACACATTGGCTTCAATTGACATTTTACCTGAGCCAAGAAGTTTATCCTTGTACTGCTATTTCAAAAACGCTTGCTGGTTTTCAAAATAATAATAATAATAATAGTAATATGCACACTCTTCCTGTGCCATGATGTGCTTGCATATCAGCTGACCTTCCACATCCAAGCACATTTTCGCGGGCGGTGGAGGTATTATCATTACTATTATTTTGTGAAAACCGCAATCCTTTTGGAATTGGCAGTACTACCTGAAGGGGCTCGAGACGCGGCACTTGCTCAGGGAACTGAGTAGAATAGCGCCTAACCACATGCCCAATCATTATAAAGGCGTTTGAAATCCTCATGGGCCAGGCCCGGAAACGCAGGCTTCAATGTATTCAATTTACCAATAAGCTGAAAAATATAGGCTTGGAATTATAGAAGAAAGTGAGTAGACCCACCAAATTTCAGCGTATAAATATATATCATTTTTTATCTGTAACATTGTTGCAAGGAACAAAAATGACTTCAAGGCAAAGCTATTCATGATGGAATATGCATGCATTTCCATCCTTTCTCTATCCATAATTCTATTTCAAATTTCTAATGGGAAGCCAGCACTGTGGACATAAATGCGTCGCACCAGGTCAAAGACCGAATTTAAGTGCCACAGCAAGCGGATGGGACAAGGAAATGCACATGAGCATGTGTGTGTTTAACATTTTTTTAAGAGAAAAGGACATTAAAAAGCTTCAGATTATGTTTTTGGATTCTTTTCAATGGCTGAGGTTCCGACTGCTGCGCCACTTTTAAGGTATTCAAACTTGTTGAATAAGGTTTCGTGCTAAACAGATTAGTTTATTTGATCAAAGAATTTAGCAAACTCAAAAATTTTGCTCAATTGTCTGCTAAGCTTACAATCAATGGAAATTGTTTCTCGTTGACTGACCAAAATGAAATTTATCAGCCATGCAACACTGATTTTTCTCTTCATTCACACAACATGACTTCTTTAGTTTTGAATCCTAATAAAATTGCCTCTAGCAACTTTTATTTTTCTCCTATACAAAACGGGATACAGGGTGATTTTTGGGACGTCTTGGCAGCATCTATACAGTTTATAGGCCATCCGCCACAAACAGTCGCTGGACCCGTGCCATTTGGTGTTGAATCTTCATTTCCTAACTCTTCGGTCGGTGATTTTAAAGGTTCAAATGAGTATCAAAAAATCAGTGTTACTCAAAATGAACGGTCAAAAATTCAAAATGCGAATAAGACGATGTTTTCCAATTTTAATCCGCCAAGAAGAATTAAAAGAAAAAAATCTAGCCAAGATGGAGAAAATTTAAAAAACCCCGAACGATGGAGAAAAAAAAGACAAAAAATGACTGATTATTCCGAATTATGCGTCAAGGCTATTGCACCTTCAGACCCTAAAAGGTTTAAGTGTCCCCATTGCCCCCGCCATTTCAATCGCCTGTCTAACATGATGGAGCATAAATCATTGCATGACATGTATAGGACTCCAGGATGTAAGTCACAATTTCTTTATTTTTTCAACTCTTATCATGTCAATTTTAGCTGATGATAGTGACGCGAAATAGGGACCTGTACCACATGCAAATCAGCGCTCAGCCGGGCAAGAGACGCTCGCCGTCATCTAATGAATGTTCATCAATATACATGGATAGAAGCAGAATTTGTTTTAAATGATAAATATCAGTATAATAATTGATAAAAAAGCAGTGTTCTCAACGTTTTCAAAGCACACCGTTTTTGGTGCTGTCTATGAAATATATTATATAAATATTTACGACTATGTGCAGAGATTCGTTTTTTGACTATTTTCACATTAAACTTTGAACTTTTTTTCTTAATACTGTTTGTTAATAACGTAATGGATTAGTTAATTTCAGTACAGTGCACAGTCCAGTAATATTGTAATATTTAACATTTTGTGGTTTTAGTATTTTTTAATGGAGGAGATTATACACGGATATTAATAAGAATTGAAGAAATGATTAATTTTTTCAGTTTCTTCTTACCGTAAACAGGCAGCTGGGGCTTCGAAAAAAACAACTTCTTACTAAATTAATTAGTGGAAGTCAAATATTTTTTCTTTTCTCTCTTTTTTGTTCATTTTTTTGAGTACAGTCAAACCCTTAAACATTGAGATGCAAATGAAAATTTCCGAAATTTTATTGACAACCCAAAAGTTGAGCTGCAGTATTTTTTGACATCTCCCATTCATTTTGTGGTGAGCGCGTTAATTTCCCTGCTGCTTCGCCGCTCTTCATTATCTAGGTTGAAAGTGAAGTCAACCTAATTGTCATAAAATGAATTGATTCTGTCAAAAAATATTGCAGCTCAACTGTTAGGCTGTCAACAAATTTTCAAAAAATTTCATTTTTG
Source organism: Hemileia vastatrix (assembly GCA_030280995.1). Taxonomy (NCBI): domain Eukaryota; kingdom Fungi; phylum Basidiomycota; class Pucciniomycetes; order Pucciniales; family Zaghouaniaceae; genus Hemileia; species Hemileia vastatrix. Next base: position 27,359,523 of record JASXTE010000011.1, read on the forward strand.
TCTCAATAAGTGCGAGTTTGTCTGAAACTATTTTGTCTTCAAAATAGGCAGATTTATTTTTTAAAAACTATATAAGTATAAAGCAAGCAAATAGGAAACCAGTTCGACGAATCTGAATTACAACATTCTTATCAAACTTTCATATTGAAAATTGAAGTTTTGGTATTTACCAAACAGATTTAGAAATGTAGTACTTTAAGAATTAAAGTATGTACAGCTATATTAAAGAGTATTGGTAAAGCCATTAATATATATTCCAAGGATTTTAAACTAGAAACCTTGTGTTGAATCCTGAAAGATCCTCCAAGAAGCAAAGCTAGCCAAATATCAATAATCAAGCCCCTAACGCTTAAGCTTGAGAATGCAAGAAATAAATTACCTGCTGATACAACCATCATCTGGACCTTCTCCCCTTCTCCTCCTTCCATTGAAAATGGACCAGTGGTTAAAATTTGTATATTATTCTTTTCTTCTTTCTTTCATTTTTTAAAATTTAAATCTAATAAATTTTTAAATTTTTAAAAATTTTAATATTTATTTAAATTTTTAGAATTTTAAAATTTTTTAAAATTTTAAAATTTCAACATTTATTTGAATTTTTAAACTTATTTAAATTTTTAAATTTTTTAAATTTATTTAAATTTTAAAATTTTAAAATTTATTTACATTTTTAAATTTTTGAATTTTTATAAATTTTTAAATTTATTCAAATTTTTAAATCATTAAAAACATTTAAAATTTTAAAATTTTAAAATTTTATTAAATTTTAAAAATTTTAAATTTTTAAATGTATTTGACTTTTTAAATTTTTAAATTTTAAATTTTTAAATTTATTTATATTTTAAAATTTTAAAATTTATTTAGATTTTTAAATTTTTAAAATTTATTAAATTTTTAAATTTTTAAATATATTTAACTTTTTAAATTTTCTTAAATTTTTAAATTTTTAAATTTTTAAATTTTTAAATTTTTAAATTTTTAAATTTTTAAATTTTTAAATTTTTAAATTTTTAAATTTTTGAATTTATTTAGATTTTAAAATTTTAAAATTTTTTTAAATTTTTAAATTTTAAAATTTATTTGGATTTTGAAATTTTTAAAATTTATTTAGATTTTTAAATTTTTAAGTTTATTTAGATTTTTAAATTTTTAAATTTTTTTAAATTTTTAAATTTTTTTAAATTTTTAAATTTTTTAAAATTTTAAAATTTATTTGAATTTTTAAATTTTTAAATTTATTTAAATTTTAAAATTTTTAAATTTTTTTAAATTTTTAAATTTTTTTAAATTTTTAAATTTATTTACATTTTAAAATTTTAAAATTTATTTAAATTTTAAAAATTTTAAATTTATTTAAATTTTAAAAATTTTAAATTTATTTAAATTTTAAAAATTTTAAATTTATTTAAATTTTAAAAATTTTAAATTTATTTAAATTTTAAAAATTTTAAATTTATTTAAATTTTAAAAATTTTAAATTTATTTAAATTTTGAAATTTTGAAATTTTTTTAAATTTTTAAATTTTTAAATTTATTTAAATTTTTAAAATTTTAAATTTATTTAAATTTTTAAAATTTTAAATTTATTTAAATTTTAAAATTTTGAAATTTTTTTTAATTTTTTAATTTTTTAATTTATTTAAATTTTAAAATTTAGAAATTTTTTTAATTTTTAAATTTTTAAATTTATTTAAATTTTTAAAATTTTAGATTTATTTAAATTTTATGAATTTTAAATTTATTTAAATTTGATAAATTTTAAATTTATTTAAATTTTTAAAATTTTAAATTTTTTAAAATTTTTAAATTTTTAAATTTCTTTAAATTTTTAAATTTTTAAATTTTTTTAAATTTTTTAAATTTTAAAATTATTTAAATTTTTAAAATTTTAAATTTTTATAAATTTTTAATTTTTTTTAAATTTTTAAATTTATTTAAATTTTTAAATTTTTAAATTTATTTAAATTTTTAAATTTTTAAGTTTTTTTTAAATTTTAAACTTTAAATTTTGAGAATTTTGAGTTTTTTTTTAAAATTTTTAAATTTTTCATTTTTCATTTTTTCATATTTTCAAACTTTCATTTTCTCATTTTTTCATTTAATTATAATCAAATCAATAACAAGGTAAAAATATTATAATATTTGTAAGATATGAAATGGATTGTTCTCCTTTAGCTTAATTCATCCCCTTTTGTAGGCCACACTATTTCTAAATACATGAGTACATGGAGAGTTTGCATTGTAGACAAAGATCAAACTAATTGTAGAAAAAATTTCAAGGAGAAATGAATATGCTAAATATCAGTAAGTTTTTAATGCTAATTAGGCCTGGTAGATAAAATCCCTCAACTATTCTGATCAGGCGAGTGTTTTATTCCCATTCTGGAGTTTAATGTTTAAATATTAAATTTTATAAAGTATAATTTAATTTTGTTTCCATTCAAAGTAAATAGAAAAGTTGTGCATTAAATTTACTCTCTTTTTATAACTTATTTAGTTACACTGGATAATAAGGAGATTTAATTAATTTTTTTAGATTAAAAACTCTTTTTTTTTTACTTACTACACATAATGAGCTGTTTGACTCTCCCTCACCATTAAATAAGAAAAAATGTTATGATTATCTCTTTTTAAATTTCTTTAGTATTTTGTGTAAGTTATTTATCTCCAGGGAAGGTATCCATCTTTCATCTGGGTTGTAGGTAAATGGATGAAATTCTGAAGGATTTTTATGCACATAAGCACCTACTCAATAGGTAAGGCACAGATTTTTTTTACTTACTAAAAATTGATATTTTTAGGGACAATGGTTTACACAATTAATTTTAATCCCAACACTCTTTGAGAAGGAAGTATCACTTAAAATATATTGTGACAGGTCATAAATTCCCTGTGTGGGGAATATTATTTACCTGTATTTTATGACATTTTTATTTCTTTTGATTGAGAAATGTAATGATACTGTTTCTTTTCCAAGAGCATCTTTTATAACATAATCTACATAGGATTCAATTTAAAATAAGAATAAAACCATGGTGACATGAAAATTTTTGATGGAGGTTTCTGCATTCATCTAGGTTTCTCCCAGCTGATGTGCAGCCCAGTGTTGGTCAGCATCAGTTAGGGCCTTGGAACAAATTCCAGAAAATTGGGATAGGTCGAAAAACACAAAATATCATTAGGGGTGTCAAACATTACCATATATGCCAAGCAGAATTCAGTCTCAAAACACCATTCAAAGAAACAATCATAAATGGCTGACTTGGGGTTAGACATTTCAAAAATTTGGTAAAATACTTCAACAAATTCTTCCTATTCTTGCAACATAACCCTGACCACAATTCAGCTCACCAATACACACATTAATGCAATCCAATGTACATCAGACTCCTTTTCCCCTAACCCCACATTATCCTGGACTCCCACTCAAATTTATATATTCATCATCACTGTACATTTTTCATTTTATTTTCTTCAATCATCAACTTATTAAGCTCATGTTTTTATTCTTTTTTCTATTTCAGATTGTCTTATCTCACAAAATCATTGTCAGGATTTCACTTTCTTATCCATCCAAGTTTACCATGCACTAATAATCTTCTCCTCTCCATAGTTTTCAGCCTAGGTATCCCCAGGACTGAGTATTTCTTATTCTTAAAATAACATAACTTTAATTAAATTAAGCTTATAATTAAAAATTATGGTTATAATACTTATATATATGGTTATTATGTTTATATATATATTTATTACACTATTAAATGACTTATATAAGTTTAAATAGCTTTTCCATAGCCCTATAATACTCATTAAGGTTCTAATAGAGTCATAATATACTTATCTTAGGTGATATTAAGTAATTATAAACATAAATAAGCTTATATATATATATAAACCTCATATTCAGTGAAATATGTAGTTATATTATGTATATAAAGGTCTATAAGTGGGTTTTAACCTCTAAATAGCCTATAAACTTTATTTTTCTGCTTATTTTAGGTCATATTAATGTATTCAATGGACTCACCATGCCTAAACAAGCATATACACCTTTTTCAGGTGCATATATCCAGTTTGGACAACTTCATCTGCTTCTTTGATAAATTTTCATGGATTTATGGGTTGAGATAAGATTACTGGGTTAATATGGATGCTTGGGGATGTCTTCAGGGGATTGAAAAGTTAATTTGGTTCGTTTACATGTTTTGTGTTTCATTCTAAACTCTTTGGATGAGTTATTTTACCTGTTTCTTTATGGTATCTGCTTTTTTCTGTTTTCTCTATTTATGGTATGGGTTTATGATATCATTAATTGTGATGAAGGGTCCTTACTGGAGGTCTAGGTATTGAAAATTCTTGAAGTGGATGCCATGGGGAGGTGATGGGCCCTCACAGTGCTTTAATTTCCGGGGAGAGCAGTGACATCATCTGGATTGAAGGTCTGTGCACTCCAGTGGATTTTGGTATAAGTAAGGGAGGATTTGACAGTTATTGGAAATCACTTACTTACTAAAATTCAGATATACATTATAAAACAACTATTATCATATAGAAATATATTTTAAAGCATTTAAAAATTGATATTATCTCTATATTAGCTATAACTATATTTTATTAGCCTATTGTCCACCACTAGCACATACCAATCAAAATATGGTGAGATAAAACTGAGCATAACTATTTTATTAGTCTTCCCTTGAGCTTTAATCACCAAATAATTTATCAATAAGTAGTTGGACTATCAATATTTACTATTAAATCATAATTAGATACTAGCATACACTGACAATTGGGGGCCTTTCTTTAATTATTACTTGTTATTTATTATAAGCCTTAGGACGTGATTTTTACTCTAGTATAGCTCATAAAAACAAAATATTTGGGTCTTCAGAACATAAGTGGGTCACAATAGCTCAGTGATTTTGGAAAAGAAACCTTATAATAATTTTACTAATTTTTTAAAAATAAAAATTAGGTATTTACAGTAGTAACTGTATCCAATATAAACCCAATTTCACTTGGTATTTGGTCACCAATATAACACCCAATTATATTGGTATTTGGTTAAAGCTTGGTAAGATAGTCATTCAACCATATAAAGGTCTAGTTATACTTATAATCTAATTTTTAACAGATTTAATCGAATTTTACTATATTTTATTTAAATAAATAAATATATAAATTCAGGGTAAGCTCCAGCATTTTTATTAGTATTTAAAATGCTAATATTTTTTGTCTACTGGTTACCATACAGATTTTTACTTTTGTAGAAATAAAAAATATTTATTTAAGACATGATGAGTGCTCAACTGGACAATGTAAGTGATAAACCTGCTTTTAATGCCAGGTCTAAAGCTTAAAACAATGTACCAGGACATTACTATGTAAGGTCAGTCCTACCCCCATCCAGAAAAAATGAGCATAGAGGAAAAGGATTCCCTCCTAAAAAAGATAACTATAAAGAAGACATCACCTCCTCTTCAGGATTTACTTTCCCACATGGAAATGTCGTGACTATGTCACTCTTATGCATGTAAATAGTCATTATGAATAGTATATAAACCTATAGCCGCGCGTATCTTATACCCCGTCTCATTTGGACTGGTGGTAAAGATACTGACAAGCGGTTATAGGTAAGCAATATAATAATTGTCTCACTCGGACTGGTGGTAAAGATACTGACAAGCGGTTATAGGTTATGGGCTCCTCCATCTAATTAAAAGGAAATAATCGACCATTTACCAGTCCCGGTGTGTACCCGCGAGAGCAAAATCATATACATTTGATGCCTGCAGGCCGAAATACAAGAAATAATCCCATCTCAGACAAAAATCTAGATCCCTCAGACAATCCCTTCCAATCTTGTCCCTGCCTGCAGCGTGAGCTGCGCAGTAACTCTTCTATCACTCCAATCATTCCTAGAACTGCTTCCCCCTCACCCTCGCTCTCCGCGTTAAGCAACTCTTTGCCAAGCTCCCCCTCCACTTTCCAACTGGCTGACTTAGCCATGGATGACCCTCCCTGAGACCCTCCCCCTCACACTCAATCGACAACCAACCCCAATCCTTCTCATTCTGATCCTCGCCTTTATTTTGGTGAACCACAAAAAAAAGTTGTTAACCGAGTTAAAAATAATATTGGCGATATTCTGAAACTCGAACCGGATGGAAAGAATTGGTGCCAGTGGAGGCGGCTTATATTAATCGGCATTACAGACGAAGTTGAAACTGAAAGCTATGTCTTGAAGATTCAATTACCGATTACAATGCTTTTGAAGACCGCATTTCTTGGATGTATATCTTTCATTTGGTCAATCAAAAGCTGCAAAATATTTTACCTGATACTCAGAAGGCTCATCCGGTGTTTTTGATATTATCTGGAAAAGTTGAACGGTCCTCACATACATTGCGAATGCAAACATGTCGGGAACTTTTTGGCATCCGCAATGCTATCTTCACTGATCCAGAAACTCACCTGGAGCGAATTTCTTCTCTTAGCAACAAAATCTTCCGTTCTGGTTTTGTATTGACACGTGATTCTCTGAATGCCCTCCTTACTCAAGCATTACTACCCTCCAATGCTGAAGATGTATTTATTGACATGAATAAACATTTTGATTCCAAGAATTCGGCATCTATCTCTTTTGATGAAATGAGCATCGCACTCACCAATACATTTGCAAATTGCCGCACTAATCGACCCCCAATTGTAGCAAATTGTTTTGGAACTGAACACCCCAAATCTTCTGCTCTTGCCATTCGTTGGCCTAAACCTGATTTGTATCGTCCGCCGAATGCACAATGCAACTGTCACATTTGCAAAATTGTCAAACATCTCCTAAACATGTGCCCATATCATCCTGCATTGCCCACTTTCAACCCTCAACTGTGGAATCAAATGTTTGAAAAGAATAACCCCTCGGCATCGGATCGAATTTGATCTTGTTTTCAATAATGCCCAAGGCCAAATAATCCCCCGCGACTTCCAGCAGCCCGATTTGCCAAAATCGAGTCGAGTGCCGTCGAGGTTATGTCGGCAAGTCTAGAGAACATAGATATCAACTCCAATGACTGGATGAAGCCATCTTATGGGGGGGATGGTGTGGTGGTTTTCGATACTGGTGCTACACATCATATCACAGGTGATTGCAATGAATCCTCTTCATCATATTCTAATTGTGATACCCCAATCTCATTCATGAATGCATCTATTAATAAAAAGAGCATAAATAGACCGGCTGCTGAACCAGGCTCATTGCTATACTGGCACAGAAGATTGGGTCATGTAAGTGATATGCGAATAAGGTCTATTATCCGTCAACAATTAGGCCCCAATGCACCTCTTGTGATACCGCCTGGCCGAATCAACTGTGAAGATTGCATCATGACCAAAAGTTGCAGACGTCCAGCACTCAAGCCATCCAATAGAGAACATGGACGCATGGAACTGATTGTTGGCAATCTTATAGGCCCCATTAAACCATCAACTTATGGGGGGGCAATGTATGCGGCAACATTTAGAGAATCAGAGTCAACATATGGAGAAGTATTCTTACTTAAAAACAAGTCACAAGCGCTTGATGCTTTCACTCAATTCCTCAAAAAACTTGAAAACTTCACAAACAAAAAATTAAAGATATTCAGATCTTACAGAGGGGGTGAGTTCTGTAACAAGGCGTTTGATTCTTATCTTCAGAATAGGGGTATAATTCATGAACTTTCATGTCCTTATCATCATGAACAGAATGGTACTGCAGATAGATTCAATTGTACAGTAGGAGATATGGCAAGAGTGATCCTTCTGTGTTGTGTTCTGGATGAGTCAATGTGGGTATATGCTTACAAGTGGGCAGCTTTTACTCATAACTGTCTTCCTAACTCTAGGGTAAAGAATTCAACTCCGATCTTTGAAATTCTAGGCCATAAACCGGACTATTCTATGCTTCAATGTTTTGGAGAAGTAGCATACGTTCATGTATTCAAAGAACAACGAACAAAACTTCAAACTAGGGCGAAACGATGCCATGTCATTGAATATCTCGATGGAAGTAGAGGTTGGCGTTTTTGGTGCCCCAATGACAATACATTCATTGATTCTGCCATGGCTGTTTTCCCTGGTCTTCCCCGTCCTGAAAATGTGATTTCCCAACAATCTCCTCAGAAAAACAAAGGTTCTTTGTCAAATATTTTAAAAAATGTGACGTTTGGTGATTTCACTGATGAAAAACTAATGAAATTTCAAGATGATATTGTTGATTTTGTTCAAGTTAATGCTCTAGAACTGTCTGATTGCCTCCCAAAGACGTTCAAACAGGCAATGTAACTACCAGACTCACAGAAATGGTTAGAAGCATGTCAAGAGGAAATGTCAAATATGGAAAAGATGAATGTTTGGGAGCCTGAACATCTTCCAGAAGGAAAAAGGGTGACTGGAGCAAGGTGGGTGTTTGCACTAAAAAGAGATACTGATGGAAAAGTAATCAAGTACAAGGCACAATATGTGGCACAGGGTTTCAAACAACGTCCTGGAATAGATAATCATGAAACATTTTCCCCTACCGCTACATTCGCCTCACTTCGACTACTCTTCACTATTGCAGCAAATTATGACTGGCCAGTAAGAAGTTTTGACATGGTTGCGGCATATCTGAATAGTGAAATTGATGAAGAGATCTGGGTAGCACAACCAGAAGGTTTCTCATCTAATGACGACAAACAAGTTCTTTGTCTTAAAAAAGCTTTATATGGTACCAAGCAAGCTGCCAGATGTTGGTGGTTACATATCTCTAAACATCTCAAGGAAATAGGTTATCTGGCAAGTAAATATGATACCAGCTTGTATGTTTTGAGGAAACCTGGTGATCTTGGGGTGGTATGGCTGCATGTTGATGACGGTGTAGTGAAGGCAAATTCCCTTGATGTAATGAAGAATTTGGCTGATGCTCTTGCTCCTCATCTAAAAATGAAATGGGCAGATAATGTTCCAAAAATTGTTGGTGTCAATGTAGAAAGGACAACTGAAGGGTTCACATGGCATCAACCCATATTGATTAACAAGATACTAGATGAACATAATCCAACCCATATTGAATCAAAATATCCTCTACCAATGTCAATATCTCTTGATTCTGCCTCCAAACATGAACAATCTATTAACTCGTCAAAATATCTCTCAATCATTGGCAGTTTGAGTTATCTGGCTATGGGTTCTAGACCAGATCTTTCATTCCCAGTCAATTTCTTAGCAAGATTTTCTTCTCATCAAACTGAACGCCATTGGTCGGCAATAAGACATTTGCTGCGGTATGTTGAATATACTAAACAAATGAAGTTATATTTGTACCCCAACAGATCAATGAAAATATCAACAAGCATGTATACTGATTCTTCATGGAACAATGAATTTTCTTGAGCAACAAATGGACATATATTTTTTGTGAATGGTGTTCCAATCATATGGCAATCTAAACGACAGGCAACAGTCACAAAATCGTCATGTGCAGCAGAATATATAGCTATGGGTAATGCGACAACAGATATTCTGTGGATGAGGAATCTACTAATGGACATTTTTTATATTATTGATCCTACCATTATTTGCTACGACAATGAAGGTGCAATATCAAATATGCATGACCATCCTTCTGAAAAACAAACGCAGGTTACTGATAGAAATTTCTATTTTGTCAATGAAAGATTGTTTACTGGTGAAGTGATTCTAGAATGGGTACCTACAAGAAAACAACAGGATGACATATTAACCAAAGGTCTAGGACCAAATGTGTTACCTGAGAAGAGGGGTTTTGTAGGGGTTAAATAAATCTTCTCTATATCATTTTACTTTATTTTTTTATTTCATGTGCTATATCATTTCACCAGCAATTACCGGTATTCACAATGTGGGGGGGTGTCGTGACTATGTCACTCTTATGCATGTAAATAGTCATTATGAATAGTATATAAACCTATAGCCGCGCGTATCTTATACCCCGTCTCACTTGGACTGGTGGTAAAGATACTGACAAGCGGTTATAGGAAAAAAGAGTTCTGAAGCTGGAGGAATCAAAATATTCTATCATAAAGGAAGTGGAAAAGGTGGAAACCAACTGCAGGAGAGGATTCCAGCAATTAAGCCAAACTCTGGCAGATCTGAAGGGATTACAGCTAAACCAACCACCCCCTATCAAAGGAAGATCAGGTAAGTCTCAGGACAAGATCTTGGTAGAGAAATGGAAATGGGATTTTTTTCACTAACAGTGGGCCAGTCACAACTGCAACAAAGATCCACCCCCTCATCAGACAACTTCAACTCACCCTTACAAGCCAAAGCAAAAGTGCTAAAAATTAGGGCTTTCTCCTATCTCTTAGTTAGTAGATTTCTTTCTCAGATTTCACACAATACTGATGATTACCTTTCAGGTAATATAATTGAGGAGGACTTAAGAAAATTGGGTTTTGATGTAGATACACCTGATTTATCTCTTGCCAATAACAATAGTACTATTTATGATAATAATAACTTTAACCCACAGTTTCCACCACTTATTAGTGAGTTGAGAGCTTCACAAAATAGTGAAGAATTTGAGAAGGAATATGTTGATTATTTTAACAAAAATCCAACATTCCATAGAATTGTTTCAGCATTATGGAATAGAATGACTGAGTGTCAGGAACAGGCAATTAAGCTCAAAAGTGACAAAATTTTGTCCTTAACATTGAATATTTCTCAACTGGCTACAAAAAAATAAAGAGTTAGAGAAAGAACACTTGCCTCTAACTCTTAAATATAATTCCTTAAGTAATAAATATAGTGACCTTCCAAACAAATTCTGTGAGTTAGAAAACTTTTATGAAGCACATTTATTGAAATATGAATCAAGAACAAATTTATATTTTACACAAACAAATCAAAGTGTCTCTGATTTGTTACAAATATTAACTAAGTTTGAGATAGAGACTGCCAATCTACTAATTAATCAAGATAATCATAAGTACACACAGTATAATAATAATTTATTCATTTGAAATAATGAATCTCAATCATTCCCATTGCCACCAAGAATGAAAAAATCTGGTGGAAGTGTCAAATATGAAAGAACAAATATAAGTCACAAATCAGTACAAGAGGAAATACAAGACCATTTATCTAAAGTTAATGAGTTATTGAATTTTTCCAGGATTAGTGAGTTTAAATCCAATCAGAAGAATTGGCCAAAAAATGACCAGTACCCAACTTATGATGGGGAAGCCAGCTATGATTGGCAATATTTTATTCAAAGAATTGAAAATTTACAATTCTCATATAAGTTACCAGATGAAGTAATAACATCAAAAATATTTTCATTATGTTAGGATGTTGCTTTATTATGGTTTTAAGCTGTATTAAGTGAGGGTAAAGATTACTCTTGTGCTAAATGGAAACACCTGATTAAAAAACAATTTGGAGGTTCTAAATTCAGACTAACTCAGCAAAGATTATATGAGATATCAAGGTATAATCCATTGAATGGTGACAAAACTATTTTACTTTTAATAAATTTAAATATAATATTAAAATCCATTCAGCCAAATATGGATTTTAGCTTATGGAAAGATAAAATAATATATAAATTACCTATATCTGTCAGAGACATTCTTTTAGCTAGAAAAATAATGGTTAATGAATACTCTGAATTTATTAATATTTGTAATGAAATATTATTAAACCATAAGTATGAAGCAAGGTACACCACTTATAAACAAGAGAATGACCCTGTGAAAAATTAGAATTCAAAATTACTGCAGGAAAAGCAGAAAAAAACCTACTGCACCTGTAGTACCTAAAAAGTATGAGACTAATACTTTTTATAAGTGTAATAAGCCTTGGGTTAAAGGTCACAAATGTGAGAAAAATATAAATATTGTTGAAAATCAGCTAGAATCTAAAAATGAAACAGAAAAAAGTAAAGTTTCAAGTGATTATGATAGTAATATCTCATAGAGTGATGAAAATGAGGTCTGTATATTGGAAGATGATTTGTCCATCTTTTAAAATCCAATATTAAATATGTACTCAAATGTATCATTAATGAATTTTGAAGATGCTGAAATCATTAAGGATATACAAGCTGACAACTTAAGAATGACACCTATCATGGTTCCAGAAATAATTTCTGGAGAGACTTTAAATATAGTATTGGATACAGGAGCTGCTGGTTCTGCTGTTTCTGCATATACATTAAAGAAAATTGATAGTGATTATAAGTCAAAGCTTGAACCCCTTCAAATTAAAAATTGGAGAGGTTTTAGATCAGTACTAAACCCCATTGGAATATACAGAGCTGCTGTTTTCTTTACACATCAACATGGTTATGTTAGAGTAACATGTGACTTTGTAGTAATGGATAATACTAATTTTAGTAGCTGTTTCATTATTGGTAATTAAATTCTGACAAGGTTTGGTGTGAAATTAGACCCTGCTAATAATTATTTTACAATTGGAATAAATGGTAAAAGAAAATTTAAAATAAATTTCTATTAACACAGTCTCACACATTGAATCAGTAATAGATATTCCTTGAAAAGGAAGAGAATCCAGTGAAATGGAACTTCTGGAAACAGAAATTTCAAAAGCATCATTTGGCACTAAGATAAGTGAAACTGAGAAGAAAAATTATTTGAACTTAATTAAAGGATTTCCAATGGCTTTTGCACATGGAACCAATTAACTTGGCCTTGTGAAAGATCATGAGATGAAAATTAGTTTAACCTGTGAAATGGATAATATTCCTGCTACTCTTAAAAAAAACATACCCTGCTTCACCAATGAAGAGAAAAAACATAGAGGATAATATTAAAATGTGGTTAAACATGAAAATTATTGAAAAGGTTGAAGCTACACCAAAATATTTTGTGATATCACCAGTGGTAATTTCTTATGAAAAAGATATAGCAAGACAGTGCAGTGATTATAGAGCATTAGATACATTCACAGTAGATGATATTTACCCCTTGCCAAGGATTGCCTCTATACATGCTATCCTCAAAGGTGATAAATACATAAGTTACCCAGATGGAAATAAAGGGTACCATCAAATTTCTGTTGAAAAGAATTCAAAGAACTTTTTGTTGTTAACAACACATATGGGAATATATAAATATGTGAGGTTGCCATTTGGACCAAAAAATTCTCCTTCAGTATTTCAGAAGTTAATGGATATAAAATTCCATAATTGAATGATTGAAGGATGATTAATGGTATACATAAATTACATCATAGTGTTCTCTAAGTCATATGATGAACACTTTATCCATTTGAAGAAGGTATTTCAGATGATGGATTAAATAAAAATGACCCTTGCATTGAAAAAATGTAAATTTGTGTTTGAGTCTTTAAAAGTGCTTGGTCATATTGAATCTGGCTTACAAATATGTATGGACCAAAATAAGGTGGCTGCAATCAAGAATATTGGACTTCCTCCAAATGTAAAGGATATATGATCTTTCTTTGGTATGTGTGGTTATTATAGAAAATATATAAAGAACTACCAATTAATTGCTGCACCATTGACCACACTGATAAAGAAATCAGAAGCATTTATTTGGAATAATTAAAGATGACAGGATTTTGATAAGTTGAAAGAATGTTTAATGAAAGCCCCCATCATGGGATTACAAGATTTCCAATTACCTTTTGTTTTGTATACTGATGCAAGTTTTTTTGGTTTGGGTGCTGTTTTGTATCAAAAAAAAACTTATTGAAAAAAAGATGTCAAAAGTAGTAATTTGCTATATTTCACATACCCTAAGAAGTAGTGAATTGAAATATGGTGCTACTCAACTTGAAATCTTGGAAGTAGTATGAGCTCTGGAGATGTTACATTATTACTTTGAAGACCAAATATTTTAGTTAATAACTGACTGTAGTGCAGTTAAATCACTCTTAAATATGAAAACCCCTAATAGGAATATGTTTAGATGGCAATTAGATGTACATGAATATAGAGGACAGATGACTATTACACATAGAGCAGGAAGTTTACACTCTAATGTAGATCTGTTATCTATAGTACCTCTACGTGATAATGATGATAATCCTGGTTATGTTCCTAAACCAGATATTATTAACATTCATGGAATTTATATTGTAGATCATGAGGATGAATTTATGCAATCAACTCTTGATAATTATGCTTCAGATCCTGACTTGAGTTAACTTACAAAAATATTAAATGATCCATAAAATGCTTCAATAAGTGTTTTAATAAAAACAATTACCACATAAATATAGGGAAGCATTATAAAAAGGGAAATTTTCCATTGAGGATGGTTTTATATATTTCTGGAAAAAATTAAGTAATGTAATTGTGATTCCCCCTTCAACAATGGAGTTAATGTTAAGTATATGTCATGATGATATATTAGCAGGTCATTTTAACTTCCATAAAACATTAACCAGATTAATAAATGCAGCATGGTGGATTAACATTTCTGATAATGATCAAAAATATATTGAGACATGTTATTCTTGTCAAAAATCTAAAGATTGACAGGCAAAAGAGCTGTTTTGTTACAGAAAATCAAGAAACAAAAAACACCATGGGAAATGGCTAACATGGACTATGTAACAGGCTTTCCAATAGCAGGGAATAAGAGTTATAACTCCTTCCAGTGTAGACAATCCTATAGTACTAGCTATAGGCCTTGACCAAGGGAGTTGGAGTAAAACCAGAGAGAAAAACCCCTGTCCCTTTAGAAAAATAATGTGATTTACCTGCTACAGTAAATTGGTTCCTGTTTAACAAAAGCCCCTTTTCCAATACACTTGACTGCTTTATCAGTCAAGAAATTAGTGTACAGACAGACTACCAAACCAAAGAACTGAAATGTAGACTAATGTCCACACCAGAGAAAGCAGTAATACTTGATGTAGGTTGCAAATCCACACCAGAGACAGCAATAATACTTGATGTAGGTTGCAAATCCACACCAGAGACAGCAGTAATACTTGATATAGCTTGCAATACTACACCAGAGAAAACAGTTGCTAAGTTAATTTAAATGAAGAACTCACTTGCAACAAACACAGCCAATTGTGGCCAGAAAACAGTGAAAACTGAGTGAGGAACAAGGATATCACCTCCGGATGGTTGTATTATAATTAGAGTTTCCCCAAACTGTCTTCTTCACTATATACACATAGACTACTAATTAAGAGCCCATGCACACCCACAAATCTGGCATTCCTAACAACCAAATTGCATAAAACCTCCATAGAAGCGCTTCTCAGCCCTCTAGCATTGAGGCAGGTGGTCCGCTGTAGAGTAGACTCCTACAGTCACCTTGCTGCAGGCAGAATCCAAGGGAGTTGGAAAAACAAAAAGAAATCCCTGTCCCTCTAAGTAAACGTAAGATTCACTTAAATAAGCTTGAAGATCTGCTTGAAGAGTTGGATAAGTTGAAAATCTGAGAGAAAGACTTTGAAAGTGTTGGAAACCTATAATATAGAAAAAAAATAAGTGCAATAAATGATTACAACCCCAAAACAAATACCTAATACCAGATTACACTGATACAAGTCACAGAAAATACTTAGAACAAGCCACAACACTTGCCCCAGAGACTGAAAAGTACAATAAAGTGCCCCAGAAACTACCCTTGGGATGATCTGTTCAAAGGTGCCTTATTAAAGGTCTGCCCCAGATTTACCCAGTTTCCCACCAAAATTAAAGAGTTTTCTTTATTATATTTTTATTTTATAAATTTTATAAGAAAAGAAATAAATTTGAGTCACCAAGGATGAGAGCTATCCAATGGTACCCTATATGTTGATATTTTTTATTATAATTGTTGTTATATGTTAAATATTGTTAATTATCAAAAAAGACCCTTATTATCAAAACTAAAAGACAAAAAACATGTAGAAGACTAAGATTCTCTTCTCCAATATGATTCTCCTGCTCCAGACCTTTCCAACAATACACTACATGCATATGATCTACAATAAAATATTGATCTAGTAAGCATAATAACTTTCTAACCAAATTTTTCCACAATAGCCAAACCTTTGGCACAGTGACCAAACTTTGCACAGTGACCAAATGTTGCACTGGTGATCAGACTTTTCTACAGTGACCAAACTTTGCCACAGTGCCCAGACTTTTCTGCAGTGACCAAACTTTGCACTGGTGCCCAGACTTTTTGCACCAATGACCAAACTTTGCCACAATGACCAACTTTGCCACAGTGACTTCGCTTTTTCACCGGAAAATCACCGGAGCAAACCAGAGCAAACCAGAGCAAACCAGAAAAAAATGGCTACTCCATGAGCACACTGCACCCACCAAAAATACCAAGAGAGCCCTAGAAAATCCAGTAAAACCAATACCCAATCCATGAAACCATCAAATAACAATAGGAATACCAACATATATCCATTCCAAAACACCATAAATCCTCCAAAAAATCACCATAAATCCACCAAAAAAAATCCAGTTAACTCCCTTCAACCAAATCAACACCTGCTAACACCATGATTTTCTTCCAACCAAGGTCCAATTAAATTTTCACCTAAGTAGCCTACCCTGATTTGGAATGCCACATCCTCCCTCCAATATGGAATGTCCCCATTCCATTCTGAATCACATAAAAAACTTTTCCACAATCATTTCAATAAAAATTTTGCTTCTAAAGTTGACTCCACTTGATTTTTGATGCTTCAATCCGCTGAGTATGAAAGAGTAGGCTTTAAACCCTACTGAGCTAGAACTGCAATGATCTAGACACTGCCATAAGGTCCTCCAAACTCCTCTACCATTCACCTCCAACAAAAAAAAAAAATTAAGAGAGTGGGCTTTCATCTCCACTGAGCCAGAACTGCAATGATCTGGACATCGCCATGAGGTCCTCCAATTTCTAAAAACTGCCTCCACTTGAATTTTCTTGAGTCATCAAGCGCAAAAATCACCAGTTTATAGTCTTAGAGGACTTCCACCTGCATCACAAAACCAATGCTAGAGATCAATCTATAAACAATAAAGCATATAAACAAACTTTGTGGGGAAATTGTGTATAGATTTTCCAACTCATCAATTACCCCCAAACTTACCAATATAAAATCTAGAAGGCTACCAAATGAACTCTTCTAACTAAAATAAATTCTCCTCAAATATTGACCATTATGATTCCTAGTTTTATTGATATCTTCAGTTTTCTACGGTCTTGAAGTTTAGGACCAATCATAAATGATCTTGAAAAGAATTTCAGTTTTAAATCTTGATGAACTAGCAGAAAAAATAAAATAAATATATAATAAAAGAAAAAGATAAATAAAAAAATAAAAGATGTCCCACAGCCATTTGTATGAGCTGAACCCCTGACATCATACCCACATCCAAGTGCACCTTGATTGTGGATACACAGGAAAGAAAAATTAAAAATAAAACATAAAATGAAATTTTTGAAAACAAATTATTTTTGAAAATAATAATTTTTTTTTTTTGAAAATTAAATTTTGAAATTTTTTTTTTTCTTTTAAAATTAAATTTTGAAAATTTGAATATTTGAAAAATGATAATTTAATGAAAATTAAGGAAACAAACTAATGATCACTGGGTGGGCTCCCTCCAATTTGTAAAAATGATTGGAGACCAAAAGTGATCATCCACCCCAAATTCCACAAAAAAAATGAAACAAAACAAAATTCTTGAATCCAGACTTCCAAAAGATTGTGCTGTGTTAATGTAAGGTTCCAGTTTATAGTCATAGAGGACTACCTATATAACAAAAAACAAAGCCAGGATTCAACTAGAAACAGAGAAGGGTTGGAAACGAACATTATGGGGTAATTGTGAATAGAGCTGCCAACTCATCAATTACCCCCAAACTTGCCAATATAAAATCTAGAAGGTTCCCCTGTGAACACTCCTAACAAAATTTGTTTCCCCCTCATATTTTCACCACATAAAAAAATTTTAAAATTGAAGTAATGATTGATTTTTTGAAAGACTGTGAGATTTCCTAAAAGATTGATGTTTTAGTTTATCCTCATTTCAGAGTCAAACTTCAACACTCTTTGTTCCCCTAGGGTAAAACTTCTTCACTTGATCAACAGCTACCCTCTTCTTTAAGACAAAACCATCCAGTTCTTCCAAAACATATGAACCACCAAAAACCTGTTCTCTAATCCTATATGGTCCATTCCATCTATCAGCAAACATTTTCACCCACTGACTTTCCAAACTCCTATTATACACCAACACCATATCACTAGGCCTCAAAGGCTTCCTGAGTCTATGAGCCAACCTTTTTTCCCAATACCTGAAAGACTGATCCCTGATCTTGATCATCCTATCATATGCCTTCTCCAAATATTCCTCCTTCTTTTCTAACTTTTGCATTCTAGCACAGACCAAATCTTCAGTAGTTTTGACTACATCCCAATCAACACCAAGATAAGATTCAGCTTCAAGATCAACCGGTAAAACAGCTTTCTGACCAAAAACTAATTCATAAGGAGAATAACCAGTTGTCCTCTTGGTGGTAATCCTGTCAGCAAATAAAACAAGGGGTAAATAATGCCTCCACTTTTCAGCACTTTCTCCACATGTTTTAACCAAAGCATCCTTAATAAATTGATGCCCCCTTTCAGCCATTCCTTCTGCTTCAGGATAATATGGGGTCGCCATCCTAACCTTTGAGCCAATTTTTGAAACAGCTTCCTTGAAGTCTGCATCAAACTCAGAGCCACCGTCAACAGTTACCAACTTCATAACACCATACCTATACACCCATTCCTTCATGAAAAATTCTGCTACATTTTTAGCAGATAAACTAATAAGAGGGAAAGCCTCAAACCAACCAGAAAAATCATCCCTTGCCACAATCAAGTACTTATATTTACC
The DNA here is from genome assembly GCA_030280995.1 of Hemileia vastatrix. Taxonomy (NCBI): domain Eukaryota; kingdom Fungi; phylum Basidiomycota; class Pucciniomycetes; order Pucciniales; family Zaghouaniaceae; genus Hemileia; species Hemileia vastatrix. Next base: position 27,378,403 of record JASXTE010000011.1, read on the forward strand.
TTCCTTGATGTGAACAGCATCCAAACTAACCTGTCCAAAGATAGTGTTTTCACCAGTAGCATTTCCAGGTTCTTTTGGCCTTAAATAACTTCTTCTCTGAAATTCTTCACATGACTGAACCCTTGATCTAACAGCCATCTTCATTCCAGGCCACCAAAATCTATCAGCAATACGCTTATAAGTTTCTCCAAAGCCCCTATGCCCTAAATCTTCATGAAGAGATTTCATCACCAATTCTTGACCTTTTCTTTGAGATACAACAACTTGAGGATTCGGATGTCTTATTTTCATCAATCTTCTACCAGACAAATAAAGCCAGGTGACTTCTTTTTGATAGCCACCCATTCAGCTTCATCACATTCTTCTGGTTTTCCCAGAGACAACAAATATTTCACCATTAAAAAATAAAACCCAGTCTGGCCCAAAATTTCATCAGAAAAATCCAATAATATAACATCCAAAGGAACCTCCCTGTCACCAATATCTCCCACTTGTGAATGAGCAATCATTCTCTGAGAATTTGGCTGTTTGCTGAAATTCACATAATCCACCTCATTCAAACATTTTTCCATGCTACCACTATCCTCCTTCAGATCCCAAACATAAACACCATTAACCAACTTCCAATTATCCTAAACAACTACACCATCCTCATCTACAAAAACCTCATGATCAACTAGATCATCAACTTCATCAAATTCAACAAAAATAGAACCAGCCAGTTTAACCTCATGGGGGAGGTATGGAAAGTCCTCATCACCCTTGGTACTGGCCTTGATTATAGGTATATCTTCATCAAACTCTTCTGAATTGGAATCATCTACTGTAGGTGGTCTTCTTGACAATCCATCAGGCATAGTGAAAGATTTTCCAGGCCTGTGCACTAAATCGAATGAAAAATGTTGAATAAAATCTACCCACCTAGTCATTGGAGCATTAGGTAAACTAGGTGAATTAATCATCTGAATTAATGATTTAGCATCCACTTGAAGTTCAAAATGTTGACCCCATAAGATATTTTGAAGTTTCTTAAAAATTTTTGCCACACCACAGAGTTCCAACTTTGGTTGTGAATATCTTGATTCCACCTCAGCAAAAACTACAGATTCATACCTAACTGGTCTAATATAACCACCCTTATCCATATGAGAAATCACTGCACCAGCAGCCAGCTGACTATAATCAACAGCTAAATAAATCCTACCAGCTCCTTCACCATAATCCAACTTATAAAGAATAATATCTTCACCAACCACCTTCTTCAAATTAACAAAATCTTCTTCACAAGCTTCATCCCAATCCCAATCAGCATCCTTCCTAGTTAACCTTCTCAATGAAGCAGCCAATAATGAGAAATACCTAATAAACATCCTAACATAAACACATACTCCCAAAAATCCTCTAACTTCAGTAGTGTTTCTAGGTCTTGGCCAAGATTAAATTTTGTTGACTTTCTTCTTTGACATAATTTTGCCTTCCCTACACACCACATGACCAAGAATCTCTAAAGCTGGAACACAACAAGAAAATTTAGAACCGGAAATGGTTAAACCAGCTTCTTCAATCCTAAACAACATCCTTTCCAAAGTTACTGCATACTCCCAAATAAAACTCCTAATACCTGGATACTCCTCCAACACTTCATTATCATAATCAGTTGAAGGACCTTTAATTCCACCATCATCAATAAATATACCAGCATACTGTGGAATTTTATCTTGAATAATCCAAGCCATTTGTGCTTGATAAACAGCAACAGAATTAGTAGCACCTTGAGGTAATCTAGTCAGCCGTAACCGTCCAAGAGGAGTATCAAAATTTGTCAGAGGTCTTGAATCCGGATGTAATTCTCTTTCATCATAGCCCCCCATAATATCACCCTAACCATAACATACCCTTCCAGAAAAAGCATCAACAAATTCCTCTGCACTTGGAGGAATACCAGCATCTTTTATAGTCACCCTATTCAATTTCCTAAGATCATGAACCACTCTAAGCTTTCCATTAGGCTTCTTGATACAGAAAACTGGACTTGAATAACTTGATGATGATTGTTCATAAAGTCCAGTCCTAATCCTTTCCCTAACAACTTCAATATAATCATCTTTAAGAGCAGCAGGAATCGGAATTGGCTTGAGTTGCCAAGGTTCATGACAAACAACTGGAATCTTGTAAGGTTCACCATAAGAATGCTTTAAAACACCCCTCTCTTCTTCCATAAATGCAATAGCCTTCTCCCTCAACACCATCACATCCAACAACAAGCTCATCTCCTCACCAGATAACCAACCCTCTGGCCCAAAATTTACAACACCAATCCTATCAAAAGTAATTCTTGACGTTTCAGAAAATTCAGGCGGATTCTTTCTTAAAGGAGTTTCATATGGATCTCTCGACAAAAGTGGTCTCTTCAACGGCGGATTTAATCCAGTTGGCAGCGCTTCATTGATTGGTTTAACTTTCACAGTAACCTTCTTATATTTTGCCGCTTCCACTTCCACATGTACTTGAGGAATTGAGCTCCTTTCATCAACAGAATCTTCATTTTTAGACCCATTTGCCACCACTCCAAAACTTTTTTGTACCAAAATCTGCTCATCCACTTCACCAGTACCCAAATCACCAACCAAATAAAAAATACCCCTAGGGCAATAAACATCATCATTAGGTTCAGGATTCTAATCACAGAGACTGTCCATGTTACCTTCAGATAGATCCTGCACTGAAGTGAACACCCCACCAGAAGCTAGAAAGTCATGCCTTTTATCCTCATGCTGGAGTAACTCTATTCTGCAACTGGACACAGACACACCAGTGTTGCCAACAAAACCACCAACCAAATCATCACCACACATCACAGAACCCAAATCAACAAACACCTTTTCTTGCTTTTTGTTATTCAGACAATTTTTTTGCATTTTCAATTTTTCTTGAGAGAAATCAGAATGAGACATTAATTGAAAATTATTGTGCAGTTTATACTCATGCTGGAGGCCACCATTAAACCAAGTAGGCTCCTTCCTACTGACAACATCTTTACATAAACATTTGTTTTACTGATTTTCAGTTATCTTGAGATTTTTTTCTTGATTTTTGTCTAATGCTTTCTTGCTATATCTAGAAAAAAACCAGGGGTGTTCCCAATGCTCACATGTGTGGCCATGGTAATGTTTTTGAAAGGTGTAGAAGAAACCCTAGCAGTGCACAATTGGGAGGACTTACTTTTAGACCCATTTTCCACCACTCCAAAACATTTCCGCTCCAACCAAATTTTCATTAAAACATCTTCAGAACTTGAAATAAACTTGAGAGAAAAACTTGAAGAAAAACTGAAACCAGACGAATAATTTGACAAAAATTGACATAATAAAGTAATATTATCTACAAAAAGTTGAGATTCCACTTGATATATCTCCACTTGAGCTGAACTACTGCAATCCAGGATTTCTTCTTGAGGAGAGATTACAGCACTAGACTGATCAGCCCTATATACCCTAAAAAAGAAGGGTCACCAACAAAATGATCACCACTATCCTCAAACACACCAGAAGAGGACTTCAAATCTTTTCTCTTCCTAGTGCAAGTGCAACACTGACAAGATGCAGAACCACCAGGCCTAGTTTCCCAACCTTCATCACCTGGGGGTGCCAACCTCATATGTAACTGCCTCATATCCTCCCCAGTAATCTCCAAACTAATCCCAACACCAGACTGATAACCAATCTTGGCCTCAAAATCCATCAAAAATGGCCCTCCTAAAACTGTCTTCACAGCTCCTCTAGCCACATAAAAATGAACTTTTCCAACAGCTCCACCTACACCTAAATTTACATGCTCTGCTGTACCAATCAACTCAGTAGCATGCCCACCTATCCCTCTGAGATTTCCTCCAAAACCAGCTTTAATTGGCAAATCCAGACTAGTTGCTTGATCCAATGAAATTAAATTTATTTGTGAGCCTGAATCAACCAATGCCTTCACATCTTTGCCACTTAAAGAAACCACCAAATATCCCAAAGGAGCAGAAAAATGAGTCTCCACCTCATTACCAAACTTCTCCACATTTTCACACATATACTCCACCTCACCAGTAGCCACTCTTCTCCTAGTCAAATGCTTCTTCTGCTTTTCAGCAAGGGCTGGACTAATAGTGAACAATTCACCCAAAGATAATGGAATCTGAAGCTGATTCACCCTTCCCAAAACAACATCCATAGCATTCTATTGACCAGAAACCACTGGCCTCTCATAATGAGCCTTACTCCTAGCAAACTTTGCCCTAGAAGACTCCTGAGGTCCCACATTACCAACAACATCACGCATCTCCACATCAGAATTATCCCCATGAACCTTTCCATCCACAGAGACCAAACCAGAACCATCAACAGTAGTTCTAACTCCCTCCATTGGCCCACTAGAGCTTGGCCTAGACAAAGAAGCCAAAGGCACATCCTCCTCTGTATCTGAACCATCATCCAAAGGCATAGGATCACCATTAAGATTAAAAGCACCAAAACTAGGGGGAACCATATCAGCTATCCCCTTCTGCATCTGACAAATCTCTTCAGGCGTATACATCTTCTTGGGATCTTCAGCCTTCTTAGAATCCCCCTTTCCACCTCTTGACCTTAACTGATTAGAAATACTGCTTCTAGCTTTAGAAGCAGCCGCCCTCCTAGCAGCCTCCACATCATATACACCAGCCATACACTCACCATCGGCCTTAACAACCTTTACTAACTCCAAATTACCATATGAAGTAGAAAAAGTAGCCTTACTAACCTCTTTTTCCTTCCCCTTATCTCCAGAATTATTTCCAGTACCAGAAGAAGCCTCAGTAGTCAATTCCTCAAACCTAGCTCTCTTTTCACCCATACTATTCCTCCTCACCAAATCCAAAGGAGCCTGACCTTCACTGGGCTTGATAAAAGATCCATCAGGAAACCTAAATACCTTTCCATCAAATTTTACTCTACCAGCAGCCTGATCCCTATTCAAAGTCCAACAATCATTAAACTTATGTCCCTTCTGGTTACAGTAGGAACAAATCCAAACATCAACAGTACCACCATTCCTCCTATCATAACCTCTACTTGAATAAGATGATGAAGAAGAAGCTGAAACCCTTCTGGCCTTCTGAGTTTCTTGAACAAAAATTTTCAATTGCTTTGTTAAGTCAGCCAATTGATCCACCATCTCCTTATCCAAATTCTTATCCACCTTATGAACCAGTTTCCCCAACTGAGCTTTTCTTGCCTCCTGAGCATTCTTCATAATATCATTATTATCAGCTAAAACTTCATTAATTTTGCTGACATACTGTGTACAGGCTTCTTGAAAACTGTCCACAGCCAAAAGTTTGAGGTGAGACTCCACCAATTCTTTAACCACCTTAAGAGCAGGTAACTTCTGCTCCCCATTAGGTAAGGTTTTCATCAAACCCTTCCTAGACAAATCTTTTAACACATCCATCCTAACATCCCTCCCAAAAGCGGACCAAAATAAATCTTTGACTGCATTTTCATGAGCCAATTCCTCTACCTCCACCAGATATTCCACCACAGTTTCAAAACTACCAACAAATTTCCTATAACTCACCAAAGAAGTTATTCCACCCTGCACTTGCCATTCTCCAACAACCTTATTTAAATCCACCATTGAATATCTGACTCCCCATCTGTCCACCATTTCCCTACTAAGCCTTTCCCAATCCCTAGTCTTATAACCCTCCATACCAGTAATCTCCTTCTCAACTTCCCTATCAACAATGAAAAAGATTACCTGCTTCACCATATCTAAATGAGAAGCCCCATCAATTCCAGCAGCAGCCTCATATCTGCCCAAAAACCACTTTACATCATCACCAACAAACTTGGGCCCATCCCAAGTTTGAATCCTTACTGAAGGCCTTACACCATCAGCAGCAGCAGCAATAACACCAGTACCAGATGGAGAAGACATCCCAAATAGCACCAGAAACCAATAAAATCTGCAAGGGTTCAGTCTTTTACCAGAAAACTGACAATATCCTACAAGGGTTCAGCCCTTTACTAGGATAAAACAACAAACAAAAACAAAAACAACAGATCTAGCAAGGGTTCAGCCTTATACCTAGATCCCTACTACCACAGATCCTGTACTGGTTCAGCCATTTACAAGAATCACCAAATAACCAGCCAATCAAAATCCAACAACCAGAAAACCAAAATCCAGAAGTCCAACAAGTAAGTTTCTTCAGAAGCTAGAGAATTCAAACCCCATGTTGGGTGCCAAAAATGTAGAGTAGACTCCTACAGTCACCTTGCTGCAGGCAGAATCCAAGGGAGTTGGAAAAAAAAAAGAAATCCCTGTCCCTCTAAGTAAACATAAGATTCAATTAACTAAGCTTGAAGATCTGCTTGAAGATTTGGATAAGTTGAAAATCTGAGAGAAAGACTTTGAAAGTGTTGGAAACTTATAATATAGAAAAAAAATAAGTGCAATAAATGATTACACCCCCAAAACAAATACCTAATACCAGATTACACTGATAAAAGTCACAGCAAATACTTAGAACAAGCTGCAACACTTGCCCCAGAGACTGAAAAGTACAATAAAGTACCCCAGAAACTATCCTTGGCATGATCTGTTCAAAGGTGCCTTATTAAAGGTCTGCCCCAGATTTACCCAGTTTCCCACCAAAATTAAAGAGTGTTCTTTATTATATTTTTATTTTATAAATTTTATAAGAAAAGAAATAAATTTGAGTCACCAAGGATGAGAGCTATCCAATGGTACCCTATATGTTGATATTTTTTATTATAACTGTTGTTATATGTTAAATATTGTTAATTATCAAAAAAGACCCTTATTATCGAAACTAAAAGACAAAAACATGTAGAAGACTAAGATTCTCTTCTCCCATATAATTCTCCTGCTCCAGACCTTTCCAACAATACCCTACATGCATATGATCTACAATAAACTATTGATCTAGTAAGCATAATAACTTTCTAACCAAATTTTGCCACAATAGCCAAACCTTTGTCACAGTGACCAAACTTTGCACTGGTGATCAGACTTTTCTACAGTGACCAAACTTTGCCACAGTGCCCAGACTTTTCTGCAGTGACCAAACTTTGCACTGGTGCCCAGACTTTTTGCACCAATGACCAACTTTGCCACAGTGACTTCCCTTTTGTACCGTAAAATCACCGGAGCAAACCGGAGTGCACCTGAAAAAAATGGCTACTCCATGAGCACACTGCATCCACCAAAAATACCAAGAGAGCCCTAGAAAATCCAGTAAAACAAATACCCAATCCATGAAACCATCAAATAACAATAACAATACCAACATATATCCATTCCAAAACACCATAAATCCTCCAAAAAATCACCATAAATCCACCAAAAAAAATCCAGTTAACTCCCTTCAACCAAATTAACACCTGCTAACACCATGATTTTCTTCCAACCAAGGTCCAATCAAATTTTCACCTAAGTAGCCTACCCAGATTTTGAATGCCACACCTCCCAACACCGGGAAGCCCGCCTGAAGCCAGAAAACCACCAAAAACACCCAAACTGCTTAGAAAAATCATCTACAACTACTAAAACCCTTTAAACAAATAATTACGCTATAGAAACATTGTGACATGAAATGTAGAGAAAATTTTGCTCAATCCCATGGTATTTAGCACTTAACCCTAAGACTTAAGGTTAGCCCGTAAAACACAAAAAACAAAATTCAAAAGCAATCTTTTAAAATGAAAAGTGAGAAATTATCCCCCAAATACTTAAGCTATGAAAAATGTCCACAAGACATAAAATATAGAGAAAAACTGGGGCTATTCAATGGTAGTATCTGGATTCCCGTAGTCTCAATATTTTCTTCTTAATTCCAGAAAAACACCTAATTACTTAAACAATGCCATTTAAGGCATACCAAAAAAACACCAAATAAACCAACAAAGGGCTCCACCAATGTTGGAAGACCACATCCTCCCTCCAATAGAGAATTTCCACATTCTCCTTACCACAACCACCATGTTCAGCTTTCTCTCCAAATCTGCTACTGACATGGGCCCCTGCCAATACTGCATTGACAACAATATCATCTGTTCCATCTCACCACCAGCTCATCCCTACAGAACCTTCTGTGATTCCTGATAATCTAGAATAAAGACTTGCTTCAGACCTGGTCCATTGTCCTCCGCAACTTCTTCTCCTTCTCCACAACCTGATCCACCTTCTACCAGCACCAAAAGATCCAGGCCATCTATCCTGATTCCCCTTCACGAGAGTAGTACAGTACGGATCTCTTGACAATGGAGGTCTCTTCAATGGAGGATTCAAACCTACAGGCATAGGCTCATTGACAGGCCTAATCTTCTGCGCCACCTTCTTGTACTTTGCGGCTTCACCAGCAACTTGAGGGATCTTCAGGAGGTCTTCTTCACCAGACCTGGAACAAAAACCAAGGGTTTCCCCATTGCTCACATGTGTGGCCAAGGTAATGTTTTTGAAAGATGTAGAAGAAACCCTAGCGGTGCACAATCGGGAGGACTTACTTTTACTCCCCAATCTCACCACTCCAAAACTTTTCCCCCATCCCACATCTTCATCTTCACTTCCATCTTCCAAAACTTCAAATCTTGATTCATCATCAGAATCACATCTTTTAAAATTGTGCAGTTTATCCTCATGCAGGAGGCCCAAAACTAGATCTTTCTGATCTTCATTCTTCAAAAATTTGTGCAGTTTAACCTCTTGCTGGAGGCCCAAAAATTGATCTTCACAATCTTCACAAAAATATTTTGAATCTTCTTTCTTCATGATCTTCAGATTATTTTCTTGATTTTCTTGAATTATCTTGAAATTTTTACTTTCTTTTCTTGGGTTTTCTTCTTGCCTACAAAAATAACCAGGGGTTTCCCCAATTCTAACGGACGTGGCCAAGGTAATGTTTTTGAAAGGTGTTGAAGAAACCCTAGCAGTGCACAATTGGGAGGACTTACTTTTAGACCCCAATCTCACCACTCAACAGCTTTTCCGCATATCTTTCAATAAAGATATATAACCCATCTTCCTTTTTGAACTTGAATTAAAATTAATTGAAAATTATGAGAAAGAACAGAGACTTGATAAAAAAGTTGAAGAATACTTGCAGAAAAGAGAAACATTAAAAAGAGAAAGTTGAAAATCCACTTGGTATATCTCCAAGGGAGCTGACCTACTACAACCTGGGATTTCCTCATCTTGGGGAGAGGTTGCAGCACTAGGGTGATCAGCCCTCATCACTCTAAAAAAGACAGACTCTCACTAGAGCCTGAGCCACACTCCAAAAATACAGAGGCAGCGCCCACTTTTTTTCTTCTCCTGAAACAAACCATGCATTGACACATGGACAACAAACCAGGCCTGGTTTCTCAACCATCATCTCCAGGAGATGACAACCTCATGTGAAGCCTCCTTTTGTTGTAACCAGTCAACTCCAAACTGATTCCCATATCAAATTGGTAACCAATTCTTGCTTGAAAATCCATCACAAATGGCCCACCCAAAACAGCTTTAACATTACCTTTAGCAATGTAAAAATGAGCCTTTCTGGAGGCTCCACCGACATCCAATTTCACAAATTCAGAGATTCTCATCAACTAAGTGACATGACCACCTATACTTCTCAAATTCCCACCAATACCAGTTTTGATGAGGAGGCCCAAATGAGTAGCCTCAAAAAAGGAAATGAGGTTGATCTGAGAACCTGAATCCACCAATCCCCTAGCCTCTCTTCCATTCAGAGTGATGTTGAAATATCACAGAGGAGCAGAAAAATGAGTTTCCAACCCCTCTCCAAACTTTTCAGCAGAATCACATATGTATTCTACCTCCCCAGAAGACACTCTTCTTCTGGTCAACAACTTCTTTTGTCTATCAGCCAACCCAGGACTGATAGCATACAATTCCCCATAAGTAAGGGAAACCCACCCTGGTTCATCCTTTCCAGAACAGAGTCCATAACATTAGATTGGCCAGAAACTACTTGCCTCTCAAAGTGAGCCCTTGGCTTCACTACCTTGGTCCTAGAATTTTCCTGAGGACCAGAACCACCAACAGATTTTCCATCAACAGGAATCAAGCCAGATCCCTCACCAGAACCTCTAACTCCGGAAGGCCTTGGCAATGAATCCAAAGGAACATCCTCCTCAGAGTCAGAATCCACATCCATAGGCATTGGCTCTCCATTCATGTCCAATGCACCAAAGCTAGGGGGGCCCATATTAGCGATCCCCTTCTGCATCTTGTACAGATCTTCCTTGCTGTACTTACTTCTAGCTGCACTCAGCTTAGGATCTGCCTTAGAAGCCTTAGGCTTTGGTGGGCCTGAGAGCTGCTCTTAGGCCTTCCCACCTTTCCTGCCTCTACATCATAGACACCAGCCAAGAATTCACCACTTGAGTGTCCAACACAAGAATATAATTCCAACCCGCCAAAGGAAGTAGAAAAAGAGACTTTATTAACCTCCTTCCCTTTTCCCTTGACATCCTCATCTTCCTTAATAAAAGACTTCCCTTGATCAGGAATCTCCTCAAACCTTGGTCTCCTCTGATTGAGACCAGCCCTTCTACTGACCAAATTAACAGGAGCCTGCCCCTCACTGGGCTTCACAAATTGACCATCAGGGAACTTAAACACCCTGCCATCAAACTCCACCTTTCCCTCTGACATATCTCTTTTCAGAGCCCAACAATCATTGGACTTATGTCCCCTCCTACTTCAATAAGAGAAAACCCAAGGATCGCTCCTACCAGCCCTCTTGTCAAAATCTCTGGGCTGAGAAGGAGTCTTATTGACCTTCTTAGACTCTTGCACAAAAATGTGTAGCTGTTTTTTCAGGTCAGCCAACTGTTCCACCATTGGGTCCCTCTCCTGTTTAGGAACCTTCACCATATTCTTTTCATCCTTTTTTACTCTACTCTCCTCTTCAGCCAAAGCCTCACTGACTTTGCTGACATATTAGGCACACCCCTCTTGATAGTTGTCCACATCCAAAAACTTCAAATGGGTCTCCACGGCCTCCTTCACCTTTTCCAAGGTAGGCAACATCTGATCCCCATTAGAAAGAGTCATCATCAAGACCTTCCTTGATAGCTCCTTCAACATATCCATCCTGAAATCTCTAGCCAGGGCAAACCAAAAAACATCTTTGGCAGAATTTTCATGTGCCAGCTCCTCCACTTCCACCAAGTATTCCACCACAGGATCAAACTGTAGTAGAAACTTTCTGTAGCTATGTAAGTTACCTACACCACCAAAAGAATGCCATTCACTGACAACCTTATTCAGATCCACCATAGTGAACCTGACACCCCATCTATCTACAATCTCCCTACACAGTAGCTTCCAATCCCTCTTCTTGTAGCCAGGCATGGCCACAACCTCCTTCTCCACTTCTCTATCTCCAATGAAGAAGATAATTTGCTTCACCATGTCTAGGTAGGAAGCATTGTCTACACCAGCAGAAGTTTCATACTTCTCTAGAAACCACTTTACATCTTCACCATTAAACTTGGTACCATCCCAAGTTTTAATCCTTACACATTCCCTAACCATCACAGCAGGAAGACCCTCCCCCCCACTGAAAGTCACCACAGGAATAGAAGAGCCAGAAGCCATTCTTCCATTCCAAAATCACCAGAAAGGGAAAATCAAAGACAAAATAGATTCCAAAGAACTAGCAGATCCGTAAAACCCCAAGTTGGGCGCCAGAAATGTGGACAATCCTATAGTACTAGCTAAAGGCCTTGACCAAGGGAGTTGGAGTAAAACCAGAGAGAAAAACCCCTGTCCCTTTAGAGAAATGAGTGAGATTTACCTGCTACAGTAAATTGATTCCTGTTTACCAAAAGCCCCTTTTCCAATACACTTGGCTGCCTGATCAGTCAAGAAAGTAGTCTCCAGACAGACCAAAAAACCAAACAACTGAAATTTAGACCAATGTCCACACCAGAGAAAGCAATGATACTTGATGTAGGTTTCAAATCCACACCAGAGACAGCAATAATACTTGATATAGTTTGCAAGACTACACCAGAGAAAAAATTTGCTAAGTTAAGTTAAATGAAGAACTCACTTTGAAAAAAACACAGCCAATTGTGGCCAAAAAACAGTGAAAACTGAGTGAGGAACAAGGATATCACCTCTGGATGGTTGTATGATAATTAGAGTTCCCTAAACTCCCTTTTTCACTATATACACACAGACTAATAACTAAGAGCCCATGCACCCCCTCGAATTAGGTGTTCCTGACCGCCAAATTGCATAAACCCTCCCTAGAAATGCTTCCCAGCCCTCTAGCACTGAGGTGGGCGGTCCGCCCGATGTCAGGAGGCCCGCCTGAAGCGGCCTGACCACCCTGAAGCCAGAAAACCACCAAAAACACACAAAATACTTAGAAAAATCATCTACAACTACTAAAACCTTTAAAACATATAATTACGCTATAACAACTTTGTGACATGAAATGTAGAGAAAATTCATCTCATTCTAACGGTACTAAGCACTTAAACCTAAGACTTAAGGTTAGCCCGTAAAACACAAAAAACAAAATTTAACAGCAATCTTTTAAAATGAAAAATTAGAAAATATCCCCCAAATACTTAGACTATGAAAAATGTCAACAAGACATAAAATATGGACAATAACCTGGGCTATCAAATGGTAGTACCCACTTCCCTGTAGTCCCAATATTTGCTGTGTAATTCCAGAAAAACACCTAATTATTTAAACAATGCCATTTAAGGCATACCAAAACAACACCAAATAAACCAACAAAGGGCTCTGCCAATTTTGGAAGACCACACCGGTGCTGGTTCAGGATCCTCTTTTTCATAAAGATCATTCCACTCATCCTTTAAATCAGCTAGGGTATTGTGTAGTATAATGCAAGTCATTATCCAATGATTTGCAGTTTTGATTTCCATTTTTTTTTTGAAATTGGATTCTGAGTTCCTGGAGACTATAAAATATTCCCTTTAAAATCCCAATAGCATGTTCAGTCCGTACTCTTGATTGGGCAAGGTGATAATTAAAGGTGGTTTTGGGGTCATTTTCCATAGCTGCGCCACCGAAAGCAGGTATAATGTACTTTCTACTTGCATATGCTGAACCTGCAAGGAGCTACTGAGATTTTTCAAATTATGAGTCAGGAGTTTGAGAAATCCTCATTCTTTGGAAGATAGAAGAGTCATGACATGAGCCGGGGAAGCCACTATGAAAATCAATAAATTTTTTATTAACATCACATACAAGTTGAACAGCAATAGAGTATCTAGAAAGAAGATAAAAAGTCAGTTTATGATAGATGTGAAATTGGAGAAAATTTTGAAGAAAACTTTTTTTATGATCAAAATAATGGTTGCCATCATAAGCAGGCTTTTGACTCAAAGGTATAGTTGTGCCATCAACAAATCCTACACATCCAGGGAAACCTTCAGCTTGTATTACTTGAGAGGATTCAAGTTGCTGTTGTGGAGTTGGCCAAGCAAGTGTTTGAGACTTGAGAGAAAGGATAGCAATCATACAGTGCTTGGTGTATAATATCACTGTCCCATATCCTATGGTAAAGAGATTTTCCAAACGTCTTACAGAAGCACCATTTCCATTTGAGCCAAAGCAACATAGTGCAACAGCAAGTTGAATAGCAGGATCACACTTTTTATTTTGAGAATTGTTATAAAATATAGGATGTTTAGAGATGAGTTGATAAAGTTTGAAGAAATAATTGGGAGAGTTTCGAAATAGTTGAGTGAAGTTTAGTTGAGGAATGTTGAGAATGGAGCGGAGATCATATCTGGGATCATGATGAAGATTTGTCCCCCTTGGGTTTATGTAACGCTTTTTGGAAAGAAAAGACATATAGGCTAAAGCATCTTCCAAATCAGAGTCTGTTTTATAGTAAAGAACTAAAAGTAAAGCAATAGCATTCATAGTTGAGTGAAGTAGCTGCCTAGTAGAGAGGTGTTTCATAGTTGTTGGTGGAAGGCTTATGTGATGAGGGAAGTGGGAATTCACCACCAAATGTGCAGTTGGGGTGTGTAGATAGAAAAAAACTTTAAGTGTTTGCCACCAAAATTAAGTAGCATAGAGTGAGGAAAGACTTAAGGATGGCATCAGCAATTATAAGTCATGTGACTTTCTTAAAAATATATCATGGATGTGATGAGTTTGGGATCAGGAATCAGGAATGGAAATTGCGGTATAAGAGGCGGGATAATGCATTATCGTGCATTCCTTATCAACAATTAATAATTTTTGATCCTGGGAAAAAAAATTCCTGATCCCTAATTGTGAATTGGTCAACTTTGATACCCCTTAATTTTTTGATGAACATTGGCACAAGTGATGATTGGAGCAAAAATGGCAAATTAATGCAAAAAAAATTGCATAATTGGGCTAAATTGATGGACAATTGTACAGTACTCTGCAAGAAGTCCTTGTGATTTCGTTTGCATACACTCTTCCACCAGCCACCACACCTGACTTCTCACTACCTCAAAATCACCTCTAGCACCCTTCTTTGCAATGAGTAAGTTTTTTTTTTCTCACTTAGCCTTAATGTTTCAGCTTCTCATAAAGAAACTCTAGTTTTTTTTGTTCTTTTTGCTGTCATAATGGTTACATCTAGAGCTGGAACAAACCAATTGATGAATGAAACTAAAGGTGAAATTGTCAGCATGGCCAGATTGGGAACCAGGCCAGCAGATATTTCCAAAGTTCTTGAAATCTCAGACTCAACTTTCAATTCTATATTGGCACAAAGATCTGTGAGGGGCTCTGTTGACAATGCCACCCACCCTGGCCGTCCACTCAAAACTAATGATAGAGACCTGCGCCAGCTTGAGCAAATCCTTCAAAGTAATAGAACAGCCTCAGTGAGCACAGTAGCCAACTTACTCACAACTTGCATCTCTCCTTACACCCTCTAAAAGCAAGCCTTGGAGCTAGGCTATCATAAACAAGTTGCTGCAAAAAAACCATTTATCAATATTTCACATTGCCACTATTGTTTTGATTTTGCTCTCAAGTACCGTGACTGGACTATTAAAGACTAGGAAAGAGTGCTGTGGTCCAATGAATCTTCTTTTGCGATAGGCAAAAAATCAACAATCACTTATGTCTGGTTCTATCCTGATGAGAGGTTTTATCAAGAATGTCTTCAGCCCACCTTCAAAAGTGGCCAATCAAGTGTCATGGTATGGGGAGGGTTCTCAGGAAATAAAAAACTCCCATTGGTCATTCTTCCTCCAAATCAACAAACATAAAAATATTTCATTGAGAATGTATACAAATCTACACTAGTGCCTTATCTCCAAGAACATGATCCTCATCATGAACTCCTCCTCATGGAGGAAATCACTCCCACCCACAAATCCAGAGTGAGTGAAGATTTCTGCACTCAAAATAACATAAAAAAGCTTCCAGACTGGCCAGCCAAGTCTCCCAATCTCAAACCAATCAAAAATGTTTGGAAAATAATCTAACTCATTGTTCATGATGTTTTTCACCCCCACACAAAGGATGAAATGGTTGCTGCAATACACACAGTCTGGAATGACATTCCAATGTCAATTTTTAATAATCTTGTTGCTTCAATGCCCAAATGAATGGAGGCAGTTATTGAGGCAAAGGGAGGGTCTACTTTCTGGTGATTGTTTTTATCATAGGACTATATTTGACTGTTAGCATTTGAGTGTGCAATGTCTAGATTGGCCACTTCAACAGTGGTATTGTTTAATAATCAGTAATATAGACAGTGAATCAATTTCTAGTTGACCTATGTGAGCATCAATAAAAATTTGATAGTGATTGTGATTGTGAGGTAGTGAGAATTCGGGCATGGTGGCTGGCGGAAGAGCATATGCAAACAAAATTGCGATGACTACTTGCGGGGTACTGTACAGTGCCCAGAAGAAAGTCTTTGTGATTTTTTATGTCTAGCACCTTCCATTTGTAAGAATTTCAATGGCTAAACAGTTATCAGTATAGTCAGCTCCTAGCAGTTTAATCATTCTAATGACATCATAAGCTTAAGATAGAAATGTTTTCATATCGGATGTGAATGTTAGATCCTTGAGTGCTCTTGATGCTCTTGCTTTATTTATAGCTGTATTACCTGCATGATGATTTTTCAATAATTGCCAGGTTTTCCAGGCATTTGATTCTACTTCTGGGTGATTGAAAACTAATTGCATATTTTGTTGATCTAGTTGTCGTATTATTAAGTTGTAAGCCTTTCTTTCTGACTTAGTTCGCTTTTTTATTTTATCAGCAGAGTGGTTAAAAATGATGTTTCCACTTTCATCAGCTGTTTCAATAATATCGAATGAGGATGTAATTGTTTCAAGTAAATCAGCATCGTCGAGTAATGAGCGCATGTACATTGACCAGGTAACGTAGTTTTTATCGCTAAGTCTGGTTGCATCTCCTTCAACAGCTTTTTTAATTGCTTCTTGAACGTCTGTTGTGTTCATGGTTGAAGTTGGTACCGATAATGACTAAGATTTTTACTGAGTCTTGATCTGTGCGATTAGTTTGTTGCTATAAATCTATAAAGCTTTATAGGTGTACAACAATGTAAGTAAGATATCTTAACTAGTAACAGTGTTGACAATGAACCTATAAAGATAAAAAATAAGAAAACAAACAAAGTAAAATTTAAGCACAAGATTATATTTCATGATAAAGATAATATACTAACCTTTATAGGTGTACAACAATGTAAGTAAGATATCTTAACTAGTAACAGTGTTGACAACGAACCTATAAAGATAAAAAATAAGAAAACAAACAAAGTAAAGTTTAAGCACAAGATGAGGAGACAGTTACAGTAAATACATTGGTTTATATAAAGTGCTTTTGTTTTACTACATGTTCATATGCTTTGACAATTTCACATACATTGGTAAAGTTAATAATTAGTGAGGTTTAAATAAGTTGAAGAATAATGAAATATCTATCCGTTATTAATTCTTACACCATTAACCACCACTTCATCCAGCCATCATTTGTTCACTATCACATCAAACACCTCAAGATTTTATTTTTTGGTCTTTCACCTTCCCCTGTCTCATTTGGTATAGTATTTTTGTGTACTCTATCTCATTTGGGCAAGATATAAACTAATTTATTTTCTTTAGTTTTTTTTTTTTTTTTTTTTACTTTTCCTTGCACTATGGCAACCTCTAGACCTGGAAGGAAGCAACTTACAATAACAAAACAAGCTCACATTGTTGGCATAGCTGAAGCAGGGATCACACCAGCTGAAATTTCTAGAAAGCTAGGTGTTGCTGACTCTACTGTTTGCTCAATATTGGAGAGATTCCAAACAATGGACAAGTGACTTCAAAGTCATTGATTGAAGATGTCTATAAGAACTCGCTTATCCCTTTCCTTCAAGAAAACAATCGCAGCCAAAATCTCATTCTTCTTGAAGACAATGCACCTATCCATACTTCCAAGGTGTCTGCCAAGTTCTGAGCTGATTCAGGTATCTGCAAAATAGAAGACTGGCCTGCTCTATCATCCAACCTAAACCCAATCAAAAATCTTTAGAGATGCCTCAAGGTGTGCATTCAAGAAGCTTATCAACCCAAAACTCCAACCAAAATGATTCAGAGTCTTGAATCATTATGGAACAACTTTCCGAAGGAGCCTCTTATTCACTTAGTGTCATCAATGCCTGCTCGTATGAAGGCTGTCATTGATGCAAATGGTGGATCCACCCGCTGGTGAATCTCAAATTTTTAGCTTGTTTTTTTTTTTTTTTTTTTTTTTTTTTATGCTTTGATGTTGCAACTAGGGGTTATCTGAGTCTAGCTTTCTATATAAACAAGTCTCATTGCTTAGAAATGCCTACTTTAAAATTTATGGAATCACCTTTTTTTACAAAATGAAATAAATATAAAAATATTGATTATTATGATTTTTAGTTGTGATATTTGTAATCTACACAACAACTTAAACTACAATGAGCAATCGCGTAGTGAAAATGAGAGTTGAGTGTAGATTTTGTGAGGAAAACTTCAATCCCGAAGACTTTCTTCCGGGCACTGTACATGCCCTTACCTTTATTTTTCTGACCTTATGTCCCTCCCTAAAATACCCCTAACTTGCGTTGGATATCCCCATCAGGGATATCTTACTGGGTGCGTAGTGTTGACATTTAAACGTGATATTAAAAGACATTCCATGATAGGAACTTATCAGCTGACTATTTTAAGGCTTGATTTCAGGGATGTAGGCTGAGTTTTCAACTCTTTTCATTTACCTAACCAAACCTATATACTGGTTGACATGCACCATCTTACTGATACATCTTGTCCTTGTGTTAATTTCCATTCTTCAGCTAACTGACTTTTATATGGATGAGACAGAAGACCAACTTTTACATAGTCCTATGTTTAAGGAAAATAAAAAATAAAAAAAAAGCATCCTTTTTCTTAAAGTATAAATTGAAAAACTTTGAATTTACGGTGATCTAGGGTTGGTTGAGATATTGCTAATGATATCATCCTGCCAATCAAGTTTTTTTAATATGACTTTCCTCAGGGGCCTCATATTGTTTAGACACCCGAATACGTTATTACTCTACTTTTTATTTTATATTTCCTGGTAGGTGTTATATTATAACACTACAATAAATGTTCGTTTCGTCTTGAGGCGTAACAATGGCGCAACGATTACGCAACAGTTATGTAACAATTATTTTTGGCAGTCAAAGGTCATAGGTGGGTCTTAAGTGCAAAAAACATCCATGTACTTACCCACGTTAGCCTCCATGCCCCTTGCTGGGTGAGATTGTATGAAATAAAAAAAAATAAAAATAAAAAGTGCAAAAAACAATTGTTTCGTAACTGTTGCGTAATTGTTGCGCCCCATGGCGAAACAAACATGTGCTGTAGTATAAACTCACCCTAAATTGATTTTTCTAAATTATTTTTATATGAATTGGATGATATAGTTTGATATTTCACTCTAATATTTTTTTAACTCTGATTCATGGATTTTTATTATGATGTGCCGTACATCTACAATGGTACTCCAACAGTGTCTTTTTTACTTCGCGTACTTAGTTATTGATGTACTCATCTATTAATGTAAATTCCAATCACGTATATGATTAGGGTTTACGACTTACTCTTGACAAGGTTGATATACTGTTATCCGCCCATCAGTTAAAACTTACTTTTTCCAAAGCCTCAAAACTACTTCAATCCTAATAAAATCCTGTCACTCAAATTCACAATGTTTAATTTGTTAATTACCATTCATCTAGACCCCTTTTATTGTTATTGCTACAATAACACATGAAGAAATGAATATCGCGTACGATTTTCTATTTACCGCACGGACATGTTTGAGCTACATGCGTATAAGAGTGTGAAAATGGATGGATAGATTGATCAATATTTTTTGTTAAAAACAAAGTACTTGAATCACTCACATCAGAAAAACATCATATGAATAATACTATACGCAATCAGTGATTCAAAGACCTTCGTTTTAGCGCCAGCACTATAAAAAGAGTTTGAAAACGAAAAATGAGATGTTTGTGAAGAATTGTTTGAAGTAAAAAACTGTATGAGAGTATGGATGGGGAAATGTTGAGTAATGAATTAGGAACTTACCTCGTCCTCGTACGCAATATCTCTAAGCTGTTGAAATGAAAGAAGAAAACCCCCCCCCCCCCCCCCCCGATGAACCACCACTCTCATTTGAAACCAAGGGACACATGAACTTGACAAGCTCAGACGAATTGGAAACAATTAAAATGAAGTGGTACATGTGCAGGATGGATAAAGGATAAAATAACACAGAACAAATCAATCAATTCCATAAGACAAGATGATTGAGTGTCAGAGATAAAGAGAAGAGATCGTAGATTATTATTTGTGAACAAAAAAAGAAAATCCAGAGATGGAAAGTTGCCACTAGTTAAAGAGAAAGATCTTTCCCACTTTACATCACTTAACACAACGCACTGCAATACAGCAGATTGCTACACAACACAAAACAATACAATACAGTCTTCGCTGCATTTCTGGGCGACATCAATCAGCAACTGTTTTATTTCTTCACATCTCTACAAGTCAGGTTTGCTATCTTTCACCTGTTCATGGAGTGAAAACGGCTGATCTTTTCATATTCTTGTCTTGTTGATATTCTTAGTATTCGAATATCCTTACATTGGTATATATTCGCATATTATTATATTCTCTTCTTTGGTTCCCCTTTCGTGTTTCCTTTTTCCCAGTCCTCTCTAATCTTCTTCACTGCATCGATCCCACTAAACCCAACTCATCTTTATTTTCTTCCTTTCCTCATCTGTAACACCTCACTTTTCTTTTCAGTTTCTTTATTACTCGCTTTGGGTCGTTTTTGTCTTTTTTATTATCCTATCATCCTCAATTCATTGTTTCTATAAATGGAGCTTGCTGTCTCCTTGGATTCTTATACAAAAGGCTAGCACTACCTTCCCTTCCTTCTCATCATCTATTGACTTTTTATTTTTATTTTATTTATTTATTTTTACCTTTTACAACAGGAACTCGTGCTTGGTTTCCTGATAAGGTGAGTAAACACGTTCTTTCTCCGTCTCACGTCAACTCTGGTTTGCAAAGTTCTTTCCGGATCCTTAATCCCCGCTCTTTAGGATGAAGGTTGGCTAAGTGCAGAGTTACAAGATAAAGAAATCTCTCCATCTGGTGCTGTTAAACTTGTGTTTATTGACGCTCATGGAAAGGTATGTCTCTTGTTATTTTCATTTCTTCGTCTCGGCCTTTCATTTTATTCATCTCTCTTCTTCTCAGGAACGAATCGTTCGCACTTCAATTGATGATGTCAAGCAAAATAGAGGTACACATCTGCCTCCACTTCGAAATCCTCCTTTATTGGAGGCTACCGAAGACTTGACTAACCTTTCCTATCTGAATGAACCTGCCGGTTCGTCTGCTCGATCAGTTTGTGTTCTGTTCTTCCCTTGCAGCACATGTTAACGATATCTGCTATTCAGTGCTTCATACAATTCGAACAAGGTATACTACCGCCCGGCAAATATACACTTATTCCGGCATCGTGCTGGTAGCGATGAACCCGTTTGTATCAGTGCCTCTTTATACAAGCGATATTGTTCAAACTTACGCCGGTCGCAAAAAGGGAGAGTTGGAACCTCATTTGTTTGCTATCGCTGAAGATGCTTATCGATGCATGATTCGGGATAAACGTGATCAAACGGTCATTGTTTCTGGTGAATCTGGAGCCGGAAAAACTGTATCAGCTAAGTACATCATGCGATACTTTGCTACGGTTGATGATCCTGATCGACCTGGAAAGCGAAAGGTCAGAGCTCTTGCTTTACTTTTCTTGATATCTGAACTTCTCAGATGCTTATTTTTCTTTGATCATTCCTATTTCCTGGAGTTCAGATCAAAGGTGACGGTGGAATGACCGAAGTTGAACAGCAGATTTTGGCTACAAATCCGATCATGGAGGCTTTTGGAAATGCTAAAACAACCAGAAATGACAATTCTTCCAGATTTGGAAAATACATTGAAATCTTGTTTGACTCTTCTCAAGAAATTGTTGGCGCCAAAATACGAACGTATCTATTGGAAAGATCTCGTCTTGTTTATCAGCCTGAGACCGAACGAAATTATCACATCTTTTATCAATTAATTGCTGGTACACCCCAAGCAGAGCGAAAACAATTGGGACTTGATAGCGTTTCCAAATTTCATTACCTCAATCAGGGCGGTCCCCTAGCTGAAAAAATTCCAAGTGTAGATGACAAAAAAGAATTTGCTGCCACCCAAGAGGCTTTGAGCACAGTTGGAATCGGAATGACTCAACAGTGGGCAATCTTTAAAGTCCTGGCCGGCTTACTTCATCTTGGTAACGTCGAAATCAAAGCCACTAGGAACGAATCCACTCTCAGTGACACCGATCCCTCCTTGATCTTAGCTTGTGAATTATTAGAGTTGGATTGCGCTGAATTCAAAAAATGGCTGATCAAAAAGCAAATAGTGACGAGAAGTGAAAAAATTGTCACTGGCCTAAATCAGGCCTCTGCAATTAGTGTAAGGGACGCTGTCGCCAAATATATTTATTCAAGTTTATTTGAATGGCTAGTATATGTTGTCAACGCCAGTTTATACAATTCAGATCTTGATGATCGTGTGGCTAGTTTTATTGGTGTGTTAGATATTTATGGGTTTGAATTTTTTAAAACCAAGTCAGTATTTATTACAATGCGCCAATCATCTTCTCTTCTCCACTTTTTCCAATCATTTTTTCAAAATTTCTCTTTGACTTTTTTTTTTTTTTTTTTTTTTTTTTTCCACCTTTGATCCAGTTCTTTCGAGCAGTTCTGTATCAATTATACAAATGAAAAACTTCAAGCTGAATTTAACGCTCATGTGTTCAAACTTGAACAAGAGGAGTATATCAGTGAAAAAATTGACTGGAAATTTATTGAATTCTCTGACAATCAGCCCACGATTGATTTAATTGAGGGAAAGCTGGGAATATTGTCACTACTAGATGAGGAGTCTCGAATGCCATCTGGGTCAGATGCTTCCTTTGTCCAAAAACTATACGCTCAGCTCAGCAAACCTGAACACAGCAAAGTATTTAAAAAGCCCAAGTTTGGAACTTCAGCGTTTACGATTGCACATTACGCCCTGGATGTTACTTATGAAGGCGAGGGCTTTTTAGAAAAAAATAAAGATAGTGTGCCCGATGAGCATCTTAATCTTTTACATGCTACTACAAATGCGTTTCTCCACGATGTGTTGGAAAAAGCTGCTGAAATTCGCACTGTGGGTCCTGATAAAGCAATGATGAAGAATCATCTCAGTGCTGTCAATGATAGCTCGACTTCTCCTTTATCTCCTGTTGCATCTTCGGCTTCGAGCAAACGTACAAGTTTATTTGACGGCCCGACATCATCAGTTGTATCCAAAAGAACCTCCGTTTCTACCAGCACTGGTGGTCGAGCTAGTTTAATAGGAGGTAAACCTGGTGGTATGGTGGGTGCTACTAGCAAAAAACCTACCTTAGGTTCCATTTTTAAGCACTCTCTAATCGCATTGATGGAAACTATTGACTCAACAAATGCTCATTATATTCGTTGTATCAAACCCAACGAAGCCAAAAAAGCTTGGGAATTTGATCCGCCCATGGTACTTGGTCAACTGAGAGCTTGTGGTGTTCTTGAGACCATCAAGATAAGTGCAGCTGGCTATCCCACTAGATGGACCTTTGAGGATTTTGCTGAACGGTTCGTCTTCATCTTTAAAGCAACACATTTTTGTCCATCATTTCATTCTCACATGTTTGATTCTTATTATCACCGATCCTATAACCAGATATTATATGCTTGTCAACTCAAAGTATTGGAAGAATGATGTTCAGAAAATTTGTTCATCTATTTTAGCAAATACAATCAAGGAGGAGAATAAGTATCAAGTTGGGCTTACCAAGCTTTTTTTTCGTGCCGGAATGCTGGCTTATCTCGAGCAAGTAAGATCGGATAGGATCAACCATTTAGTAACTTTAATGCAAAAAAATTTCCTCCGAGCATACCACACTGGAAGATACCAGAGACTTCGATCTACCGTTATTGGAATACAATCTCTTTGGCGAAAGGAACTCGCTAAAAAGAAGAAAGAGCGTATGAAACAGGCTCGAGCCATTTTAATGATTCAACTTGGAATCAGGTCATTTTTACAACGTAAAAGACTTCAAGACGCTAGAAATTTGGTCATTGCTATCCAAAGCTGTCAGTTTATATTTGTTCTGTTTTTATACCTGGCTTTATCTCAGTAAATTTGATCAAATTTCGTTTTTTTCATTTCACAGTCATAAGGGGATCCATCATTCGATCTACTTTCCAGGACTCTAAAGTACATACTTCTGCGGCACGGCTACAAGCGCTATTCCGAGGATTTTTGGCACGCCACAAAAGTCGAAAAGAAGTTCGGCGGGTGGTTCTCATCCAATCTCTGGCTCGCCGCAGAGCTGCTCGAAAAGAGCTCCTTGCGTTGAGACATGAAGCTCGCTCAGTTGTTCACTTCAAAGAAGTTTCCTATAAATTAGAAAACAAAGTTGTAGAATTAACACAGACTTTGCAAAAAAGAACACTTGAGAATAAGAACTTACAAAGCAAATTGGTAGAATTACAATGTCAGCTTGACAGCTGGATGAGTAAGTATGATGAAGCTGATAGACAAGCCAAAACTCTCAAAAGCGAGGTGGAAAAACCTTCGGTAGAATTGGGTGAATTTGAAGCATTAAATCTACAAAAGAGACAGACGGAAAGTCAACTAACTGAATCTTTGAGAAAGGTAAGTTGTGCAACAGCGAATTTCCTTGTTTTACTTATTAAGTTATTGATAAACGATTGCTTGATGTTCTTTTCTTCTTCAAATTACTGGGTTTGTACTTGTCACTAAAGATTGAAGAACAAGATAAGCAGATTGCTAAGTTAACTGTTGAATTTGAACGTCAAGCCAAAGAAATAGAAGAACGACAAAAGTTGCTGGACAATTTCTCGGCAAATGGTGGTGCAGATTCTTCTGCAATTTCTGGAATGAGACAGGAACTACTCTCGCTTCGCGAGCAACTTAGTCGAGCACTTAACTCGCAGAAAAATGGTTACAGGGCCGACCCCTCATTTAACATGGCTACGGGACAACAAATGCTCCATTCTAATGGAATTAATCAGCTGCCTGGAAGTATACATGGTTCTCCCAGTTCCCTGAGCGGCAAAAGAAAACTCAGAAGACATTCAGCTGATAATTTGGCTGGTGAAGCTATGAACAACGCACTGGCCATTCAAAATAATACTCTCGCACCCGTCAATAATCGGTTCGACAATC
This sequence comes from Hemileia vastatrix, assembly GCA_030280995.1. Lineage (NCBI taxonomy): Eukaryota > Fungi > Basidiomycota > Pucciniomycetes > Pucciniales > Zaghouaniaceae > Hemileia > Hemileia vastatrix. Next base: position 27,403,323 of record JASXTE010000011.1, read on the forward strand.
CACGCGCAGTATCCGTAGCGTATGCTCAGACGTCTAATCTTTATCCTGAAGACCAGTTAGAGGATCAATCAGAAATCATCATGAGGTTGCTAGAAGATGAAGAACCTTTAGACGAAGATGTTTTGGTTGGTTTGATAAAAAGCTTAAAGATTCCCACACCATCGCTTCAAAACCCTCCCAGTTCGAAAGAAGTTTTGTTTCCTGCACATTTGATAAGTTTGGTTACTAATGAAATGTGGAAGTATGGATTAATGCGAGAGAGCGAAAGATTTTTGGCAAATGTGATGCAGACTATCCAACAGCACGTTATGGTAAGATTGTGCCTCATGAGTTACTAATTTTCATTGCTCACTATTGTACTGATGATTGTTTTCATTCTAAGGGTTTTCAAGGGGAGGAGGCTATCATACCTGGCATTTTTTGGTTGTCAAATGTTCACGAGGTTTTATCATTTGTTTGCATCGCTGAAAGTGACATCCTACAGGGTATTGGTCCTGGTGTAGATGGGGCTGGGCGAGACTTCGACTGGGATGACTATGAACGATTGGTCACTATTGTAAAGCATGATTTGGATTCTTTGGAATACAATATCTATCATACTTGGATGCAAGAGACCAAGAAGAAGCTGCATAAGATGGTGGTCCCAGCTTTGATTGAATCACAATCTCTACCTGGCTTTGTTACTAATGACAGTGGCGGTCGGTTATTCAATCGTTTGTTATCTGGAAATAGTCAACCTGCCTTCAACATGGATGATATATTGAACCTCTTAAATCGAGTTTGGAAGGCTTTAAAAAGTTATTATGTTGAGCATTCGGTCATTCAGCAAGTAGTAACCGAGCTATTAAAATTGATTGGCGTCACAAGTTTTAACGATCTACTTATGAGGCGTAATTTTTGCTCTTGGAAGAGGGCTATGCAAATTCAGTACAATATCACCCGACTGGAAGAATGGTGTAAATCGTAGGTTTTTTCTTTCATCCTAGGCGCGAAGTTATTAATTGCGACTAAATAAAACGATTTTGCTCTTTATGTATACGCAGAAGGGATATGCCTGAAGGGACCTTGCAGCTGGAACATTTGATGCAAGCTACCAAGTTACTGCAATTAAAAAAAGCAACTATCACGGATATCGACACTTGCTATGATGTTTGCTGTGAGAGAATTTTAATACTTTAATATCATCTTTTCTTGTGAATCTAATTCATTGACTTTTTGATTGATAAATAGGGATGCTTACACCTTCCCAAATTCAAAAATTGATTTTGCAGTATCATGTTGCGGATTATGAGGTAAGAAATGATGTTTAATTTGCTTATTAATTTTTAGTTTTTTTCATGTACTAATATCTGCGAATGCGTAACTTGTTTGACTTATAGAATCCAATCGCGCCCGAGATTTTAAAGGCAGTTGCATCGCGTGTTATGCCGAATGATAAGAATGATCACTTGCTATTGCCTCCTGAAGTGGAAGAAGCAGGTCCATATGAAGTTCCTTTGCCGCGAGAGGTTATGTCTTTAGATACTTATTGTCCCGCATGTAAGTCTTGTGTGTTCCACATTCAAGATTGACTATTTCAATTAACATCCCTACCTCCTTGAATGAATTTACTAGGGCTCAATGTTCCACATATTCGAAGATTGACACAAGTTGTGGCTTGAAAATTTACAAGGATAGCAATTTAAGGAACTCATAGTGTAATATGAAGCGAAATGACTTTTTTTTTTCGGCAAGGGTTGTTTGAGAAAACGACAAAAGGATCTCATCTGTTTTAGAATAGACTCTAACGTTTTACTGGTTTTGAAATCTTTGTCAAAAAAAATATTTTTTTTTCTTGGATTTGCTCCACGATGTATGTGCAAAGCACCAACTTGATGATTTTTTTCTTAACCTGCGAGGTGTGCACTTGTCGTTATCTTAGTATAGTTGTTCTAGTTTTATCAATCACTATTATTATAAAGATTGTATATACATATATATAATTATGAAGTAACGAAACCACTACGTTTTTTTCATCCTTATTTATGATGATCTTTTTTTATTTTGACCATCTTGAATCAAAGAACCTATTATCTTTGATCGATTGTCAACTGTACGTGGAGTAACATGCAATATAAGCTCGTAATATGCATGAATAGAGCTTGGAACTATTTTTCACTATGACCCTCATTTATTTTTAATTTGACTTCTCTAAGTGTCGTGGATTTCGGGTGGACCTGGCAAAACATTACTTCGTGCGCCCTTACACGGTATTGAGTTTATACTCTCTTGCTGATTGCGCTTTTTTGAATTGTTTTTAAAGGCATTATAAATCTCTTTACCGATGGATCCACATTTACTCATGCAGGTAAGATCCTTTAACCGCTAAAGCAGCTGACTGTTCTTTCAAAAATTTAAGTGCCCCTCCTCATCAATTTGCATTTGTTGTTTGATTTGATATTCCTCCGTTTAGAACCCTTTTGAAGAAGAGCAAGTGGCGTTGCTGTCAAGAATCATCGGAAATGTTGATAAATTAAATGAAGCAATGGTAGAACTACTTGATTCCTTAAACGTAAATAAATATCTTCTCTGCTTTTTATTAACAATCAATAAAATAATGTGGATATCTTAACTCGTATTCATTTTTGTGATTCTCGGTTTTTATATCTCGGGGTTTCAAATAATAATATTTCCTTTTGATCACTATTAGCAAATTAATGAATTCAATTCGCAAGCTTCAGATGTCAGTAAAGTTGTGAAAAGTTACAGTCTCAATGTTAAGTATAATTTAGAGCAAAACGAAGGAGGTATGCCTGAACCGAAATAAAGTGTTCTTGTTTTCAATATTCTTATCAATTGATATGTGATCAGTGTCAGAAAATTGATCAGTTTATGATAAATCATAAAAAAAACAAAGTCTTAAACTTTGGGATCTTATAATGATCTCATTTTATAAGATATTAATATATGTTACCGAATTGTCAAGTTTATCTGTTGAGTTGTTAATTTCTTTACACTGGATTTTCCTCAAATGTGTTTGGGACGTGAAATATGCACGACGTGTATTTACATCTGGCTATGGTAGCAGTGTCAGCGCTTCGTCCGGAGAGAACCGGAGGTTAGACGCGTGGGCTGCACCATAGGTTAAATACTAAGATTATGTACATAATGGGTAATCACTAAGTCTAGCCTTATGTATACATAACACTCCCCCTCTTAGAGCATCCACACTCGTTCGGTTGTGTAACTCCCGCTTACATGCATATTACTTCTGAGTTGCACAAATTTATGATATCATTCCACACTCATTTTTCGAAAAATTCACTATTTGCGAGTTACACGAAATATTCATCATTCGTGTTTCTTGGTTTATTCAATAACATCACTGCTTCCATGGTACTAATTTCTTCTATCCCTCCTTCTACCATACTCATTTTTCTTCACTCAACTGTTACATTTCCCATGCCTTTAAATTTCCTTGATGATTTATTAGACATGGAAGAAGAAGATCTCCTTCTTACATATTTGTTAACTACCTATTGCAACAATCAATCATCTAATTGAACTACACCAAGACCAAAGAAAAAAATGATACAACAAGATCGTTACACTGGTAATGCACGCTTAATGAAAGACTACTTTGGGCAAAACCCCATTTACAACAATATTATTTTTGAGCGCCGATTTAGAATAAGCAAAGATCTATTTACAAAAATTGTTGAGGATCTACAGATGCACAACAAATATTGGGTTTTAAAATCTGTAAGTATAGTATTTTTTAATAATATCCATCACACTTTTTCTCAATTTTTTACTAGCTACACTACCACAGGATTGACACCTCACCAAAAGCTAACTAGTGTACTTTGCCAGCTTGCCTATGGGATCTCAGCCAACTCAACTGTATTAACGCAACGGCAGTGTTTTTAGGAAAAGGAGTAAAAGATGGATGATTTCATTACTGGTACTGTGACACTAACTATATACAACGCTGCGGCGTAGTTGGAACCTAACACCCGCCCCTCCGACAAGACGCTGATTCCAGTATATAAAACTATTCACAATTTTTTTAATGTTGTTATGATAGCTATTAGGAATATATAAAGAAGAAAAAATAAAAAATAAACAATGATAAAGAAGTTAAAATTGTTATTATTTGATACCTAAGTTTTCACATCCCCTGTCATGTAATTCTTTGTTTAGTTGTTTAGTCATTATATCTGCTAGTTGTTCTGATGTAGATACCCATGATATTGTAGCTTTTCTTTTGTGTAGTTGTTCATTGACAAAAAAGAATTCCCTGTCGCTGTGTCTGGTCCTTTTATTTGAGCTTTCGTCATTCGATACCTTTATAGATGCTTGATTATCACATTTTAAATGGAACGGGCCTGTGAAATTAATCAAATCATTGAGTAAATTTTGAATCCACAAGCCCATTCTAGTTGCACCCCCAAGAGCCATGTATTCTGCGTGGCATGTTGAGGAAGCAACAGATGGCATGCGTTTTGAGGACCAGAATATTAGGGAACCTTGCATGTTGATAATCATGCCTCCTGTTGATCTTGAGAATTCCCCGCCCCAGTTTGCATCTGAGTAGACATCTAAATTGATGGTATGTGAGGTTGATAGTGGATATAAGTGAAGTTTCTTTGTGGATGTATATTGTAAATAACCGAGTAGGTGTTTCAACGCTCTCTAATGTTCGCCAGTGGGGTTTTTAGAGTGTCTGGCCAATTGATTTACAGAGAAACTGAGATCAGGATGAGTTGCTGTGGTTAGGTAAGTCAAGGAACCAATAATTGACAGATAAACTCCTGTATTAATAGCTGAGTGGTTTGTTGGGGCTGTGGAAAGGTCTACATTGGTCGGCAGTGGTTGATGGTGACATATTCCTGTTATATGATGAGTTGTTAAAATTCTATCAATCAAATTTTCTTGACTAAGTTGAAATCCTCTTTCATTCCTTTCTATCTTGATGCCTACTATTGCATCCAGTCCATCTTGCCATTTGATGATGAGAGTTTGGCTTAAATCTTTTTCAAGTTGTTTCAAAACCTCATTGTTGTTGCCAGTTACGATTCCACCATCAACATGAACCCAAAGCATAGCCTTTGTGTTGTTATTCTTCAAAAAATAAATGCTATTGTCATAGGATGACATTTCATAACCCAGGTTTTTTAGTTGCTGTCCAAAATGTTGCCACCAGCAACGTGCTGCCTGACATGTGCCGTAAAGAGCTTTGAGCAATTTGAAAACTTTTCCATCTTTTCTTTCAAAGCCAGGTGGGTCCTTTACCCATACTTCTTCGTCGATTGGACTGTGTAGATATGCTGCTGTGACATCAAAAGCATGGACTGGCCAGTTATACATTGCTGCAATTGTGAGAATGATTCTTTGGGCTGTAAATGAAGCTGTTGGAGCAAAAGTGGAAGAGTAATCTATACCATTTACTTGTTTAAAACCTTTTGCCATGTATCGAGCCTTCAGTTTTGTGTTTCCTGTTGATGCATCTTTCTTTTCTGCAAAAACCCATCTAGCATCCAGTACTCTGGCTCTTTCAGGTGGTACTTTTCTCTCCCAGACCTTCATGTTTGTTAAGTTATCTATTTCTTGTTGACAAGCTTTTTTCCATTCATCACCCTTCTCAGATCGTAAGGCTTCTTTAAATGTTTTAGGTAGCTGTGTTGCAAAGTATTCACAATTTATTTGGATGTCTTCCACTAGATGATCTTGTTCAATCATTTGCTCTTCCAGATCAAAATTTCCTAGTATGAGTTTGCTGTTGGCCAGAGTGTTTGCACTGTTCATTAAAAAGTCGAGGGACATTTTATTTTCACTTTTTGTTTCACATTCTTTGAAGCTGGCCCACACAGATGTTAAGAATTTCTTTTCTATTGGGTCCCAGAAAATCCAGCCTTTCATACCAGCTGGAAAACCTACAGTGTAACATCTTCTTGCTCGGACATCTAGCTTTTTCCTTTTCTCTTCAGGTATGTGTACATAAGCTACTTCACCGAATTTCCTAAGAATATCTATTTGCGGTTTAGTGTTGAAGAGTGCTTCATAGGGTGTAATTGAGTTGCAAATAGTGTTGGGTATTCTGTTTAGGAGATATGAAGCCCATTTGAAAGCAAAAGACCAGAAGGTTTTTCCAAGATGACTGTCAAATAGTATAGTTCTTCCCATTTCTGTAAGAGTACGATTAAATCTTTCAATATTTCCATTTTGTTGATAAAAATATGGTAAAGATTTCTCATGTATTATTCCGTTTTTTGTTGTGAACATGTCCACCAGTTTATTGTTGAATTCTCCTTTATTGTCTGATCTAATGATTTTGACCTTCTGATTTGTCTGTTTCTTCAATCTTGTTATGATGTTGATGACTGTATGTGTTGATTCAGATTTTTTTTTGATGACGTGACACTCACTGTATGTTGTAGCTAAATCTCTGAAGGTTAAAGCATATAAACCACCGTCAACTGATTCCTCTTCAATTGGGCCAATTAAGTCCATAGTTACTATTTCAAGTTTGTTGACTTTTCTACCAGTTGACTCAAGAAAACATTGTCTTCTACTTTTGCACATTTGACAAGAATCACATATAATATTTCCATTAGGCAGTTTATCAGGTAATCCATGAACCATTTTTTCTTTGCACATCTTTCGTATTTGTCTCAGACTCGCATGACTGAGTAGGCAGTGCCAAGTGTAGAGAATTTCTTCATCTTTGTTTCTTTTTCTTAATTCAGGATACTTAGTTGGGATTTCAAGACTAAATATTTCTGGTTGTATATGTAAAACATTTGATTCATTTTTATCATGGTCAGCATATGATAATTTAGTAGTTACATCAGAAGATATATTTGAATTATTATAATGCTTTGGACTATTAAATTTCCATTTCCTATTGATGAACATGGCTGACAGAATTGAAAGGCCATGATAGCTGATGAGAAAATCATTGAATTTAACACATGAAAAGTTAGCACCACTCTTGATTAGGGATGCTGGAGAGATTAGCGTACCTCTAGCATCTTCACAGTAGTATACTGGTCTAATATTGATGATTTCCCCATTGAGACCATGGAAGCGTATCGTCCCTTTGCCTGTAATGAGAGGAGAGGAACCATTAGTGGCCACTTTCAAAGCAATGGGATTTTTTAGAGGGAGAAAATCAACTAACTCATTCAGATTACCAGAAAGATGATGAGTTGCACCTGTGTCAAAAATAGGGTTTGCCGAGTATGCCTCATTGTCTGATAGTTGCATTCTAGCAAAAGCAGCTGCAGATGCTTCTGGGGAGTCATCAGTGAGTTCTACTATTTGTGCTGAAGCAGATTTCGCTTGAGGTGGTTGTGAGGTGTTGTGACGGTTTGTCTGTTGTTGAGGATAAATTGGGCGGTAAGAATCCATTTTCTGTGGTATAGGCCTCTGGTGGATGGGTAGATTTGGTTTGGGTGGAGGATTGTTGTTAGGGACTATTGTTGGTTGTATGATAGAGGGCGGTACTACCATTGGATAGTGTGTGCTGTAGCCGGATTGCCTGTTTTGGAAAAAAGAATTGTAATTGGAACGGTTGTTGAGGGTTCTTTTAGGACAGTTGGCTTGCAGATGACCTGATGAGTTACAGATATAGCAGTTGCCTGGAGATTTTTGAGTAGCAGCATTAGATTCATAGACATTCTGATTAGCAGCATTAGATTCATAGACATTGACAGAAACAGAACCAGAATCAGAGAAAGGTAGTTTAGCAGAAACAGAAGCAGAAGATTCATTTGAAGTGACAGTAGGATTAGTAGTAGTAGTATTCAGAAGTTTATCATCATGTTTAAGTCTTTCCCAAGGAGTACAAAAGATTTTGTTGAGAACTGCAACAGTAATTGACTTGTCTGATTTGCATAGTTGTTCTGTTTTTTTGAGGACTTCTGAGCTGAACCGTGAGTTGTCTTGAATGATACGTTGACAGAGACAGCCTAAGATGTCCTTTTCACTGAGTCCTTGAGCCCATAAGCAAGCACACGCATCTCGGAATTCATTCATTAGCTCTATGGGACTGTCACATTCTTTAGAATGAAGGTCGATCACTATTTCTATAGCATTCAGTTGAGCCGCTCTAGACACAGTGTTGAAGATACTTTTGATATGGCGAAATGCGGTTGTGCTTGGTGTAACATCAATGATTTGAGACTTTATTTCAGGCCCAACAGAATTGATCAGTATTGCTCGTCCTATTTGCTCTTTGATGGAAGTTTTTGAGGCACCTTTTTGCTCTAGAAAGTTGGTTTCACCAGTGAAGTCACTGATGACGCCTCGTAGTTCTCTATGCCACTCGCGGAAATTAGAACCATCAACTTTCAACGTATGTTGCCAGTCTTTCAAGAGCATCCTTGCCTTAACAATTCTGTCCCGAATATAAGAATCTTCTTGAATACGCAGTAGTACACGCGGATTGGGTGCATCTTCCATGTCAGACGTCGCATCTTCATCATGAATTTGAGCTTTGTTTTCGTTTGTGTTATTGTCTTGAGGTGGTCGTGGTGGATAGTTAGGTATTGGACGAGAGGTTGGTGTATTGTAGTCTTGAGGGGTCGGTTGTTGATTGGACGGCATCATCAAAGTAGAGTAAGAAGAAGTGGAGAGAAGGAAGAAAGAAAAAAAAAGGAGAAGAAAGAAAAGAAACAAAAATAAAGGAAAAAAGAATAGAGAAAAAAAAAGAGAACAAGAACAAGAAACGGGGTAAAATAGAGGAATATATATTAATAAAATGTTTTTTTTTATTTTAATTTATTTGTTTGTCTATTAAAATTCGCTTTCGGAGAGATAGTGCCACTATCTCGCTTTGATGCTTGGCGAGAGCACCAACCTAATCACTTGTAATAAATTGACATTATATTATTTATTATTATTTTTTAATTTAATTTTATTTTTAATTTACTCTATTAATAAATATTGTTATGTTTATGTTATTATTTATTATTTATTTATTTATTTATATAATTATATTAATATATATATTTGGGTTGAGAGAGAAAAGAAGGAAAAAAACGATAAGAAATGAAAGGGAAGCAATAAGAGAGAAAGAGAAAAAACAATAAAAAAATAAAAAGGTTATAGAAGAAAGGAAAGGAGAGAAAAAAAGGAGAAAGAAAAGGAAAGAAAAAAAGAAGGTGAAATTGAGAGCGAGACGAATCGCTAGTAGAAAGAGAGAAAAAATTGAGAGGCGATTGATGAGTGAACCGAAGAAAGAGAGAAGAAGCGCCTGAGTCGAGAGGCAATTGACGAGTGAATCCGAAAAAAAACAAAATATGAGGCTGACTAGACCCTTTTAGTCAATTTAGAGGAAGAAGAAAAAAAGGGGAGAAAAGACTAAGAAAGAATTAGGCGCAAGAGCCCATAACCTATTAACGCAACGGCAGTGTTTTAAGGAAAAGGAGTAAAAGACGGATGATTTCATTACTGGTACTGTGACACTAACTATATACAACGCTGCGGCATAGTCGGAACCTAACAAACTGAAGAGTATGTTTGCATAGCTGGAACCACTTCACTAAAGGCATTGAAAACTTTTGTTAAAGACATCATATCTTTATACAAAAGCGAGTATTTACGAGAACCAAACGCTGTGGAGAAAACCAAGATTTTCAGGGAGTACAAAGACGGGATATCTTGGCAGTATTGATGGGATGCACTGGGAGTGGAAAAATTGCCCCACAGCCTGGGCTGGCCAGTTCCAGGGGAAGGAAAAAACTCCAACAATGATATTGGAGGCTGTAACAAGCAAAAACTTACAAATTTGGCACGCTTTCTTTGGATCACCTGGAGCTTTAAACAACATCAATGTTCTTCATCACAGCAACTTGTTTGATAAACTTTTGGGTGGTAGTCAAGATGGTGTAACATATAAAATAAAAAATAGAATTTATAAAAATGGTTACTACCTTGCTGATGGTATTTACCCACCATGGTCAACACTAGTCAAAAGGGTTTCTCATCTGCAAGATGAGGAAAGCCAATATTACTCTAAATTACAAGAAAGTGCTAGAAAGGACATAGAACGTGCTTTTGGGGTGTTGCAAAGTAGGTGGGGAATTCTAACCCAGCCATGTTGTCTATGGCATATTGAAGAAGTGAAGGAGACAATGACCTGTTGTATAATCTTACACAACGTGATAGCGGAAGCAAAATCAGAATCAGATCCTTACCTAAATGAACAATCCATTCAATTTCAACTTTTGACAAACCACCAAGATCCTTCTTTGACAAACAGCTTAGTGAATATTATTCAGAACAGCCAGGAGCTTCACAATTCTGACACACATTTTGAATTGTGAGAGAATCTGAAGAAACATATTTGGAAAAATAGAGGAAGATTTGAATATATACAAAGGGAATAATTTATGATTACTAAATGTTTATAACTATTGAGCAGTGAAACTAACCTAGCAATAGTATCAGGCTGCCTGTAAGCAACATATATTTCAGAATGAGATAAGTAGTAATACAAATGTATCTATACCTTTTATTATATAAAATAGTATTGCGATAAGTTTCCCAAGCCTCAACAATTGAGAAGCGCAACTAACCTATCACATGTGCACCCAATAGAATAACATGAGAATGTAACGGTGTAGTACTAAAAAATTATAAAAACTTGAGATAAATTTATATTATATATATAAAGCTTGTTAGCAAGTGCCAGCCTTTTTTGTGGTTGGTGATAGCTTTGATGCAGACTTTATATATTTCTTTGCTTCCTTGAACAAGAATATCTTTCCCAGGGAATCCTATATGTCCAAACAGCCTTTACCCAAGATTTTTACCACACCTGGGAGGGAGTTTCAAAAGATATTTTGTGCACCTCCAAACATTTTTTATGCATCATTGATGATTAGCAGTTATTTCTGAAACTTGTATTTTATCTTTTACAAAGTCTCTTTTTTAATCCAAAATTCTCTGATTGTTTTATTTACAAGAACATAGTGGATTGAAAGCAACTTCAAAGCCAAATCAATATATTGTTCTCGTTGATGAGGGAAATTACAATATATATATTTTCTAATAATATATAAAAATAAAAAGAAGTGTGAGTTAAAAATAAAACTAAATATATGTAATACTTGTTAGACATTATGTAAATAATAATTAAAAAGAAGAAAATTGGGTCAAAAGGGATGGAACAGACCAGTATATATATTATTTCTGGGCCTCCTAGCAAGCTCAAAGTGTAGTTGGAAGAGCCATTTGCTGCAAGGGTTTTTGGGTTACCCTGTGGAGTATGTGAGGCAAAAATGTAGTTGGAAGAGCCATTTTCTGCTCACCTGCAAGAAAAAAAAAAGGGCAAGGGGAGAGAGGAGGGAAAAATCTTACCAGTAATTAATTGGAAGAGCCATTTGGTGCTTGCCTGAAAGAAAGAAAAAAGTAAGAGGAAAAAAAAAATAGTAAGTAATTTCTCTCCTCTCGCCTATTTTTTTTTTTTTTTTTTTTTTCTTTCTTGTAGACATGCACCAAATGGCTCATCTGATTAATTTACTGGTAAGTTATTTCCCTCCTCTCTCATCTTGCCCTTTTTTTTACTCTTTTTTTCCTTCTTGCAGGTGAGTAGCAAATGGCTCTTCCAACTACATTTTTGCCTCACATACTCCAAACAGTAACCCAAAAGCCCTTGCAGCAAATGGCTCTTCCGACTAATTGCTGGCAAGTAATTTTACTCCTCTCTATTCAAGTAATTAATATATTTAGTTTTATTTTTGACTCACACTTCTTTTTATTATTACTGCTTATTCATGTTCATTTTGACTAACTTTTATTTTTCTTTAAATCATTATATATATTTTAAAATTCACAAATAAAACAATAATTAACAAACTAAATCAAGAGTTACTCTTTTCAATACACCTCCTTTTCATTTCCTCCTTCATTTTTTGTAAAAGCTCCAAGTCTTCATAAGTACAAGAATTATTTTCTTTAAGTAGTAGAAGTTGTTTCATATCATTACCTCTCATTTCACTTAGATTTTTCTCTTTGTCCAGTTGGAGGCACTCTTTTTGAATTGAAAGTTTCTCTTTTGTAAAAAGAATTTTCTGTTTGGTAAGCTCATTTTTTTTTTCCATTAACTTCATTGATGATAATCAATTTTCTGCGATTTTACCCATTTTCAAAGCCAGGTTAGTTTTTTCCTCGATATTTCTTGCTTCACTAATACAAAGTCTTTTTGAAGATTTTAGACCCAGAGGACGTGGAGAAAATGCTGATTGTGGGGTGCCACTACATTTTTCCACTTTGATTTTGCTGCTTGCCTCCTCTACTCTATTGATATCACTTGAGTATGTGTTACTAGATTGAAGATCCTTACTTGTATCGAGTCTCCATTTAGGAACATGCCTAAGTTTTTCCCACCCAGTCAAGCTTTTAAAAGATGATTTAGTTTGTTCTTGATAAAGAGATAGTGCAAGCCTCATTCATTCACTGGGTGAGCTTACACTAGGTGGGTTTCTTTCAATTGAGTTATAGATAGAGCTGAACTTCAAGGTGGACATATTAAGGGCTTTCCATCTAAGGTTGATTATTGAAAAATAATAAACAAGTTTTAATAAAAATGTAAGTCTACAAATTAAATAAAACTTACCAGATTCTAATCTGTTCATGATCTCTATATTGTGTCTTGCTATACTCATTAAAATGGCTTTTGATTTTCCTATAAAATGTCTCCCCAGATTGGTATGTAGAAAATTCCGGTTGCTTGCTAATAAAAACCAAGATATAGAGAGTTGTTCCTCCTCATTTTGAGACCAATTTGGTGACCATTTTCTCTTATTTTAAAATTTTCTAGAGCTTTGAGGTGTAGACATAGTCTATAAAGTACTATAATATAAAAAAAGTGATAATTTTGGTGTGATGTGATGATGAGAAGTGAGAAAATTTATGTTTGGTAAGAAAATAGCGAGTAATGAAGTGTTTGGTAAGAGTGAAGATTTAATGAATTGGAGGTAGTGAGGTGTTGCAAGGTTGACCAAGTGAGATGAATTACTGAAAAAATGATGGGGCAAAAAATGAATTCCACTAATGATTCAATAATTCGTGGAAAGATCCACAATTTACTGAAAAAATTACTGATTTGACCCTTTACCAAAAGACTGAAAATAGATGAGTTTGGAATTTTAGCAGCTATTTTCTGTAACATATGCATACCAAACGGTGTGGCATTCCACATCTGGGTATGCCACTTAGGCTTCTTTTTGAAGATTAGTAGCAATTTTCTAGATTATAAGGCTGGATATTTGGAATTTTGCAAGGTGATTATTATCATTGGATAGCCCAGATTTTTCTCTATCTTTTATGACTTGCTGGTTTTTTATCATATTTTACTGTTTTCTTAGTGTTTTACTTGATTTAAGGACTTATAGTATTATTGGTGGATTTGGTGTGCTGATGGAATGGCCTGTCAGCCTAAATATCCTGAGGACTGAGTATTTATTATGCTTATATAATATAACCTTAAGTAGATTAAGCTTATATCTTAAAAATAAGGTTAAAATAATAATATATATTATTTTATTATATATATATATAATTATTATTCTATTATATAACTTATAATAGTTTAAATAGCTTATCCATGGCCTAATAATATTTATTAAGGTGTTAATGGAGTCATAATATACTTATCTTAAGTGATATGAAGTAATTATTGACATACATAAGCTTATATGTATACATAAATCTCATATTCAGTGAAATATGCAGTATATTATGTATATTTAGGTATATAAGTGAGTTTTAGCCCCTTAATAGCCTATAACCTTTGTTTTTCTGCTTATTTTAGGTCATATGGACTAAATCAGTGGACTCACAACGCCTACAGAAGCATAGACACCTATATCAGGCGCATACACCCAGTTTGGACAACTAAAATTACTTGGATGGTTATTCACGGATTTATGGGTTGGAAGGATGTTTCTGGGTTAATGTGGATGCTTGGGGATGTTATTGGGGGCTTGGACATTTTATTTGTTTCCTTTATATGCTTTTAGTTTCATTAAATCTCTTTTTGATTGTTTATTTTACCTGTTTCTTTATGGTATCCGCTTTTATCTGGATTTTCTATTTATGGTATGGATCAGTGTTATTATTAATAGTGATGGAGGGTCCTTACTGGAGGTCTGGGTGTTGAAACTTCTTGAAGTGGACGCCATGGGGAGGTGATGGGCCCTCACAGTGCTGTAATTTCCGGGGATAGCAGTGACATCATCTGGATTGAAGGTCTGTGCACTCCAGTGGATTTGGGTATAAGTAAGGAGGGATTTTGATGGTTATTTATCATCATTCAATTACTACAACTCCAATAAACACTACTATACAATTATTAACCTTTATAAATATATTATAAAGCCATTATAAATTGATATTATCTTTATATAAGCTATAACTATATTTTATTCATCTATTTTCCACCACTAGCACGCATTTAAATCCAAGTATTGTGAGTTTTATTTGAGTATAATTATTTTATTAGTCTTCCCCTGAGGTTTAATCACTAAATCATTTATTAATAAGTAGTAGGACCATAAATAAACACTATTATATCATATTTATATACTAGACTATACTGACAATTGGGGGTCTTTCCTTATATTCTACTTATTATTTAGTATAAGCCTTGGGATGTGATTTTTACCTTAGTACAGCTCAAAATAAACCAAATATTTGGGTCTGCTGCATATTAGTGGGTCATCATAACTCATTGATTGCAGAAAAGAACCCTTAAAATAATTGTAATTATTTTTTATCATAAAAATTAGATATTTACAGTAGTAACTGTACCCAATATAAACCCAATTTCACTTGGTATTTGGACACCAATATAACACCCAATTAAATTGGTATTTGGTTAAAGCTTGGTAAGCTACTTATTCACCCTTATAGAGGTCTAGTTAAACTTATTATTATATTTTTAACAGATTTTTTCGATTTTTTCTTATATTTTATTTAAATAAATAAAGATATAAATTCAGGGTAAGCTCCATTGCTTTTTTATTAGTAATATAATTGCTAATATCTTTTGTCTACTTATTCTATAGAGTTTTTTCCTTTTGTAGACATAAAATATTGTCATTCTTAACAATATGAGTGCTCCCCAGGACAGTGTAAGTGAAAAGCCTGCTTATAATACCAGGTCTAAAGCTAACAAAAACTTTCCAGGACATCACCATGGAGGGCCAACAGTACCCCCAGGCAGAAAGCATGAGTATAGAGGAAAAGGACGCCCTCTTAAAAAAGATAACCATAAAAAAGACGTCTCCTCCTCTTCAGGATCAACTTTCCCACCTGGCCAAACAGGTTCTGAAGTTGGAGGAATCAAAATCACTCATGTTCAAAGAGGTAGAGCAGTTGCAAAACAATTTCAAGGTAGGGTTTCAGCAGATGAATCAGGCATTGGCAGAATTAAAGGGAGGCCAGCCCAGTAAGTCAAATCAGAAACCCCCTATCCAAGGCGGGTCAACTCACTCCCAGGAGAAAATCCTGGTAGACAAATGGAAATGGGACTGGTTTCATCAACAGTGGACAAGCCACAGTTGCAACAGGGATCCACCACCTCATCTGACTTCCTCAGCTCACCCTTACAAAGGAAAAAAGCACCAAAAATCAGGACTGGAAACCATCCCTTGGTAAGTAGATTACCTTCTCAGATTGAACATAATACTGATAATTACAATATAGGTAATTCTATTGATGTTAAATCTGTGCAAAAAATAGAGGAGGATTTAAGAAATTTAGGTTTTAGAGTAGATACACCTGACTTGTCTTTTGTCCACAATAACAGTACTATTTATAATGATAATACAGTTAACCCTCAGTTGCAACCACCTACTAGTGAGATGAGAAGTTCACAGGAGAGTGAGAGAATTGAAAAGGAAGACATGGAATATTTTAACAATAATCCAACTGTCCATAGAACTGTTTCAGCATTGTGGAATAGAATGACTTATTGTGAGGAACAGACAGTTAAGCTCACTAGTGATACAATTTCATCCTTGACATTAAACATTTCTCAATTAGCAACACGTAACAAAGAATTAGAGAAAGAACATTTGTCTCTAACTCTTAAATATGATTCATTGAGTAATAAATATAATGACCTTTCAAACAAATTCTGTGAGTTAGAAAAATTATATGAAACACATTTATTAAAAACTGAATCAAGAACAAAGTTATCTTTTGCGCAGACAAATCAAATTGTCTCTGAGTTGCTACAAAGATTAACTAAAGTTGAGAATGAAACATCCAATCTACTAATGAACCAGGATAATCATAAGTATAATCAATATAATAATAATCCTTTCATTGGTAAAAATGAATCTCATTCCTTCCCTATACCACCACAATTAAAACCATCTGGTGGTAGTGTCAAATCTGAAAATGTAAGTCACAAATCCGTACAGGAGGAAATACAAGACCATTTATCAAAAGTGAATGAGTTGTTGAATTTACCTAAGATTAGTGAGATAAAATCCAATCAGAAAAACTGGCCTAAGATAGATCAGTACCCAACTTATGATGGGGAAGCCAGCTCTGATTGGAAACATTTTATTCAAAGAATTGACAACTTGAAATTCTCATATAAGTTACCAGATGAAGAGATAACATCAAAATTAATTTCTTTATTTAAGGATGTTGCTTTATTATGGTTTGAAGCTGTCTTGAGTGAGGGTAAAGATTACTCTTGGGCTGAATGGAAACAACTTATTGAAAAACAATTTGGAGGTTCTAAATTCAGGCTTACTCAGCAGAGACTTTATGAGAAGACTCGGTATAATCCGTTGAATGGTGACAAACCTATGGTATTTTTAATGAATTTAAACAAAATATTAAAAGCCATTGAGCCTCATATGGATTTTAACTTATGGAAAGATAAGATAATATATAAATTACCTATATCTGTCAGAGACATTGTTGTAGCTAGAACATTAAATGTTACTGAATATTCTGACTTTATTAATATTTGCAATGAAATATTATTAAACCATAAGTATGAATCAAGGTATTCCACTTATAAACAAAATGTTGAACCTGTAAAAACTCAGAATTCAAAAACACTTCAGGAGAAGCAGAAAAAACCTACTGCACCTGTAGTACCTAAAAAGTATGAAACAAATACTTGTTATAAGTGTAACAAACCTTGGGTCAAAGGTCACAAATGTGAGAAAAACATAAATATTGTTGAAAATCAACGTGAATCTGAAACTGAAACTGAAAAAAGTAAAGAATCAAGTGATTATGACAGCAATATCTCATATAGTGATGAAAATGAAGTCTGTATGTTGGAAGATTATTTGTCCATCTTTTAAAATCCAATATTAAATATGTACTCAAATGTATCATTAATGAATTTTGAAGATGCTGAAATCATTAAGGATATACAAGCTGATAACTTTAGAATGACACCTATCACGGTTCCAGCTATCATTTCTGGTGAAAATGTTAATATAGTACTGGACACAGGAGCTGCTGGTTCTGTTGTTTCCACTAATACATTACAGAAAATTGATAGTGAATATAAGTTTAAGCTTGAACCACTTCAGAATAAAAATTGGAGAGGTTTTGGATCAGTGCTACACCCCATTGGTAAATACAAAGCTGCTGTTTTCTTTAAACACCAACATGGTTATGTAAGGGTAACTTGTGACTTTGTAGTAATGGATAATACTAACTGTAGTAACTGTTTTATCATTGGAAATGATATTCTGACTAAATTTGGTGTAAAATTAGACCCTGCTAATAACAATTTTACAATTGGCATGAATAATAAAAGGAAACTTAAAATAAATTCTTTTAACACAGTCTTACACATTGAGTCAGTAACAAATTCCCCGTGTAAAGGAAGAGAATCCAATGAGATGGAACTTCTGGAGTAAGAAATTTCAAAAGCATCATTTGGCACTCAGATAAGCAAAGCTGAGAAAGATAATATTTTGGAATTAATTAAAGCTTTTCCAATGGCTTTTGCACATGGTACAAATGAACTTGGCCTTTTAAAAGATCATGAAATGAAGATTAGTTTAACCTGTGTTATGGATAATATTCCTGCTAGTCTTAAAAAGAAACCATACCCTGCTTCACCAATGAAGAGGAAAGACATAGAGGATAATATTAAGATGTTATTAAAAATGAACATTCTTGAGAAGGTTGAAACTGCACCAAAATATTGTGTAATATCACCAGTGCTAATTTCTTATGAACAAGATAAAGCAAGACTGTGCGGTGATTATAGAGCATTGAATACATTTACAGTAGATGATATTTATCCCTTGCCAAGGATTGCCTCTATACATGCTACCCTTAAAGGTGCTAAGTATATAAGTTGCTTAGATGGAAATAAAGGGTACCATCAAATTCCTGTTGAAAAGAATTCACAGAACTTTTTGTTGATAACAACACACATGGGAATTTATAAGTATGTCAGAATGCCATTTGGACCAAAAAATGCTCCATCAGTATTTCAGAAGTTAATGGATATAACATTCCATAATGAAATGATTGAAGGATGGTTAATGGTATACATTGATGACATCATAGTGTTCTCTAAAACTTTTGATGAACACTTAATCCATTTAAGGAAAGTATTTCAGAAAATGGATGAAATAAAAATAACCCTTGCATTGAAAAAATGTAAATTTGGGTTTGAATCTTTAAAAGTGCTTGGTCATATTGTATCTGGCTTACAAATATGTGTAGACCAAAATAAAGTGGCTGCAATAAAGAATATTGGCATTCCTCAAAATGTAAAGGATGTAAAATCTTTTCTTGGAATGTGTGGTTATAGACAATATATAAAAAACTACCAATCAATTGCTGCACCACTGACCACACTGATAAAGAAATCAGAAGCTTTCATTTGGAATAATGAAAGACAACAAGCTTTTGATAAGTTGAAAGAATGTTTAATGACAGCTCCTTTCTTGGGTTTACCAGATTTCCAATTACCTTTTGTATTATATACAGATGCAAGTTTTATTAGACTGGGTGCTGCTTTGCATCAAAAACAACTTATTGAAGATAAAATGTCAGAAGTAGTAATCTGCTATATTTTACGTACTCTGAGAAGTGGTGAATTGAAATATGGTGCTACTCAACTTGAATGTTTGGCAGTAGTATGGGCTCTTGAGAAGCTACATTATTACCTTGAAGACCAAAAATTTGAGTTAATAACTGACTGTAGTGCAGTTAAGTCACTCTCACCACAGAAAAAATGGGGGGGTATTGCTAGCAATACCCCTTGCTTGAGCTCCGTTGAGCCACAAATCTATGCTTGAATTATGCACACATCATCACCATGTAGGAAATTGTTTGGCCTTACATTTAGTCAGAGATTTGTCACAGATTGAGCTCAAGATGAACCTACATTGATCACCGTTTGATCTTGTAAAATCCTAATTTGATCATCAGTTAAGCTCCCTTTGATCTCACTTTGATCTAACATAAGCTTTTGCATATCCAATATGTCAACTATTCACTTTCAAAAAGATTCATAATGAATTTCACATGGAATATTAGAAACGAAACCAGTAATTTTGAGTAAATGTCTCATCAAAATGATTAATCTACAACAAAATACCATCAAAATTCAATCTGATTACTGAAAACTTTTGTTAAAATGACTAATAGATATTTAAATTGGAAAATAATATTCCATTTCTCAATTTCAAATTCAAAATATAAATCCTCGTTTGAAATGTGAATTTTGTAGATTCCTTGCCTTCCTATATTATGAGTAATATTTGAGGTATTTTACACCTTTGTAAATATGGTGTTGTGCTGCTAGAAATTATCTCTGTTTCAATTCAACTTTATTGAAGCTTGAGTCCAGAATGATAAATATTTTATAACTATTTTGAGAAAAAAGTCACTAGTAATGAATTTAGCCTTTTATCTGTCCTTTATTAAACCTCACTTAATCCTACTTAAATCCAAATTGACCCACAAAAACCTTATTTGGGATATTTTTTAGCCCAGGATGATTCAAGATTGGAGCAAAATATTATTTTAAATATCCAATATGCCTATTGATTAAATTTCTTCAAGCTTACTTTAAATTCACATTAACATTAACTTTCACAGGAAATATTAAACACAAATCTTGAAAATATAGTATTTAAAATCATAATAAATATAATATAATATGCTTACAACAAAATTTTCTTTCTGGATTAATTGAAACGAAAAATTGTTCATTTGTGAAAATAGAAAAAATACTATCCATCCTGAATTTAGAATTCATTTTTAAAAATTTAATGCCCCCTCACTTTCAAGTTTATCATGTATTTCGAAAATTATATTTTTAATAATTTTGTGAATAGTACACCTGAGATATAAACTTGGGGATATCAAAAACTAAAACATCAGCAAATTGAAATGTTTTTTATTGTTATGAATGGAAATAATGATTGAAAAACACCATTAGAGCAAGTTTGATTTTGAATAATAGGCATACTTTCTCATGTAAATTTCAATAAAAATAATTTTTATTCTTACTTAAGTTGCGGTGGATACATTTGAGCTCAAAAAGAATTAAAATTGATAAAATAAGACTTCTATAGTTCATATTCAAAAATGAAATCACCCTTCATTATCTACCTGTAAACTATTTTAAATTGAATAATTTCAAAGTCAGTATATACTGATGTTATTTTTTCTTCTAAAAAATTTATTATATAGATTAATAGTCATAAACAGTTGACATAGATGTTAAATTTATATAAGCAATCTTTAATTCATAAAATGATAAAACTATCTTTTATGTAAAAAGTGATGAAGGAAAAAAATATTATTAAATTTTTGATGCACTATCAATAAAATTGAAGATAGAGCATATCAAAAGTTTAAACTTAATTTCAATTTTGATATCATCATTTTATTTTATTTTACTTGAGTAGAAAACAGATTTTAAATCTCAATATAATTTTAAATCCCATTAGTTTGTAGATTTCAACATTTGAAACTATGAAATAAATATTTATGAAAGAATTTTACAATATTTGCCCTTCTAAAAACTCATAAATCCAACTTCAAATCTTCTAACCTTCACAAGTAACCACAATGCATTCTGAAAATACTCTATATTTAAATAATTAAAGGTAAATAAAATTATGTTTTTATTCTTTATTTCAATTTTTGATAAATAATATATATATATACATATATATATATATATAATTTCTTAAAAAGTCTAAGAGGGAACTTAATAGTGGTTTTGGCATTAGATATATAGATTCAACTTTCAAAAAATTTGTTTGGAATAAATTACAAAGACAAAAAGGATATATTTTGATGAAAGAATACTGATTTAGGTTCTCTTAAAATATTATTAACCATTTTTATGGAATATTAATCCATGGTTATCATTCTTTATGATATTATCATAGAATTTTTTCCTTTTTTAATATAATGATTTTCTATTGTGTGGTATGTAGGCTAAGATAAGTTTAAAAGATTTATTGAAGATATATATACCAGAAACAGTATAATCTGTAGATTTATAACTATAACTTACTTTTCTGATGTTTTACATCATTGATAAGTAGCTCATGCATTACACAAGTAAATAATTATAGTCTCTGGAAATAATTCCTTGTGAATTTCAATTTTTTTGTTATTCTTAAAATCATTACTCAAATAAACTAAAATTTCTTCAAATATTGATTGAAAGAAGGAGTTACAAAATCTTATTTTGTAGTTATAAAAGTTTGAGTTATTTTTCATATTATCAAGTATAATGAACATTTGTAAATTTTAACTTGAAAACTAGTGATCATAGCAAAGTAATACTGGAAGAATCAGATAAAAAGGGTGGAATAAAGTCATAGCACAACAGGAAATGATACAAAATTGTTGATTTTTATCTCATAAAATTCAACTTATTTTTAACATATTTTACCACCTTTAGATAATGTTTAGTGGATTTTAACATTATTATAACAAGCAAACTTAACAATGTTTTGATTTTTTTAACAAAAATAAATATTGTTAGATCATTTTTTTAAAAAATATGACTTATTTTTATGCTTTATATACAATAGTTAGTAGTTTTTTTTGCAGAAATTACTTGTTTTGATATTCTATTTTTGAATTTTTTAAGAGACTTCATTGCATTAAAGTTTTGTAATAATTTTTCATTAAAGCATCATATTTTAAATCTAGAGAATTGGTTTTGAAATAATATATATTTTCATGTTAATTGACTCATTATTTTTGGATTGATAAATTATGTTAAAATTGGGATTGCTTATTTCTAGTGAGTGTACATCATAGTTTGTTTTCAAATCAAAGATTAATAAATGGTGAAATTTGGTAAAACTCTAAATATCTTTTAAACCTTTTTGATTTAAATAATGTTTAATGTTATGTAATCATTCTATAAGTAGAACACAGTTAAAATCTGATAATGGTACATTGCTTTCAATTTCTAATACTAAAATTCTATTCTACTTGAAACAATGTAAACTAAAGCTTGGTATCTCATAAGAAACTCACAATTTTCAAAAATCATATTTCCAACTTTTTAAACATGATACACATTAAAATATATTTTTAGAATAATTTCCTAATTAGTTTCAAATACTAGAAAATAATGACCTCAATTTATTTTAATACTTAAACCATTCTGATGAGTGAATTTCACAATCCTCTAAGTAACATATGGTTACCATTTATACACATATGCATGATTTCTCCTTTTGTTTAATTTTAGCTGAATCTAAAAAGTAAAATCACATGTTGAATATCATCTATAGATAAACTTCTTATATTAGAAGCTAATATTTCATATGAGAAATTTGTTATTGAGTTTGGGAAACATTAATAAGTGTTGGGTATTATAATTGAGCCATTTATTCAAGTAAATAAAAAAGGATGACGTTCTAAATATTTCATATATATATATATATATATATATATATATAATAAAAATTAATTATATAGTAGCATTTAACCATGTTTTTATACTAATGTCATATAAAAAAAGGGATTGAACTAAAACTTTCAGTAAAGAAAATAAAAATAAGATAAGTTAATATTCTTGTTTATATTCTCATATTTTTGAAATGGCTTACTTAAGGGAGAAAATTATTTGGTTTTAGAGTACAAGAATTCCTATATAAAAATCTTCACAATATAGTTTGACCCTCTAAAAAAGAAAATTCCTTAAATTTTACTATCACATTTTATATATTTGTTAAGTAATAGAAAATGGAGTTGTGTCTTTGACAATGAAGCTTTAGAAAATGAAATAAATGATTTAAATTTATAATATAATTTTTGAAACAATAAATCATGTATTCAAAAAAAATTATATATCTTACAATCAAGATAACAGTATTAATTAAGCAACTCTAACAACTTTGGAAAGAAACAAGAAAAAAATAATTAGTAAAATGCATAAGTTATTTTTAGAATTTAAGGAAACTTAATAGCTCTACCTGTAAACTAGCCTTAAAGCAGGTTTGGATTTAACATGTGGAAATTCATACATAGTACCCTTCCATCATTAGAGCAGAATAAAATTTATGTAGTTTTATTTTTTTAATTTATAATAGTATTTTTATTTTTGGCTTTTTCATTAGTATAACTATATATTTTTTAACTTTTTTGTTTTTCATAACATAAGTTCAAAGCTGCACATCACTACTTCAAGATGAAACTCCATATAATGTAATCAATGAATGATATATTATAATGAATTTTACTAGAGACTTTTCAAAAATGGTGATTAAGAATACTTATTATAATTTTTTAAATTTTTATTATTATTCTATCTCTTGAAAGGAGATGGCCATATCTCAATTTAATTAGTTTTTCCTCAGAAAAATTTATTCTTGATCTAAATAAAATTGCATCACTATTAACTAGATGTTATTATACAATTTTAACAATTTTTTTATCTGAACATAGTTGAAAGTATGTATAAATTAAAGTGTTTCCACATAGTCTTACTATTATCCCACCATTATTTTCACATTTAGATTTCATTATAACTGTAAAATAAGTTTTTCAATAATTTTAATAATACCTTAATATTTAATAATTTAGTTACATAGTAGATTTTTTATCCTTTTTTTTTATGAGGCTTATTATATAAACACTACTTTTAGATTTTATCCATTTTGATGTCTGATAATTTAAATTTTCATTTAACTACCCAAATTATATCAAAAAAAATTCAAAAGTATATTTTTTTAATGTACTCTTTTTGATAAACTTATCATTTCTTATAGGTTATTCTTCAACTATTTATTGTAATTAACTACCCACTCATTTATGGTCTGTTATTGTTGTTCATTACATACAGACAAAATAAGGATACTCTCATATTATATTGGAGTTTTAAATTAAAAAGTAAATACTAGTGGCTGGTATTAAATATGAAGTTGTTATAACTAAGTTGAACATTAATTAATTATTAAATGGCATTTTATATTACAAATTTTATTGAATGTATATAAAAATAACACTCAAGAAATATATATAAGATATATATATAACCATTGTATATCAAAAATGAAGTACTTATCAACATGGTCTTTTTAAATGATTTTCAAATTTACTTAAAGAGACATTAATATTACCAATTCAAATTTTATATCAAATACAACAATATTATTATTTCATTTTTAATTATTTTACAAAAAATTTGAGTTTCAAAGTAATTTAATTCAGTATTTAATGAATGTTTTTGAAAAATATTTTTAAAAATAGAAATAACCCCTCACAAAAAAAAATATAATTTTTTTTACTTACAATTTGCACCATATTTCTACCCTTAAAATATTTGTATTCTTCTAACAAAAATATTTTTTAAATAAATTTAAAATTTTTTTCATTATTCAATTACAAAATGTCAAATTTATAATTTATTTTACCTTACTAAAAAATTTAGCTGAAAATTTAATTTTGTATTTCCAAAAAATAAACTTAAATGTCAAAAATTAAAAAAACAAAATTATAAATATAATTATGAGAAAGAGGTAGATTAAATTTATAATATTCATATAAAAAAAATTCATATATTTTATGGTGTTTGAATTTTAAATTTAATGTATTAAAAATTAATTATTAAATAACCAAGCCAAATGAAATTGGCTTGGATTTTTGGTATCACTAGAACTTATTTTTTTTCTTTTACTCACATTTTAATTTTTAATTTTTTTTTTTTCTACATTTCTCATTTTTTTTTTTATGATTTTTAATGTTTTTAAGACCGAAGTTGCTTTCAAACAACTTCGGTCTAACGTTTCTCTCACTTTCCCACCAGATTGCACCTGGTAGGGAAAGTCGCTTCCATTTTAGAGACCAAAGTCCCTTGCAGGGACTTTGGTTTCTCTGTGTGCATTGCACAGCCAGAAAAAAACTGGCTGTGCAATGCACTGCATGCAGCACATGCAACACGCATTGCTGCTGCAAGTAATGCGCATTGCATGCAGCAGAAATGCGCGTTGCATGCAGCAGCAATGCAGGCTGCATGTGCTGCATGCAGCCTGCATTGCTGCTGCATGCAACGCGCGTTTCTGCTGCATGCAGCGCGCATTGCACATGCTGCGCATATCTCATGCAGCTGACTTGATATCAGCTGCATGAAATATGGTAGCGATTGTGCAACGCGCGTTACTTGCAGCAGCAACGCGCGTTGCACACTGCTTTGGCCACCTCCCAGCCTAGTAAATTAGCTGGGAGGGTGGCAAACATTACAGCAAGCAATCGAAGTCGCTTTTAGCGACTTCGATTGCTTGAAAGAGACACTTCCAGCCAGGGGAAACCTGGCTGGAAGTACTAAATTGCAATGTAAGGGACCCAAGCCAATTTCAAAGGCTTGGGTCATAAATTAAGGTTTCTAAAAAGCAGCCAGTATAAATCTGGCTGCAATAAAAAGTAAATTTTTTAAATAAAATACATAAAAAAATAAAAATTTGTTCAAATAAAATATACAACACTCTTTCGCCAGTAAGAAACAGCCTTCCATTGTTACACATAGAAACAAAATCAAATGTTTCTTTCATCAACATTGGCCATGTTTCAATATTTTGAACCAAGTAAGATCAGGAAAAAGGTCACGGCAAAAAAATTGCATAAATAAAAGTCTCCCAATTTAATATGGTGCGGAGGTTCATATTTTAGAAATAGGTGGTGCACATTATAGTTTCCTTTAAAAAAATTCAAAAATGAATTAATTTTGGCGCAATGTAAATTTAAATGTGATGAGTGTATGTTTTTTAGCTACGTGAAACATGGTAGCTAGAATTATGTGGCGTCAATTTTTTTTAGATGTGAAATTCAGTGTTCCACAAATGTGCATCTGTACAACATGCAGCCAAGTAAATTCTAGCTGGAATTAGTATATGCATAGGAAAAAATGATCATGCTGTGTAAAGTGCCTTGGCAACATCATTCTTGGAATTTAGATGAAGTTTATCATATGACTTGGAGAGCTGCATTTTTTTGAAAATGTGATCAGTGAAAATTCATGATATATACATCTGTTTGCCACCCAATTTATTTTTCCTTTCTCTTTCTCACTTACCTTTTTCAAAAATTATCAATCATATTTTTGCTTTATCATTTTGAATTATTGGTACTATTTTCTTGACCTTATCTGATTACCGGTAAGCAAATTTTTCTTGCTATTGCATTTCATATCATTTTGGTTTGTTACACTTTTTTACACTTTTGACAAGTTAATCTAATGATTCTAATTCTGAATTTATTTTTATGGTATCTTTTACTGTACCCTTTCGATTCATTATAAAAAAATTCTTTTTCAGTTAACTTAAAGTTTTTTTATTTGTTTGTCAATTTACTTTTCTTTATTCCTTATCAAAAATGTTCAATTTATTTATCTAACCATTTATTTTTTAAAACAGTGATTATAAAATAAACTTTATAATTAATTTTGATCAATCAGCTACAAATGGAAGAAGATTTTATAGACATGTAAGTTCATGTTTTGCTTATCATTTTTCTATATTTCTTTAATACTTTCTCAACCATTATATTATTAATATGAAAAGTAAAACATCATCTCGTACTTGCTGAAAGCATACAGGATAATGTTTTGCTTTTCATAATAATAATTAGATTGTTTGTACTTTACCTTTAATTTATTGATTTTTAAGTTGTTTCAAAGTCTTGTACTTGCTGAAAGCATACAGGACAATGCTACAATTTAAAAATTAATAATTTATTGAAGTATAACTTTCTAAGTCAATATATTGATCAGAGCAAGATTTTTCATTTTATATATGTGGATATCATAATTCCGTAAATTTTTTAATATTACTAGTGTATTGGAGTTATACTTTCATTATATTATTAATATTAAGTGTAGAGCCAAATCTCGTACTTGCTGAATGCATACAGGATAAAGCTATACTCTTTATATGTATAATTTAATAAAGTATACCTTTGAAACGCTTTCTTAATATTTGAAATAAAGAAAAAGTATATAAATTTACTAATATGTAGATATGCTAACTTTTGTATTTCTAATATTGAAGATATGATAAAGTTAAAGGTATCATTGACTGATAATTGAAATTATGTTACTATTTTCTAATTTTTGATTTTTTTCTATTTTAAATCAAAATTGAATTCTCTTAGGATTGAACCATCAATGAGTAACGATTTGAAAAAAAAAAAACGGCCAGGGAAGAACTCTAACAATAGGTGGGCGAAAGACATTGCTACTGGAATGAAACTTGTAAACGCTCTTGGAATGGATACAAACGGGAAGAAGCCACATTTCTATGCACGATCTTATGCAAATAATATGACAGATTGCAATAATTATTACAATTTTTTTCCTGGATGTAGTATTTATAAACCAAAAGGTGTCTTAATACCTAATGTTCTTGTGCAGACTTTTGAAATTCATGAGCTCAAAGAACTAGATATGTTAGAAGCTACGGTGCGATGCATTAAGGATCTTTCTTACTGCGAACATGAAATTAAAAATAATGGTTATCATCAAAGAGCTGGTGGTTTTGGAAAAATGTTTGGTGGTGGCTTTATTTTAGATAGAAAGAAATCTTTACATATTCGTAAGTATCACTTTTTTTAATTTAAATACTGAATTTTTGAATGCTTTTCCTTGCAGATGAATACACTGATGATATTGTAAAAACGGATGAATATAAAAAACGAATGAAGAGGATTGCAATGTACTTTGAATATTTTTTTAAAAAAATATCATATGTAAAGTACAATGAGGCAACTAATCTTTGCGCAAAACTTGGTATTCCTGGATTTTCAAAAGTTTCTAGTGAAGAAGACGGTGTACCGTTTGCTAGTAATTTAACTTGGACATCTGGAGGGAATGGTAATGGGTTCTCTAATGAGGTTCATCTCGATAAGGATGCAAGTGAGTATACTTTAGGAATATTTTTTCCTAAAGATACAGAAAAAAACACCATTCATATGAAGTATGATAAGACCCAACCACGACAAATAGGTGGAGAACTTATGTTTCCCGAAATTCGAAGTAAAATCAACTTTGAAGCAACTAATGGAATAACAGTGACATTATGGCCTGCCAATCAACTAAGGCATTTTACCTCAAGATGTCATGAAATTCCTGGCTTCACTAGGATAGGTTCTTCTATTCAAATCAGCACTAGACTTTTTCATGCTATAGAAAAGCTTAATGTTTTTGATATTGATATTTCAGAATACTTAGAAATTAAAACAGAAAAATTTAGGTTAGAATATTTGATTAGTGCTTTGAGAGTTTTTTTGAAAAGAGATGACTTAATAGAGGAAGAAATAGAATCAGCAAAGTATTATTTATCTAATGTTAAGACAAATCTAAAAAATCTAGATATATAAATATTAAAAATTTATATTATATATACACAACTTAATGCAAATTTAAACATGATAAATACTGGGAGTAGCTGTAACATTTTCAGTTTTGATAATTATAGTATTATCTATTTCTTTTATTTGTGAAATAAAATAATTTTTTTTCATAATATTATAAGAAAATTTGATTTACTTTTGAGGAAATATATAAGTTGTGAAATCTTTAAATGTCATTTTTATTAAATTGGTAGCAAAGGTTCTAAAATAAAAAAAACTATAATAAAGAATTTGAAATATATTAGCCATAAAAATGTGCTTTTAATGCTACCAAATTAACTGTATAGTATTTTAGGTCAAACAGGCTTATTAATAAAAAAGGTAATAATAAAGAGTTGAAGAAAGAATTTTGAATCAATGATAGATTAAATTGTATTTTTTTAAGAATGTACTCATTTAATTATTTAAATTGTTCTACTTCTGATTAAAAATGTTACAATCAACGAAAATATTTGTAATAAATAATAGATTATATAATATTAAAGGTAAAGTAACAAAACTAGAGCAGTTATCATATTTTTATATAAACAATAAAATATTTAAGAATTTAATACAAGTATTTGAAATCATATAAGTAGATTTTAAAATCTTTGTTATTGCTGGACTTACAATAATTTTTTTTAATAATTAATTTAGAAAATCATGTCAAAGGTTACTTAATAAATTTCAAAGATGGTCACATTTTTGACGTATTTGAAGGAAAATAACTTGAATTATACAAGATATATCATATAGAAAGAACTTTATCTATTTACATGTTGGAATATTAATTTATTGAAAGGCTATGTTTAGCAAAAAAAGGTGATACTGGCTGAATGGAGCTCCAGTGATTAAGAAAATCTGCAGAAATAGCCCTAGCAATTCCCGGAGGACTTGGGGTATCAAATTTTAAAGGAAATGGATCACACTTGCCTATAAAAGGTTTTATTAATGTTAAAATATAGTTATTTAAATTTTTCCAAATTATTTCTTCCATCAAATGATTTTTTTTTTCATGTAAATTAAGAAACTTAACTTCTGATATTACCTCCAAGCAATCAGCTGCTGAAGCCAATCTATGATCTTGAGAGCTCAGAAATAAACCACGGACACCATCAATTATATAGAATGTGAAAGATTGATATCGGTGGTGGGAGTATTCAGAATTTATTTTGTTTAGTGCAGCCTTTTGTTTCTCTCTCCTTATAGTCAGTTCAGTATTTTCGTTTTTCTCACTTGATTGTTGAGCTTCACTAGTCTTGCCACTTGATATTGTTGCAGCACAATATTTTGATTTAAGAATGATAATTGACATAATTATATCAATGATAATATTGCTGATTTGAAGAAGAGTTGACATTGATATATCACGGGTTTGAAGTGCAGTGGGACCAACTTCTAAGCCATCAGAAATCGGACTCTTCAGATTTGAAAGGTGAGCTAGAAGCTGAAGACCACGTTCAATTGGACAATCTGAGTTAATGTTTTGATGTGATGGAAGCTGGCTGAATTCATGTGCGGTCAGATAAAGTGAAGATGATATAAGAGATACCCATGAAGAACGGCAGTGGTCACTTGGGATCATTAATCTCATGAGCATTCGGATAAGATTGGATTCAGGGTGATCCGTTTTCTTTGTTGAGGAAAGAATTTCAGTATTTAAACCATCAGGATCACATAAATCTTCCATTTTTTTGAAATCAATATTATCGAGTACCCATAGCTGTGAGCTATCAATCTCTAAAAAAATATTTGCTACAAAAGGAAAAAAAAAATAAGTAAAAGAACAAAAGTCAAGACTAAAAATTATGGTAACTTACATAACTCAGTAAGTTTTGAAAGCCAATCTTCTCCACAAGATTTTTCCCAATGAAAAGTAAACATTGGAATATTTGACATGGGTTCTTGGGAATAAGTAGAAGAGCGTAATTCGAGGAGAGTAACAATTTCCAACCACGACCTTAGGACCTTTGCCGTGCTGATTCTACCTTTATAAAAATTATGAATTTTACAGAATTCCTCCTGCAAATCAGATTCTTTTAGAACTGAGGGTGAATAAGTTAGAGGTTTTTTCGATATCTTGATTGGAGTTGATTTCATTGGTAGAGAAGCTTTCAAAGAGGTCAAAGTAGGTAATTTAGGAGGTGATGGGTATTGCTTCTTAGAAATGAAGGAATTCGGTGATGAGCTGTTTGAATCATCATCTTTATCAAACATATCAACATGTCTTGAAGAAGATTTTAAACTTTGCTTTTTTTGATGAACAAGCATAGCTTCATATTCTGATAGTTGATCATCGCTATTTTCATTGCTCTTTTCATCATCTTCATCAGGGAGAGGGCGTTTATGGATGGAACAATCTACAGCAGGTGAGTTTCTGGTACAAAATATCAAAAGAAAGATAAAAAGTACAATATGTAAGCAATAAAAGAGATATATGATTGAATTTTAAAGATAAAAGAATAACAATAAAAAAAAAAGGAAACAAGAATATACTCATTATCAAAACCTTTGCTTTTTTTTTGAGATTTATTATTTGATACATCAGAAAATTCATTAGCAGAAGCTGGTTTAATACGTCGAACAAAAGAGGAGCCTTGGGATAATCTCTTTTTCTTGGAGCGGATAACAGGAGTTTCAAGATTTTCCTTAGAAGTTGAAGCATGAGTTGAAGCTGATGGTTCATCTGTCTCATCATCATCCCTAATGACAATGACTTCATCAGGAGGAATCATACCCTCCTCATAAGCTACAAATATATATGAAGAAAAAAAATATTAATAATCTTATCTACTAATTTAAAAGGAGACAAAAAAGGTGATGAACATACATTTTTCAAGGCTTTTCACATATTGGAGTAATTCATTACAAGGGTTAGATAAATATGAAGGAGAAGGATTATTGTTAAGGATCTTGACAAGCTCTTCTGTTTTATCTCTAGCCAATTCAAGTAAATTGCGATACTGAACTCTCGTTATTTCCTGCCTCTCATTGCTAAGTACAGGAGGGTTAGGTGCCATGCCATGTGGCAGACATGGTGCAAGCTCAAAAGCTTCAAAGCGAGTATCAATCAGAGAGTGGGATGAAACACATTTGGGTGCTGGAAAATCAAATTTTTGAAAAAAAAAAGATATAGAACATAAGTGAAATATATAAATTAAGAGAGAGGAACATGATATACATACAAAGTGGAGGTGTAGGATTTTGTATACTAGACATATTGATTAATGAATATTAAAAAAAAGTATTTGATATCAAAAAATTATGATGTAATATGATGAATAATTATAAGAAACTCTATTCTAGAAAATTGAAGTTGATATTTTAATAGGATAAAAAATTGAATAAGATTAAAATTAAAGTGAGGATGAAAGAAACAGAAAACATAAAGAGGGGGATTTTATATTATTTGAGCTTTTTTTAACATGTATTATTCATAGTGGGGTAAACTGAGTAACATGCTAAATCACAATCTGTTTATATTGAAGCGAAATTTGATGTAGCTAACAGAAAATACTAGTAATTCTTTGGGGACTTTTAGTGTGAAAAACAAATAATAACAAATTTATATCCCATATTCAAATTGCCACGGGTAAATACAAAATTTTTTAAATTAGAATTTACTCCTAAACAATGGAGATACACTTAATTAGTATATTATATGAAAAAAAAGGATAATCCTTTATGAATATTTGTTAAATTTAATTTCAGATGACAATGCAAGATTCACATATATACTGATATGCCTCATCAAACAAGAAATGAATTATAAATATAAAATTGGTAACATTAGAATTTAAGATAAGAATTTGTTTTTTAAGTGACAGGAGGAGTGTCAGGCTAGGGTGTGGGCACCGTGACCAAACCTTTGATAAACTTGGATACAACTAAGGGAAAAAAAAAAATTGAATAGTTTTATTTTGCAATATATCTTAGTCTGCACAAGATATTGCATTGTTGTCCCTAACTATACCAAAATTGTTACTTTTCAAAAGTTATAGGACTACTAAGTTGATAAAATATTATTATGAATCACCCAATGAAATACCTTAAGCAACATTCAAAATTATTAAAATATTAATATTCAATTTGAGATTTGGATTAGCTAATTTTTCACAACTTACCACAGTTTTGATTAATATAATAAAACTTGAAAAAAATTGTTGAGATAACCTAGAAATGGGTGCAAGAAAATGATGAAACATATGACTTGAAACTTAACTCATACACTATTGATAAACTTCATGGATCCTGATTAATTTCTATCGAAATTAATTTTGAGACTAGCATATTGAATTTTAGCTATGACCAAGTACTGTAAGTGCCATGGTTTGTATTCAATATATTGGTGTTGAAATTAATTTTGATAGGAATCAACAAGTATCAGATGGCACCATGCATGAAACACTGACAGAAACCATCAAATTTATGAGGCAATGAACCTCATAATTTCGATCGAAATTAATATAGACCCCTGCATATTGAATACAAGCCATTTCACATGGACTACACAGACATAGATAAAATTCAACATGCATGGCTTAATATTAATTTTGATCGAAATTAACCAAGGCATTAAAACATCAATTTTTATATGGTGTACTTGATCAAACCAGTTTATCTAACTGCTTAGCTTACCTATACTTATAGGAATTTTATGCATAGTCCATGTCCATATTAATTTCGATCGAAATTAATGTTGACTAATACATAATGAATACATGCTATGCCACTTACACTTTCCAGGCATAGCTACCATTAAATATGCCAGTATCAAAAATTAATTTCGATCGAAATTAATGAGCATGATAATCATGAATTTCTGGAGTCAACTGCTTATTTTTATGCATGGTGCCTTGCCAACATTAATTTCGATCGAAATTACTTTTGATACTGGCATATTGCATGTATATATGCCTGGAAAGTGTAAGTGGCATAGTGTGTATTCATTATGTATTGGTCAACATTAATTTCAATAGAATTTAATATTGACATTTTCATATTGAACCCAAACCAGCAAACGACCCAAAAAATTCTTCATAAAACTGCTCATTAATTTTGATCGAAATTAGTGAGCACCATATACATATTGAATGGTAGTTATATCTGGTGTGTGTAAGTTGTAAAGCTTGTGTTCAATGTTTATTGGTCAACATTAATTTTGATCAAAATTAATGAGCATTTTGATCATGAACTTTTTCAGTCAGTTAGTTGTTTCAATGCATAATGGCATTCCAACATTAATTTTGATCAAAATTAATGTTGAAATGATATAATGCTTTTTTGCATGACATGTAAAGGACGGCAAGTATTTTTAAGTATTGAAATTTACTATACATGTTGAGGGTAAATATAAAATTTACATATCCATATTAATTTCTATAAAAATTAATGTTGACCAATACATAATAAATAGTAAATATGCCTGGCTAGTGTAAGTGGCATAGCTTTTTTTCAATCTGCACTTGGCAACATTAATTTCGATCGAAATTAAGGTTCATGATTATCATCAATTTATTCAGTCAGTTGCTTACTGTTATGCATGGTAACATGTCAACATTAATTTTAATAAAAATTGAATTTGACATGCTACCAAGCATTTTTATGTAAGATGAAAAGTAGGGCACTCTATTGTTAAGTAAACACATTACAATGCATATTGAGCATGTAAATATCATTTACACATTAATATTAATTTCAATCAAAATTAATGTTGACCAATAAACATTGAACACAAGCTTTACAACTTACACACACCAGATATAACTACCATTCAATATGTATATGGTGCTCACTAATTTCGATCGAAATTAATGAGCAGTTTTATGAAGAATTTTTTGGGTCGTTTGCTGGTTTGGGTTCAATATGAAAATGTCAATATTAAATTCTATTGAAATTAATGTTGACCAATACGTAATGAATACACACTATGCCACTTACACTTTCCAGGAATAGACACCATGCAATATGCCAGTATCAAAAGTAATTTCGATCGAAATTAATGTTGGCAAGGCACCATGCATAAAAATAAGCAGTTGACTCCAGAAATTCATGATTATCATGCTCATTAATTTCGATCGAAATTAATTTTTGATACTGGCATATTTAATGGTAGCAATGCCTGGCAAGTATAAGTGGCATAGCGTGTATTCACTATGTATTGGTCAACATTAAATTCGATTGAAATTAATATGGATACATAAATGTGACATAAAGAGGTATGGACCATCAATTTGTTGAAAATACATTTTTATATCTCATACATTATTTGTTTTTCTTAAATAAAATGTTACTCTCTCTCAATATCACTTTATAACATTTACCAAGCTGCTTTGAAAAAAAACAGAATACATAAAATTCAATATAAGATAGCTATATTACACAGAAGATCACCGTTATACCTAAGTTATGATGATGTTGATGCTCTATTAATTGATTCCCGAATCTTTACCAGATCAATATCAGCTCCAACCCCAAGTGACTCACGTTCATTCACAGATAATCCTTGCAAAAATGTTGCTGAATAGAAATTCTTGGGGAGGTATTTGGGAACATTGAATATACCATTTTGTGCAACTGTCCTTTCTGATGACCGTGAATATGTTTTTAATGTTGATTTTTTTTGAGCTGGTGTATGGGCTAAGTCCTTTGTCATCTTATCCATTTTTTTAAACAAATCATTGAGTTCAGGATTTCGCCATCCAGGAATAGCTCGGATAGGTGCAGTTGGGGCTGGTGCTGGGCCTTCCTCGATATCAGAGATGCACCTAGTATCATGAAAAAGCACAACAAAACCTGGCACATCACTGCAGAGATCTCTTGCTAACTTGTAGCGTGCACTAGCAATCTGAATTCCAACTAAATCAGCTTCATAATAACAAAAAGCAAAGTAAAATTAAAAACTTACCTTGGTCCGATAACGTTTTACTTGTGCCCTTGCCCTCTTTTCAATCTTTTCTCTTGCTACCCTTTCCTCTTCTTGCCCAAACAACCTTATCATCTCCTTCCCCTTATTAACTACCCATTTCTCAATAACACATTGAGTGAACTGAAGCTTTGACTGATCGATTGTATTCAAGGTGGTGAGCCATCTGGTACAGTGGTCGCATACTATGCTTCCCATGACTTGATTCCAAGTTGATTCTGAAAAATCACGGCAAGTCCAATCAAACGTGAATTTCCGAAAACCTTTTTCTTGCAATTCACGCTCTAAGTTTCTTTTGACAGAAAGTGGGATCGGTGCTCCTCCTTTTAGTCCTCGAGGCTCAGGTGCTGGAAAAAATTCGGGTAGTCGAATTTTGGATCGC
Organism: Hemileia vastatrix; assembly: GCA_030280995.1. Classification (NCBI taxonomy): domain Eukaryota; kingdom Fungi; phylum Basidiomycota; class Pucciniomycetes; order Pucciniales; family Zaghouaniaceae; genus Hemileia; species Hemileia vastatrix. The sequence continues at coordinate 27,439,487 of JASXTE010000011.1, forward strand.
AAGAAGGCTATAGAATTGGTTATCAGAAATTGTCGATCAGCTGCAGAATTGGCACGGTTAGAAGATTGGACTTGGGTTAGGACAGTTTGAATGGTTTTTAGTTTGAATTGGCTCCAATCTTTCCAATTTTCAATCTCCAAAGGTGTTGGGCTCGCAGGATATTTTGATATTTGTGTTGGTCCCCCAAGACAATACTTCAGAAAGTGGTAAATATTTCTATTTAGACTGTCCGAGCTCCTGGGAACATCATTCCTTCTAACTAAGCCTCTTACAGCCCTTAACCCCTGTTCTCGCTCATGAGACTCTGCTGAATTGAGTCTGTGGTAACCACTGATACCCATAATGATTGAGGGATTCACTAACAATTCAAATAAGTTAATTAAATTGGTTATTTTTCAATAAAAGAATACACTACAAATTTTACTTACCTGCTCCACTTGTGCTTGCTCCTTGGTTAGGCTGAGCAGATGATGATTGGTCTCCGAAAAATTCCCTCAATACTTCACTAGCCCAATCTCTTCCTAGCTGATCAGCTTGCTGATCAGCACTTTCAGAAGCAGAAGGATGATTGGGATTAAAATTTCTCGGTTCTGAATGAGACTCTTGGCCTGGATTGGGATTAGGTGGTGGGTTAGGATTAGGTGGTACAGATTGAGATGCATCTGGAGGTGGATCAGCAGAGGGTGGTGGAGGAGTATTTCCAGTATTAGTATGTTGAGGCGGAAAACAATCAGAATCGGTTGGGTCAACAGACATCCCTTCAAAATTATCATCCATAATGAACTGTAATAAAATAAAATAAAATAAAAATAATCAGTTGTTAAAATTTATACCTATCAAAGCTAAAGTAAAAAAAGATACTATGTATATAGTCTTGTAAACGTGTATGTTCTCTTGTCGAAAAATAAAGTGAATAATATATAGCTATCAGCTAAAGTTGGAAGGTCAAACTATTTATAGTAGATGAATGAGCAAGAAGATCATTCATTAAGTAAAAATTTTATCATATTTCTCATTATCATGATTTTATTTCTTTCATTCTTACATTTAAGATAAAAATGACTCATTGAAAGCATGGGTTCTCTCGCAATAAAAGAAACCAAAGTAATTGTTCACTGGTTTATGATAAGGTAAGTTGGATGCATTGCATTTTTTAATCGAGCATTGAATTATTTCTTTCACCATTTACAAATATCACCAATCCTACAAATTTCCCGAATCCCAAATTAACACAAAGATGTTAGTCAACAGAAAATAAATTTGATTAATTTTTTCACTCACTACTGTCTGCAGTCCAATGGCAGTGACAACCTCGTCTTTGATTCCAAACATTCCTTTTTTGTGCTCGACAGTAGCTGCATGTCCAATTATTGCATCTTTCTTAATCACAATTTGAGTTGCTTTGGCTACTCTTACTAACCGACAATGCACTTGTGGGAAAAGCTCATAGGGATCCTTTGATGTTTCTTCTGGACGGAGCTCTTTGAAAGGACTTACTATTAAATATATTTGATCAATCTCTTCCTTTAATCTGAAAAGATCATCAATTTGCCCAAACTGGCTATCTTTTCCATAGTAGAATTCAATTGTTGAATTAGCAATGTGTCGATGGTAACTAGTAAACCTCTTTCCATGTATCAATATGCTTGCTACATTTTCAACTACCCGATCCCCACTTTTCTCCGATGGTGTCAAAGCCCGTCTTGAAGTTTCTTTTCCCATTCGTGCCCTTACCCATTTAGTAAATAATGCCATACTTAGATGGATCCATTTGTTTTGTTTATCGAGATCAATATGGATTTTTTTAGTCTCACATTGATCATTATCTTCAGCTTCACCAAGATCTAATACCCTAGACTTCCGATACCAATGTTTGAGCATTGTTAGCGGTATCTCTCCTGTGGTAAATATTAATAAATTAGCACAGCTGAGTTTTTAAATCATTTCTTACAAACATTACATACGTGGATGGTGATTGTTTGGAATTTCAGATAATATATGATTCACCCGCTCTCCAGACCAAGTAGCTGTACCTGATGGTGGACCAAGACGCTTTATCATTTCAGGATAATGTTGAGTGATATGCAGATTTGGCTTTGCATTAATATTCTTCCAACCCTCTTCAAGGCACTCACGATACTCTAACAGAAATTGATCTAGATCTTTAAGCTCATTAGTCTGTATATTTTTTAATGTCAAAAAATTGGTGATCGAGCATAATGTTACAAGTGACTTGAGAAGATAATATTCTCTTGGTTTATCAGCTGAGGAAGCTGAAGATTCAGATTCTTTAAATTTTTCAAACCAAAGGGGTATAAGTGACAAAGGGAAGTAGAGAGTATACAGCATGTGCCATTCTGCTGCCTTGAGGGATCCTGCCTTTTTAGATCCTACTGATTTTGGAACTCGTGTTAGCCAGGAAGGTCTTCTTACTTGATCAATCATCTTCCATACAACCTGTAGCTCTGCTGCTGTGATTCGTGGATTACTACTACCTTCATTTTCTTTCTCCTTACCTTTCCTTTTATTTTCTTCATCTCTAGCTGTCTCATTTGATGAGTGAGATCCTTCACTCTGTGATATGCTAATGCTTCTTTGCCTTAAGTTATACAATGAATTCCTACTGTCACTGCTTTGAGACTGTACTGAGGCCACATCGCTATATGGAGGAATAAATTTGGAGCTGGATGACCTACTCTGGCTTCTTGATCGATTTGTTCCCAATCCTTCATTATCTAGTCCATGATGACTTGATGACTGTCTTGAACTCGTACGTCTTTGCCGCTTGTGCTGTCTCGTGTGTCCTGTATCATCATCATCATTATTCGTGGTGCTTAAGCTACTTCTACGTTTTTTCGAATGTTTGTGCAGTGAAGTATCAGAAAAGAAATCATCATCTTCTTCTCTTACATGCCAATTTTTATCCTTTTCCAGCTTTCTTTCTAGATCTTTTGCTGCATTTTGGATTTGAAAATAGCTTAGACTGTGATCTTTTAGGTTGCCAAGCATATGTGAATGCATAACATCAATTGAGCAATATTCAGTTGGACGCCAATATTCAAGGTTATTCAGCTCACTCCATTGTACCCCATGATTTTGAACAATTGATACACGCTCCCAATGTGACTTAGAATTTTTCCACTTTGTTGCCCAGCACATATGATCCTCATGATTCCGTAATGAAAAATTTCCCACATTCTTTTCACTAATTTCATCTTTAGAGATATTACAGAAAGAGCAGAACATTTTTGCAGAGTGACTCGAAAAGCCAGCCAATTTTCGTATTGCAGGAATGTCACCTATCAAAGAGAACAATGCAACTCTTAATTTCCGGCCTCGTGGATAAAGATGTGTCTTTTCAATCAATATACCATCCCATAGAGTTTGTAGATCATTAACCAGTGGTTTTAGAAGGTGATTAAGCTGTTCACTTGTGGGTTCTGTTGGTCCGGGTATAATAGAATACAAAAAAAGATTTTCCATTTTGTATCTATCTTCTTGAGGTAGGTTCATACACACTATCATAATATTGCCTACAGACTTCTGATGACCTCCAATCCTATTGCCACCAGGCCTAAACCAGTCGACATATAAAGTAAACATTAAGTTGCCTGAAGTTATCGTATATTCATCATCATTGCTATCCAGAGCTGGAGTGGTTATGGGAAAGTTTTTCCAAATTGAACCATCACAAACATCCTTCATCAAATCACACTCTACACGTTCTGCCACAGGGGTTTTCTTCTCAATCAGAAGCTCAAATTTGAACAGTTTGATCTTTTCCTTAAGCCAGTCGATAAAAGAATGGTGATGAAATGTTTTAAGAGATAAGTATTTTACATGTTCTTGATGTTCCTCCATCAAATACAGCCTTTCATCACATTTAACTGCAATTTGTCCTGCTCCAAACATTTTTAAATAGCGCTTTGATGATGAAAGAAACGGTTAATTGCAAAATAGTATAGATGGTTGAGATTCAGAGTTATACTCATAAAGAGCAAAGCATTTAGGACAGCATGTTTTAGTGAAAAATGATTGATTGAGCTTTAATCGACTAAAAACTGTATCTATCGAGCGTGGGACCAGGCGGACAATGCTATCAGAATCCAGTATTCCACTATCACCTAGAAGTTTGAGCTTCTTAATTTCTTCATCCAAAAATTGAGTACAACCTTCTTTGCTCAAATGATGAATCAGAGAAAGCTTTGCTGCCTGCCACATAATTATTTGGCTATACCGTTCCCCGAGATTTGAGTTTCTAGAGACTGTTGAAGATACTTCTGCCCCCAATAGCAACTGCCCCTATGTAATAAATCATTGAAACATCATAAAGACTTTAATTCTCACATTGAACTATAGATATACAGCTTACTGTTTCTGTGGAGCGGGAACTTCCAATGTTAAGTGGATTGTTGGAAGAAATAACCATCTGGGCCTTCCTATTTCTTTCCTCTTGATGTTTTGCATAAGAATTAGAGCTTTTGAAAGCCATACCAACTTCAAAGGACCCAGAAGAAGTTTGATACTTTCTATTGACACATCCAAGATCTTGACATTGACATACATGAAAAAATGGAGGCATTGTAATTGTGATAATTGTAGGAATAAGTTAGCTATTCGAAGTTACCGATTGAAGGTATTCCTTTTTTTGAAAGGCACTAGCTAATATAAGCTACATTTTTTTATCAAAAGAATATGATGGAATATGTGTTGAAATTATTTAAGTTTAAATGTTTAATTTTTAATCGGATAAATTATATATTAATTTAAAGTTATGCAGTCTACTTTATTTGTATTCTGTATACTCTCTGCATTTGTACAACAATGCATGCATGTTTATCAGAATATTTTCTATCATAGAAAAAATTCTGTTGTACGCACAAGCATCTTAATTATTTTTCTATCAAATGCCTTCTGAGTTATATCTAACTACCCTATAATTATTTGATTTTGATAAAAATTCTTAGTTATGGACTATAAGAAAAGTAATCCATATTTTTAACATAATTATTTAAAAAATTACCCCAAAAATCAAAGTTAAACCCAAAAATAAGTTTAATATTTTGTAAAAAACAATCACAAACATATTTCTTTCAACTTGAAAATTGGTCTGTACTAGGTAGAATTTTCTATAAAGAAAAAATCAAAAATACTCAAATAATAGATGCTACAAAAGTGTAAACCTTAAAGAATTACATAAAAGCTGAAACCTTGTATAACTTTTCATACATAAATGCGATGAAGTGACACTCTAGTCTATTTATTCAGGTTGAAAAAAATTACTCAAAAGAATATGTATTACTATCATATTGGACCAAAAATAATTTTTTGGTAATCAAAAAATGAACATAGCCTCACATTTAACAAATTATTTTTGTGGAAGAATTTTTTGAAAAGAAAAAAAAATCCGTTTCTTAAATGAGTCTGCTTTTATCACATAATCATTCTCTTTATTTTATACCATTCCTTTTGAGTTCAAGTTGCATATAAAAATATAATTTATGCATATTATAATTCCATAAAGTCGAAATATTTCTTATTCTTAATTTTTGTGATATTTCTCCTTAAATCAACTTTGATCATAAAGTTTTGGAGCTCAACAATTTATCCTTCCTCTTTGTTTAATTTAATTGAACACTTTCTTAATCTTATTATTTATGAACCCTAGTAGCTCTTACTTTCCTCATGGAAACCTGCCCACAAACACAAGAACACTTAATAGAATTTTTAATGAGACTTTGCCTCCATTCAATTCTCACTTTTGTAGATCTATACACAATTTTTGTCGTTCACTTTTGGATATGTCACCAGAATCAAATGGATGGAAACAAAACCCTACTGAAGAGCAATTAGACAGATTTTCATCATTCGACATGAATTCTTGCAACATTGCCTTTGAACTACCTCATCCAGAATCAAATTCAGCGGTTTCAGAAAAGTTTCCACCAATTTTCCGTGAATCTTTTATTGAGCACCTTCGCATGTGTGGTTTCCCAGGATCAACTTTCGCTTGGAACCTAGATTGGTTTGACAAATGGAACCAGGTCTTGGCAAATATTCTCATTAAACACTGGGACAATGCCTTAAAAACCAATAATTTGATTGCATATCCAATTGACTCAACTCAAATTAGCTTCTCAAATCAAATAGGAGTTCTTCACCGTTGGTTTTTAGGTCATGCTGATAGATTAAGACTTGGGAAGGATTCTCATAGCTCTCAAGAAATAATCAAAGTGAGAAAGCATAAATATAGAATAAAAAAAAAAGTATGAAAATCCCTTTTTTTTCAACCGTTTTTATTTATGACCTTTATTTCAAATAACAAAGATTCTTAGAATTCAGTTAACCGAACTAAACTTCTTAAACAACTTCCACATTGTGAAACTTATCACAACCTTTTCACAAACATCAAATGTTGTTCAGACACCGAAATTGATAATGATGGATCGTTAAGACGTATCTTAATGCAATGGAGGTCTGAAGATTTTTCTAAAGTTGCACAATATCTTGACCAACAACACTTTGATATTCGAGATAATTCAACCTACTCTGGCAGTGTGCTAAAGGACTTGGCCTTGTACAAAAGAATCAGTTTGGTTTCAACATTATCCCCTAACCTTAATCCTTCTCATGTCCCCCGGGGTTTGCCGAATGACTGTTATTCTCCCTTATATCTTGCATCTCTAAATCCTCAACAACTCAGACTTTTAAATCCTCAAAATCCCATAAATTTACCTGCTCTCCTTGAAATTCTTTGTTCCTCTAATGTGAGTGATTGACAAACTCCCTTAATAATAGGTTTGCACACTCATACTCCTCATTTCCACTGTTTGGGACACTTAGCCTTGAAAACAAAAACATAATTTTAATGATTACTATTATCATTAAAATTTATAGAAATGAAATTTGGCTTACATTGTTAGCTCCATTTTTTTCCTTTGAATCTTATACATGCTGAATTCTATACTTCCTTGTACAAAATAATTCAAAACATTTACTTCATTTTGCTGCCCCATTCTATACAGCCGATCAACAGCCTGTTGCTCAACTGCTGGATTCCAATTTGGCTCCTATTTCAACATTGAACATATAAAAAATTTAATATTTTTGTTCTTAATATGAAATAAAAGACATTGAGCTCACCATGATATATACATTTTGAGCACACCTGAGATCTATACCCACTCCTGCAGCCTGAATCGTTCCAACCAAAACTTGGCAATTTTTATTAAAATGGAATTCATGCATATTTTTGTCTCGCTTTGTCCGGCTGAGTTCACCCGTAAGCTGGGTATACCTAATATTGTGGTCATCTAAAGCCATTTTTATTCTATTTTGAAATATTAGAAAATTGTTTTTAATAAGCCAACACAATTTTGTAAAACAATTCATTATAGAATCACTTACATCTGCAAAAAGTCTGCAAAGTTGGAGAATATAACAGCTTTTGGAAAATTTATATCCCTTTCACCAGACAAAAAGTTTTTTAAGTGGCCTATAAGATGACAAATCTTTGCGGAATGCTGCCAGGTGAAATCAAAAGTTGGAGTTTCATCCAGATTTTCGTAGATTGGATGGTTGCAGAATTTTCTTAAAATCATCAGCTCTCTTAGAAACTCAGATGAGTCCCAAGGGAAGTCAGTGCTTCTGGAGGGCCCATATCGCTCAGTGAATCCTTCTTGAAGCACATCAAGTTTAGACCTCCATGGATCTGCTAATTGAACCGATATCCCCCTTTGAATCTTTTTTGGAAGAGACAAAATTGCATCCTTTGTTCTACGTAGGCTTATGACTTTCATTAAGTGATTGATTGATTTAATAGAATTAGCCTTTCCTTTTTGCAAACCTGAAAAAAGGAAATTCTTCCATAACCAGTCTTCTTGCCACTTTTCGATTCTAAGAAAAAATATGAGACTTTGAAGGTCAGTGGGCCTGTTCTGAAGTGGAGTTCCAGTCAAGCATAGTCGGTGTTGGGATTCCAAGTCAAATATTGTTTGAGCCCTCTGCGAGTAAGGATTTTTAATGTAACTAAAAGAATATTTATAAAAATTGATAATAAAAATTAAGTTTTAAGTTTTAGATATAGAAATGGGCACTAACTGAGCTTCATCTAAAACAACTCTATACCAAAAGAGCATTTGAGTCACCGGTATCTTTTTTTGGCTTTGATTTTTTGACATCGTTGGGCTAGCTATTTCATAGGTCGTTAAAACAATAGCAGTGTCCTGTAGCTCATTGACATTAGTATTTTGACAATCCTTCCCATAAAGAACCTTGAAAGGAAGTGCATTATCTTCAAAGTGCACACTTATTTCATTGATCCAATTCGATAGTGTTGCCAGGGGGCATATAATCAGTGTGGCTGAACTCCGATTAATACCTTCTTGATTTTCTGATACCTGGAATTGTCTTGCTTCACCTTGAGTTGCACTTATAAGAGAAAGAGTTGAAAGTGTCTTTCCCAAACCCATATCATCAGCAAGTATTGACCTGTTTCCTTCAGGCGGCAATTGATTGTTAGGAAACTGATCTTTATAGTCATCGAATCCAGTTCTAAGCCAATGGTTGTCCTGGTGCCTCCACATGATATCCAACTTTTCCTTTAACATTCGTTCATTGTCAATCATAAAATTTATTGCTTGAAGTTGATGTGTTTTGAGAACTGTTTTGATTCCTCGGATAAGTTGATCAGCTTTCCAATCTTGAGTACTCTGAGATATTTGGAAAGAGCCTTCAAAAATTACATGCGGGATATTAAAAAAGATAGTGGAGTCGTAGTTCAGGATTGGACATAAATCGATTTGTGCAGAAGAAAATGCTTCTTTAGCAAGACTGATTAGTGTACTTGAAGAAAAGAGGCATCCCCAAAGTTGATACTGATTACCAAAAACTGGAACCAAGTAAGCATGAAAATAGAAAGGCTTCATAGGATTCAAGGCACTTCTTTGGTTTAAATGGTGAGATCCAGAGCCAATGTCACCCAATAGTGGTCCAATGTGCTGACTCTGCACTTGAGAAAGATTACCAACAAGGGTTGGTTTTCTTTCTTCAAATAGTCCAAAAATATGAACATTCGAATGGCCTCGCTGTAAAATTGTGGGGGTCGGTGAGTTTTGAAATCTTGAAATTACATTCATATAAATTTGATCGATTGTTATTGAGAACTGTCCAACACATCTGAGACTTGACATATTAAGTAAGAATAGTATCTGAAGATAGTGGTTGTTAAAAGATGAATTGAAGCAAAAAATGAAGAATCAGTTTTGAATAAAACGACAAAATAACTTTTTAGCATATGCTATGCTAAGCTCATAATTCTTTCACATGTATTATTATTATCTTTTTAATAAATATTGGAAGTAAATCAATGATAACTGAAATGAATAATATGTCTTAAAAATAAATCTTGAGCCTATAGAGTAAATTTTGGTTTGTGGAGGAAGAAAAATTTTCTCAATAAAAATGTGCATTATTGTTACATTATAATCACAAAATAGAATAATTTCACTCTTATTACACTTATTTATGTTTCTGTCTAATAGTAAAATGCTTTAGATGTCAGTTCAAAATCCAAATTGAAACTACTACCTAGAACGATATCTTGATACTAACATACTTTTTGTAAGTCTTTGGAAAGACACTTATGGTGATCTCAATAATATTAAAATTGATTTGAATTGTATGTTTTATCAAATATCTATGTAGTCTAGTGTAATAATTGAGATACTACAGTTTAACCTTCTGTTACCAACTTGGCAAGAAAATATATGTAGATATTCTTAGAACGAATATCAAATTTTGCTTTCCACAAGATGGGAAAGTGAATATTATGATATGTTAAATGATATGTTCAAGCTTTGCTCAATCTGTGCTCAGCTCAAAATCAAAGTAATCACCAAGCTCCAAGAAACCTGTGATTGAGTTTGGTTGAACCTAGGTCTAACTGATTACCAAATCTTTGTCCAATTAATTTAAATCTGGTTTCACAATGAACTCCCAACAGCCTTCCAACAGCTTTCCAACCACTTCCCAACATTTTTAAATGAGGGGTATTGCTAGCAATACCCCCCCAAATTTTCTGTGGTGTCTTAAACATGAAAACTCCTAATAGACACATGTTTAGATGGCAATTAGCTGTACAAGAGTACAGAGGCCGGATGACTATTACACATAGAGCAGGAACCTTGCACTCTAATGTAGATCTGTTATCTAGAGTACCTCTGCCTAATAATGATGATAATCCTGCTTATGTTCCTGAGTCAGAGATTATTAACATTTATGGCATTTATATTGTAGATCTTGAGGATGAATTTATGCAATCAATTCTTGATAATTATAATTCAGATCCTGACTTGAGTAAATTAACTACAATATTAAATGATCCATCTAATGCTTCAATGAATGTTTTAATAAAAACATTACCAATTAAGTATAAAGAGGCATTAGAAAAAGGAAAATTTTCCATTGAGGATGGTTTTATATATTACAGGAGAAAATTAAGTAATGTAATTGTGATTCCCCCTTCAATGAAGGAGTTAATGTTAAGTATATGTCATGATGATATATTAGCAGGTCATTTTGACTACCATAAAACATTAACCAGAGTAAAAAACACAGCTTAGTGGATTAACATGTCTGAGGATGTTCAGAAATATGTTGAAACATGTGATTCTTGTCAAAAATCTAAAAGATTAACAGGAAAAAGAGCTGGTTTATTACAAAAAATTGAGGAACCAAAAGCTCCATGGGAAATCATTAACATGGACTTTGTAACAGGTTTGCCAATAGCAGGGCATAAGAGTTATAACTCCTGCTGGGTAATTGTAGATAGATTTACAAAGATGTGTAAATTTATTCCTACCCACAAAGAGGTTTCTGCAAAGGACCTAGCTTTTTTATGGTGGACACAACTGTTAAATACAGCAGGTTTCCCCAAAGCAATAGTTTCTGACAGAGATCCTAAATTTACTTCTGAGTTCTGGACGTCACTTATGGATGTGTCAGGGTGTCAATTAAAACTTTCTACAGCACACCATCCACAAACTGATGGGCTAGCAGAAAGAATGATACAAACCTTGGAAGATATGATAAGAAGATACTGTGCTTTTGGTCTTAATTTTAAAGACAATGACAAATTCATGCATGATTGGGTAACCCTTATCCCAGGTTTAGTATTGGCATATAATAGTACAGTACATTCTGTCACTGGCAAAGAGCAATTTGAGTTATGGTTGGGTTATGTACCTAATACCCCTGCTAAAACTCTTAATAAGTTACCTAGATTGGATATCCATCCAGGTACTAAATCTTTTCTTCAGATGCAGGAATTATGCAGAAAACATTCTCAAGAACGTATAAATAAGGCGTTTGAGTATGAAAAGAAAAGATGGGATAAAGCCTATAAAGAACAAATGTTCAAAGAGGGTGATGAAGTCCTTATTTCAACACTACATTTCAATTTAAATGGTAATGTTAAATTGAAGGATCCATTCATTGGACCATTTGTAGTTAAAAAGATGGTTGGTAATAATGCTGTTGAGGTTATTCTATATGCACCATATGATAGAAAACATCCAGTATTTCCTATTTCTCTTATAAAACCATACCATTCTAATGATACTGCTCTATTTCTAAGAAGATCAGGAAGGCATAAACAGCAACCTGAAGAAATAGTTGAAAAGGCAGAAATTGAAAAGATACTTAAAAAGAGACACCTTACTAAAGAAAAGGGAGTTGAGTATCTATTAAGATTTAAAAATAAATCAAGTGAATATGACCAGTGGATTCCAGAAAATGAAATATCTGATCTTAAAAATCTCTTGAAAAAATTTAAATCTAAATAATACTGTTCATTCAGTATATGTATTATAAAAAGTTTTTATTTTATTTTTTATTTCACTCCTTTGTTTTAATTAAAATGTCTTAACATTTTTTTGATTTTTTTTTTGGGGTGAGGGAGTGTCAGCCTAAATATCCTTAGGACTGAGTATTTCTTATGCTTAAAATAATATAACCTTAAGTAGATTAAGCTTATATCTTAAAAATAAGGTTAAAATAATAATATATATTATTTTATTATATATATATATAATTATTATTCTATTATATAGCTTATAATAGTTTAAATAGCTTATCCATGGCCTAATAATATTTATTAAGGTTTTAATGGAGTCATAATATACTTATCTTAAGTGATATGAAGTAATTATTGACATACATAAGCTTATATGTATACATAAATCTCATATTCAGTGAAATATGCAGTATATTATGTATATTTAGGTATATAAGTGGGTTTTAGACCCTTAATAGCCTATAACCTTTGTTTTTCTGCTTATTTTAGGTCATATGGACCAAATCAGTGGACTCACAACGCCTACAGAAGCATAGACACCTATATCAGGCGCATACACCCAGTTTGGACAACTAAAATTACTTCCTTGGATGGTTATTCACGGATTTATGGGTTGGAAGGATGTTTCTGGGTTAATGTGGATGCTTGGGGATGTTATTGGGGGCTTGGACATTTTATTTGTTTCCTTTATATGCTTTTAGTTTCATTAAATCTCTTTTTGATTGTTTATTTTACCTGTTTCTTTATGGTATCCGCTTTTATCTGGATTTTCTATTTATGGTATGGATCAGTGTTATTATTAATAGTGATGGAGGGTCCTTACTGGAGGTCTAGTTGTTGAAACTGCTTGAAGTGGACGCCATGGGGAGGTGATGGGCCCTCACAATGCTGTAATTGCCGGGGATAGCAGTGACATCATCTGGATTGAAGGTCTGTGCACTCCAGTGGATTTGGGTATAAGTAAGGAGGGATTTTGACGGTTATTTATCATTATTCAATTACTAAAACTCCAATAAACACTACTATACAATTATTAACCTTTATAAATATATTATAAAGCCATTATAAATTGATATTATCTTTATATAAGCTATAACTATATTTTATTCATCTATTTTCCACCACTAGCACACATTTAAATCCAAGTATTGTGAGTTTTATTTGAGTATAACTATTTTATTAGTCTTCCCCTGAGGTTTAATCACTAAATCATTTATCAAGAAGTAGTAGTACCATAAATAAACACTATTATATCATACTTATATACTAGACTATACTGACATGGCCACTGAGCTCCAGTGCTCCAGTGCACTCCGGTGCGCTCTGGTGATTTTCCGGTGCAAAAGCAAAGTGTACTGGAAAAATTCTGTCATTGTGGAAAATTTTGGTCATTGTGGCAAAATTATCTCACTGTGGAAAATTTAGCTCACTCTGGCAAAATTAGCTCATTATGGCAAAAAGAGCTCATTGTGGCAAAATTTGCTCACAATTGGAAAGTCTGGTCACTGGGTTATAGTTTGGTCACTGTGCCAAATTTGGGTTACTGTGCCAAAGTTTGGTCACTGTACCAAAGTTTGGACACTGTATTAAAGTTTGGTGACTGTGGAAAAATTTGGCTATTGTGGCAAAATTTGGTTAGAATTTATTATGCTTATTAGATCAATAGTTTCTTGTAGATCCTATGAATGTAGGGTATTGTTGGAAAAGTCTGGAGTAGGAGAATCAGATAGAAAGGGGGGAATTTTAGTCTTCTAAAGTTTTTTTCTTATTAGTTTCAATAGTAATGGTTTTTTTGAATAATTAACAACCACATTCATATTTTTCAATTCTCAACAAAATTAAATAAAATTATAATACCCTTATAACATTTATATTTTTCATAACACTTTTGAAATACAACACAACAATTATCTTTTCATCACATCTAGGGTATCATTGGAAAGGTCTCCATCTCAGGGACTTGTATTTTATTGTTAACTCATTTAAAATAAAATCTTCATAAAAACATATAAGTCTATCTTTTCAGATACTTCACTGGTACACCTTAATTGTTGTCATCAGTATTTCTTTTACAACAGCTTCTATTTCTAAATCTCAATAAGCTTTTACATAAATCAGAGTTTCATATATATATTTTAATCAATTCAAGTAGACTAGAGAGCTTAGTTATTTGAACAACCCTTATTTTACTTAGAAGGACAGGGTTTTATTTGGTTTATCCAACTCCTTCGGATTCTGCTTACAGCAAGGCGACTGTAAGAGTCTACCTACATATTTGGCGCCCAATGTGGGGTTCAAAATCTCTAGCTTTTTCTAGGACTTATTTGGATCTAGGACTTTCTTAGCCTGCAAGAGGCTTATTCTTTAAAACTCTAATTGATTTTTTTTATTAGCCTGCAAGAGTCTTGCTTATTTTTAATGGTTTAAATGCTTTTCTTATTTTATTGCAATGCCTTATGCTGCTGCTTCTTGTTCTTCTCTTCCTCTTAATCCTTCTGTCAGGATCGTTTCTTGGGATGGACCAAAGTTTAATGGGAAGGAGGTTAAATGGTTTATTAGCAGGTATGAAGCTGCTGCTGCTGTTGATGGTGCTTCTCATGTGGACATGGTGTAGCAGATTAGGTTTTTTATTGCTGATAGGGAGGTGGAGAAAGAAGTCATTGCTATGCAGGTTTTCAAGGATAAGGATTGGGTGAAGCTGTCTAAAGCTATGGTTGATAGATGGGGTGTTAGTTTTACTATGCTGCAACTTAATAAAATTGTTAATGATTGGCAGGCAAAGGGTGGTGTTTCTTCCATGGCTGATTTCAAGAAGCTATGTGTTCAATTTGATGAAGTGGTTGAATATCTTATTTTGGTGGACAAATTAGTGCATGAAAATTAAGCTAAGGATCTGTTCTGGCCGGCTTGCAGCAGGGATATTTGAATGGACGTCTTGAAGGATCTCTCAAGAAAGGATTTGATGAAGGAGCTACCCAATGGCAAACAAAAACTTCCGGCTTTAGAGGTCATCAAAGAAAACAATCAAGCCCATCTTAAATTAATGGCATTGGACAAGTATCAGGAGTCTTGCACTCAGTATGTCAGAAAGGTTAGTTAAGTTTTGGCTGAAAATAACAATATCATGGTCAAAGCTCAAGAAGCCAAGAAGGCTCAAATGGTACTACAGGTGGCAAACGTTGAGGGCAATGTGGACAAAAAGATGGTCTATCATTCGGCAAATTTAATGAAGCAATTAAAGATTTTAGTCCAAGAGACTCAGAAGGCCAATAAGCCCCAATCTCTTCTTTGTCAATGTCTACATCTTATCAATCAAAGGGATATGAATGTCGAAATTTTAATGGCAATGGAAATGGTAACCGCTTCTCTGGAAATGGCAGGAATGGGAATGGTAATGGTGGTAATGGTTTTAGAGGTGGATATGATGAGCCAAAGGTGTGCTCCTATTGTAATAGGAGGTGGCACAGAGCTGGAGTATGTTTTACTCTTGATAAAGACTTGGATGCTGGAAGAGTGTTATTCGATGGTAAAGTTTATAAATTTCCTGATGGATCATTCATCAAACCCAGAAATGGACAAGCACCTTCTGATTTGATTAGAAGGAATATGGCAGCTGAAAGGAGAGCCCGGTTTGAAGAATTGAAGGAGGATGATGATAATGCCAAGGGTGGCAAAAATGGTGATGGTAAAAGCGTTGGTAAAGCTGATAAAGGTAAAGAGAAAGAGGTCATTAAGGCCACATTTTAAACTTCTTTTGTTGGTTTGGAGCTGGAAACGGCTGCTAAAGTGGAGGGTAACTTTATGGCTGGCAAATATGATGTTAAAGCTGCTAGAAGAGCAGCTGCTACTAAATCTAAAAGTAGCATTCAGAGCCAACTAAAGGCTAAACCTGGCAAGGCAATTAACAAGTTGAGACCTTACTTTAAGGAAGAAATTTATAGAATGTAGAAGGGCATGGCTGATATGGGGCCTCCTAGTTATGAAAGGTTTGATTTAAATGGTGAGCCTATTCCAGAAGATGATTTGGATTCTGAGGAGGACACACCTTTAGCGTCACTACCTAGACCAAGTTTTAGCGGTCCCATCACAATGGAGGGAGTAAGAAGGACTAGCAATGGATCAAGATTAGAGAAAGAAGCTGGTGATGGAGCTAGGGTTATCAGTAGTGAAGATGTTATTATGGAGGGTGAAGATGGCAATGTGGGTCCTCATAAGGTGCCCAGGGCCAAAGTTGTTAAATCAAAAGTCCAGTAAAAGCGGCCAGTAGTATCCAGTCAAGAGAATGCGATGGACAATGTTTTAAATAGGGTGAATCAACTTCAGATTCCCTTATCTTTGGGGGAGCTTTTCACTATTAGTCCAGCACTTGCAGAGAAGCAGAAGAAGCATCTGAAGAGACAATGGGTTTCTGCTGGAGAGGTGGAATATATTTGTGAAAATGCTGAGAAGTTTGGGGAGGATGTTGAAACACATTTTTCTGCTCCCCTGGGTTACCTGGTGGTGACTCTTAATGGTAAAGAAGTGAAGGCCCTGGTCAATTCAGGGTCTCAAATTAATTTAATTTCTTTAGAGCAAGCAATGATTATAGGCTTGCCAATTAAAACCGGTACTGGGGGAAATCTCAGAGGTATTGGAGGGCATGCAACAGAGCTGATGGGTACAGCTGAGCATGTTAAATTAGTTATTGGTGGATCTATTGGTAAGGTTCACTTTTATGTGGCCAGAGGGGCAGTTAAAACTGCTCTTGGTGGTCCTCTTTTGATGGATTTTGAGGCCTGGATTGGCTATCAGTCTGGCATGGGTATTAGTTTGGAGATTACTGGAGAGGATACGAGGAGGCTACATATGCAGTTGGCACCTCCTGGAGATGAAGGTTGGGAGACAATGCCAGGGATCACTACTCTGTGCCAGTGTTGCACTTGCATCAAGAAGTGGCATATTAAAAGGACAGCTTCTGGTGAATTATTTTTAGAGGGGAATTTCAGAAACCCTCATTTTTTGGAGTAACTGGGGCTGATCACTCTAGTGTTTCAATCTCTCCCCAGGATGAGATCCCGGATTGCAATAGTTCAGCTCACTTGGAGATAATTCAAGTGGATTCTCAATTATTTTCTGTTAATGATACATTAAATTGATATTATGTCTTCAAATTTCTGGTTTGTCTCACTTCTCTGACAAGTTTTTAAATCACATTCAAGAATGGATCTAGAGGGAATATGGGAAATATTATGTTGAATAAAAATTGGAACGGTTTATTTTATGACCTCCAGCAAGAGGGTAAACTGCAATTATTTCATCAAAATTCAATAAAAAATCTTAGTATAACGAAATCACAAAAAATAATTTTTGTGATAATTCAATTCAGGTCCTCTAGCAAGAGGATAAACTGCCAACTTTTTTTACTGGTGATTTTATGATGGATAAGAGAATTAAAGGTGTTGGACAAATTGTTGATAGACTAGACAAGGGAAAAGAGAAAAGAGTTAAATTTAAAAATGAAATAAAATATTTTTCTACTTATATTGATTCTGATTCTGACGATGAAGTGAATTCCTTTGATGAAAACTTCAATGGCGATACAAAAATAAATATTTTACCTCAAGTTTATGTAGATGTGGAGGCAGAAAAATATAAGAATGTAGCAAATAAAATCTGACCAATTAATGAACCGCTACCTGCTGAATTAAATCCACCTTTGAGAAGACCAAGGCTATCAAGAGATCCTTATGAATGTCCCTTGATGAAGAATCTGCCTTAATTTTCAGAAACGTCAAGAATCACTTTTGATATATTAGGTGTTATTAATTTTGGACCTGATGGTTGGTTGTCTGGAGAAGAGAAGAAGTTGTTGTTGCATGTGATGGTCAAGCGATAGAAGGTCATTGCTTTTGTAGAAGAGGAGAGGGGTGTGTTGAAGCATTCCTATGGGGAGCCTTACAAGATTCCTGTAGTATGTCATGAACTGTGGCAGCAAAAACCAAACCCTATTCCGGCTGCATTAAAAGAAGCTTATATCAAAGTTTTCAGAGAATGGATTTGCACTGGACTGTATGAGCAGTCATCATCAAGTTATTCTAGTATGGTATTTTGTATCAAGAAACCAAATGGCAAACTTAGACTAGTTCATGATCTCAGGGAAATAAATAGGGTTACAATAAAGGATGCTGGTATACCACCTAGTGCTGAGGAGTTTGTGGAAGCATTTTCTGGGAGATTTTGTTATGGTTTAGGAGATGTTATGGGGGGATATGATGAGAGAGAGTTGCATCCAGACTCTAGGCCTCTCACTACTTTTGATACACTGCTAGGACAAGTACAATTGACAAGATTACCTCAAGGAGAAACAAATTCAGTTGCCGTTTATCAAGCTCAGATGGCTTGTATTCTTCAAGATAGAATTCCTCAATATGCTGGAATCTTTATTGAAGTTGGAGGAATTAAAGGACCTTCAACAGATTACAATAATGAAGTGTTGGAGGAGAACCCAGGGATACAAAGATTCATCTGGGAGTATGCAATCACTTTAGAGAGGATCTTTTTTAGAATTGAAGAAGCTGGTTTAACTATTTTGGGTTCAAAATTTTCATGTTGTGTGCCAGCTTTAGAGATTTTAGGTCATGTGGTATTTAGAAAGGGTAGGATTATGTCCAAGAAGAAAGTGAATAAAATTCAGTCCTGGCAAAGACTCAAGAATACAACCAAAGTTAGGGGGTTTTTAGGCATATGTGTTTATGTTCGAATTATTGTCAAGGACTATTCTTCATTGGAAGCTCTGTTGAGAAGGTTGACAAGAAAGGATGCAGACTGGGAGTGGGATGAAGAGTGTGAAAGGGCATTTGAGAGATTGAAGAAGGTTATGGGGAAGGATTTAGTCCTGAAAAATTTAGATTATGGAAAAGATGCTGGTAGGATTTATTTAGCAGTTGACTCTAGTCAGGTTGCTTCTGGGGCAGTTTTGTCTCAGATGGATAAATCTGGTTACATTAGGCCAGTTAGGTATGAATCTGTGGTATTCACCAAAGTTGAATCAAGATATTCTCAGCCGAAATTGGAACTGTGTGGAGTGGCAAAAATTTTAAAGAAAATTCAAAATTTTTTGTGGGGCAAACACTTTGAATAGCAAGTGGATGCAAAATCTTTAATTCAAATGATTAATTCCCCAAGTTTACCAAATGCACCTATGACTAGATGGGTAGCATTCATACAACATTTTTCCTTTGACATGTTTCATAAGCCTGGAAAAACTTTTACTATTCCAGATGATTTTTCAAGAAGACCACCCACTGAAGATGATTCAGACTCAGAAGAGTTTGATGAAGATATACCTATAATCAAAGCCAGCACTAAAGGAGCTGAAGACTTTCCATACCTCCCCCATGAGGTTAATCTGGCAGGACTATTGTGTTTAGATGATTGTGATGATGACCTCCACTGAGAGGATAAAATGGAAAATTATTTTTATGTTGATAAAATTGATGAAATTGGTGTGAATAAATTAGGTAAAAAAGAGGTAGAAGAAGATGTGGAGTATATAGATGAAGATGGATTGGTAGTTTGGGATAGTAGTAGGTTAAGGAAGGGTGTATATGTTGGAGAATTAGAAAATTTGGTTAAATAGGGTGAAGAAGAGAAAGAGGTATTTTTGAATTTGGTTTCTAAGAGGTTGAAAGGTTTAGATGAAGAAAATTGACATAGCTCAATTAAGAAACAAATTTGTGGCCAAAATTAATTGGCTCATTCATGTGCAGGTGATTTTGGTGATAGAGAAGTCCCCATTGATATTATATTAATTGATTTTCAAGATGAAGTCTGTGGTCAGACTGGTTTATATTTGTTGTTGGAAAAATATTTATTGACTTTAGAAAGGCCAAAAGATTGTGAAGACAATGAATGGGTGGATATAAAAAGGAAGTCATCTATGTTTTACTTGTCTGGTTGACAATTAATGAAAAGGAGGTATCCAAATCCTCAAGTAGTTTTAACTCAAAAGAAAGGGCAAGAATTAGTTTTAAAGTCACTGAATGAAGATCTTGGGCATAGAGGCATTGGAGAAATGTTCAGAAGAATTGCTGATCAATGTTGGTGACCAGGTATGAAGATGGCTGTTAAACAGTGGGTTCATTCATGAAAAGAATTTCAAAGAAAAAGTTATTTAAGGCCAAAAGAACCTGGACACTCTACTGGCAAAAATACTCTCTTTGGAAGGGTTAGCTTGGATGCCGTTCATATTAAGGAGGGACGGTATAAATATTTAATTGTAGCCAGAGATGATTTATCTGGTTGGGTAGAGGCAGCGCCTCTTATTAATTTGACTGACAAAAATGTGGCAGAATTTATTTTGAAAAATTGGGTGTATCAATATGGAGTTATGAAATTGGTAACGGTAGATGGAGGTCCTGAGTTTGGGACAGAGTTTAGAGAAGCTATATCAAAAGTTGGGTCAAAGTTTAGGGTAGCAACCCCTTATTATCCTGAAGCTGAAGGTATGGTTGAAAGAGGGCATCAATTTATTAAGGATACGTTAGTAAAAATGTGTGGGTCAAGTGCTGAAAAGTGGAGGAATTATTTACTTTTAGTGTTTTTTGCTGATCGAATTACTGCCAAAGGGACAACCAGATTTTCACCCTATGAACTTTTTTTTGGACAGAAAGCAGTTTTACCAGTTGATTTGGAAGCTGAACCATATCTTGGAGTTGACTGGGACACGTTCAAGACTACTGAAGAGTTATTATGTGCAAGAATGATGCAGCTAGAAAAGAAAGAAGAGCACTTAGAAAAGGCATATTGGCAGAAGATGAAGATCTGAAATCATTCAGTAAGATATTGGGATAAGCGGTTGGCACATTGACTTAGAAAACCTATGAAGACTGGAGATATGGTTTTGGTGTATAATAGGAGTTTGGAGAGCCAATGGGGCAAGATGTTTTTAGATAGGTGGAATGGACCGTATAAAGTCAAGGAACAAGTAGCTGGCGGTTCATATGTTTTAGAAAAGTTGGATGGAGTGGTACTAAAAAAGAGGGTAGCCGCCAATCAAGTTAAGAGGTTCTATCCTAGAGGTACTACACGGACAGAAGTATACTCCGCAATGAGGATCAACTAAATGAAACAAAAAAAAATCATTCATTATCAAGTTTAACTCCAGAATGAGGATAAACTACTTTCTTATTAAAAATATTTCTGTCGTTTTACAATGGTATGGGAGACAAAACCCTTAACAAAATTTTATGACACTTATGAAGACATTTGTTTGAAAATTCTTAAAACTCTTAAAAGCAACAAAAATTATGGGGAAGATATATGTTGGGTTGATAAATTTTTTATTGGTAGAAGCGTTCACAGGGGAATCTTCTGATTAAATATTAGCAAGTTTGGGGGTAATTGATGGGCTGGCTTCTCTATACACAATTACCCCACAATGTTTGTTACAAATTTTTCCCTGTTTCTAGTTGAATCCTGGCTTTGTTTTTTGATCTATAGGAAGTCCAATAAGACTATAAACTGGAACAAATGAAAAGACACTGCTCTTAATGCCGGATTCAAGATTCTTTTTTATTTTTGTTTTTGTTATTTCTTTTATGTCAGATTTTTTATATAATGATATATGTGTTTTGTTCATTTTAATTTTTATAATACTATAAAATTTTGTTAAGGGTGGTGATCACTGGTGGTCTCTAATCATTTTTACAAATTTGAGGGAGCCCACCCAGTTATCATTATCATAAATTTTATTTTTCTAAACTTTCATTTATTAATTTTGAATTTTGAATTTCTCAAAATTGTGTAACCACATCAAGTTGCACTTGGATGTGGGTATGATGTCAAGGGTACGGCTCATCAATTGGCCGGAGTGAATCTTTTAAATTTTATTTTTTTTCTAAATTTCTCAAAACTACTTTTAAACATTTACTTTCTTAAACTTTCATCCCATATAAAAAAAAAAATTAAAAAATAATAAAAAAAATAATAAAAAAAATAAAAATAAATAAAATAAAAAATAAAAATAAAATAAATATATAAGCATACAATTATTTTTCAAATTTTTTAAAATTAATTTTCAATTTTTCTTTTGGTTTATTTCGGTTATAGTATATTTTATATACAGGAAAAAGGGTCAAGTGAAGCTTGAGAAAAATTGGATCCCATTTCAAGATCTGTAAGTCTTCCAAGACTTTAAACTGGCTAATTTTCAATACTTGCTTTAAGGTCTTATTTGTATTCAAGATCTTTAGTCCACTAAAACTTTAAACTGGATAGTTTAAAAGATTTTATTAAAGGATTCGGTTCTCCTTTGGATGATGTTAGTCCTCCAAGACTTTAAACTGGCTAACTTTCAAGACTTTCTTTAAGGTTTTATTTGAATTTTGGGATCTGTTAGTCCTCCAAGACTTTAGACTGGCTATTATTCAAGATTTTCTTTAAAGGGTTATATTTGCTATTTTGGGATCTGTTAGTCCTCCAAGACTTTAAACTGGCTAACTTTCAAGACTTTCTTAAAGGTTTTATTCAAATTTTGGGATCTGTTAGTCCTTCAAGACTTTAAACTGAATTTCAACAACATTCAAGATTTCATGGATATTTTTTTTTCAGGGAAAGGATTTTTTTATATAAATTGGTATCAATCAAATCTTTGGTCCATCATGACCTTAAACTGGTAGTTCATTTGTATGTTTGGTCCACCATGACCTTAAAATGGTATGCCATCAAAAGTTTGGTCCACTATGACCTTAAACTTGATTTTTATCAATCAGAAGTTTGGTCCACCATGACTTTAAACTGGATTATCAAAATTATTCAATCTTTGGTCAAGCCTAGACCTTAATTAGGAAGAATTCATCATATTAATGCACATAAACAATCTTTTGTCCACCAAGACTTTAAACTGGATATTAAATCATTGTTAGATTTAGGTGTTGTTAAGCTTTAGGAGGATAAAATTTATGTGTTAATGATGCTAAGAAGGCATAATGGTTTTATTAGGTGAGATTTGTGGCGCTTTAACATGGTCTAAAATATTAAAGTTAAATATTGAAAGCCTGGCTAAAGTGTTTTGTAAGGTTGCTAAATAGCAAATGGATGAAAATTGTGATGAAGGAATTAGAAGTCAGGGTGGCAGTTGGATTTATTACTGATTTTTTTAAAGCCTCAGTGTTAGGCATTTTTTTTGTGTGAAGCTTGGAGGACCTCATGGCAAGATTGGAATCATAGAATTTGGCTCATTAGGGAGATCCACTCTCTCATGCTGAGACATAGATGGAAGACTGGTATATGGGTGTCTGAAGAGATTCAAACCTTTCTCTCAGTAGTGGAATCATCACAAAATTATTATTATTATTATTATTTTTTCATTATGATTTATATCAAGAGCCAGAGAAGAAGACAAAAAGTTAAATTTATAGAAGACCAGCAAAAGGACAATGATTGAAAATTGCCTATAGTAAAATTTCAGAAAAGATGTTTCTTGGATCTTTTTCCACATCATTTTCAAAGACTATCAACAAATAGGTGAAAAAAAATTTATATCAATCAATTATGCAAAGTCAGGAATGAGGACATTCCATATTGGAGGGAGGATGTGGCATTCCACATCTGGGTATGCCACTTAGGTTTATTTTTGAAGATTAGTAGAAATTTTCTGGATTATAAGGCTGGATATTTGAAATTTTGGAAGGTGATTATTATCATTGGATAGCCCAGATTTTTCTCTATCTTTTATGACTTGAAGGTTTTTTATCATATTTTACTGTTTTCTTAGTGTTTTACTTGATTTAAGGACTTATAGTATTATTGGTGGACTTGGTGTGCTGATGGAATGGCCACTGAGCTCCAGTGCGCTCTGGTTTGCTCTGGTTTGCTCCAGTGATTTTCCAGTGCAAAAGAGAAGTGTACTGGAAAAATTCTGTCATTGTGGCAAAGTTTGTTCATGGTGGCAAAATTATCTCACTGTGGCAAATTTAGCTCATTATGGCAAAAAGAGCTCATTGTGGCAAAACTTTCTCACAATGAGAGAGTTTGGTCACTGGACCTAAGTTTGGTCACTGTGCCAAAGTTTGGTTACTGTGCCAAAGTTTGGTCACTGTACCAAAGTTTGGACACTGAATTAAAGTTTGGTGATTGTGGAAAAATTTGGCTATTGTGGCAAAATTTGGCTAGAATTTATTATGCTTATTAGATCAATAGTTTATTGTAGATCCTATGCATGTAGGGTATTGTTGAAAAGGTCTGGAGTAGGAGAATCAGATAGAAAGGGGGGATTCTTAGTCTTCTACAGGTTTTTGTCTCTTTAGTTTTGATAGTAAGGGTTTTTTTGAATAATCAACAACCACATTCATATTTTTCAATTCTCAACAAAATTAAATAAAATTATAATACCCTTATAACATTTATATTTTTCATAACACTTTTGAAATACAACACAACAATTATATTTTCATCACATATAGGGTATCATTAGAAAGGTCTCCATCTCAGGGACATATTATTTTATTGTTAACTCATTTAAAATAAAATCTTTATAAAAACATATAAGTCTATCTTTTCAGATCTTTCACTGGTACACCTTAATTGTTGTCATCAGTATTTCATTTTCAACAGCTGCTATTTTTAAATCTCAATAAGCGTTTATATAAATCAGAGTTTCATATATATATTTCAATAAATTCAAGTAGACTAGAGAGCTTAGTTATTTGAACAACCCTTATTTTACTTAGAAGGACAGAATTTTCTTTGGTTTATCCAACTCCTTCGGATTCTGCTTACAGCAAGGCGACTGTAAGAGTCTACCTACAACGGGTTTACCAAAACGAGTGGAGATGCTCTAAGGGCATCTACCACCATGTCTGTAAGTTGGGTCAGTATGCATACATTACCAATGATCGAGGGTATATTCATTCACCGTTGCATTATCATCCCTCATTAACTATTCATTTCTGTAAATATTGGGTAAAATTAAGTATATATATGTACAGATACTTACTTCGCATCATTAAGTCACCCCCCTTTCTGCCAATTTTTTTTGATTTTGTATCCCACTTGCTTATCACTTACTTGCCTCCTTCCCGGCTCCTCATTTTTTATAATTTTCATTCCAAGCCACTTTACTCAATATTAAAACCAAATATCACTTACATATACTTCATTACACTACTGGAAATTCAACACAAACATACACTACAAAAATGTCAAGCAATCCAAGGAAAAAAAATCTCCAAACTGGAATGCACAGGAAGAAGAACAACTTGCTACTTCTTGGATATCTATTAGCAAATATACTGAATTTCTTACATCACAGTCAGGGGAAACCTTCTATAAGAAAGTCAAAGTACACTTTAATGCTCATAGTAAACTGCACTACCGAGATTTTGAACAGATTAAAATAAGGTCCATATTAAACATTTTTTATATTTAATATTTAATCATACAACTAAAAAATGACTAATTAATCTTCTATCCCACTTTAGATGGCAAGCTTTGAACACTTCAACACTTAAGTTTAGTGCAATATATCATGGTATCAAAAGGAATCCACCAAGTGGAACAAGTCCCAGTGATTGGCTTCGAAGTGCACTTTCTCTCTATCAAGATCAGTGTAAAATAACTTTTAAAAGTTTGTTAGCATGGGAGAAGCTCAAGTTTGCTCCAAAATGGCGAATGGAACATACCCAATCCCTACCTTCTAGAAACTCTCCAATAGATAGTTTTCAAGTGCACAAAGAGCTACACCTATGGACAGTTTTTCAAGTAACCCAAGCAATCAATTTAACTCCAGAAGCTGTCCTACCTCACCCTCTCCAAACTATTCCAACCTCCCACTGGGTCAAAAAGCAGTCAAAAAAGGTTGACTTGCTGATTTATCTGAAGGGAAAAAAGATGAAGGCTTTTCATGTTACAATGATGCAGCTGAAAAACGCATTGAGGCCATTCTTGAAAGCAATGAAATATCTGCCAAAAAATCAATTTATCAGAAAAGCAACTTGCTATAGCTCAAAATAAACTCAAAATCACCAAAGAGCAAACAATCATACAAAAAGTAAGGCTTCATCTTTATAAAAGAAAATGCGACCTTGAAGAAACAAATACAAAGGTAAATCAGAAAAACATGAGAATAAACTTACAAAAATCAGACTGTGAGATGCAAATCAGTGAGATTCAGCAACTCTTAATGTTGAAGAATAATAAATTTTGTGATGATGATGATCTAGATATAATAAATAAAATGAAAGATGATTTAAAAAAAGCAGTGGTTGAATGGTGATTGCTCTTAATTTGGTTATTTTTTAATCTTTACATGACCTGAAATAAAATGTTAGTATAATAAATAAAGCATAATAAAATAATACTTTTATTATAGAAGAATTGAAAATTCCTATACTTCACATTGATACAAAAAAAATGATTTGCTTAAATGTAGATTTTATTAAAATTTGTTGAAAAAAAAAAATAAAATTGATTGAGAGAAAATTGCACATACCCGTTTATTTCAATAGCCACCTCTTTAAACTCATCATTAGAAATCTTATAATAATCACTAAAAAATATAGGGGGTGGACTTTCTAGCAAGTCCTCAACCTGAAATCAAATGGAACTCAGGTGAAAATCAGACTGAACTCATACTGAACCCATCCTGAACTCTACTTGAACACCCACCTAAAACTGTTCTTCTGAGTGGTGTTCATCCCTGATTGTATGGTTCCTTTATCAATAGCTCAATGTGTTTTCAATCAGTGGTGAGTTTGGGTCCAAGATTGCGGACTTGCTAGCAAGTCTGTCCCCCATATTGTGTGGTGCATGAAGCCTTATTTATAAAAACACATAAAAATTTAAATTAATAAAAGAGAAATAATATATAAAATTGCAAATAATATAGTTCATTTTACATTTCAGAAGTGTGAGAGAAGGAAAGGCGCAAAGATATAGTGTATAATTGGTTACATTGCAGAAGTGTGAGTGAAGGAAAAGCGCAAAGATATAGTGTATAATTGGCACTTCTGCAATGTAACCAATTATACACTATATCTTTCAATGTAACCAATTATACACTATATCTTTGCTCTTTTCCTTCACTCACACTTCTGCAATGTAACCAATTATACACTATATCTTTGCGCCTTTCCTTCTCTCACACTTCTGCAATGTAAAATGAACTATATTATTTGCAATTTTATATATTATTTCTCTTTTATTAATTAAAATTTTTATGTGTTTTTATAAATAAGGCTTCATAATTATAAGATTTCTAATGATAAGTTTAGAGAGGTGGCCATTTAAATAAACAGGTATGCGCAATTTTCTCTCAATCAATTTTATTTATTTTTTTCAAAAATTTTTAAAAAATTCCAAATTTAAGCTAATCAATTTTTTTGTATCAATGTGAAGTATAGGAATTTTAAATCCTTCTAGTATATAGTAATCTACTGTAAGTAGTATTTTGTTATGCTTTTTTAATTATACTAATTTTCTTTTTTAATATAGGCTAATAGCTACTTACAACAAAATTTACTCTACACCTCCATCCATTCCTCTATAATTCCAGTTGTGAATCTTCAAATCTTCATATAATTGGAAATGTATTGAGGATTTATGAAAATCTTGACTTCTCCGCATATATTCAGTAATGCTGTTAAAAAATGTGGGATCATGATGTGTTTGTACTATTTGACTTGATATGTTCTCAGAATTTGATAGGTAAGGATCAGTACTTAATTTTGACTGAATGATCATGTTGTGTAATATTACACAACACTTCATTACATCTTTCACAGTTTCTATTGTCCATAGTCGACATAGTTGTTGAATGATACCCCACCAGATTGGTAATACTCCAAATGCACGCTCAATGTCCTTTTGTGAACATTCTTGTAGTTTGGTGTAGTATTGACTTGCTTCATCTTGTGGGTGTGGCATAGTTTTGACAAGTGTTGACCAAGATGGATAAATTCCATCTGCAAGTTAATAAGCATTTTTGTATCTGTGATTGTTTATTTTGTATTGCACTTCATCTTGAGTACCAGCCAATAGTTTGTCAAAGATGTTTCTGCAATGGAGAAAATTGATGTCATTTAGAGCACCTGGAGTTCCAAAAAAATGCTAAAAGAGTAGGCTCTTGCTGGCCACAGCTTCCAATATGAATGTTGGTGTACCCTCCTTCCTTTGAAGTTGGCCGGCCCAAGCTGAAGGACAATTTTTCCACTCCCAGTGCAATCCATCAATTGATCCAAGACAGCCAAGAAGTACACGCTCTTCATACTTCTTCAAAATAACTTTTTTTTCTGCTGAATTAGGTTCTTGTAAGAATTTCTCTTCATATATACTGATTATATCTTTTAAGAAATGCTTGAGTGCTCTGAGGGAAGTTGTTTCACCAATATGTACATACTCATCAGTGCTATCAGTGAAGATCCCAAAAGCAAGTTGTTGTAAAGCAGATGTCATTTTTTGCTGTGGTGATAAGCATAATTGACCACAACAGTCCTAAAAAATATTATATTAATAAATTTGTGATTAATTTTATTGATAAAAACCTATCTTACCTTTTTCCATAACCAAAAAGAGTTATGTCTTTGTAAGTCTTCAGAAATCTTGTTAAACAAATCCCTGGTCATATGGAAACATCACTCAAACATGATGTTGTTGTATGTACAGATGGGGTAAAAGTAGTCATTCATTAGTCTTTGATGGCCTTCTAGTCAATTTTGATTGAGTATTTCTTTTTTTTGTCTTGATCTATTTTTTTTTTATTGTCAAAGAGATATGAAATGATATAGTCTTCTTCTTCCTTTTCAAGTAATTCATCAACTATTTTAAAAGCCATGAGAAGGAAAAAATAATTGAGTTTTAATGAGTAGGAGCCAAAATATGATGGTTGAATATTAACTAAATGGAGTGAATAGTAAAAGATACTGCATAGGGTGGTTGAATATGGCAATTCATTATGAAATGAATTAAGTAATATGCAATTATATACTTTTTTTACGAAAACAATAGTAGATGCCCTAATATAGAAATAAAATAAAATAATAGGATAGAAATTAGAACTCACCAAGTAAAAATCTTTTCTTCTGCCATATATTTGGACCCAGGTTCTTGGTCAAGAGGTCTGCAATTCATTCTCTGGATGGAATCCACACAATGTTGATTTCCTTACAATGAACTTGATCATTGAAAAAGTAAAAATCACAATCCACATGGTGACTTCTTTTATCTGAGGGATTGTCTGTCGCAGTTAAAATAGCTCCCTTAATTTGGCAGTAGAGTTTTGTTGGACCATGACATAGGTCTATCTCACAAAGTAGGTTCCTCATCCATAATGCCTGTCTTGTAGCATTGGAAATCACCATGAGTTCAGAGCGAAGAGAAGAAGTAGCCACTTGGCATTGTCATTTGAATTTCTACAAAATTAAACAATTATTGATTAGTAAGATATGACCACCTGTTTCTCTGACAAACTTTCCTCCCCATGTGGCATCACAAAAAACTTTGCTTTCAGGGATATCTTTAATAGAAGGAAATAAATGAAATTTCAAGTCTTTTGTGAGTTGCAGATATTTCAGGAGAGGATTCAGCGCATCCTATTCTTCTTTACCTAGGCTTGATACATAACGTGCCAGGAAGTTCATGGGGTACACCAAATCAGGCCAGGAGCCTGCCACTAAATAAGAGAGTGAGCCTATAATTGACAAAAATTTGATTGGATTAATGGGAGGAGCTGATCTGTCCTTAATGGAAACAAGAGAAAGGCCAGCTGGAAGAGGAGATTGAGAAATTAAGCCAGCCGCATTGTGTTCATTTAGAATCTTTTCTACTAAACCAAGTTGATTTATTTTGAAACCCTTGTTGCATCTGGAAATAGCAAGACCTACAATAGATGATATCCCATTTGACCACTTCACCTTCAAAAATTAACCAATATCCTTCGCTAACATACTCAATACCCCACCATCACTATTAAACACCACTCCATCATCCACATGGACCCACAACATACCTTTTACACAACCTTTGGACAGTATATAAATACTAGCATCTTGATTGCTGGACTTGTAACTTAAACTTGATAGTACCCCACTTAAATGCTTTCCCCAGCATCTTTCTGCCAGTTTTGTTCCATATAATGCCTTGTTGAGTTTACATACATGGGTTGGGTCACCAGATTCAAAACCTTAAGATTGTCAAACATATAATTCTTTGTCTAAAGAACTATGGAGGTCAGCAGCAGTAACCTCAAAAGTTTTAACTGGCCAATTGTATGTAGCTGCTAGCGTCAAAATCAAATGTAGAGGAGCAAAAGTGGCAGTTGGTGCAAATTTATTGTTAAAATCAACACCTTCCATTTGTTTAATTCCCTGTGCAACAAATATAACTTTATGTTTTATTATGTTGCCAAACTCATCACGTTTCAGGGGAAAAACCTATCTAGCACCTGTGGTAGTCTTGCCTGGGGGTAGTGGTACTATGTCCCACACTTTCATGTTAGCCATGTTATCCATCTTGTTTTGACATTACACTCTCCATTTCTCTGAATCATGGTGTTTCATTTCTTGTTTAAACAAAAATGGGAGTCTGTCTGATATATCAATTGAGTTCTTATGAATATAATCAACAAGGGAATCTTTAGCCACAATTTTTTTTTCAGCTGAAAAATCTCCAAAACATAGGCTATTGAGGATAAAAGATAGTTCACCTTTTAATTTTTTAGCATCATCATATGTGGGTATCAGGAAACTGTTATCATTCTCACATCCTTCATTAATAAATTTTGCTATAGCTGTTTGCACAAAAGAGTTTGTATCAGGTTCCCAGAAAATCCATCCCTTGCCACTATTCAGAAAACTGGAAACTCTACATCACATTGCTCTGGGTTGCATTCATGTCCATTTTTTTGAGGGAATATGTGCATATTCCCACTGCACAAAATTTTTTATTGGAGTTAAATCAGCATTTATATCAAAAACAATCTGGTAGGGTTTACTATCAGTTACCCAGACATTTGGAGACTTATTATGAACAAATGAGGCCCAGCAGTAGGCCAGTGTCCAAAAGTGGGTGATAAATTTGAAGCAATTAGTATGGTCCTTGCTATTTCACCTATGGTCTCATTAGATCACTCTGCCATACCTTTTTGTTCATGATGGTATGGCATTGAGTGTTCATGTAGAATACCACTGAAGGAAAGAAATTCAGAAAAACACTTATTAATATATTCTCTTCCATTGTCTGTTCATAGTATTTTGGTGTGGTGTCTTGTAATTGATTACAACCTTTTTCTAAAATTAATAAAATCATCTAGGAAATCAGAATTTTTCTTCAAAGTGAAAACTTCTCCATATGTTGAAAAAGATTCCATAAATGTTGAAACATAAATTTCTCTCTCTGAGGTCATATCCACCATTGGACCCACTAGATCAGACACAACTAGGTCCATGAAAGGATGATTCCGCTCCTTTGCAATACAAGTGTTGTGTCTCTTACTCTTTGACACAGCACATATGTCACAGTGTATTATACATGATGGCACATTTGTTTGGGTGCTATCACACAGGCCAAAATTCACAATTTGTTGTAATACTCTGGTGCTGGTATAACCTAATCCTCAATTCCAGTCAATTATGAAGTTTAGCACAGCTTTTGGATATTTAATAGAGGGGGAAGGCAAAATTTCCAATGACAAAGATTGGAAGTAATTGATTTTAAAAAAGGTTAAAATCTAGATTAGAGAGAAAGACTAAATTAATGGTCCATTTACAATAATTGGTAGACAAATGCGCAGTGAGGAATTTTTTTTGGTTTTTTAATATTATGAAATAATAATTATCACTAAAAGTTAGACAAGTATCTTGCTTAAATAAATCAATGGGAGATATTCACATGGATTGTTCCATATTACAGTATAAAACATTGTTAATTAATATCAACTCTTCTCCATGGCCTTTTAAAATCACACCACCATATCCTGTAATGAAAGAAGCATTAAGATCAGTTACAATTTTAACTGAGATTGGGGTTTATAACTTTTGAAAGTTAGAGAGAAGACATGCATCTCCTGTGACATGGTGTGTTGCACCAGTGTCGAAAATGCCTTTTGCACCATCCACTTCCAATACATTCAACCATTCATCACTTCCCAAGTCTAGTTAATTAAAGGAGGTTGTAAGGACATCAATTGAAAATGAGTCTATTTAATATAGCTTTAATTAAGATGTTTATTGTTTCCCTTTTTGGTCATTCATGTATTTCTTGATAGTTTTGAGTGCTGATTCTGCCTGTTGGATTTGGGCTTCACATGTGATACATACCTCACTGTTGAAAACAGACCCATTGCCATTATATTGACAGGTCTGTCAAAAATATTCAGCAGAACAGCATAGGTAACATTAATAGTCCAATGGTTTATTATTGGGGGTGTAGCTATCCATCTTGAAAACTTTTAATGCTATTGCAGAAATATCATCATGTTGGATAGAAGTTTCAAGGGAAGTTTACAGAAGCATAGGATGAGCAGGCAAATTTTTTGTTGCTTTTTTTAAAGTGGTATGCATATCATAAAAAGAATTCTGCAGAAGTTCTTTACTTAGATCAAAATGTTTGATGATCTCAGAAGATATATGAGAGGTGGAAGCAAGTAATATTAATTGGAGTAGGATTGCACCCAATTCATTTTATTCTAAATTGAAACCAGAGAATTTCAAGTTATCAAGAGTGGCCTTGATTGCATCTACATGAGACATGGAATCAGAGAAAAGCAGCATATTACTGTTTAAAAGACCATTGAAAAGAGAGATCCTTGATGTATGAACAGCAGTCTCAAACTTTGAATATAAAACAGTGTATGCATGTCAGCAAGTTGTACCTATGTCAATGAGGCTTTTTCACTTCTCTTCATTTGTAAAATATATGATGTTCTAGCATATCTCATCTTCAAAAACATGGGTCTCACTAATAATGGTGTCTGTATGTGTCATAAATTTTAGGGATCAAACACAAAATTGCATGAAAAGAGAGATACTTTTGTACCAATTAAGTCAATTTGATCCATCATCTTTGAGTTTGGAGGTGTGTTTGACTTGGCTCAGGATGTTTTAAATTACTGATCCGCAGTCTTTTCCTTTATATTTGGAAATAGGGTTTTTGGGCTCTGGTCAAAGGGAAATCTTAGGAGAAGAAGGTGAAAAGATAAAAAGGTGTCAGGGCTATAAGAAATGGTAGATAATGTAGCTTTGGGCTCAGATGGAGGTATTAGTCCATCAGTGGTAATGAAAAATGGGAAATCAGTGCTTGTGCTGGATGATTGAATGGGGGAAGTGTTGGTAGGGGAGTTAGTATGGGAGAAAGAGTGTGATAGTCTCCTATAAAAAGTAGTAATGTTTGGAATATGTGGTTGGATATAGAGGTTCTTAAGTTCCCTAAAAAGGGCAGGGTAATTGCAATGTAGCTTAGGTAGATACTTGAATGGGTAAAGGGTATTTGGATTTCACGTAATGAATTAAATGTTAGTAGCTGAAGTGTGTCAAGAATTAATTGACCACTACAGTAGGCACATTTATTGAGGGACAGACTCAGGGCACAAAATTTTTTCCAGGAAAATACAAGATTACAATTACTGCTAGTAAAAAATCAGGGACAGCCCATAACCTATGGTAGCAGTGTCAGAACTTTTTCTAAAGTGAACCAGGGTTAGATGCCTTGGATGCACCATAAGTTAAATACTAAAATTATGTACATAATGGGTAATCAATAAGTCTAAAGTCATGTATACATAACAAATAGGAATGGATGTATGATTGGAGAGGGGAGATTGAGGGAGGGGGAGGGATAAACTTCAGGATGGAACAAAAGAATTCTTCTAGAGGGGGAGAACAATTTTCAAGGCTATCCAAAATCTCATTTTCACAGAAACCAGCAAATTGTGGGAGAAATAAAGGGGGTTTCAACACAGGGAAGGGTTACTTTTTGATAAATTCTGGCTACCAAGGAGGAGTTAGCCTGGGAAGGAGAAGAAGAGTAGAGAAGATCAATGGTGGATTGATTTTTGACCATGAGTGTCAGCTTAGATACCCCCAGGACTGAGTATTTCTTATGTTTAGAGTAAGATAGCCTTAATTAAATTAAGCTTATAAATTTTTTTTTGGTTATAATACTTATATGTACGGTTTTAATGCTTATATATATTTTTATTACACTATTAAAAACTTATATAAGTTTAAATAGCTTATCCATAGCCCCATATTACTTATTAAGGTGCTAATGGAGTCATAATATACTTATCTTAAGTGATCTTAAGTAATTATAGACATACATAGGCTTATATGTATGCATAAACATCATATTCAGTGAAATATGTAGTTATATTATGTATATATAGGTTTATAAGTGGGTTTAAACATCTAAATAGCCTATAAGATTTTTTTTCTACTTATTTTAGGTAATATGGACATATAAAATGGACTCACAACACCTACACAAGCATATACACCTTTTTCAGGCACATATATCCAGTTTGGACAACTTAATCTGCTTCTTTGATAGATTTTCAGGGATTTATGGGTTGGGATATTATTACTGGGTTAATATGGATGCTTGGGGATGTTATTGGGAGCTTGGAAAGTTGATTTGATTCCTGTATACACTTTGGGTTTCATTTTATTCTCTTTGGATGAGTCATTTTACCTGTTTCTTTATGGTATCTGCTTTTATCTGTTTTCTTAATTTATGGTATGGGTGTATGATATCATTAATTGTGATGGAGGGTCCATAGTGGTGGTCCGGGTTTTTAAAATTTTTAAAGTGTATGCCATGGGGAGGTGATGGTCCCTCAAAGTTCTGTAATTTCCGGGTATAGCTGTGACATCATCTGGATTGAAGGTCTGTGCACTCCACCAGATTTCGGTATAAGTAACGGAGGATTTGAAAGGTTATTGGACATCAATAACTTACTTACTAAAATTCAAAAAAAAATATTATCAAATAAAAAAATATTTTTAAGCCTTTATAAATTGATATTATCTATATATTAGCTATAAATATATTTTATTAACCTATTTTCCACTACTAGCCTGCACCAATCCAAAATATTGTGAGTTAATATTGAGCCTAACTATTTTATTAGTCTTCCCCTGAGGTTAAATCAATAAATCATTTATAAATAAGTAGTAGGACCATTAATATTTACTATTAAATCATGCTTAGATACTAGCATACACTGAAAATTGGGGGTCTCTCCTTAATTTTTACTTATTATTTATTATAAGCCTTAAAATGTGACTTTTACTCTAGTATAGCTCATATAAACCAGATATTCGGGTGTGAAAAATATTTGTGGGTCATCAAAGCTCAGTTATTGATGAAAAAACCCTTATAAAAATTTTAATAATTTTTTTAAATAAAAATGAGGTATGTACAGTAGTAAGTGTACCCAATACACCACACAATATGGGGGGCGGACTTGCTAGCAAGTCGGCAGCCTTAGACCCAAACTCACCACAGATTGAACACACATTGAGCTATTGATAAAGGAACCATACAATCAGGGATGAACACCGCTCAGCAGATCAGTTTTAGGTGGGTGTTCAAGTAGAGTTCAGTCTGTGTTCTATCTGAGTTCAGTTTGAGGACTTGATAGCAAGTCCACCCCCTATATTGCATAGTAATATGAATCTGATTTCACTTAGTATATGGCTACAAATGTAAGAACCAATTAAATTGGTATTTAGTTAAAGCTTGGTAAGATAATTATTCACCCATATATAGGTCTAGTTAAACTTATTATTTAATGTTTTAACTGATTTTTTTAAGTTTTTATTATATTTTATTTAAATAAATATAAATATAAATTCAGGGTAGTATCCAGTGCTTTTATTAGTATTTATATTACTAAATTTTTTTGTCTACTAATTAAAATAACGGTGTGGTCTTCCAACATTGGCAGGGGCCTTTGTTGTGTGATTTGGCGCTGTTTGTGCATGTCTTAATTGACATCTGTTAAGGAATTTGGTATTTTTCTGGTTTTATTCCCTGGATATTGGGTCTGCGGGTATGTGGGTACTATCATTGGATAGCCCTAGGATTTCTCTATATTTTATGTCTTGTAGACATTTTTCATATTCTGAGTTTTAAGGGGTCATTTCCTCATTTTTCATTTATAAAAGATTGCTGTTTAATTTTGTTTTTCGTGTTTTACGGGCTAACCTTAAGTCTTAGGGTTAAGTGCTTAGTAACATTTGATAGAGCTAATTTTTCTCTATATTTCATGTCTCAATGTTGTTATAGTGAAATTCCGTGTTTTAAAGGTTTTAGTAGTTGTAGCTAATTTTTCTAAGTAGATTAGTGGTTTTTATTGGTTTTCTGGCTTCACGGAGGCCGGGCCGCTTCAGGCGGCATCTCCGACGTCAGGCGGCCCGCCCGCCTCTGTTTTAGGAGGTTGGGGAGCGCTCCAGGAGGGTTTTTATGCAATCTGGCAGGTACAGGCGCCAGATTGGTGGGTGCGCAGGGGCTCTTAGTTAGTGGTCTGTGTGTACATAGTGAATAAGACAGTTTGGGGCAACCTTAATCATCATACAACCATCCGGAGGTGATCTCATTGTTCCTCACTCAGTTTTCACTGTTTTCTGGCCACAATTGGCTGTGTTTGTTGCAAGTAAGTTCTTCATTTAACTTAACTTTGGCAACTGTTTTCTCTGTTATAGTCTTGCAAGCTATAGCAAGTATTATTGCTGTCTCTGGTGTGGATTTGCAGCCTACATCAAGTATCTTTGCTGTCTCTGGTGTGGACTTTGTTCTACATTTCAGTTCTTTGGTCTGGTAGTCTATCTGGGAACTACTTTCTTGGCTCATCAAGCAGTCAAGTGTGTTGAAAAGGAGCTTTAGCAAAACAGGAACCAACTTACTTTAGCAAGTAAATCTCACTCTATTTTTCTAAAGGGACAGGGGATTTTCTCTCTGGTTTTTCTCCAACTCCCTTGGTCAAGGCCTATAGCTAGTACTATAGGATTGTCTACATTTCTGGCGCCCAATGTGGGGTTGAACTTGCTAGTTCTTTGGAATTTCTGTTTGCTTTGGTTGGCTCTTTTTGGTGTTTTGGACTGGAGGAATGGCTTCTGGTTCCTCTATTCCTGTGGTGACTGTCAGTGGGGGGGATGGTCCTCCTTCTGTGATGGTTAGGGAGTGTGTGAGGATTAAAACTTGGGATGGTACCAAGTTTAATGGGGAGGATGTCAAGTGGTTTCTAGAGAAGTATGAAACTGCTGCTGGAGTGGATGGTGCTTCCTACCTGGACATGGTGAAGCAGATTATCTTCTTCATTGGTGATAGGTCAGTGGAGAAGGAGATTGTGGCCATGTCTGGCTACAAAAAGAGGGATTGGAAATTGTTGTGTAGGGAAATGGTGGATAGATGGGGTGTCAGGTTCACTATGGTGGATTTGAACAAGGTTGTCAGTGAATGGCAATCTTATGGTGGTGTTGGTAACTTACATAGTTACAGGAAGGTTCTGCTACAGTTTGATCCTGTGGTGGAATATTTGGTGGAAGTGGAGGAGCTGGCACATGAAAATGCTGCCAAGGATGTTTTTTTGTCTGCCCTGGCTAGAGATGTCAGGATGGATGTGTTGAAGGAGTTGTCAAGAAAGGAATTGATGAAGACTCTTTCTAATGGGGATCAGAAGTTTCCTGCCTTGGATAAGGTGAAGGAGGCTGTTGAGGCCCATTTAAAGTTATTGGCTGTGGACACCTATCAGGAGGGGTGTGCCAAGTATGTCAGCAAAGTCAGTGAGGCTTTGGCTGAAGAGGAAGTTAGGGAGAAGAAGGAGGAGAAGAATTTGGTGCAGGTTCCCAAACAGGAGAGGGACCCAATGGTGGAGCAGCTGGCTGATCTGACAAAAAAGCTGCACATTTTTGTCCAGGAGGCCAAGAAGGTTAATAAGGCACCTTCTCAGCCAAGAGAGTTTGAAAGGAGGGCTGGTAGGAGTGATCCTTGGGTTTGCTCTTATTGCAGTAGGAGGGGGCACAGGTCCAAAGATTGTTGGGCATTGAACAGAGATGTGTCTGAAGGAAAAGTGGAGTTTGATGGCAGGGTTTTTAAGTTCCCTGACGATTCTTTTGTGAAGCCCAGTGAAGGGCAGGCTCCTGTTGATTTGGTCATGAGAAGAGGTGGTCTCAATCAAAGGAGGCCAAGGTTTGAGGAGATTCCTGATAAGGGGAAGTCTTCTGTTAAGGTAGATGAGGACATCAAGGGAAAGGGGAAGGAGGTCGATAAGGTCTCTTTTTCTACTTCTTTTTGTGGTTTGGAGTTGTATTCTTGTGGTGGACAGTCAAGTGGTGAATGCTTGGCTGGTGTTTATGATGTGGAAGCAGGAAAGGTGGGTAGGCCTAAGAGCAGTTCTCAGGCACAATCAAATCCAAATGCTTCAAAGGGTGATCCTAAGCTGAGTGCAGCTAGGAAGAGGTACAGCAAAGAGGAGCTGTACAAGATGCAGAAGGGTATGGCTGACATGGGCCCCCCTAGTTTTGGTGCATTGGACCTGAATGGTGAGCCAATGCCAATGGAGGTGGATTCTGACTCCGAGGAGGATGTCCCTTTGGCTTCATTGCCAAAGCCTGTTGGAGTCAGAGGTTTTGGTGAGGGATCTGGTTTGATTCCTGTTAATGGTAAATCTGTTGGTGGTGCTGGTCCTCAAGAATCTTCTAGGACCAAGGTGGTGAAGAAAAGAGCTCACTTTGAGAGGCCAGTGGTGTCTGGTCAAGTTAATGTTATGGACTCTGTCCTGGAAAGGATTAACCAGGGTCAGGTTTCCCTATTTTATGGGGAATTGTATGCTATCAGTCCAGGGTTGGCTGATAGGCAGAAGAAGTTGTTGACCAGGAGAAGGGTTTCTTCTGGTGAGGTAGAATACATTTGTGATTCTGCTGAAAAGTTTGGTGAGGGGTTGGAAACTCATTTTTCTGCTCCTCTGGGATATGTCAATGTCACTCTGAATGGCAGGGAGGCAAGGGCATTGGTGAATTCAGGTTCTCAGATAAACCTGATTTCTTTGTTTGAGGCAACTCATATGGGCCTCCCCATCAAAACTGGTATTGGTGGGAATTTGAGAGGGATCGGTGGCCATGTCACTGAATTGGTTGGAACTTCAGAGTTTGTGAAGTTAGATGTTGGAGGAGCCTCAGGGAAGGTTCATTTTTACATTGCTAAACGTAATGTAAAAGCAGTTTTGGGTGGGCCATTCTTGATGGATTTTCAGGAAAGAATTGGTTATCAATTTGATTTGGGAATCAGTTTGGAGTTGACTGATGAAGACGAAAGGAGGATTCACATGAGGTTATCATCCCCTGGAGAGGATGGTTGGGAGACTAGGCCTGGTTTATCTTCAATGTGCCAGTGCATGGAATGCTGCAGGAGAAGGAAGGAAGTGGGTGCTGCCTCTGGTTTTTTGGAGTGCGGCTCAGGCTCTATTGAGAGTCTGTCTTGTTTAGAGTAATGAGGGCTGATCACCCTAGTGCTACAACCTCTCCCCGAGATGAGGAGATCCCAGGTTGTAGTAGGTCAGCTCCCTTGGAGATATACCAAGTGGATTTTCAACTTTCTCTTTTTAATGTTTCTCTTCTCTGCAAGTATTCATCAAGTTTTTTATCAAGTCTCTTTTCTCTCTCAAGATTCTTAATTATTTTTAATTCAAGTTTAAAGAAGAAAATTGGTTATATATCTTTATTGAAAGATATGCGTAAAAGCTTTGTGGCGGTGAGATTGGGGTCTAAAAGTAAGTCCTCCCAATTGTGCACCGCTAGGGTTTCTTCTACACCTTTCAAAAAACATTACCTGGGCCACACTTGTGAGAATTGGGGAAACCCCTGGTTATTTTTGTAGGACAGAAGAAAACTCAAGAAAAGAAGATAAAAATTTCAAGATAATTCATGAAAATCAAGAAAAAAATCTGAAGATAATGAATAAAGAAGATGCAAAATATTTTTGTGAAGATCGTCAAGATCTATTTTTGGGCCTCCAGCATGAGGTTAAACTGCAGAAAATTTTGAAGCATGATGATCATCAAGATCAATTTTTGGACCTCCAGCATAAGGATAAACTGCACAATTTTAGAAGATGTGATTCAGAAGATGAATCAAGATTTGAAGATTTGGAAGTTGGAAGTGAGGATGAAGATGTGGAATTGCGGAAAAGTTTTGGAGTGGTGAGATTGGGGTCTAAAAGTAAGTCCTCCCAATTGTGCACCGCTAGGGTTTCTTCTACACCTTTCAAAAACATTACCTTGGCCACACATGTGAGAAATGGGGAAACCCTTGGTTTTTGTTCCAGGTCTGGTGGTGAAGATTTCCTGAAGATCCCTCAAGTTGAAGGTGGAGCGGCAAAGTATAAGAAGGTTGCGCAGAAGATTAGGCCTGTCAATGAGCCTATGCCTGAGGGCTTGAATCCGCCCTTGAAGAGACCTCCTTTGTCAAGAGATCCGTACTGTACTCCTTTGGTGAAGAATCCTCCAGAATTTGTAGAGACGGCTAGGGTGACCATAGAAAGATTGAAAGTTGTTAATTTTGGTCCTGATGGGTGGTTGTCTGAAGAAGAAAAGAAGTTGTTGTTGCACGTTATTGTGCTAAGGGAAAAAGCGGTGGCATTTGTTGAGGAGGAAAGGGGTGTATTGAAGCACTCTTATGGGGAACCTTACTTGATTCCTGTTGTTTGTCATAAACATTGGTAAATCAAACCTATTCCGATTCCAGCCGCTATTTGAGAGGATTTTGTAGAGATTGTTAGGGAAAGAGTCAGGACCGGGTTATATGAACAATCAACATCCAGTTACTCAAGTCCGGTGCTCTGTGTAAAGAAGCAGAATGGAAAGTTGAGGGTGGTTCATGATCTTAGAGCCTTGAATAGAGTCACTATCAAGGACGCTGGTATGCTGCCAAGTGCAGAGGTTTTTGTTGAAGCTTTTGCTGGAAGGGTGTGTTATGGTTTGGGTGATATTATGGGTGGTTATGATGAGAGGGAGCTACATACGGATTCAAGGCCTCTCACAACTTTTGAGACTCCTTTGGGAAGATTTCAGCTCACTAGGTTGCCTCAAGGAGCAACTAATTTGGTGGCAGTTTATCAAGCACAGAAGGCTTGGATTTTGCAGGATGAGGTTCCTACTCATGCTGGTATTTTTATTGATTATGGTGGAATTAAAGGACCATCCACTGATTATGGTAATGAGGTGTTATCGGAGAACCCTGGAATAAGGAGGTTTGTGTGGGAATATGCAATAACTCTAGAGAGAGTGTTGTTCAGGATTGAAGAGGCTGGTTTGACCATTTCAGGGTCAAAATTCTGTTGTTGTGTTCCTGCTTTGGAAATTCTGGGTCATGTGGTATGTAAAGAGGGAAGGATTATGGCAAAGAAGAAGATTAATAAAATTCAGGCATGGCCAAGGCCTAAAAATACTACTGAAGTCAGAGGATTTTTGGGTGTATGTGTATATGTCAGGATTTTCATTAAGGATTTTTTGTTGTTGGCTTCACCTTTAAGAAGGTTGACCAGAAAAGATGCAGATTGGGAATGGACGGAAGAGTGTGAAGAGGCTTTTCAGAAGCTGAAAAAGGTTTTTGGTGAAGATATAATTCTTCACAAGTTGGATTATGGTGTTGGTGCTGGAAAGATTTATCTGGCAGTGGACTCAAGCTATATTGCTGCTGGTGCTGTTTTGTCTCAGGAGGATAAGACTGGGAGGGTCAGGCCAGTAAGGTATGAGTCTGTGGTGTTTAATGAGGTGGAATCTAGGTATTCTCAACCTAAGTTGGAATTGTGTGGCGTAGCTAAAATTTTAAAGAAGCTACAGACGGTTTTGTGGGGGCAGCATTTTGAGCTGCAGGTGGATGCAAAATCTTTGGTTCAGATGATCAATACACCTAGTCTTCCAAATGCTCCAATGTCTAGGTGGGTGGCATTTATTCAACATTTTTCTTTTGACCTGGTACACAAACAAGGTAAAACTTTTACTATGCCTGATGGGTTATCAAGGAGGCCACCTACAGATGAGGATTCTGATTCTGAAGAGTTTGACAAAGATGTTCCAGTGATTAGGGCCAGCACAAAGGGTGCTGAAGATTTTTCTTTCCTCCCCCATGAGGCTAAACTGGATGATTGTTCTGACCTCCCCCAAGAGGTTAAACTGGCTGGATCTGATCTTGATTCTGGTGATCAGGATGTTTTTGTTGATGAAGATGGAGTTGTTGTTTGGGACAGCTCAAAATTAGAAAAGGGTGTTTTTGTTAGTGAACTGGATTCTCACAAGGTTCAGTGGAAAGAGAAGGACGTGCCAAAATTTAAGGATTGGTGTCCTGGTTGGGCTGCTCAATTGGCTCATGTTCACACTGGTGATTTTGATGACAGAGTTGTACCCTTGGATGTTGTTTTGTTGGATTTTGAAGATGAGACCTGGGGTCAATCTGGGTTTTATTTTATTTTGGTGGAATATCTGTTGACCTTGGAGAGGCCAGATATTTGTGATGATGATACTTGGTTGGCAATCAAGAAGAAGAGTCCTGGATTTTATGTGTCAGGAAGGCGCTTGATGAGAAGGAGACATCCTAATCCTCAAGTGGTGGTGACTCAGAAGAAGGTTCAAGAATTGGTTTTGAAGTCTTTGCATGAAGACCTTGGTCATAGAGGCTTTGGGGAGACTTATAGAAGAGTAGCAGACAGATTTTGGTGGCCGGGTATGAAGTTGGCTGTGCAGGGTTGGGATCAATCTTGTGTAGAATGTCAAAGAAGAAGTCACTTGAAACATAAAGAGGTGGGCCGTGCTACTGGTGAATCAACTGTTTTTGGAAGAGTCAGTCTGGATGCTGTCCATATTAAAGAGGGCAGGTATAAATACTTGATTGTAGCTAGGGATGATTTGTCTGGTTGGGTTGAGGCAGTGCCTCTGGTTAATTTGACTGCCAAGAATGTGGCAGAGTTTTTGAAGAAGGAGTGGATTTATAGGTATGGATTGATGAAGTTGGTCACTGTTGATGGTGGGCCAGAGTTTGGTGCCTAATTTAAAGAAGCTGTGGCTAGTGTTGGTTCTAGGGTTAGAGTGGCTACACCGTATTATCCTGAAGCTGATGGCATGGTTGAAAGAGGCCATCAAGTTATCAAGAATGCTTTGGTAAAGATGTGTGGAGATAGTGCCAAAAAGTGGAGGCATTATTTACCCATGGTTTTATTTGC
The DNA here is from genome assembly GCA_030280995.1 of Hemileia vastatrix. Classification (NCBI taxonomy): domain Eukaryota; kingdom Fungi; phylum Basidiomycota; class Pucciniomycetes; order Pucciniales; family Zaghouaniaceae; genus Hemileia; species Hemileia vastatrix. The sequence continues at coordinate 27,482,529 of JASXTE010000011.1, forward strand.
GGATAGGGTCACTGTGAAGAGGACAACTGGCTATTCTCCTTATGAGTTAATGTTTGGTCAGAAAGCCGTTCTACAAGTGGAATTGGAAGCTGTCTCTTATCTTGGAATTTATTGGGATGATGTGCACTCAACAGAAGATTTGCTCTGTGCCAGGATGCAACAGTTGGAATGTAGAGAGGAATGTCAAGAGAAGGCGTACTCTAGAATGATGAAGATTAGGAATCAATCAGTCAGGTACTGGGACAAGAAGTTGGCTCATAGACTCAGGAATCCCTTAAAACCTGTTTGTTTGGTTTTGGTGTATAATAGAAGTTTGGAGAGTCAGTGGGGCAAAATGTTTGCTGACAGATGGAATGGACCTTACAGAGTCAGATCTCAGGTGTCTGGAGGTTCTTATGTTTTGGAAGAGTTGGATGGTGCAGTCTTGAAAAAGAGGGTGGCTGCAGACCAAGTGAAGAGGTTTTATCCCAGAGGCACTAGGAATGAAGAAGATTGACTCCGCAATGAGGATAAACTATGGACATTCTTTAATTTTGGTTTTTTTTGTGGTGATGCTATGCATCTGTTTGTTGGAAATTTTTGTTAGAGGGTACCCATGGGTGGGGCTTCTAGACTTGATCTTGGCAAGTGTAGGGGTGACTGATGGGCTGGCTGCTCTATCAACAGTTACCCCAGATTGTCTGTTTCAAACCCTTTCTCTTAATTTGGTTGAACCCTAGTATTGGTTTATTTTCACAGGTTTTAGTCCTCTATGACTTTAAACTGGAATTTCCTTTGGTTTTCAAGTGCCGGACTCTTCACTCTTATTGGTTTGGGTTTTTGTGTTGAATGTGGTGTTTCTGTTAGAAGGTACCCAGGGGGGCTTCTAGATTTTATTTTGGCAAGTGTGGGGGTAACTGATGAGCTGGCTGCTCTGTAGAACAGTTACCCCAGAATGTCTGTCTCAAGTCTTTTTTTTTCCTAGTTGAATTCTAGTTCTGTTGTTTATTATTCAGGTTTTAAGTCCGCTATGACTTTAAACTGGTTTGGGACTGGCTTCTTTATCTTTGGTTCTTTCAGATTGGTGGTGGATCACTGGTGGTCTCCCATCATTTTTACTTATTGGAGGGAGCCCACCCAGTGATTATTTCTATGGATCGGACTTTCCCTTATTGGACCATCTATGGAGCTGGACTTTCTTTGATTTTTCAGTTATGTTTTTTCTAGATAGCAGTTTTAGATTATTTTTTTTTCTCTTTTTTTCTTTTTTAATTTTTTTTATGGGGGTTGTTTAAAATTATAAAATCAAAAAGATAGGGTGTTACCACATCAGAGTCACCTGGATGTGGGCAAGCATTGGTGGGGAAAGGCTCATCAATTGGCCAGGCAATGCTATTTTATTTTTATATATTATTTATTTCATGTGTTTCTGTGTTTCATTATTTTTTGTTATCTTCTGAATTTCTAAATTTTTGTTTTTTTTCTGTTAATCATTTAAAAGATTTAATTGTGTATCCACATCAAGGTGCACTTGGATGTGGGTAAGGTATCAGGGGATCAGCTCATCAATTGGCTGGGGGATACCATTTGTATTATTTTTTATATTTTATTTTATTTCATTTATGTTATTTCATTTCATTTTAATTATTAATGTTTTATTTTAGTATATCAGTAGACTGTAAAAAAAAAAAAAAAAAAAAAATTCTGAAATTATTTTTATGTTTCTAATCTTTTGCAGGAGCTCATTGTCTGGATGAGGAAGCTTCTGGAGGCTGGTCCAGATTGTGATGACGTTTTTTGGTTTTTGTTGGGATTGTGGGAAGCACTGTGTTCTTTGAAGTGCATCCTGCTGGAGAGACTATAGGGATTGGATTAGAGGGAAGTTCAGAGGAGGAAGAAGAAGAGGCAGGAATGGAGTGCTGGAGGGTGTGTTTAATGATCCTAGACATCTTCCAGTGGTCGTCCAGTAGGCGCTTTCTCAAGGATTTTTCAAAGTCATTCAAGGGTCCATGGAGGGCAAAGGCTTTTAGCATATTGGAAAACATAGTGCTTAGGTGTTTCTTCATGTCTCCATAATCCAGGGTCAAAGAAGTATCAAGAGTTTTGCCAACTCCAATAATAGATTCAGGAGGAGGGGTGCCAACTAGACAAGAAGAATTGGATCAGTAATTATTTTTGTTGAAGAAATGGAATAATTAATTTGGTACTTACAGATTGGAAGCTCATCAAATCTGTAAGCAGCTGGGATTTGGATCTCTGACAATTTTGTTATGGTCATAGTGGGTGGATCAACTAGGGAAAGATATGGATTCTCATGGTCTTCCTCTGAAGGATCCTGAGAAGGTGAAATGGGATGCTGATGTTCCTGGGGCCTAGTTGGAGCAGTGAGATTGTTGTTGTTGTTGTGGTTGTTATTTCTGTTGGATTCAGCTAGAGGAGGTGCTGGTGATGGAGTACCAGGGTTGTTAAAGGATGGAGCAGGAGAGGGGGATTTGGAAGCAGACTTCTCTCTTCTGGATGGAGAATTTGAAGAGTAGCTGGCTGACAGAGGAGAGGTGTAGTTTCTTTGTCTTAGTTGGGGATGAAGTTGTTGTTGTGGAGCAGTGTGTGGTGTTCTGGTTTCTTCTTGGGGTTCTCTGGCAGTTCTCTTAGAAATCTGGTGAATTTTGGTGCTTTTGGACTTTGGAAGAGTGGAATGCATTGCTCTGGGAGCAGTAGGAGGTGGTTGGGTTGAGTTTTTGTTGTTATCTGGATGAATTTGGCTATTTTCTGGCCGTTTTTGGAGGTTTTGGCCCTGATTTTCACTGTTTGGTGAGGCGGGCGGGCCGCCTGGACGCGGTCTAGAAGCCTAGGGGTTGATTTTGAAGCTTTTGGAGCTAATTTAGCAGTGATAAAAGCAGTTTCTTGAGAAGCTAAGGCTGGTCTTTTTGGAAGAGTGCGGGAAGCTGAGCTTCTGGATCTTCTGGAAGGAGCTGAAGATAGAGAGGAAGAGGATGGACCAAGTTCTGGAGACCTGGTAGGGGATCTGGAGATGTACTTGTGAGAAGGAGAAGGCGGAGGAATAGGATAGTGGGCATCTCTGTCACATTTGTTTTTTTTGGAATAGCAAGAGTCACAAGCCCTGTTGTAGAATTTGGCTTCTGGATTTGGAAGAGTGAATGTGCAAGGTCTGCACATGTCTATGCACTGTTTGCAGGCATAGTACCTTGGAGCAGTGAAGCAAGGAAGAGTAGAGGAGTCAACAGCAGGGGATCCAGACATAATTTGTGGTGTGAAAGGTGATGAAAAGGATAAGAGAAGATTTTGTCAGTGATGAGTAGAAGATGAAGTGAAGGTGGATGCTCCGTGGGTCTGGCTGTGTGTGTATTGCATGAAATTGGCTGGGTCAGATTCATGCAAGATTCTGACAGTCCTCTATGACTCTAAACTGGAAATTTTATCAGTCCATCAAGACTTTAAACTGAAATCTGGTTTCTGTTAGTCCTCCAAGACTTTAAACTGGCTGGTTTCAAGATTTTATCAAGGCTAGTCCGTCAAGACTTTAAACTGAACACTGTGTTAGTACCCCAAGACTTTAAACTGAGGGTTTTAAGTCCCCCAATACTATAAACTGAGGGAAAAGTTTTTGTTGTTGGAGTTGTTTTGAAAGATTGGTGGAGGGTATCCACAGGGGGAGCCTCCGAATTTAGCAAAGGCAAGTTTGGGGGTAATTGATGGGCTGGCAGCTCTATTCACAATTACCCCAGAATGTTAGTTTTTTCTCTGTGTCTTAATGTGGTTGATCTCTGGTTCTGGGTTCATGATTTAGGTTTTTGAGTCTCCCAAGACTTTAAATTGAGGGTTTTTGAGTCCCCCAAGACTATAAAATGAGGATGGTCCCCCAAGACTTAAAACAGAGGGTTGTTTGTGGTTACATCCTATAGAGGGTGTGGTCAATTTTTCTTTTCTGAATCAAACTCAAGTACTAGTGGAATTACAGAGTGAATCAAGAGATGAAATGAAGTGTTCAGAATTAGCCTTGAACTGGTGAATGAGGTGTCTTCTGTTCTCAATGTCCTGTGGATCTCTAGCAGGAGTGGATTGGAAATAGTGAAGCAGAATTTGTTTCTGTTGAGATGTGTGTTGTTGGAACTTGGCCTTGATAGTGGGCAAGTGCGTTGGTGTTGGTGGTGCAATGGATCCTACATTGTTATCATCACTATCAGAAGAGGAAGGAACTGAGAAGTTATCAGTTTTAAGTTTGAAGGAAGAAATGAATGTTCTTACCATCAGATGGACCAGGGATGGGGGAACTAGTTACTTTATGGGTTGTGGCACTCTTCTGGGAAGGGTGGAGCCTTTTGATTAATCTGGGTATCAGGATGGATGGCCTAGATCTTTTGGTGCTGGCAGAATAAGGACCAGGTTGAGGCGGAGGTGAATCTGTTGTAGAAGAAAGTGGACCAGGTCTGTGGCAGGTCTTCTTTCTGGAGTGGCAGACATTGCAGGACGTTCTGTATGGATGAACAGGTGGTGTTATGGCACAGATTAAATTATTGTTGATGCAGTATTGGCAGGGGCCCATTTCAGAGGCAGATTTGGAAAGGAGGTTAAACATGGTGGTTGGATGAAGAAAGAATGCGGACATTCTCAATTGGAGGGAGGATGTGGTCTTCCAACATTGGCAGGGGCCTTTGTTGTGTGATTTGGCGCTGTTCGTGCATGTCTTAATTGACATCTGTAAAGGAATTTGGTATTTTTCCGGTTTTATTCCGTGGATATTGGGTCTGCGGGTATGTGGGTACTATCATTGGATAGCCCTGGTTTTTCTCTATATTTTATGTCCTGTAGACATTTTTCATATTCTGAGTTTTAAGGGGTCATTTCCTCATTTTTCATTTATAAAAGATTGCTGTTTAATTTTGTTTTTCGTGTTTTACGGGCTAACCTTAAGTCTTAGGGTTAAGTGCTTAGTACCATTTGATAGAGCTATTTTTTCTCTATATTTTATGTCCCAACGTTGTTATAGTGAAATTCCGTGTTTTAAAGGTTTTAGTAGTTGTAGCTAATTTTTCTAAGTAGATTAGTGGTTTTTATTGGTTTTCTGGCTTCAGGGAGGCCGAGCCGCTTCAGGCGGCATCTCCGACGTCGGGAGGCCTGCCCGCCTCTGTTTTAGGAGGTTGGGGAGCGCTCCAGGAGGGTTTTTATGCAATCTGGCAGGTACAGGCGCCAGATTGGTGGGTGCGCATGGGCTCTTAGTTAGTGGTCTGTGTGTACATAGTGAATAAGACAGTTTGGGGCAACCTTAATCATCATAAAACCATCCGGAGGTGATCTCATTGTTCCTCACTCAGTTTTCACTGTTTTCTGGCCACAATTGGCTGTGTTTGTTGCAAGTAAGTTCTTCATTTAACTTAACTTTGGCAACTGTTTTCTCTGTTATAGTCTTGCAAGCTATAGCAAGTATTATTTCTGTCTCTGGTGTGGATTTTCAGCCTACATCAAGTATCTTTGCTGTCTCTGGTGTGGACTTTGTTCTACATTTCAGTTCTTTGGTCTGGTAGTCTATCTGGGGACTACTTTCTTGGCTCATCAAGCAGTCAAGTGTGTTGAAAAGGAGCTTTAGCAAAACAGGAACCAACTTACTTTAGCAAGTAAATCTCACTCTATTTTTCTAAAGGGACAGGGGATTTTCTCTCTGGTTTTTCTCCAACTCCCTTGGTCAAGGCCTATAGCTAGTACTATAGGATTGTCTACAACCGTTTTACCTTTTGTATGGATAAAAAATAGTTATTTAAGAAATTGTGAGTGCTCTACAGGAAAATATAAGTGATGAACCTTCCTTCAATACCAGGTCTAAAGCTAAATACAATGCACCAGGACAGCACTATGGAAGAACAGTCTTATCCCCAGCCAGAAAAATGAGCATAGAGGAAAATGACAACCTTCTAAAAAATATAACTATAAAGAAGACATCACCTCCTCTTCAGAATGAACTATCCCACTTTGAAAAACAAGTTCTGAAGCTGGAGGAGTCAAAATTGTTTATCATAAAAGAGGCTGAAAAAGTGGAAAACAACTGCAGGATAGGATTCCAGAAACTAAAATAAATTCTGGCAGAGCTGAAGGCAGTACAGATAAAACAGCCAACCCCTACCCAAGGAGGATCAGGTCAGTCCCAGGACAAGTTCTTGGTTGAGAAATGGAAATGTGATTATTTTTACTAACAGTGGGCAAGTCAAAACTGCAACAGGGATCCAGCTCCTCATCAGATCACTTTAAATCACCCTTAAAAGCCAAAGAAAAAGCACCAAAAACAAGGGGTTCCTCCAATCAGATAATAAGTAGATTGCCTTCTCAGATTGAACATAATACTAATTATTACATTGCAGGTAATATAATTTATGAGAAATCTGTTCAGAAAATTGAGGAGGACTTAAGACAATTGGGTTTTGATGTAGATTCACTTGATTTATCTTTTGTCAATAACAATAGTACTATTTATAGTAATAATACAGCTAACCCTCAGTTTCCACCACTTATCAATGAGTTTAGAACTTCACTAAAGAATTAAGAATGTGAGAAAGAAGATTTTGAGTATTTTAATAAGAATCCAACTGTCCTTAGAATTTTTTCAGAATTATGGAATAGAATGACTGAGTGTGAGGAAAATACAATTTAGCTCACAAGTGAAACAATTTTGTACTTAAAATTAAATATTTATCAACTGAAAACTAGAAATAAAGAATTAAAAAAAGAAAAATTGGCTCTAACTCTTATATATGATTCTTTAAGTAATAAATACAGTGACCTTTCAAAAAAAATCTGTGAGTTAGAAAAATTCTATGAAGCACATTTATTAAAGTATTAATCAAGAAAAAAGTTATCTTTTGCAAAAAAAAATCAAACATTCTCTGATTTTTTACAAAGATTAACTAAGGTTGAGATTTAGACTGCCAATCTACTGATGAATCAGGATAATCATAAGTATACACAGTATAATAATAATCATTTCATTTGCAAAAATGAATTTCAATCATTCCCATTGCCACCAAATATAAAAACATCTTGTGTAAGCTTCAAATCTGAAAGAAAAAACTTGTGTCACAAATCAGTAAAAGAGGAAATACAAGACCATTTGTCTAAAGAAAATTAGTTATTGAATTTATCCAGGATTACTGAGATTAAATCCAATCAGAAGAATTGCCCAAAAATTGACCAGTACCCAACTTATTATGGGGAAATAAGCTCTGATTGGAAACATTTTATTCATAGAATTGAAAATTTACAATTCTAATATAATTTACCAGATGAGGAAATAAAATCAAAACCAATTTCATTATATAAGGATTTTGCTTTATTATAGTTTGAAGATGTATTAAGTGAGGGTAAAGATTACTCTTGGGCTGAATGGAAAAAACTAATAGAAAAACAATTTGGAGGTTCTAAATTTAGACTAACTCAGCAAAGATTAAATGAGAAAAAATAGAATAATCTGTTGAATAGTGACATACCCATGGTATTTTTAATGAATTTAAATAAAATATTAATATCCATTGAGCCAAATATGGATTTTAACTTATGGAAAGATAAAATAATATATAAATTACCTATATCTCTCAGAGGCATTTTTTTAGCTAGAAAAATAATGGTTAATGAGTACTCTGAATTTATTAATATTTGTAATCAAATACTATTAAACCATAATTATGAAGCAAGGTACACCACTTATAAACAAAATGGTCAACCTTTGAAAAATCAGAATTTAAAACCACTGCAGAAAAAGCAGAAAAAACCTACTGCACCTGTAGTAAATAGAAATTATAAGACAAATACTTGTTATAAGTGTAATAATCCTTGAGTCAAAGGTCACAAATGTGAGAAAAATATGAGTATTGTTGAACATCAGCAAGAATCTGAAAATAAAACAGAAAAAGTAAAGATTCAAGTGATTATGACAATAATAACCCAAATAGTGATGAAAATGAGGTCTATATGTTGGAAGATGATTTGTCCATCTTTAAAAATCCTATATTAAGTATGGACTCAAATGTATCATTAATGAATTTTGAAGATGCTGAACTTATTAAGGATATAAAAGCTGACAACTTAAGAATTACAACTATCATGGTTCCAGCAATAATTTCTAAAGTAGCTGTAAGAAAAGTAATGGATAAAGGAGCTGCTGGCTCTATTGTTTCTGCATATAAATTACACAAAATTGATAGTGATTATAAGTCAAATCTTGAACCCCTTCAAAGTAGAAATTGGAGAGGTTTTGGATCAGTACTACACCCCATTGGTAGATACAAAGCTGCTGTTCTCTTAAAACATAAAGATAGTTATGTTAGAGTAACTTGTGACTTTTTATTAATGGATATTACTAATTGTAGTAGCTGTTTTATCATTGGTAATGACATTCCAAAAAATTTTGGTGTGAAATTAGACCCTGCTAATAATCATTTTACAATTGGCATGAATGGTAGAAGGAAATTTAAAACAAATTCTCTCAACACAGTATTACACATTGAGACAGTAACAGATATTCCTTGCAAAGGAAGAGTAACCAGTGAGATGGAAGTTCTAGAAACAGAAATTTCAAAACCATCATTTGAAACTCAGATAAGTGAAGCTGAGAAGACAAATATTTTTGACTTAATTAAAACATTTTAAATAGCTTTTGCAAATTGGACCAATGAACTTGGCCTTGCAAAAGATTATGAGATGAGAATTAGTTTAACCTGAGCAATGGAAAATATTCCTGCTAGTCTTATAAAGAAACCATATCCCACTTCCACCAATGAAGAGGAAAGACATAGAGGATAATATTAAGATGTTGTTTATAATGAACATTATTGAAAAGGTAGAAACTGCACCAAGATATTGTGTGATTTCACCAGTGCTAATTTCTTATGAACAAGATAAAGCAAGACTGTGCAGTGGTTATAGAGAATTAAATAAATTTACAGTAGATAATATTTACCCCTTTCCAAGAATTTCCTCTATAAATTATACCCTTAAATGTGATAAGTATATAAGAATCATAGATGTAAATAAAAGGGACCATCAAATTCATGTTGAAAAGAACTCACATAAATTTTAATTGATAACAACACATATGGGAATTTATAGATATTTCAAAACACCATTTGGACCAAAAAATGCTCCTTAAGTATTTCAGAGGGTAATGGATATAACATTCCATAATGAAATGATTGAAGGATGGCTAATGGTATACATTGATGAAATAATAGTGTTCTCTAAAACATATGATGAACACTTACTCCATTTGAAGTAGGTATTTTAGAGGATGGATGAAATGAAAATGAACCTTGCATTGAAAAAATATAAATTTAGGTTTGATTCTTTTAAAGAGCTTGGTCATATTGTATTTGGATTAAAAATATGTGTTTACCAAAATAAGGTGGCTTCAATCAAAAATATTGGGATTCTTCAAAATGTAAAGGATGTAAAAAATTTTCTTGATATGCGTGGTTATTAATGAAAATATTTAAAGAGCTACCAATTAATTTTTGCACCATTTACCACACTGATAAAGAAATCAGAAGCTTTCATTTGGAAAAATGTAAGACAACAGGCTTTTAATAAGTTGAAAGAATGTTTGATGACAGCTCCTTTCTTGGGTTTACCATATTTCCAATTACCTTTTGTCTTGTATACTGATGCAAGTTTTATTGGTTTAGGTGGTGAATTGCATCAAAAACAACTTATTGAACAAAAGATGTCAGAAGTAGTAATTTGCTATATTTCATGTACTATAAGAAGTAGTGAATTTAAATATGGTGCTACTCAACTTGAATGCTTGGAAGTAAAATGGGCTCTTGAGAAGCTACATTATTACCTTGAAGACCAATAATTTGACTTAATAACTGACTGTAGTGCAGTTAATTCACTCTTAAACATGAGACCTCCTAATAGGCATATGTTGAGATAGCAATTAGCTGTAAAAGAGGACAGAGGAAAGATGACTATTACACATTGAGCAGGAACTTTACACTCTAATGTAGATATTTTATATAGAGTACCTCTACCTAATAAGGATGATAATTAAGCTTATGATCCTTAAAGCGAGATTATCAACATTTATGGCATTTATATTGTACATCTTGAGGATGAATTCATGCAATCTATTGTTGATTTATTATGCTTCAGATCCTGACTTGAGTAAACTTACTACAATATTAAATGATCCATCTAATTCTTCAATGATTGTTTTAATAAAAAATTACCACAAAAATATAGGGAAGCTTTAGAAAAAGGTAAATTTTCCATTGAGGATGGTTTTATATATTATAGAAAAAAACTAAGCAATGCAATAGTAACTCCCCCTTCAATGAAGGAGTTAATGTTAAGTATATATCATGATGATATATTAGCAGGTCAGTTTGACTTCCATAAAACATTAACCAGAGTAAAAATACAACTTGGATGATAAAAATGTCTGATGATGTTCAAAAATATATTGAGACATGTGATACTTGTAAAAAATCTAAAAGATTGAAAGGCAAAAAAATGGTTTGTCACAACAAATTGAGAAGCCAAAAGTGTAATTGGAAATAGTTAACATGGACTTTGTAACTGGTTTTCCAATAGCAGGAAATAAGAGTTATAACTCCTTCTGGGTAATTGTTGATAGATTCACAAAAATGTGTAAATTTATTCCTACCCACAAAGAGGTTTCTGCAAAGGACAAGGCTTTTTTATGGTGGACACAAATGTTAAATATAGCAGGTTTCCCCAAGGCAATAGTTTCAGAAAGAGATCCAAAATTTACTTCTGAGTCCTGGACATCACTTATGGATGTTTCAGGTTGTCAATTAAAACTTTCTACAGCACACCATACACAAACTGATGGTCTGGAAAAAAGAATGATACAAACCTTAAAAGATATGATAAGAAGATATTGTGTTTTTGGTCTTGACTTTAAAGAAAATGTCAAATTCACTCATGATTGGGTAACCCTTATCTCAGGTTTATAGTTTTCTTACAATAGTAGAGTACATTCTGTCACTGTAAAAAAGCCATTTGAGTTATTGTTAAGTTATGTGCCTAATACCCCTACAAATACTCTAAATAAATTACCAAGATTGTATATCAATCCAGGTACAAAATATTTTTTTCAAATGCAAGAATTATGCAGAAAGAATTCTCAAGAATGTATAAATAAGGCATTTGATTATGAGAGGAAAAGATGGGATAAATCTTATAAAGAGAAAATTTTCAAAGAGGGTGATGAAGTCCTTATTCCTACACTAAATTTCAATTTATATGGTAATTTGATATTGAAAGATCCATTCATTTTACCATTTGTAGTAAAAAATATGGTTGGTAAAAATGCTGCTGAAGTAATATTATATGCAGCATATAATAGAAAAAATCCAGTATTTCCTATTTCTCTTATAAAACCATACCATTCTAATGACACTGCTCTATTTCCAAGAATATAAGGAAGGTATAAATATCAACATGAAGAAATAGTTCAAAAAGCAGAAATTGAAAAGATACTTAAAAAGAGACACCTTACCAAAGAAAAGGGAGTTGAGTATCTATAAAGGTTTAAAAATAAATCTGGTGAATATGACAAGTGGATTCCTAAAAATAAAATCTCTGATCTTAAAAAACTCTTGAAAAAATTTAAAGCCAAATAATACTGTAAAATACAGTATATTTAATATAGAAGTGTTTAAAATATTTATTCTATTCACTCTTTACTTATGAATTAAAATGTCTTAACATTTTTTTATTGTTTTTTTTTGGGTGAGGAAGTTTCAGCCTAGGTATCCCCAGGACTCAATATTTCTTATGTTTAAAATAAGATAACCTTAATTAAATTAAGCTAATAAGTAAAAATTATGGTTATAATAGGGGGTATCAATGTTAGAAATTTGTAATTATTTAAAAGGTATTTCACAGCACAAAAAGAAAGACACAAGCATGACATTAATTCTCAGTAAAAAGATGTTTTGGGGGCACAAGATGGCATACCTTGAAAAATGATCATGGTTGATTTGGTGGAAAAAAGAGGTATTTTGAAATGGAAGATTTCTAACTTTGATACCCCCTAATACTTATATATATGTTTATAACGCTTATATATATTTTTATTACACTATTAAAAACTTATATATATTTGAATAGATTATCCATAGCCACATATTACTTATTAAGGTGCTAATGGAGTCATAATATACTTATCTTAAGTGATATTAAGTAATTATAGACATACATAAGCTTATATGTATGCATAAATCTCATATTCAGTGAAATATGTAGTTATATTATGTGTATATAGGTCTATAAGTGGGTTGAACCTCTAAATAGTCTATAAGCTTTATTTTCCTGCTTATTTTAGGTCATATTGACATATTCAATGGACTCACCACACCTAAACAAGCATATACACCTTTTTCAGGTGCAAATATCCTGTTTGGACAACTTAATCTGCTTCCTTTAATGAATATTCACAGATTTATGGGTTGGGATATGATTAATGGGTTAATATGGATGCTTGGGGATATTATTTGGGGCTTGGAAAGTTGATTTTTTTCCTTTATATGCTTTGGGATACATTTTATTCTCTTTGGATGAGTCATTTTACCTGTTTCTTTATGGTATCCACTTTTATCTGTTTTCTCTATATATGGTATAGGTGTATGATATAATTAATTGTGATGGAGGGTCCTTACTGGAAGTCTGGGTGTTGAAAATTCTTGAATTAAACTCTATGGGGAGATGATAATTCCTAACAGTTCTGTAATTTCTAGGGATAGAAGTGACATCATCTGGGTTGAAGGTCTGTGCACTCCAGTGGATTTTGGTATAACTAAGGAAGTATTTTACAGGTTATTGGACATCACTTAATTAGTGCAACTCAAATAAACATTATAAAACAATTATTATCATAAAAATATTTTTTAAAGCCTTTATATAATGATATTATCTTTATATTAGCTATAAATATATTTTATTAATCTGTTTTCCGCCACTAATCCACAGCAATCCAAATGATGTGAGTTAATATTAAGCATATCTATTTTATTGGTCTTCCTGAGATTTAATCACTAAATCATTTATAAATAAGTAAAATGACAATTAATATATACTATCAAACCACAATTAGATACTAGAATACACTGACAGAGAATGTGGAGTCCTACCTGAAACTTATGGCATTGGACAAATATCAAGAATCTTGTACTCATTATGTCAGCAATATTATTGAAGTACTGGCTGAAAATAATGAAATTACTTAGAAATATCACAAGGCCAAGAAGGCTCAGATGGGAAAGCCCATTTCTAGATTGAGGGAAAGGTGGATAATCAGATGATGGATAAATTGGCTGACTTAACAAAGCAGCATAAAATTCTTGTTCAGAAGACCCAGAAGCTCAACAAGGCCCCTTTTATGCCCTCTTCTACTTCTTCTTATCAGTCTATAGGTTATGAGAGAAGGAATAATGGATTAAATGGAAACAATAATTGTCAGCCAGGCTACACCAGGAGCCCAGCAAATGTTATTTCAATTTACTGGAACCAAAAGAGGGTGTAAAAATATGCTTATTATGTATATAAATTAATATTATATTGCATAATGAAATGATATAAGTATTTTATTAAATATATATAAAATAGGTATTTTATTAATTTCATTATTATATAAATTACATATACATTTAAATTAAGCATAATAAATTTTATATTCTATAAATTAATTTAAAAAATATAAATTAATAATTAATTAATTATAAACATATAATATAATTTTAAGTATAAAATTAGCTTATAATATAATTAAATTAATTAATTAAATTTATATATTAAATAAAACCTTAAATATTTTATTAAACAATAATATTGGGCGCTTTTTGATTCCTAATTGTGTCATCAAAGTATTAAACAAGTTAAAACACTTATTTGAATATATTATTAATGTTTTATTCTAAAAGTTAGTAATTTTGTTATAATAAGTATTTTTTTTAAATTAAATTAAATGTTACACTAATAAAAGTTATTAAAATAATTAATTATTCATGTTTTATACTAAATTAATTAATTACATTATTCTTCACATGTTAAAATAAGTTATTTTTCATGTTTCAGTTAAATTGGTTATTATTTAAAAGATTATAAGACATGTTTTAAATTAAATTAATTTTTTTTATGTCTCTCAAACCTATTTAATTAATCACTAATTTTATGGTAACTGTTTGGGTTTAAATTGGTGGATATTTGGGCTCTAACTCATGTGTTTTAGTTAATGGTGTCATATTTCCCCTTACACTTACTCAAATCATTTATTTGTTATTATATTTTTATTATTATTTGTATATACTTTATTATGACGCTTCAGAGGGCCACTTGTCTATATAAAGGCCTTGGGTAACCCCCTGTAGCCTCACCACTTATTATACACTCAAACTTGAACATATTTTTAATATAATACATTTATTATTATTTTTATTAGTACTACAACTCTAATTTAAATTTTATATAAATAACTAAAGGTTGCTCTAAGTCTGTTAATAATAATAATTGTGAATTGCACATTGATATATAACTTACAAAATTTAAATATTATTAATTGAACCTCCCATTTTGTCACTCCTCAAAAATTTGTTGTTGCATTTTCTTTATTTTTCACTCTAACTTTCTTGCACTTCTAAATCTAAGTTTTTATAAATTTCTTTATTTTGTTACCTTTATTTATTCCTTCTCTTTTTTCCCTCCTCCTTCTAGATGACTGGCCAAAAATAATTGATTCTCTGGAAACAGTAATGGTTTGGTGGGAATGGATTTATAGGTTTTTACAGTGAACCCAGGGTGTGCTCTTATTGTAACAGGAAGGGGCACAGAGTATTTGATTGTTTTTAATTGGATAGGGACTTTCATGCTGGTAGAGTCAAATTTGAAGGAAAGTTCTATAAATTTCCTGATGATTCTTTTATAAAACCCAGTGAAGGGCAGGATCCTTTGGATTTGGTTAGAAGGAATATGATGGGTGAAAAGAGGGCCAGGTTTGAGGAGCTACCTGGAAATAATGATGATGATAATGGTAAAGGTGGGAAAAATAATAGTGGTAATTAAGGCGGAAAAAGTGATAATGAAAAAGAGAAGGAGGTCAGTAAGGCCACATTTACTACTTTTTTAGTGTATTGAAGTTGTGTTCAGATTCTAGAGTGGAAGGTAATTATATGGAAGGAGAGGATGATGTAGATGCTTCTAGAAGAGCAGCTGCTACTAAAGTAAAGAGTATTATTCAGAGGAAACTTAGGGCTAAACCAGGCAAGGAAGAGGTGAAAAAAGTGGAGAAGAAAAATTATTCAAAAGATAAAATTTATAGGATGCAGAAGGGGATGGCTGATATAAATAATTCTAGATTTAGTACATTGGACTTAAATGGTGAGCCTATTCCTGTGGATGATGAATCAGATTCTGAGGAGAATGTGCCTTTGGGATTCCTCTGCAGAAAATTTTTTTGTGCTCCCACTCCAATGGAAGGAGTGTGAACAACCAGTGATGGATCTTAATTAGTCAAAGCAGCAGGAAATGAAGTTAGGGTTATTAATTCTGAGGACATTGAAATAGTTTGTGAATATTGAAATGTGGGTCCCCTAGAGATGCCCAGGGCCATTGTGGTTAAAGTAAAATTTCAGTATAAAGTTACAGTAGTGGCTGGGGAAGAAAATTAAATGGATATAATTTTGGGTAGAATGAATCAAATTCAAATCCCTTTATCTTTAGGCAAAGTATTTATGATTAGTCCTGCCGTTGTAGAGAAGCAAAAGAAGCATCTGTAAAGGAGATGGGTAGCAGCTGGAGAGGTGTAGTATATTTGTGAAAATATGGAGAATTTTTGTGAGGAGGTGGAAACTCATTTTTCTTCTCCTCTGGGATATTTAATGGTGACTCTTAATCGTAAAGAGGTAAAAGCCCTAGTGGATTCTGGGTCTCAAATTAATCTTTTTTCACTGGAGAAAGCTAAAATAATAGAATTTCCAATAGAGCCTGGAACTGGTGGTAATCTTAGAGGTATTGGAGGTCATGCAACTGAGATATTGGAACAGCAGAGCTTGTTAAATTATGTGTAAGTGGATATTTTGGAAAGGTGAATTTTTATGTTTCCAGAGGGGCTGTAAAAATTTGTTCTTGGTGGTCTGTTTTTGATGAATTTTGAAGCTAAGATTGTCTATTAATCTGGTATGGGTATTAGATTTGTAGTTACAGGTGAATATATGGGAAGGCTTCATATGCAGTTTGCACCTCCTGGAGATGAAGGCTTGGAGACTAGGCCTGGGATTACCACAATGTGCTAGTGTTATGTTTGAACCAGGAAGAAAAAAATATAAAGGTTAGCTTTGGTGAATTTATTGAAAATGATGGTTATGGAGACTTCCATTTTTTAGGTTAGGTAGAGCTGATCACTCTAATGATGTACTCTCTCCTCAAGAAGAAATCCTGGATTGCAATAGGTCATCTCTCCTGGAGATAATTCAAGTTATTTTCTGTGGATATCTCTTTGAAATTTCATTATAGGATGGATTTTTATATATGTTTTTTAACTTTATCAAATTTATCTATAAATTTTAATAATGGATAAAGACAAAAGATGGGCTGTATTGTGTTGGATAAAAATTAGAAGGTTAAATTGATTAATGTGGCAGAAAAGGGTGGTGTAGTTTCTAGTGGTATATTTTATGGCCTCCAGAAAGAGATAAGCTTTCAGGCTAGGTATCTCCAGGACTGAGTAATTCTTATGTTTAAAATAATATAACCTTAATTACATTAAGATTTTAACTTAAAAATAAGGTTAAAATACTTATATATATGGTTATAATACATATATATATAATTTTTACACTATTATATGACTTATAGTAGTTTAAATAGCTTATCTTTAGCCTAATAATACTTATTAAGGTGTTAATGGAGTCATAATATACTCATCTTAAGTGATATTAAGTAATTATAGACATATATCAGCTTATATGTATACATAAACCTCATATTCAGTGAAATATGTAGTTATATTATGTATATTTAGGTCTATAAGTGGGTTTTAACCTCTTAATAGCCTATAACCTTTATTTATCTGCTAATTTTAGGTCATTTGGACGTATTAAGTGGACTCATAATGCTTATACAAGAATATACACCTTCTTCAGGCACATATATCCAGTTTGGACAACTTAATCTTCTTCCTTGGATGGATTTTCACAGATTTATAAGTTGGGATATGATTAATGGGTTGATATGGATGCTTGGGGATGTTATTGGGGGCTTGTACAGTTAATTTGGTTCCTTTATAAGCTTTGGGTTTCATTATATACACTTTGGATGAGTTATTTTACCTGTTTCTTTATGGTATCTGCTTTTATCTGTTTATTCTATTTATGGTATGGGTCTGTGGTATCATTAATTGTGATGGAGTGTCCTTACTAGAGGTCTGCATGTTGAAACTTCTTGAAGTGGACACCATGAGAAGGTTATGGATCCTCACAGTGCTTTAATTGCCGGGGATTGCAGTGACATCATCTGGATTGAAGGTCTGTGCACTCTAGTGGATTTTGGTATAAGTAAGGGAGGATTTCAATTGGTTATTGGACATCACTTAATTACTACACATTAAAAAAACATCACAAAAAATTATTATCATATATAAATATATTATAAAGCATTTATAAATTGATATTAGGGGGTGTCAGTTCTGGCAAATCCGCACTTACAAATCCGCACTTAAATTTGACCAAATCCGCACTTAAATAAGTGCAGATTTCCAAAACACACTAGCCCCAATACTGGTGGATTTCAAAATGAAATAAGTCACTTATTTCACTCAAATCCGCACTTTCTCAACCAAAAGTGCTGATTCCACCATCAAGTCCCATTTCACTGATTTGTCAGCATCATCCCATTCATATGCAGCACTCCGCAGCATAACACTTCATAACTCAAAACATCGTACATCACTTACATCTTCATATCATATCATATAAGAGTTATGCCTTCCTCACTTTCAAATCGTGATAAATTACATAAAGAAATGACTTTCATGGCTCTTGAACTGCTCTTGGACTCTGATTCTGATTCTGATCTAGAAGAAGATTTTGTCGTTTTATCAAAAATGGCCAGGAAACGTTACCTTCTTCCCAGAAAGCCTCAAGTACTTCATACCCCCAAGTACACCATCCAAACACTTCTTAACCTATCTACACCCAGTTTTAGACAGCTGTTCATGACTTCTCAGGAATGTTTCCTTAAATTGCTTGAGCTTATTCAGGATCATCCCATATTTGACAATAATTCTCAAAAAGAACAACGACATCCTTCAATTCAATTGGCCATCACACTATGTCATTTGGGTTAAAATGGTAATGGAGCCGCTTTGAAACATTTAGAAAATGTCTTTGATTTAGGGTATGGTTCAGTTAACACTTATACCAAACGATGTATCACTGCCATCAACTCCTTGGAATCTCAACTTCTCACCTGGCCAACAAAAGAAGAGCGACTTGTATCATCTCAGGTTATGCAAGCAGAGGGCTTTCCAGGATGTATTGGTTTTGTTGATGGTACTACTATTCCTTTGAGCCAGAAACCTGCTCAAGGTGGAAACAATTACTTTGACCGTAAAAAAAGGTAGATTATTTTTAACTCCTTTCATCCTCTTTGAAACTAACACAAACAAATATATCTTCTTTATAGATATTCAATTAACGTTCAGCTTATATGTGACATAAACAAAATATTTATATCATTCTTCTCTGGCTATCCTGGCTCATGTCATGACTCCTACGTCTTCCAAAGAATGCATATTTCAAATGAACCTGAAAAATTCTTTGATGAAGATCAGTATCTTCTTGCAGATTCTGCTTATGTGAATGGAAAGTATGTACTTCCTGCTTTTTGGGGAGCAGCTTCAGAAGACAGTCAAAATGCCAAATTCAACAATCATTTGGCAAAGTCAAGAGTCTGTATTGAACATTCTATTGGAATCTTGAAAGGCTGTTTTTCTAGTTTAAGGGAATTAAGAAGTCCTCTTAGAAATAAATCTGAAATGGAGGTGGTGATCAACTGGATTCTATGTTGCACTATACTTCATAACCTACTTGCTGACCTCAAAGATCAATGGTTAGAGCTGTATGAAGATGAACAAGTTGATTCACCTCCGACTATATCCAACACTTCTATTTCTCAATCAACTAGTATAAGGGCGAAAATTCTTCCAATAACACTCCAACATTTTTCAATGCAATTTTAATTTTTTTTTCTTTCTCTTCAAATTATCAATTTGCATGTGTTATTCACTGAGAATGGTAAATTTTTTTGCATATTTTCTTGGTTTTTGAATTTGCTGTTAAAGTCTTATTTTTTTTCTCTCTGTGTTTTCTTTCATCAACTCAACATGAAATCACATATTTTCAGCAAACGCATATTTTTTCAGTCACTCTCTTTTTTTTCTTCACTCGTATCCGTTTTCTCCTCTCTTCCTACATCACTCAATCAATTTCACTTATATTTCTTTTTTCTCAACTCATCTCTCCAGGTAAGTCATTTTATTCTTTTTACTTAATTTTTTGCTAATTTTTTTTTTTTTTTTTTTGGTTTTTTTGGTTTTTTTTTTTGGTTTTTTTTTGTAAGTGGTTGTTTTTAAATTTATAGGTAAAATTAACCTTTTTTTTCTCTCTCTTTCTCTCCCTCTTTTCTCTCTTTATCCCCCCTTGGCCTGGTCTTTTTCCCACCTTTACCCTCTCCTTGGAATGGATACATCCCCCTTTCCCCCCCTTTGGCTGCCTTATTCCCCCCTCCTTGGCTCACTCTAACCTCCCTTTTCTCCCTCTTTGGTCTCATCTCTCCCTTTCTCCCCCTTCTTGGTCTCCTCATATCTTCCCCTCATTCCACTCCACCCCCCACCAAATCCCCCAAATCCTCCCACCAAATCCGCACCAAACCCGCCTCTAACCCCCCTCCAAACCCCCCTCCTATCCCCCTCAAAACACCCCCAAATCCTCCCTCATATCCCTCCTACCCCCCCTTAAACTTCACTTAACAATTTGTTAACGAATCATTAAGTTAATGAACGATTGCACCAAATCGTTCATTAACTTAACGATTTGCTAATGAATCGTTAAGTTAACGAACGATTGCAGTGAATTGTTCGTTAACTTAACGATTCGTTAGCGAATCATTAAGTTAATGAACGATTAGCAGCTATCGTTCATTAACTTAACGATTTGTTAGCAAATCGTTAAGTAAGTTGGAGGGGAGGTTAGGGGGGTTTAGAGGGATGTATTGGGGGGGTTTCAAGTGGGATTTGGAGGGGAGTTAGAGGGGGTTTGGAGGGGGTGAAAGGAGGATGATTGAAGGGGGTATTTGGGGGGGGGTTGCAGGGGGTTTGGAGGGGTATTTGCAGGGGGGTTTGGAGGGGGATTTGGAGGGGATTTGGAGGTGGTTTTGAAGGGGGGATTTGGGGGATTTGGTGGGGGGTGGAGGGGGGGTTTTCCAAGGGTTTTTGGGAGGTGGGAGAGGGCTTTGGAGAGGGGAATTTAGGGGAATGGGGAAGTGTTAAAAAAAATTTAACAGTTTATTGATTTTTTTTTTTGTTTTTTGATTTTTTTTTTTTTAATTTTAGAGAAAAATATTCATTAAGTTCAAGTGAAATAAAAAAAATTCTCATTAGTCTTTTGAGGAATTTTTATTTTTTAATTTAAATTAAGTGAGTTTTTTTTCAATGTATAATTTTGGGTGTTTGAAAAGTAACAAATTTTTAAGTAGAAAAATACATGACTTTAACTTCAGATTCACCACTTACCTCACTCTCATCTTCTTCAACTTCATTATCATCTTTAAATTCAGCTTCTTTTCAATCATCGTCTAAAACATTGTCAAAAAATAAACAGTATCGAAATAAAAGAAATTATAAAATAAAAATTCACTTGGATCAATTATTTGGCCATATTTCAAAAATCAAGTACTATAAAACTAAAGTTGAAAGAAAAAAAAATATCCGAAAACGTTACCTGAAAATATACATTATTTAACTGAAACTGGAGGTGATGAAGTTAAAGCTGTTATTAATAATACTTTCAAACCTCAATTTATTTACGAAAACCATTCTTTTAATGGTTTAAAAGATGAATCATTTAATCAACTCTGCAATCTCATCATAACACTCTACCAAATGGCTTTGGTTCGCTTATCTTTAAGGAATAAGAATTTGTTGGGTGGAATCATGATTGGAATTGGATGGAGACCAGGATTTGTTAAAGGTTTTTCTCTTGGTATGTTTAAAGATTTTTCAGGATTTTTTAATATCATTTTACTGAATTTAATTCAAATAGGCATATATTCTTTACTCAGATCTTTATCTAAAGCTGAATTAGATAATGATTTTCGAAAATGGAATACTTTACCTTCATTTAATTCATTTATTGCTCTTCAACTTAAAAAACTCTTCAATAAAGCTTTTGAAAAAAATCATGAAGTTGCTATGAGATTTGGAATACCAAACTGGTGCGACTCTGAATGGGAAGATATTTGCAGAGATTATCTAATGTTTTCAAATGTTATAATCACTCATTCTGGATTTCATAATCGAATTCACACCGACACAAATGATGCCAATTACCTCACTTATGGAATTTTCACATATATTCATCCTATCACTGGACAACCTATTCCATCACCTGCTAAAATTAAAGGACATGGATTATATTTCACGGATCATAGATGTATAATCGATTTTGGATTAGGAAATGGAATCATCGAAACAGTTTGGAATTCTTCTTATGATAATCACCAAACCACAAAGGCTCCTCCAGGTTTGGAATCTTGTCAAGACTTCATGCATTTTGGTTGCTCTTTCCAGATCAGTCAAAAGTTAATCCAACAAATAAACAAGTTAAAAAAAGAAGAAAAAGGTAATAAATTTAAACATTATTTAGGTAGATCTAAAAAGTATGGGGATTTGTAGAGTCACCAAATATTTAATATTCTTCCATAAATTTTTAATAAATAAATATGATATTTCAATTTATGAAATTAAAGTAATGAGCCCACAACCTTGTGTTGTATAAATGGTAATCATGATAACATTAATTTGTTTCATGGGGTTCCTCTAGCCTATACTTGTGGAAAGTCCCAAACCTAGTTTCTAGACTTGATCTGCATTTTGGCTTAAGGAATTGTCATTACTTTAAAAGTAGTATATTTGACATATCTTATTTATATATTAATTAATTTATGTAATTATATTAAATTTTGATGACTTTCACCCTTTACTTCAATAAAATGCAGGGGAGGGTATTGTCAATTTTTTAAATCTGACATGTGAAATTGATGACTTAGAAAAATTTGGTGGTACCCACCTCTTGTTTCAATAAAATGCAGGGGAGGGTATTTCCAATTTTTTAAATCTGACATGTGAAATTGATGACTTAGAAAAATTTGGTGGTACCCACCCCTTGTTTCAATAAAATGCAGGGGAGGGCATTGCCAATTTTTTAAATTTGACATGTGAAATTGATGACTTAGAAAAATTTAGATAAGCAAACTTATTGACTAGAAAGTAAAGATAAAAAATTTTTTTTATACATTCAAATTTTTGTCAAAAATAACGTACTATATTCTTTTCCTTTTATAAGTCAGCATATAAGAAAATCTTAACAAAAAGAAATCAAACAAAATTAAATTAACTAGAAAAACAATTTATCAATTGAAAAGGTCAAGTAATTTTTTAATGTCCTCATAAGATTGGCCATTTTTGACACATTCCATAATGAAATCTTTTTTTTTAAAACTCTCTTGTTTTTCCAATTCACAAGTAGCCATTTCTATTTGAAATTGATGGTCATTTACTCTTTCCATCTGCTCTACCTCAAATTTTTTTCTTCCAAATCTAAGGCTTGCTGATCTTTCCTTAGCATATGATCAAACTTCATCTTCTCAAAGTCAAGGGCATTATTTGCAATAGTTGATTTCGCTGAGAAAATTAAATTGAAATAAATAAATAAATGAGTTAATGATTAAGATATATAGTAAACGAAACTTACTTATATCTTTTTTTTCAAAATAATCCTCAAGGGAGCCAAATGAGCTTGTTAAAGTATTACCACGTTTTAATAGATGGTTCAAGTTCATTGAAGTTGAGGCTCGACGCTTTAGTTTGGAGTTTGAACAAGAGGCTTCAGGAAGTTCTTCTAAAGCAGCTTCTAAAGTGGTATTCACATTTCCAGAATTGAGATTATTTAATGGAGATTGAGTTTGAGTAGGAGGAGACTAGAAAGAAAGAGAAATTCAGTGAAGAATTGAAGAAAAAACAAAAAGTAAACATACATTTAAATTTTGGGCCTCTGAGGATTCAGATCTTCTTCAATATAATTGTTCTGCTTGACAGTTGGGATCATCTTCAGCTGAACTATGGTTAGAAGGTGGAGGGGATTGATCTTCTTCAAGTAAAGGTGTGTTGGGAGGATTATAGGAAGGTTTGGATCCAGAGGGTATATGCTTAGTAGTATCGTGTAGAAACCAAGGGTTTACATCAACTTGGGAGCCAAAAAGATAATCCATTTCCTCATAGAAAGGACACATGACATTGAGCTTTTCGGAAACAGTAGTAATTCCAATCTCCAAATCATCATCGTCAATACCAAAGCCAGTTTCATTTGCAGCATGATGAGTCTTTTTATATTTTGAATGGTAACTCTTAAATCTCTCCTTCATTTGTTTAGGATTGATATTGATTCTCCCCCTTGTTTTCTTCCTTACTTCATTGGCCATCAACAAGTAGCCATTAACCTTTGAAGAAGGTAAACGTCCAATACAAGTGGACTTTTCACATCCAAAACATGCTTCAAAATTTGATTTTATTCTAAGGAAGTTGATTATGATGAGATAATCATCCTTTTTAAGCTGACCTGAACCTGCCTTTGATTTTTCAGGTGTAGGGCTTGCTTTATGAGGAGAATTTTGTGACGAAGCAGATTTTTGAGTTACCTTTTGAGATTTGGAATGTCTGGGAGGCATTATGAAACTGGCACATAACAAGAAAAAAGATTAAAAAGTAGAAGAAATAAGTAAAAAAGAATGTAAACATGCCTGGTCAAAATATTGAAAATGTCAGGAAGGGGTGTGTGCCGAGGATTGATGGGTAGGTAGCGAGGAAGGTCAGTGTGTCACATGTGACAGGGATGGGGTAAGAAAAGAAGGAATGTTTTGTGGCCAAAATGTGGTTGTGAAAAAAAACGGGAAAAAAGTGCTGATTTGAGGTCATAACTGACACCCTTTTTTGAAATAAGTGACTTTTTTGCAAAATTTAAGTGCTGATTTGTAAGTGCTGATTTGGTTTGAAATCCGCACTTAAGTTAAGTGCGGATTTGCCAGAACTGACACCCCCTATTATCTTGATATAAGCTATAACTATATATTATTGATCTATTTTCCACTACTAGCATTCATAAAAATCTAAGTATTGTGAGTTTATATTGAGAATAACTATTTTATTAGTCTTCCCCTGAGGTTAATCACTAAATCATTTATTAATAAGTAGTAGGACCATTAATATTTACTATTAAATCATACTTAGATACTAGCACACACTAATATAAACTGCATTTAACTCATCAAAATAATCAAATTTATCTTAGTATAGTTAATTCACAAAAATAATATTTGTGATAATTCTATTTCTGTCCTCCATAAAGAGGTTAAACTTCCAACTTTGTTTACTGGAGATTTTAAGGAGGAAAACAGTAGTTATGGTGATGGAAAATTAGATGTAAAATTAGAGAAAGAAAAGAGGTTAAAATCTTTAAAAAAATTAATAAAAATTATGTTTCAACTTATTTTGTATCTAATTCTGATGATGAAGAATATTCTGATTAAAAATTATATAACAGTGGTTCTAGAAAAAATCTAATTCCTCAAGTCAAAGTGGAAATCAATGATGCAAAATATTAAAAGGTAGCCGATAAGGTCAGACTAATTAACCAAAAAAATTCCAGATGAATTAAATAAACCTTTGAAGAGACCAATTGCTCCAGCCAGCAACTTATTTAACATAGTAAAACTTACCTGATAAACTTTATTACTCCATTACTTATTTAGTTAATTATTTAAATATTATTAATTTAAAATTTTTATAGTCTTTAAGTATTATATTGTGTAAGTATATTTTATAACAATCTTAAAATTTATTTTGTATTCTTTAGGTTGTGTATTTTATTTACACAAAATTTTTTCATTTAATTAAAATTTTATTTTGGTTTAAAAATTAATTGAATTAATAAATATAAAATTATGGAAAAGTTGTAGACTTAAGTCCATGTAATTAATGGGACTCAGAACTTGCTTGAAGTCAGCAAGAAGGGGGAATTGGAGAGCAAGGAAAGAGCCTTTAGTATTTTCCTAAAAAATTAGGGAGAAAGTTTTATTTAACTTTGATTTTTATTAATCTTAAATTTAAATTGTTTTATTTAATTAAATTTTTTTATTTTATCAAAGCTTAAACTTAATCAATTAATTAATCTTTTAAATTCATCTTAAATTACTTTTATATCAAATTTAAAATTATTTATCAATTTTTTTGTTGAATTTAAAAAAATTCATGTTTTATTACATTTTCCTATAAAAGGGGTTTCCTTTTGTTGTTTTGGTTCAGTTTTATCATTACAATATGTATATTAAATAATTGTCATTTAAATAAATTAAATAAAAACTTTTTATTTATTTACTTAATAACTAATTTGACAAAATAAATATTCAACATGAAAATAATAATTAAAACATTAGGGGGTCTTAAAAATTACCAAATATGCCACATAAACACACCACAAAAAAGGTACCAAACCCACCATCAAAAAATGAAATACACCTGCCCTGGACAGTTGTATTTCAACAGCCTATTTTTCCCCTAACATGTCTTCTTTTGGGTTAAACAAGTAATCAAAACACTTCTTTTCATAATCATGATTAGTCGGCACAAGGTAAAAAGACACCAACACTAGGTACAAAAGCACCAACAACTATATTTTTCTCGCCTAATCCTTAAGGGCTTATTCATATGAGCAAGGTATATGACTTACCAGAGCTTAATCAATCACATAATTATACACTTACTCTTAATCTTTACCACTGTTCACTAACACAACATGCCACTTCCAGTCTGCCATCAACTTGAGATCACTGCTGCAGCTGTAGCTCTTGATCTAATGGCCAACTCTGATAACAATTTGGATGCAGAACTTGACTTGGCTTTTGTGTGAAACATGTAGGAGAACCACTACTTATTTCCTAGAACACCTTCCATATGACACCAACCTCAATATCACCTTGATGATATTGCCAACATTCCTGAAGCTAGCTTTCAACAGATGTTTTGTACAACTTTTCCTGGATTTCTTAGTTTACTTGAAAAATTCAAGATCAGGTTGCTGTAGACTGGACTACTGCTTGTCTTATATTCCACAATCTTCTTGCTAAATTAGAAGATGGATGGAATGAGCTTTATGAAGATGAGATTCCTGATTCACCTCCACCAATAAAATCTAAAAGTACTTCATATTCTCAACCCAGTTCTATGCATGCTAAAATACTACCAATTACCCTTTCTCTTTTTGAGGGCCTAGCTTCACTGATTTAAAATTTTGTTTTTTGTGTAATAATTTTTGCCAATGAAATTCCCCAGTTTCTCAGTCTCATTTGTTTTGGTTCAGCTCCCACACTTGAAATTGCATAACATTTACAAATGCATATCATTTCTAAGATTCTGTCTCACTAAGATACTTCATCTTCTCTTCATCTCAAACTTCTATCATTCATTGTTGGCTCTGATACTTCTCACTTCACAGCACTCAAAGTAAGTAACTTTCTCACTTTCTTAAATTTAATTGCTAATTGAAATGTCTTTTTTCTTGTCTCTTTTTTTTGTTTCTTTTTTTATCAGTGTTTTTGTTTATATTTCTTATTTATTTATTCTTGTTTCCCTTTACCCCCATTTTTTCACATTTTTTCTTGTTCTCTATCATTTTTATTCTTTATTTATTGACTATTTAGTGTTTTTTGGTCATTTTTAGGCATTTTCACTTTTCTGGCCTTTTTCTTTGCTAAATTGCTTTGGAAACATTTGGAAACATTTTTGAAATATTTTCAAAGTGATTTCCACTTACTTTGAGGTTATTTTGGACTGTTAATGGTATTTTATTTTGATAAAACCTTCAAGAAACATTTTCCAAGCATATCTCAGTGAATTTTAGCTGTTTTTGGTCTATTTCGGGTCTTTTAACCACCAAATCAATTTGTAATTGCTCAGAAATCATTGAAAACCACTCAGAAACATTTTAAAAGCATTTTAAAGTGTTTAAAGTCATTTTGGCACTTTTCTAGATACTTTTTGAAAATTTTTTTGGCACTTTTTAACACTTTTCATGAAATTTTCAGGAAGGTTTTACAGGACTTTCAAGACGCTTTTTTGGAACCTTTAGAACACTTTTAGCAGGCTTTAGGGACAAATTTTTTTTGGAAATTTTGGAGCACTTTTTGGGTGCTTTTGGGAATCTTTGTTGAAGTTTTGGGACTATTTTTCAACATTTTTTGGGACTTTTTTATTCAGGTAGTTTGAGGAGAGCTTTTTATGTAAGTTTTATCCAACTTTGATTAAGTATGGGATGTAATATAGGTTGTCAACTTTTATTTTTATTTCAAAAATTAAAATTTTAAAAGTCCAATATGATAAACTACTTACCTAAATTAATGAGCCATCAGACCATGTGTTGTATAACGTTAATCATGAGGAAATTTGTTTTTCCCATGAGTTTCATGTATACATTTGTGTTTTATTTCATTGAATTTGGTCAAAGACTATTTACACTCACATTTTACTTGAATTACCATTAATTTAGTTTTTTTAATTATCTTATAAGACTTGTTTACATGTTAATTTATGAAATGAACATTAATTTTGGCAATCTATGACCCTACCTCAGTAAAAAACAGGGGAGAGTAATGCCATTTTCTTGTATTAAATGTTTTTCTGACTTAGAAAAAAAATGGTGATCCACACCCCCTGATATGGTAAATAGAAGGGGAGGGTATTTCCAAAATTTTTTTTTGACTTAGAAATAATTTGGTGGTCAAAAAAAGGAAAAGAAAAGAATCTGTGGATGATGATAGTATTTTGGAACAAATAAAGTAAAGTGATAAATTCAAGACAAAAGAAAAATTCCTAAATATAATTGATGATAAAATAGAAAGTATGATTGACAGAGTAAAATCTAGATTATCAGATATAATTATTTTACTTAGACAAAAATATTGAAGAGTTTAAAAATCTAAGGAAAGAGATGCATGAATTTTTGGAAGAATTTCATGTTGATATTAAAGAAGAAATTCAGATAGAAACATATTAATATTTACTTAATTTTAACTAAGTAAAAAAGACAACTCTTTTATATAAGCATTTGAATTATTTGCATTAACACAGGCAAGTTAAAAATCTTGATTTCTTGGTTTTTCAGCATTGAGTTGTTTCATATGTAGTCAATCAGCTTGTAACTGAATTTTTTCATTTTCCAATTGAAATAGATTATTTTTGAATTTTTTATCATCCTCTCTTTGAATCATAACCTTATCTGTCTCTAAATATAAAAAATATTTCTCAATTTCTAAAAAAATTTCTTCATTTGATTTTGAATGAAACCACTTCTTTTCCTCAAAAATTAGTTGAGTTTCTGCAGTTTTTTCATCAGACTCCAACTTCATGATTTCAATTTTTTCTTGTTCTTTATCTGAAACAAGTTTAACTTTTAAGAGTAAGAAAAATAAATTAAGAAAAATTCTTTAGTCAAAACAATTGTAAAAATATAACTTTGTTTGAGTTTATTAACAATCTCCCTATAAGAAGAAAAAACAGCCTTTAATGCTGATTGAGTTGTCCCAAAAACTAGCAGAAGCTCTTCACTTGATTCTGAGGCTAAGAGGGGTTAATTCTTAATCATATAATCTTTGATTTTCAGCTACTTCCTTACACATTTCTTGATTTGATGAGACTTGGGTCTGGTTTATTCATAGAGAGTAAATCATCACTACAAAAAACAATAATAGAAAAAGTAGTTTAGTATTACTACCATGGGCTCATCAAGCTCAATTTCAGAATATGCAGAAAGTCTCCAAATTCTGGAGAGTCAAGTAAATAATCTAAAGAAAATCTTGACTATTTCTATGAGATTCAGAAACTCTTGGGCCTTTATTCATGTGCAAGGGGTTGACATCAGGCCTTTGTCCAAAGAGTTCATCTATTTAATTTTAAAGAGGACACATAGAGTTGAGTTTTTCAGAAATCAACTTGATTCAATTCTTTTCATCATCTTTGATAACTCCAAACTCAGTTGAAGAAGAATCCATCTTTTCTTTCTTGTATTTTGTTTGATAGTTTTTTAATCTCTCCCTCATTTTCTTTTTTTTCAAGTCTATCTTACCTTTAGTATTTGATTTAAACTCCACTTCCATTTAGCTAAAGCCACCCAATTTTGATGCGGGTGGACAACCAACTTTATTGGACTTTGCACAGTAAAAACAGGCATCAAAATTAAATTTAATTCTAAGCCAGTAAATTAAAAATTTGAAGGTCTTACAGTTTCAATTGAGTAAATTTTTTAGAAGTAGGTTTTGGGTGAGGCACAATAAATTAACACTAAACTAAGAAATAAGTAAAAAAAGAAAATTTTGTTGAAGAAAAGGAGAAAATAACTAAGATTTCAGATATTTATTAGGCTTGTATAAAAATAGGAAGTTGTGAGTACAGAAATTTAAGCAGGAACATTTTCAAAAAAACATCATAAAATGTAATAGACTTAATTTGGTGTGAAAGAGAATAATTTTATTTGGAAATGAACTGGGGGAGAAGAGTTGTGACATGGAGTATATTGGTGAGGTTAGAAGGAAAGTGATCAGCTGATTGGGAGGATGTAGGTACCTGGGGGCTGAGTCAGGGTCAAGAAAATTTTACAAAAGTAGGATGTATTTTACCCCATGTTTGAGACCCTATGTACTAAATCAGCCATGTTTCATGGTGGTTTGGTGTAGCATTTATCAAATGAAACATGCTAGGTGTGTTTGGTAATATTTGAGACACCCTATTATTTAAATTAAAATATAATTTTCTTTAAATTTTTCATCTCTACCCAAATATTATATTGTCAACTTCCAAACCATTGTAGAAATCATTCCTACTTATCCTACTTGCCAACATATTTTATCAAGAGATCCATATGACTGTCCTATAGAAAAGAATCCACCTGAATTTTATGAAACATCAAGAATTACTTTTGAGAGACTGGGTGTTATAATTTTGGGCCTGAAGATTGGTTGTCAGGTGAAGAGAAGAATTCACAGGGAAAAAAAGTGTGAACTAGACGTTGAGTTCAGTTTTGGGACCCTATTTTATTCATGGGTGCATTTCTGTGAAAAAAAATGGAAAGACCCTGTTTGAGCTCTTAAATATTTTTTAAAAAGACATTGGCATCCCCTTAGCTCTCCCCTTCTCACTCCATGTTATAGTTTTGCACTTATCCACTAGTAATAATAATCCTATTCATGTACACCTTTCTCTATTATTTTCATTTTGTAGACTTTTCATATATATTTTGTCTTATGTTCCCTCTAATTCCCCTCCTAATTAAATGCTTCCCTCCATTTCCCCTCCTTTACCGCCCCTCTTCTTCCCTCCCCTCCCATCCCACTTGCTCCCTTTTCCTCTTTTTGCCACTTTCTTTCCTATTTCTCCAACTTGCTTCTCTTCCTCTCCCACTTTCTCCCACCTGCCCACCTGCCCCCCTCTCCCATCTCTCCCACTTTCTCCAACCACTCCCATTGCAAAGGTACAGTCATAAGTGTGCATGTGGAACATGAGTTAAAAAAGTAAATACTAGTTTTAGTAAGCTTAGGGTATGTTTAGGCACTGTGATTGTTACAAGTAGTGTATTTAGTTTACTAATGAATTAGTTAGTGATTTACTAATGTGGTGCTAGAAACAGCACTGGAGATCTACTAGGGAACTGTGTCTGGAGCTCTGAAAAATATAGGAAGGAAAGGCTATCTTATAGGAGGGTGAGGTAGAAAGATTATTATTGAGATCAGTCATTTTGATGACAAACATTAGAGCTTCATATTATATAATTTCAAAATATATTGTGATATATAGCAAATTTGTCTATTTTGTGATTACTCTGATAAAAAGTTTATGTGTCTGTGTGTGTGTTTCTCATAGTTTAGTGAAAAAGCGCAACGCAGAGGAATATATAGATTCAGTAGGATAAACTATTATTAGAGTTATTTTATTGCTATAACAATGCATATTCAAAGAGAGCGCTTCAAGAGGGAGTAGCTGTGGATATTAGCACTTATTAAGAATAGAAATATCCAGATAGTAATATTTGTTTTTCCTTATATTTTAAATCATCTCTCAACTCATAAAGTATCTATTCAGATACTAGTATTACACATTATTGCGCTGTATTTAAAATAAGAGTGGAAGGCGCTTCTTTTTAGAAATTGAAAAGAAGAGCCAGCCCATCTTGCATTGTGTCTACTGCTTAGTACTTTAGAACTCTCTACAAAAATCAAACTCTTGTTAAAAATTTTTAAATTCTTTTAGGTCTCTGATACTCCCTCTAGCCTTTACCCTGTTTTCCAAAACATCTAGGTCCTTGATTGTATACCTTGTCTCCTCAGTAAGTTTAGGCCATCTTTTCAACATCATCCCTTTTAATGCTGTCCACTTGTCTTTCTTGTGACCATTCAGTTCCTCTAGATTGTATTAAAATTTATTTGCAACAAAAAATAACACTATAAGCATCATATCTTAATCTGATGCTCCATGTACTTCTGCCGCTTTCTCAAACCTCCTCAAAAACTTTTGAGTATATATTCCAGTAAATTGGAAGCTTTCATCCTTGCACCTAATAATTTTAAAAACCCTGGGAGGTATCAATTCTGTAGAATTGGGAAATTTTACCCTTTCCTGAGGGAATCTAGAGGTAGTTGCTGTAGGTTCCATACTACCTTTTCAAGAAGAAATGAAAAACAAGTAAAATTATATATATATATATACCAACTAAGTTCTGTCCATACAGCCCTAAGCTATCCTCTGATAATGGCTTGATCCACTTTTTGTAGACCCTACAACTCTTCCTTAGAAGCACCGGCTTGATTATGTCCTCTTTGACAAAACCCTGAAAAACAAAATAATAACCAAATAACAATCTAGCTGCCACTTTTGGGACACCAATTGTATCAATACCGAATTTCAATAATACTAAGCTATAGACACAATCCAAGATAGGTTGATTCAACTTTATAAAACTATTTTAAAAAGAAGCAACCTCCACTTTAATATTAAAGACAGTGAAAGCACCTATTGTAAGTGTGGTTATTTATATTTGTAGAGAAAAAAATAGAATAACTTTGTAGAGATTTGAGATGGATTAATATTTTTTAATATAATTATTCAATCTGTTGGCTAAATCTATTCACATTCACTCCATCTTGAAGCTCTCTATTCAATACTATCCTTACTGTAGCAATAAAATAATTCTACAGCACTACTTCTGGTATGCACACCTTTTGTGTATAAAAAAAAGTGTATCTATTTCTCTTTTATCTAAATCAACATATCTACTGCTAATTCTTCACATCAACTTAAAAAAACTTATTAAAAGATGGGTTCTGTTTTTATATCCCTGTATGTTCAGGGCCCTACCCCTGTGCTCTTTTCCCCTACTATCTTACCTACACTAGTTTAGCAATAATACAAAATATCAAACAGTAACTAAGTATCTCAATTAGCTATATAAATTTGTTAGCATAAGTCTTGGTTCTAATAGCACTGGAAACATTTAGACAAGAGCAACTATTAGTTCCTGATGCACCACATTCCTGTACATGCCCTACGTTTCTTGATATTCCTGACTTTATAATAGGTACTGTACCACCTTCATCCCTATTGTATAACCATGTTCATCCCATGAGTCCCTACTAAGATTGAAACCTCCTGCACTAAGTGAATGATTTCTCTATTTCAGATGTTACTTGATTATTCCTTTCTTTGAGCGCTACTTACAACCTATTTGTATTCCTAAGCTACCTTCTTTCTTTGACATGTTTACCATCTTGATGGGTGGACACAGCTTTACCTAAAATAAATTTCCCTTATTTAAGTGTTATTTTTTGTACCATTGCTTATTTCTGCTTCCTAAGCCCATATTATGCATCTAGAGCTGTCCCTGACTCTGAATGTACATACCATATTTTTTTGTTTTATAGTCCATTATGTACTTCTACCTCCTCTCCAATTGTCACTGCTTGAATCTCCATACTGCCCCTAAGAATAGTATGTGGGGATTTTACCTTTTCTGTACTTCTATAACCATTCTACCTGGAAACCTTTTTGTTGTGCTTGCTGAAATTTCAAAATATCTGTGTTACTGCAAGATGTGTACCACAACAGAATACTTACATAGTCCTATTAGAAATGATATTTGGGTAAAAACACCTGAAGAACTTCCTCTCAAAAATTCTACAAACATTATGCACCTTAAAAAAGCCCTCTATGACACTAAACAGGCCTCGAGATGCTGGTGGTAGCTAATTTCAGGTAAACTTAGGGAGTTGGGTTATTAACCAAGCCAATTCGGCCAAAGTTTCTATATGCTAAATGATAATGATACTCATAACTCTATATGGCTGCATGTGAGCAATGGTTTAGTATCAGCTAAGAATGAAAAAACTCTTTGTGATTTAGTAGAGAAACTGAATGTAACACTTGAAATACAATGGTCTGATAATCTTTATTCTACTGTTTGAATGGGAGTTTAATGTACTGAGTATGGATTTAACCTTGATAGTTACAAATTAATAAGCAAAATATTACAAGAACTTAACCCCAATAGACTGACCACTAGCTCTCTACTACCAGCCAACATTAAACTTGAGACATCTACATCTGAAGATGAACTTTTGGATTCAAAAGAATATCTATCAGTTGTAGGTGCTCTTAACTATGTTGCCTTCTCAACCAGGCCAGATTTTGTATATGCAGTAAATTACATGACGAATTCTCTTCTAAACTAAACCACAACCACTGGAAAGCTTTACAACACCTTCTACAATAATTAAAACTCACTAAAAAGATGAAACTGAGACTCCACCTGGATAAAAATCTTTCCACACTGGAATGCTTCACTAATACATCTTGGGAAGGAGAGTTTCCATTCTCTAAAAATGACCACATCATTTACCTTAACAAATTTCCTATAGTTTGGGCATCAAGAAAACAACTAGCGGTGTTAGACTCATCATTATATGCAGAATAAATGGCTCTACGTAACAGTAATAAAGATTTTATATGGCTTACTAACCTGATGAAAGATATATACCCAGATCTTCTGACCACAAAAATATATTGCAAAAATGAAGATTTCATCTCAAACACTAAAGACAATCCATCTCAGAAGCAGTGTGGTACACATCTCACAGTAATGCAGCAATGTTTGAGTTCTCAGCAAGCACAAAAAAAGGTTTTCCAGGTACAATGGTTATGGAGGCCCAAAAAAAAAGGTTTTCAGAAGTGCAGAACAAGTAAGCTCCCCATGTACACTTTTTAGGGGAAGTATGGATATACAAACAATGACAATTGGAGAGAAGGTAAAAGTACATAATGGACTATAGGAAAAGAAAATATGGTATTTACTTGAAGAGTAAAGGACAGCACTAGATGCATAATATGGACTTAGGAAGCAGTGAAAAGAAATGATATGAAAAATCATGCTTAGATAAGGGCAATGTCTTTTAGGTAAAGCTGTGTCCTCCCATCAAGATGAAAAACATGTCAAAGAAAGAAAGTAGCACTAGGAAGACAGATAGGTTACAAGTAGCACTCAAAGAAGGGAATAAACAAGCAAGATCTGAAATAGGGAGGTCATTTGCTTAGTGTGGAAAGTTTCACCATTAGTAGGGACTCATGTGGTGAGCGTTGGTTATACAATAGGTATGAAAGTGGTACAGTACCTATTATTAAGTCAGTAATCTCAAGAAATGTAGGGTATGTACAGGAAAGTGAAACATCAGGCACTAATAGTTTGTGTTTCTGAATTTCAAAGGCGCTAATAGAACCAAGACTTATTCTAAAAAATGTACATAGCTTATTGAGATAATTAGTTACTGTTTGATATTTTGTATTAGTGCTAAACTTGTGCAGAAATCCAGTAGTGGAAAAGTTAAAAGGGGTAGGACACTGAACATACAGGTATATAAAAATAGCACTCATATTTTAAAAAGAGTGTGTAAGTGGCTGTGAAGAAAAATCAGTAGATATTTTGATTTAGATAAAAGAGAAATAGATACATTTTATATTTTGTACATAATGGGTGTGCATACCAGATGTAGGGCTGTAGAGTTTATTTATTGCTACAGCAAGGATAGTATTTAACCGAGAGCCTCAAGAGGGAGTGACTGAGAATACTAGCACTTATTGAGAATATATTTAGCAAACAGAATTATTACTTATATTAAAATATATAAATTTTTCTCAAATCTCTACAAATTTATTCTATTTTCTTCTCCATAAATATAGATAATCACACTTACAATATGTGTTTTCACTATCTTTAAAATTAAAGTGGAAGGCTCTTCTCTTTAAATTAGTTTTAAAAAGGAGAAATAACATATCTTTGATTGTGTCTATAGCTTAGTATTATAAAACTTTTTCTTTCTACAGCGGACTTGGAAAATTGAAAAAACTTTAAACTTTGTAAAAAAATTAAACATATAAAATTATTTTTTGCCTAGAATGGGTGTCAGCTAAACAAAAACAGGCAGATATTCTTACAAAAGCACAAGGTCCATAATTTGATTCAAGATCAAGCAAATGATTTAAGTGTATGCTAATAATAATATTAATAATAATAGTAGTAATAATATAAAAAAAATAAATTGTATCTTTTCCTTAAAACTTCCTAAATCCTATCTTTCTTCCCCATCTCTTTCTTTTCATTATCTTATTTTTATTTCTACTATCAACTTACAGCATAAACACCAGTTTATATTTGATTAGTTTGAGGGGGGATGCCACATGTTAACAAATTTGAAGGATGTTAGGTGGTTAATAGTCATGTGCTTAGCAATCATGTATATAAAGCTGTAGTCATAACACCAGCTTTTCTCTACTGTTCATTTGGGGACTGATACTGATTCTGTATTTACAGGTAAGTTAATAATTATTAATAAATACAGTTCATTCTGAGATAGCTGTTTTACTATCAGCTTTTTTATTACTTAAGTTCCATATCACCTTTATATACATATATTAAATCATGTAGTTGAGTACTTAGTTAAGTATAGGATTTCATACATCCACACCCCCCTGCTAAACTACATCCTTCCACCCTGAAAAAAAATTATAAACATTTTACTAACACTCTGAATTTTTCTATTAGATTACACCACACAATATTTGGGGGGGAATTGCTAGCAAGTCCTCAACTTGAAGTCTGATGGAAACAAGATGGAACTCAGACTGAAGTGATACTTAACTTTCACTTGAAGTATCACACAAATAATAATGGATCTATAATTTAAACATAGTGAAAATGTGAGGATAACTGAATGGAAGCAAGAAAAAATTGTTTGATGAGTCTAATAAAAGCACAGTATTTTTTGAAGTAACATATTTATATAATACTTTATTAAATTAAGTCGATCAATAAAAATCAACTGACAATATCACATTTCTTAAATACAATAATTTTATTAAAAACTTTCAGATTACATATAAAAAAAATCAGTGACTTTTTCTATTACCTAAAACTGTTTTACAGAACTGAAAAATATGTTTCATCTAATATTTTATGGAAGTAAATTCTGTTCTTCACCCAAAGAACAGAGTTCATCCTCCTATTTTCAGACTCTGTTTGAACCAATCCCCATCCCTTTCGATTCTATCAACACATGCTTGTCTTCCCTCCCCACCCCTTTTGCTATCCTCCAAGCCCCATTGTATGCCATCCTCTTTTGACCCCCATCTAACCCCTCTCAACCTCTCTCCAACCCTTTTCTTCATTCAAAATGCCTTGGAACCCTTAATCCTCCCTTACAACTCTTTCCCAACCTTTTTTCTACCCCATATACCCTTCCTCACCCCTCTCTCCAGCCTCCCTAACCCTTGTAGCCCCATTCCTCCCCTTTACCTCTCCTCCAAATTCCTTGAACCCCAATTCCCTACCTTTCAACTCAGTCCCTATTTCTGTATATAGAAATAAAGTGTAAGGGAGAAATGGGGAGGTAAGCAAACTGGAAGGAGAGGAGTGGAGAGGTGTAGAGAGGTGTAGAGAGGGAGAGAAAAATGTGTATAGGGGTTGAAAATTATGACAAAGGGAGTGAAAAGGTTGGGGAGAAAGATGAGGTGATGATAAAGAGATATGTCAAAGGGAAAAGAGTGGGGTATTCTTGAGAGGGAGTAAAAAAAGACAATAAAAGAAGATAGTGATACAAAATAAATATGCAAAAAATATAAAATATATAAAATATGTTACAAAGAGTGGGAAGAGAAATTCCTTGAATCCTAAAAATCCACAACTCCTATACTGTTATTCTCTTCATTTAATTAAATCAAATAAAAATCTACATTTTAATATTTTGAAAATTTTGAAGAAGAGGGGAAATTAATTTTAATAAATATTATTATGAAATTTTTTTTTATTAAATAGTGAAATATAGTATATCAATTGAATTTGAAAATTATATGTCTAAGTAAAGTCTTTGTAACATCATTTTTAAGATTTTTGCACCTTCTTTAGATATTTTAATGATTTATAATATTCAATATTATCTAGTCATAAAATAAGTATATAATTTTTTCAATTTGTGAAAATAATACAATAAATAATATGAATGCACAAAATAAACTTTCATGAACAAATTGACATATTTCAAATTGTAGTTTCTACATGTATTTCTGGCCAAAGAAACTTATATAATAATGTCAGATGGTATCTTGCCGGATCTATACATTGGTGTTCTTTTTTTTAAATTGAAAAGAAACTGCTCAAATAGTTTAAGATATGTATTTTTCAGATTAATTTTAGTGTGGTCTTCACTGTATTAAAATTTCTATAAAAAAATCTCATTCTTCATATATCAAGATTTGTTCAAAGTATTATTACCTATGCTTCATTAAATTTTCAAGTTGTATTCATATTGAGTTTACCAGAATATCAATATTTTTTTTGGTGGCTTCATCTCTAATTCAATGTGGGCTCAGAAAGATATGAATTAGGGTTCAAGGTTGCGGACTTGCTAGCAAGTCTGCCCCCCATATTGTGTGGTGTTAAGGCCTAGATTTTTTGTTAAAATATCTATTTTTTGATCTTTAGTTCCAATCAATTTTAATACCACTCTTTTTTTATGTAGTTGAGAGTTAACATAGAAGAAATTTTATTCCATGTGTCTACTTCTTTTACTAGATGGTTGGTCTGCTGCTACCTTTATTGTACATTTGTTATCACAGTGGAGTGCCGTAACTATTTCTCTTCCAGTCATATCTTCTAGAATATTTTAGATCCAAATCTCTGTCTTAGTTATTTCTGAAAGAGCTGATAATTCTGATTCAAAAGTGGATATGGCCACTAGCTGCTGCCTCTTGGAAGATCAGTTTATTGGGACCCCACACAGCATACAATACCTCCATTAGTACATCTCTCTAGATGATCATTTCAGTTAGCATCACCATAATGATCCAAACAGTTATCTCTTTCAGAAAAAAGATGAAAAATATAATTTTTAGTTGAAATTACATACTGAATTAAATGTGTAAGTGCCTCCCAGTGTTATTCATTTGGATGATTTGCAAACAGTGCCAGATACTGTACTGCAAAGGAAATATCAGGTTGGGTTCCCACAGAAAGGTAATTTAATGAAAATATTTAGCTCAAATATACAGTGCTATTCATCATTTCTTTGGCTCCCTATGTTAGTTTGCAATCTTTTTGTAAGATAGTGGACTTTTTAACAAGTGTTTCATCAAATTTTTCCATTATCTTCTTAATAAGTGTCTGTTGAGACAGAATAAAACCATCTTGCTTCCTAATTACATTTACTCCCACTGTATGATTTAATTCATGTTCTCACTTTATAGTTACCAGCTCAGAAAGTTTTCTTCAAAAATCTCACAAAATTTGTTTATTTGTTCCTGAAATAACTCCATCATACACATGGATCCCCAAGACCCCATTTCTATTTTTATCCTGTAGTATATATAAAGAGCTATAATAGTAACTTTGAATATATATAACAGAGTGTAACTTACCTTCTTGATGGTTCCACCACATATAGCTGCCTGCTTAGTCCCATATAAAGCATTTTTTAGTCTGAAAAAATTTCCTTCCTCATGGCCAATGACAGGAGGAGTTTTCACCCATGAGTCCTCATTTATTGGTTAGTTAATTTAAGCACACAGCACATCAAACATGTGTACTGGACAATTTTATTCTGCCGTCATAGTAAGTAAAATTCTCAATGAAGTGAAGGTGACTGTTGGAGAAAATGTTTCTGAGAAATAGATTCTTACTTTTTCAGAAAATCCGTCTTCCACATATCTTGATTTTGTTTTAAACAAATTTCTATCTTTATCTACTTTCTCCAAAAATACCCACTTAGCATCAGTTATTGTAGAATTGGTTGGAAGACTACTTTCTGTTCAAACATCCATATAGGTTAGATTTTTTATTTCATCCTTGCAGGAAATTAACCAATCTCTCTGTGTTTAGATTTCATTTCTTGTAAGAATTTTTTAGGGAGGCCATTTGCTATAGTCCTGCAGCTTACTTTGATATCACCAACAAGTTCATCTTGTTCAAGAATTTCTTCTTCTGCTTTGAAATCAATTAAAATAAGTTTTTTAGTTATAAAATCAATTCTTATTTTATTTTTTTTATGTTTTTTTTAGTTTTAGTCAGTTTAGGGACTATATCAGAAAAACTGGCCCATGCTGATGAAATTAATTTACCAGTCTCAACATCTATGAATAACCAACCTTTGGAATGTTCCAAGTATCCAATAACTTAATATATTCTACTCCTATTATCAAGCTTCTTTCTTGTGTCTTTTGGGACATGTACATATGAGGTGGAACCAAATATTATTTAATGATCAAGTTTTGGTTTTTATTTGAATTAACTTTTCATATGGTGTAATATAACTACTGCAAAATTTAGGTAATCTTTTATGCGTATATACTTCCCATTAGAAAGCCAGACCACAGAAAGATTTATCTAATCCACTATCCAGAAAAATAGTTATACCCATGTCAAGAATTGTTCAATTAAATCTTTTTATGTCACTGTTTTATTCATCATAATAAATTAATGAAAATTCTTGTTTAATAATGTGTAGATATAACGTTTGCTGAATATGTTTATTAACAAAAACACTTCTGTTATTTCTCTTAAGGACTTTAACTACTACTTCAGCTCTTTTTTATATCCACATAATATAAATTTTAATAACATCATTAGCTTCTCCTTTATTTTTCAGAATCTCTACATTACCATAATTAGAGCCAACATCTAAGAGAGTTAGAAGATAAATACCTTTATTTATTGTCACAACCTCAAAAGGACCCATTTAGTCAACATCTAGTGTTTTTCCAGTTGGATGGAATCTATTGGAAAGATTGATTGGATTGGATCTTCTTGATTTTGCTAATTTAAATTCTTCACCATCAAGAAAGCCAGTTGGTAGGCCATCCAGAGTTCCATCCCCAAGTTTTCCTTTAAATAATTTCCTTATATTTCTCAAACTCCTATGTCTAAAATATCTGTTCCAGTATCTGAAGCATTTTTCAATTTTAATGTCAAGAATTACTTTTCCAAACTTATATGGGGGACAATACTTCAATTTCATATTGTTTGAACAACCATTTACATCTTCAAACATTTCTATGACTACATCTAAGATATATTTTCAAAATGGTTGTGGTAGAATCCAACTTCAATGGTTAGCTTTTTCTGTGAAGATTAAAGCGTTATTTTTAGAAAAAATTTCCAAATATCAGGATAAGAAGGAAATCATACATCCAGCTAAAATTAAGGATGACTGGGAAGTTTGGGTCTCATTAGCTTTTTCACAGTAATAAACATTCTTAAGCTCAACACTATTCCCATTTAGCGCTGTGGTCTTCCAACCTTGGCAGAGCACTTTGTTGGTCTATCTGGTGCTGTTTTGATATGTCTTAAATGGCATTGTTTAATAACTGGGTGTTTTTCTGTAATTATTCAGCGAATATTGGGACTTTGGGGATGTGGATATTACCATTGGATAGTCCTGGTTTTTTTTATATTTGATGTCTTGATGAAATTTTTCATATTCTAAGTATTAAGGGATTATTTCTCATTTTTCATTTTAAAAGATAGCTGTTTAATTTTGTTTTTTGCGTTTTACAGGCTAACCTTAGGTCTTAGGGTTAAGTGCTTAGTACCATTAGAATTAGCTAATTTTTCTCTACATTTCATGTCTCAAGGTTGTTATAGCCTAATTATGTGTTTTAAAGGTTTTAGTAGTAGTAGTAGATTTTTCTAAGTATTTTGGGTATTTTTGGAGGTTTTTGGTGGTTTTCTGGCTTCAGGGTGGTCCAGCCGCCTCAGGCAGGCCTCCCGACGTTGGGAAGACCACCCGCCTTTGTGCTAGAAGTCTGGGAAGCGTTTCTAGAGGAGTTTTATGCAATTTGGCACTCAGAAACACCAAATTTGTTGGTGTGCATGGGCTCTTAGATAGTGGTCTGTGTGTATATAGTGAATAAGACAGTTTGGGGAAACTTTAATTATCATACAACTATCCAGAGGTGATATCCTTGTTCCTCACTCAGTTTTCACTTTTTTTGGTCACAATTGGCTGTGTTTTTTGCAAGGTTAGTTCTTCATTTAACTCAACTTTGGAAACTGTTTTCTCTGGTGTAGTCTTGCAAGCTATATCAAGTACTATTGCTGTCTCTGGTGTGGATTTGCAACTTACATCAAGTATCATTGCTTTCTCTGGTGTGGACATTGGTCTACATTTCAGTTCTTTGGTTTGGTAGTCTGTCTGGAGACTGATTTCTTGGCTGATCAGGAAGTCAAGTGTGTTGGAAAAGAGGCTTTAGCAACAGTAACCAATTTACTGTAGCAGGTAGATCTCACTTTATTTTTCTAAAGGGACAGGGGATTTTCTCCCTGAGTTTTCTCCAACTCCCTTGGTCAAGGCCTATAGCTAGTACTATAGGATTGTCTACATTTCTGGCGCCCAACGTGGGGTAGGACCTGCTAGCTCTTTGGAATCTCTGTTGTTTTTGGTTGGTCCTTTTTGGTGATTTTGGTCTGGAGGAATGGCTTCTCGTTCCTCTATTCCTTTGGTGACTGTCAGTGGAGAGGAAGGTCCTCCTGCTGTGATAGTTAGGGAGTGTGTTAGGATTAAAACTTGGGATGGTACCAAGTTTAATGGGGAAGATGTGAAGTGGTTTCTAGAGAAATATGAAACTGCTTCTGGTGTGGATGGTGCTTCTTACCTGGACATCAAGAAGCAGATCATTTTCTTCATTGGTGATAAAGCAGTGGAGAAGGAGTTTGTGGCCATGTCTTGCTACAAGAAGAGGGACTGGAAGCTGTTGTGTAGGGAGATGGTGGATAGATGGGGTGTCAGGTTCACAATGGTGGATCTGAACAAGGTTGTCAGTGAATTGAAGTCTTATGGTGGTGGTAACTTGTACAGTTACAGGAAGTTTCTGCTACAGTATGATCCTGTGGTGGAAAATTTGGTGGAAGTGGAAGATCTGGCACATGATAATTCTGCCAAGGATATTTTTTGGTCTTCCTTGGCTAGAGATGTCAGGATGTATGTGTCGAAGGAGTTGTCAATGAAGGACTTGATGAAGACTCTTTTCAATGGGGACCAGAAGTTTCCTGCCTTAGACAAGGTGAAGGAGGCTGTGGAGGCCCATTTAAAGTTATTGGCTGTGTACACCTATCAGAAGGGGTTTGCCATATATGTCATCAAATTCAGTGAGGCTTTGGCTGAAGAGGAGAGTAGAGTGAAGAAGGAAGATAAGAATATGGTAGAGGTTCCCAAGCAGGAGAGGGACCCAGTGGTGGAGCAGTTGGCTGATCTGGCAAAACAGCTACATATTTTTGTTCAGGAGGCTAAGAAGGCAAATAGGGCTCCTTCTCAGCATAGAGATTTTGATAGAAGGGCTGGTTGGAGTGATCCTTGGGTCTGCTAATATTGCAGCAGGAGGGGGCACAAGTCCAATGATTATTGGGCTCTGAACAGAGATGTGTCAGAGGAAAGGTGGATTTAGACGGCAGGGTGTCCAAGTTCCCTGATGGTTCAATTGTGAATCCCAGTGAGGGGCAGGCTCCTGTTTATTTGGTAAGGAGAAGGAATGGTCTCAATCAGAAGAGGCCAAGGTTTGAGGAGATCCTTGATTAGGGGAAGTCTTCTGCTAAGGCAGATGATGATGTCAAGGGAAAAGGGAAGGAAGTTAATAAGGTCTCTTTTTCTACTTCCTTTGGTGGATTGGAGTTGTATTCTTGTGGTGGACAGTCAAGTGGTGAATTCTTGGCTGGTGTTTATGATGTAGAAGTGGGAAAGGTGGGAAGGGCTAAGAGAAGTTCTCAGGCCCAACCAAAGCCTAAGGCTTCAAATGTGGATCCTAAGCTGAGTGAAGCCAGGAGGAAGTACAGAAAAGAGGAGCTGTAAAAGATGCAGAAGGAGATTTCTAATATGGGCCCCCCTAGTTTTGGTGCGTTGGACATTAATGGTGAGCCAATGCCAATGGATGTTGATTTTGACTTGGAGGAGGATGTCCCTTTGGCTTCATTTCAAAAAGCCTGCTGGATTTAGAGGTGCTGGTGAGGGAT
Organism: Hemileia vastatrix; assembly: GCA_030280995.1. Lineage (NCBI taxonomy): Eukaryota > Fungi > Basidiomycota > Pucciniomycetes > Pucciniales > Zaghouaniaceae > Hemileia > Hemileia vastatrix. The sequence goes on from JASXTE010000011.1 coordinate 27,526,439, forward strand.
CTGGTTTGATTCCTGTTTATGGAAAATCTTTTTGTGGTTCTTGTCTTCAGGAGATTTCTAGGACCAAGGTAGTGAAGCCAAGGGCTCACATTGAAAGGGAAGTAGTTTCTGGCCAATCTAATGTTATGGACCCTGTTCTGGAAAGGATGAATCAAGGTCATATTTCCCTTTCTTATGGGGAATTGTATGCTATCAGTCCTAAGTTGGCAGATAAATAGAAAAGGTTGTTGACCAGGAGAAGAGGCTCTTCGGGGGAGGTCAAATACATTTGTGATTCTCCTGAGAAGTTTGGAGAGGGGTTTGAAACTCATTTTTCTGCTCCTCTGGGTTATGTCAATGTCACTCTGAATGGCAGGGAGGTTAGGGCATTGGTTGATTCAGGTTCTCAGATTAACGTGATTTCTTTGTTTGAGGCTACTCATCTGAGCCTCCCCATCAAGACAGGAATTGGTGGAAATTAAAGAGGGATTGGTGGTCATGTCACTGATTTGATTGAGACAGCCAAATTTGTGAAGCTGGATGTTGTTGGAGCCTCTGGGAAGGTTCATTTTTACATTGCCATAGGTAATGTAAAAGCTGTTTTGGGTGGACCATTCTTGATGGATTTTCAAGCAAGAATTGGCTATCAGTTTGATATGGGAATCAGTTTAGAGTTGACCAGTGAAGATGAAAGGAGGCTTCACATGAGGTTGTCATCTCCTGGAGATGATGGTTGGTAGACCAGGCCTGGATTGTCTTCAATGTGTTAGTGCATGGATTGTTGTAGGAGAAGAAAAGAAGTGTGTAACACCTCTGGTTTTTTGGAGTGTGGCTCAGGCTCTAGTGAGAGTCTGTATTTTTGAGAGTAATGAGGGCTGATTGCCTTAGTGCTAAAACCTCTCCCCAAAGTGAGAAAATCACAGGTTGTAGTAGGTCAGCTCCCTTGGAGATATACCAAGTGGATTTTCAACTTTCTCTTTTTAATGTCTCTCTTCTCTGAAAGTATTCTTCATGTTTTTTATCAAGTATCTGTTCATTCTCATGATTTTCAATTAATTTTAATTCAAGTTCAAAAAAGAAGAATGGTTATATATCTTTAATGAAAGATATGCATAAAAGCTGTGCAGTGGTGGGATTGAAGTCTAAAAGTAATTACTCTCAATTGTGCACTGCTAGGGCTTCTTCTACACCTTTCAAAAACATTACCTTGGGCACGTCTGTGAGCATTGGGGAAACCCCTGGTTATTTTTGTAGGATGAAAGAAAACTCAAGTAAAGAAGATAACAATTTCAAGATAACTGAAGAAAAGCAAGAAAGAAATCTGAAGATAATTAAAAAAAAAGAAAAGAATTTTTTTTGTAAAGATCATCAAGATCAATTTTTTGGTCTCCAGAAAGAGGTTAAACTGCACTTTCAAGATCAATTTTTGGGCCATCAGCATGAGGTTAAACTGCACAAGTTTTTGAAGAAATAAGATCAGTAAGATCAATTTTTGGACCTCCGGAATGAGGATAAACTTCACAGTTTTACAAGATGTGATTCAAAAGGTGAATCAAGACTTGAAGATTTGGAAGATGGAAGTGAGGATGAAGATGTGGAATTGCAGAAAAGTTGTGGAGTGGTGAGATTGGGGTCTAAAAGTAAGTCCTCTTAATTTTACACAGCTAGGGTTTCTTCTACACCTTTCAAAAACATTACCTGAGCCACACAAGTGAGCAATGGGGGAACCCTTAGTTTTTGTTCCACGTCTGGTGTCGAAGATTTCCTGAAGACCCGTCAAGTTGACGGTGGAACTGCAGAGTACAAGAAGGTAACGCAGAAGATTTGGCCTGTCAATGGGCCTATGCCTGTGGGGTTTAATCCTCCTTTGAAGAGACCTTTGTTGTCATTAGATCCGTACTGTACTCCTCAGGTGAAGAATCCTCCTGATTTTGTGGAAACTGCTCAGGTGACTGTGGAAAGGTTGAAAGTTGTTGAGTTTGGTCCTGATGGGTGGTTGTCTGATGAGGAAAAGATGTTGTTGTTGCAAATTATTGTGCTCAGAGAGAAAGCGGTGGCATTTGTTGAAGAGGAATGGGGTGTGTTGAAGCACTCTTATGGGGAACCTTACTTAATTCCTGGGGTTTGTCATGAGCCTTGGCAAATCAAACCTATTCCAATTCTAGCTGATATTAGGGATGATTTTGTGGAGATTTTTAGGGAAAGAGTTAGGACATGATTGTATGAACAATCAACTTCTAGTTACTCAAGTCCGGTTTTCTGTGTTAAGAAGCAGAAAGGGAAGTTGAGGGTGGTGTATGATCTTAGGGCCTTGAATAGAGTCACTATCAAGGATGTGGGGATTCTGCCAAGTGACAGGGACTTTGTGGAAGCTTTTTCTGGAAGGGTGTGTTACGGTTTGGGTGATGTTGTGGGTGGTTATGATTAAAGGGAACTTCACACCAATTCACCCCCACTCACAACATTTGAGACTCCTCTGGGAGGATTTAAGCTCACTAGTTTGCCTCAAGGAGCAACTAGTTCAGTAGCAGTATATCAAGCTCAAATGGCTTGGATTTTAAAGGATGAGGTTCTGACTCATGCTGGTATTTTTATTGATGAAGGTGGAATTAATGGACCCTCCACTGATTATGGAAATGAGGTGCTGAAGGAGAACCCAGGTATAAGGAGATTTGTTTGGGAATATGCAATTACTCTAGAGAGAGTATTGTTTAGAATTGAAGAGGCTGGTTTGACCATTTCTGGGTTAAAGTTTTGTTGTTGTGTTCCTGCTCTGGAAATCCTGGGTCATGTTGTATGTAAGGAGGGAGGGATTATGGCAAAGAAGAAAGTTAATAAAATCCAGTCATGGCCAAGGCCCAAAAATACTACTGAAGTTAAGGGATTTTTGGGAGTTTGTGTGTATGTCAGGATTTTTATTAAGGATTTTTCTTTTTTGGATTCACCTTTAAGAAGGTTTACCAGGAAAGATGCAGAGTGGGAATGGACTGATGAGTGTGAAGAATCTTTTCAGAAGTTGAAGAAGGTGGTAAGTGAAGATATTATTTTTCACAAGTTGGATTATGGAAGGGAAGCTGGAAAAGTTTATCTGGAGGTGGACTCAAGTTATAATGCTGCTGGTTCTGTTTTGTCTCAGGAAGATAAAGCTTGGAAGGTCAGGCCAGTAAGTTATGAGTCTGTAGTTTTTAATGAGGTGGAATTTAGGTATTCTCATCCAAAGTTGGAATCGTGTGGTGTAGCAAAAAATTTGAAGAAGCTACAAACCGTTTTGTGGGGGCAGCATTTTAACCTAAAGGTGCATGCTAAATCTCTGGTTCAAATGATCAACACACCTAGTTTTCCAAATGCTCCAATGACTAGGTGGGTGGCATTTATTCAAAAATTTTCTTTTGACCTGGTGCACAAGCCAGGTAAGACTTTTGCAATGCGAGATATATTATCAAGAAGACCACCCACAGATGAAGATTCTGATTCTGAAGAATTTGATGAAGATGTTCAAGTGGTCAGGGCCAGCACAAAGGGTGCTGAAGATTTTTATCTCCTCCCCCAAGAGGCTAAACTGGATGATTATTCTCTCCTCCACCAAGAGGTTAAACTCTATTGTTCTGATCTTGATTCTGGTGATCAGGATGTTTTTGTTCATGAAGATGGGGCCATTTTTTGGGATGGCTCAAAATTGGAGAATGGTGTTTTTGTTGGTGAACTGGATTCTCTTAAGATTTGGTGGAAGAAAAAGGAGGTGTTGAAGTTTAGAGATTGGTGTCCTGGTTGGGCCAGTTGGGTTGCTCATGTGTACACTGGAGATTTTGATCACAGGGTTTTACCCTTGGATTTTGTTTTGTTGGATTTTGAAGATGAGACCTGGGGTCAGAATGTGTTCTATTTTATTATGGTTGAATATCTGTTAAACTTGGAGAGGCCAGATAATTTTGATGATGATACTTTGGTGGAAATCAAGAAGAAGAGTCCTGGATTCTATGTGTCAGGAAGGAGGTTGATGAGAAGGAGACATCCGAATCTTCAATTGGTGGTGACTCAGAAGAAGGGTCAAGAATTGGTTTTGAAGTCTTTGCATGAAGACCTTGGTAATAGAGGCTTTGGGGAGACTTATTGAAGAGTAGCAGATAGATTTTGGGGGCCAGATATGAAGTTGGCTGTGCAGGGTTGTGTTCAATCTTGTGAAGAATGTAAAAGAAGAAGTCACTTAAAACCTAAAGAGGTTGGAAGTGCTACTGGCGAAACAACTGTGTTTGGAAGAGTCAGTCTGGATGCTGTCCATTTCAAAGAGGGCAGGTATAAATAATTGATTTTTTCCAGGGATGATTTTTCTGGTTGTGTTGAGGTGGTGCCTCTAGTGAATTTGACTGCCAAAAATGTGGCAGAGTTTTTTAAGAAAGAATGGGTGTTAGGATATGGGTTAATGAATTTGGTGACTGTTGATGGTGGGACAGAATTTAGAGCTGAATTTAAAGAAGCTGCGACAATTATTGGTGGTAAAGTCAAAGTGGCTACACATTAATATCCTGAAGCTTAAGGCATGGTTGAAAGAGGCCATCTAGTTATCAAGAATGCTTTGGTGAAAATGTGTGGAGATAGTGCTGGAAAATAGAGGCATTATTTACGCTTGGTGTTGTTTGCTGATAGGGTCAATGTGAAAATGACAACTGACTATTTTCCTTATGAATTAATGTTTGGGAAGAAAGCTGTTCTACCAGTGAATTTGGAAGCCATCTCTTATCTTGGAATTGATTGGGATGATGTATTCCCAACAGAAGATTTGCTCTGTGCCAGGATGCATCAGTTGAAATGTAGAGAGGAATGTCAAGAAAAGGCATACTCTAGTATGATGAAGATAATAAATCAATCAGTAAGATACTGGGACAAGAAACTGGCTCATAGACTCAGAAATCCCTTGAAACCTGGTTCTTTAGTTTTGGTGTATAATAGAAGTTTGGAGAGTCAGTGGGGAAAGATGCTTACTGACAGATGGAATGAACCTTACAGAGTCGGATCTCAGGTTTTTGGAGGTTCTTATGTTTTGTAGGAGTTAGATGGTGCAGTCTTAAAGAAGAGAGTGGCTGCGGATCAGGTGAAGAGATTTTATCCTAGAAGCACAAGAAGTGAAGAAGATTGACTCCACAATGAGGATAAACTATGGACCATTCTTTAATTTTGGATTTTGGTGATGCTGTGCATCTGTTTTTTTGGAAAATTTTTGTTAGATGGTATCAATGGGTGGGGCTTCTAGATTTTATTTTGGAAAGTGTGGGGGTAACTGATGGGCTTGCTTCTCTATCAACAGTTACCCCAGATTGTCTGTTTCTAATCCCTTCTCTTTATTTGGTTGGATCCTAGTATTGGTTTTTCTTCACATGTTTTTAGTCCTCTATGAATTTAAACTGGAAATTATTTTGGTCTTCAAGTGCTGGAACTTCACACTTAATTGTTTTGTGTTATTGTGTTGGAAGTTATGTTTTTTAGAAGGTACCCAGGGGGGGGCATCTAGATATTATTTTGACAAGTGTGGGGTTAACTGATGAGCTGGCTGCTCTGTAGAACAGTTACCCCATAATGTCTGTTTTAAGTATTTTGTTTGTCCTAGTTGCATCCTAGTTCTGGTTTTTGATAATCAGGTGTCAAGTCCACTATGACTTTAAACTAGCTTACTGGCTATGGACTGGCTTCTTTTGTCTATTTGGTTTGGTGGGGGATCACTGGTGGTCTCCTATCATTTTTACTTATTGGAGGGAGCCCACCCAGTGATCATTTCCTTGTACTGAACTTTCTATGGAGCCGTAATTTTTCTTTTTCTTTTCTTTAAATTTTGTGTCTATGGTTGTGTTAGATATTAGTTTTAGATTTTTCTCTTTTTTCTCTTTTTTTCTTTTAATTTTTTATGGGAGTAATTACACAAAATTATATTATATGGTGTCACCACATCAGGGTCACCAGGATGTGGGAAAGCATTGGTGGGGAAAGGCTCATCAATTTGCATGGCAATGCTACTTTCTCATTTTATTATTATTGTTTTCTTTGATTTCTATCTATTCCATATTTTCTTAATTTATATTATTTTTCTTAATTTATTTTATCTCAATTCATTTAAAAATTATTTAAAGGTGTATCCACATCAAGGTGCACTTGGATATGGGTAAGGTATCAGGGGATCAGCTCATCAATTTTCTGGGGGATACCATTTGTAACTATTATTTATCTCATCTTATTATTACTATTCATTTCATTTTAATTTTTTTTCAGCTCTCATACTTTTGGTTAATTTTGTTTATTATTTTCAAGTTTTTTTAATATGTTAGTTGTTTAAATAAAAAAAATGAAAATAGAAATAAAAAATAAATAAATAAAATAAAATAAAAATAAAAATAAACAAATTTTTATATATATGTCTGTTAATTACTATTGTTCTTTCTAGTTAGTGAATTATTAATTTCTTTTTTTTATTTTAATGTCTGGAAGAAGAAGCCTCTGGAGGTTGGTCCGGATTATGGTGGCCTTTTTGCCATTTGTTAGGATTGGAAGAAGAACTGTGTTCTTTGTGGTGTAGGCCACTGGAAAGAGCATATGGATTGTAATTTTCAGGGACCGGAGTGGAAGGTAATTTTTGGTAAGAATTGAAATAAGCGGGGATAGAGTGTTGGAAGGTGTGCCTAATTTTTCCGGACATCTTCCAGTGGTCATCAAGGAGCTGTTTCTTTAGATTCTTTTCAAACTCATTCAACGGACCGTGGAGAGCAAAGGCCTTAAGCATGTTTGAATGCATCATGCTTAGGTGTTGTTTAATGTTAGAATAATACAGCATTGAGGTAGCTTATAGAGGTTGGCCAATCCCAATTGTAGTTTCAGGAGGCGGGGTTCCAACTACACAGATGAATTAGATCAGAAATTGGATTTATTAATTTAGTACTTACAGATTGGGAGCTCTTCAAATTTGTATGTGGCTGGAATCTGGACTGCTGAAGAATGTTGAATGGATGTTGAAGGAGGATCAATTAGATAGAGGTATGGAATCTCAAGATCATTCTCTAAATAGTGTTGAGATTCTGAAGGAGAAGAAGGGCATTCCTGTGGCATGGTTGGAGCAGTAGGGCTACTGTTTTTGTTGTGGATATTATTATTGCTTGGCCCATTTGGGTTGGGAACTGGTGGTGGAGTACCAGGGTTGTTGAAGGAAGGACCAGGAGAAGGTGACCTGGAATGTCAGGCTAAGGTCAAGTACAAGGACGTGATCTAGCTTGAATAGTCAGTTGTCTAGAAGATTTTAATGGTCCTATATGAATACTGTAGTTTTAATCCACTAAGTTGTTAAATATAATCAAATATAAAGGTCTCAGTAATATAATTCTCACTATTCTTATATATGGCTTACAATCTTTGTAGTTGGTAGAAAAATAGATTATTTAATTCAGATACTATTCAAAAGTCTTATAAAAGTACTAATTGATATGTATTGTAATTTATTTGGTTATATTGGTTGAATTGTAATGATAAAGAATGAAGAAATACAACCCAAAAACCTCCTCCTTTTATACACACTGAGTTCCCTAATGATTCCCTTGATGTACCACCAAATACACAGTTAATCACGCCTCTAAACAACTAATAGACATTCCCATCAACATTCCCAGTGACCCATGACATAATTAGAAGAGTAATAACCGCCAAAATCCTGAAATAATAAGGGAAATCCATCAAAATTAAAGGAAAAGACAAAAAGAGAGTATATGCGTATAAAACAATAATATTAAGGACTAAAGGAGACTTTTTAAGGTTAATAATAGCTTAATAATCAGGGGGATTGACTGTAGAAATAATGGGGCTAATCCTGACATTATACTACGTGAAATTCCCATTCAAAAATAACCAAAATTGACTGAGAAACCACCCAAAAACTTAAAAAAGAGCGTGAGATGTGGGGTAACTACATGCAGTTCTTGGCAGGCGCTTGCACGGGTAAATCCTTGACTAAAATTAGGCGAATTTAAGCGTGGTGATGAAATAAAGTGCCAAGAGTGAGGTTATTAATGAAATTAGTGCATATAAACAGGGTCAATGCATTATTAATTAAGCTAGGACACTAAATAAGCGCCTGTCGCCTATTTTAGTGTGTTTCCCCACAGTGGGCGTAGAATGTGGGGTAATTATAGTGTGAAAAAGCTAACTTTGCTAAAAATGAAGCTATTCACACGGGAAAAAAGCAGGCAGTATGTGGCCAGTACACAGAAGCCATTTCTGGCATAAAAAACACCAAATTTGAAAAGTGTTATTTTTATGCATTTAAATAGCCAAATCAATAGTTCTAAATGAGCCCAATTGATCTGTCAAAGCGCAATTTTGATATTCTCAATTTTATAGCGCATATAGTCAACTTTTAAGTGAAATAAAGCGCATTTCTTGTTTTTTGCATAAAACAATGAATATAACAGCTTTAAGTGTACTTAAAAATTATGCAGCCTTATACTTAAGGTTCTTAAGATTACCCTAACATATCCCAACTTAGTATTAAGTACATAAGACCTATAAAAGGTGGATATATGCGTGTATATAAGGTGTTATAATGGCATTTTTTGTGTATTATCATAATTTTACTTATGTATACTATTTGTGTACTCTTATTTATTATTCCCATGTATAGTTCATGTGTTTAACATAACTTATAAGTACTTTTTACTCAGTCCTGGAGATATACAGGCTGACACTCGCCCACCCAAAAAAAACAATAAAAAAAATGATAAGTTATACATTTTATTTAATTTGTAATTTTCAGGTATTCAGAATAAATCTGTAGCATTAAAGATTCAACTTTAAAGAAATAAAACATAATAAAATATTATGAGTACTGGTTTTTTAACCCCTCAGCTGGTTGAACAGAAATTTATTTCTGTTTAAATTTTTTAAGAAGGGTGGATAAATTAGAAATTTCTTTTTCAGGTATCCATTTATCAAATTCATTTGATTTCCCTTTAAATCTTAGTAAATACTCAGTTCCTTTTTCTTTAGTAAGGATTCTTTTCTTGAGTATTTTTTCAATCTCTGCTTTTTCCACAATTTCTTCAGGTTGCTTTTTAGGCCTTCCCCTTCTTTTTGGAAATAAGTCAGGATCATTTGCATGGTAAGGTTTCAATAATGAGATAGGGAAAACTGGATGTTTCCTATCATATGGAGCATATAATATGACTTCCACTGCATTATTCCCAACCATTTTATTTACTACAAAAGGTCCTACAAAGGGATCCTTTAATTTAACATTACCTTGTAAGTTAAAATGTAGTGTTGATATGAGGACCTCATCTCCTTTTTTAAATTCAAATTCTTTATGAGATTTGTCCCACCTTTTCTTTTCATATTCAAATGCTTTTTGGATGCATTCCTCTGCATGCTTCCTACACATTTGTTGCATATGAATAAAGGATTTAGTGCCAGGGTGTATATCCAACCTTGGTAGCTTATTTAAAAGATTTACTGGGGTATTTGGTACATATCCCAGCCAGAGTTCAAATGGTTTCTTCTCTGTTACAGAATGAGTTGTGCTGTTATAAGCAAATTCAAGGCCAGGAATTAATGTTACCCAGTCATGTGTGAATTTCTCATTGTCTTTGTATTCTAATCCAAAGGCACAATATCTTCTGATCATGTCTTCAAGAGTTTGTATCATCCTCTCAGCCAGCCCATCAGTTTGTGGATGGTGTGCTGTAGACAATTTTAATTGACAACCTGATACTTCCATCAAAGATGTCCAGAACTCTGAAGTAAATTTAGGGTCTCTGTCAGAGATTATGGCTTTGGGGAACCCAGCAGTATTCATCATCTGAGTCCACCATAGTAATGCCAAGTCTTTTGCAGATACCTCTTTATGGGTAGGGATAAACTTACACATTTTTGTTAATCTATCCACTATTACCCAGCAAGAATTGAAACTTTCTTTTCCTGCTAATGGCAAGCCAGTTACAAAATCCATGTTTATAATTTCCCATGGAGCTTTTGGCTGCTCTATTTGTTGTAACAACCCAGCTCTCTTCCCAGTTAATCTTTTAGATTTCTGACAAGAGTCACATGTTTCAATGTATTTTTGTACATCCTCTTTCATGTTTATCCACCAGGCTGTATTTTTAACTCTGGTTAATGTTTTGTTAAAGTCAAAATGACCAGCTAAGATGTCATCATGACAAGTACTCAACATTAACTCTTTCATAGAAGGTGGTATTACTATTACATTGCTTATCTTTTTCCTGTAATATATATATCCATCTTCAATTGATAGTTTACCTTTTTCCAACGCATTTTTATACTTTGGAGGCAAGGTTTTAATTAATGCACTCATGGAGGCATTTGTTGGATCATTAAGAATGGTAGATAGTTTAGACAAATCTTTATCAGATGAATAATTTTCCAATATAGTTTGCATAAACTCTTCTTCTAAATCCACTATATAAATCCCAAATATATGTATAACCTCATTTTCAGGTACATAAGCTGGGTTGTCAGCATCATTTGGCAAAGGACTTCTTGATAATAAATCCACATTTGAATGCAATGTTCCTGCTCTGTGAGTAATTGTCATTCTTCCTCTGTACTCTTGTACAGCTAGTTGCCATCTAAACATGTGCCTATTAGGTGTTTTCATGTTTAGTAATGATTTTACTGCACTGCAATCTGTTATAAGTTCAAACTTCTGGTCTTCCAGATAGTAATGAAGTTTCTCCAAAGCCCACACCACGGCTAAACATTCTAGCTGTGTGGCACCATACCTTAGTTCTGTCTTTCTTAAGGTTCTGGATATATAACAGATAACTACTTCAGATAATTTTCCATTTATTATCTGTTTTTGCTGTAAAGCAGCACCCAAACCTATGAAACTTGCATCAGTGTACAAGATAAAAGGTAGGGTGAAATCTGGCAGTCCCAATATTGGAGCTGATATTAAACATTCCTTTAATTTGTTAAAGGCGTGCTGTCTTTCATTATTCCAAATGAAAGCTTCATTCTTCCTGATTAATGTTGTTAAAGGGGCTGCAATGGATTGGTAATTTTTAATATATTGTCTATAATATCCACACATACCTAAAAAACTTTGAACCTCTTTTACATTTTTAGGTATCCCAATGTTTTTAATTGCTGCCACTTTATTCTGGTCAACACAAATTTGTAATCCAGATACAACATGTCCAAGTACTTTCAAGGATTGAAATCCAAACTTACATTTCTTTAATGCAATAGTCATATTAATTTCATCCATTTTTTGAAAGACTCTTTTCAGGTGATTTAAATGTTCATCATATGTTTTTGAAAACACTATGATGTCATCAATATAGACCAATAGCCATCCTTCAACCATTTCCTGATGAAAAACACTATCCATCAATTTTTGGAAGACTGAAGGGGCATTCTTTGGGCCAAATGGCATTCTCACATACTTATATATACCCATATTTGTGGTTATTAATAAGTAATTTTGAGAATTTCTTTCCACAGGAATCTGGTGGTAACCCTTGTTCCCATCCAGACAGGAAATATATTTTGCTCCTTGTAAGGTAGCATGGATAGAAGCTATCCTTGGTAGAGGGTAAATATCATCTACTGTATATGTATTCAGAGCTCTATAATCACCACATAATCTTGCCTTATCTTTTTCATAAGAGATTAATACTGGTGAAATGACACAATACTTAGGTGTTGTGTCCACTTTTTCAACAATACCCATTTCTAACAACAGTTTTATATTGTCTTCAATATCTTTCCTTTTTGCAGGAGATGCTGGGTAAGGTTTCTTTTTTAAGCTGCCAGGAATATTATCCAGATCACAGCTTAAAGAGATTTTCATCTCATGGTTTTTGACCAATCCTAGTTCATTTGAGCCATGAGCAAATGCCATAGGATATGATTTAATCAATCTCAAAATATCTTCTTGTTCAATATTTGAGAGTTGAGGACTGAAAGAGGCCTTTTGGATTTCATTTTCCAATTCACCCACTTCATTGGTGGTTCTTCCACCTTGCAGTTGTTCTTCTCTAGGAGAAATGGCATATATTGAATTTTCAGAACATATTTTGAATTTCCTTTTACCATTCACCCCTATGGTGAAACAACTGTTTGCAGGATCTAGTTTAATGCCAAATTTTGTCAATAAATCATTGCCAATAATAAACCAATCACTACAATTATTATTATCCATTACTACAAATTCACAAACTGCTCTAACATATCCATTATTATATTTAAAGAATACAGCAGTTTTGTATTTGCCAATTGGATTTAATACTGAACCAAAACCCCTCCAGTTCTTTGTCTGAACAGGTTCTAGTTTTTCCTGGTACTTACTATCAAGTTTCATTAATGCATTAAGTGAAACTACACTACCTGCAGCCCCAGTGTCAAGAATGGCATTCATTTCTTTTCCACATATGATAACAGGTGCTCTGATAGGTGTTATTTTGTAAGTATCATGAGATACATCTTTAATTATTTCAGCTTCCTCTATGGAAGTTAAAGATGTGTCTGTATGAGGTATAGCATCATTCAGGAACATTATATCCTGTTCTAATACAAATATCTCATTTTCATCATCACTGTAAGATATGTTACTCTTGCAATCCTCACTGGATTCCACATTCTCATCTTCATGATTACTAGGTTCAGAATTTTGTGAGGTTTCAATAACATTTATTCTTTTCTTACACGTGTGACCTTTAACCCAAGGTTCATTACATTTGTAACAAGTGTTATTTTCTTGTCTCTTAGGGACAAGGGGAGCAGAAGGTTTTTTCTTTTCCACTGGTAACTTACTTGTAGTAGGTTTTACCACTTCAACACTTTGTCTGTAATTACTATACTTGGTTTCATATTTGTGGTTTAATAATATCTCATTGCATATATTAATGAATCCAGAGGTGTCTCTGACAGTTTCAGTTCTAGCTACAATAATGTCTCTAACTGATATAGGCAACTTGTATATTATTTTTTCTTTCCACTGTTCATAATCCATTTTTGGATCCATAGCTTTCATGATTTTTATTAAATGCATTAAGAAAACCATGGGTTTATCTCCAGCATTTGGATTATATCTGGCCCTTTCATACAGTCTTTGTTGAGTGATTCTAAATTTTGGGCCACCAAATTGCCTTTCAATTAGTGCCTTCCATTCATTCCAGGAGTAATTAATTCCCTCACTCAATACAGATTCAAACCATAATAAGGCCACATCTGTAAATAAAGATATTAACTTTGAAGTAATTTCTTCATCAGGTAATTTGTATGAAAATTTTAAGTTATCAATTCTTTGTATGAATTGTTGCCAATCAGATTTTGAATCCCCGTCAAAAGAAGGGTACTGATCTAACTTAGGCCAGTTCTTTTGGCTAGTTTTTGCTTCCCTAACCTGAGGAATATTGAGTAATTCACTTACTTTAGAAAGATGATCATTTATTTCATCTTTTACTGATTTTATATTTTCAGAGCCCATGACACTATGTTCATGTTCTATCATTGGTTTATCCTCAGAGTGTTTCATAAAACCTGGTACTCTCTCTACATAAGAGGTATTATCCTTTATTGTTTCAGTATTTTTCAAAATGTTAGCTACTTCAATTTCTACCCTTTGTAACCTATCTTTTATTACAGGTACTTGAGTCAAAGTATCATTTACATTTGAAAAAGACAATTTTACACGTCCCTCTATTGTAGCCATAATATTCTGAGAGTGTTCTAATTTACTTTCTAAATTTCTAATCTCAGATTTTAATCTTTTATTCTCATTGATTAATTCATTATTTGAATTTTCAATAATTTTTAATCTATTGGCTGTGGTACTCAATGATTGTGTTAGCTGTAATAATACATTTTCTGTATTAATGTTTGACTCTTTTGAAAACTCTTCCACTTTTTCAATTCTCAATAATAATTTACTTATTATTTTTGATTCCATTGGATTCTCTTTTAAAAAATATTCTATTTTTTCCGTGTCCAATTCAGAAGACTCATTTTCAGGGTCAAGATTTAATTCATTTGGTTCAATTTTTATATTAATAGTATTTTCCTGGTGATCCATAAAACTATTTACATTGTCCTCATGTAAAGACAAGTTTAACATATTCTGTTCAAATGAATAATCCTTTAAATCCTTATCAATAATATCCAATATTTCCTTATCAATCTCATTACCTATAAGTAATTTATTTTCAGGTTGATATAATTGGTCATAAGAAGTTGGATGACTTACCAAGGTCTTATCCCACTTCCTCTGCCTCTCCTTGCCTTTCCCCTGTAAGGGTGACTGCTGGAGCCCTGCTGTTGAGGATTGTTGTAGTTTTGGGCGTACCAATCCCATTTCCATTTGCTTACTGTAATTTTTTGGTCCTCCTCTTGGGCTGGAGGTGTTGCTATGGAATTGTTGGTTGCTACTGTTGGTGGTTGAGTCTTTATGTCCACTAGAGCTTGGTTGACTTCTATGAAACCTTGAGCTGCTCTCTTTTCCAGATTGTTGATCTGGTCCACTATATTGTTGACTCTTACTGTCAAGGTGTTCATTAGGGTGGATAGGGAGTGAACTTGTTCTTGTAATGTATTTTTTGATTTCTTTATTGAAACCTGCTTTAGAAGCTTTTCCCTTTCCTCCAGAGACATTGACGGAGTGTTGTTTATTATGGGAGAGTCCTGGCCCTCCATTTGAATGTCCTGTAACAGGTCTTTCAGCTCTAGGTCTTAAGTTATAAGGTTTTACCTTATTACTTACAATGTCATTGTTGTCACACATTTTTACGTGGAATTTAAAGAATTGAAAGTTTAGATATGAAAACTTCAAAAAGGAGTTTTATCAGTATATTAATACCACTGAAGACAATTTTATTGCTTACTTATTGGTATGAAGTGAATATTTAAGTGCCAAAAGTCAAATATGCTTTTATGTGGTCACTTGATTTAACTGGTCTACAATATGTAGCCGTGTTTTTATATTCAAAAGAAAACAACTGTCAGTATGATTCTTTCTAAATATTTAATGAATTTTACAAACCAATAAAAGAGAAGATTAAGAGTCCTGTTAAAAGAAAACAATTAATCAGTTTAATTGGTTATCATCTGCAAAGATCACAAATTTAATTGGTCTATTGACAGACTCCCACTAAGAACAATTATATGTTAAATTAGTGGTAAAAATTTTATCTGCAAAGATCTCAAATTTAATTGGTCTATTAACAGACCCACTAATAACAATTATAAGTTAAATTAGTGGTAAAATTGTTGATTCAATATCACAATTTTATAATATAACAGGGCTTCTTTTTCTAAAATCACTATATAAGTGACCCCAACCTGTTGTAATTATCCAAATATTTTTATAGGGATATTATTTACGTGCACCTTCTCTTGAAAATTTCACTTACCAGGATTATAACAGAATTCTTGAGGAAAGGCCCCCAATTGTCAGGCTAAGGTCAAGTACAAGGACGTGATCTAGCTTGAATAGTCAGTTGTCTAGAAGATTTTAATGGTCCTATATGAATACTGTAGTTTTAATCCACTAAGTTGTTAAATATAATCAAATATAAAGGTCTCAGTAATATAATTCTCACTATTCTTATATATGGCTTACAATCTTTGTAGTTGGTAGAAAAATAGATTATTTAATTCAGATACTATTCAAAAGTCTTATAAAAGTACTAATTGATATGTATTGTAATTTATTTGGTTATATTGGTTGAATTGTAATGATAAAGAATGAAGAAATACAACCCAAAAACCTCCTCCTTTTATACACACTGAGTTCCCTAATGATTCCCTTGATGTACCACCCAATACACAGTTAATCACGCCTCTAAACAACTAATAGACATTCCCATCAACATTCCCAGTGACCCATGACATAATTAGAAGAGTAATAACCGCCAAAATCCTGAAATAATAAGGGAAATCCATCAAAATTAAAGGAAAAGACAAAAAGAGAGTATATGCGTATAAAACAATAATATTAAGGACTAAAGGAGACTTTTTAAGGTTAATAATAGCTTAATAATCAGGGGGATTGACTGTAGAAATAATGGGGCTAATCCTGACATTATACTACGTGAAATTCCCATTCAAAAATAACCAAAATTGACTGAGAAACCACCCAAAAACTTAAAAAAGAGCGTGAGATGTGGGGTAACTACATGCAGTTCTTGGCAGGCGCTTGCACGGGTAAATCCTTGACTAAAATTAGGCGAATTTAAGCGTGGTGATGAAATAAAGTGCCAAGAGTGAGGTTATTAATGAAATTAGTGCATATAAACAGGGTCAATGCATTATTAATTAAGCTAGGACACTAAATAAGCGCCTGTCGCCTATTTTAGTGTGTTTCCCCACAGTGGGCGTAGAATGTGGGGTAATTATAGTGTGAAAAAGCTAACTTTGCTAAAAATGAAGCTATTCACACGGGAAAAAAGCAGGCAGTATGTGGCCAGTACACAGAAGCCATTTCTGGCATAAAAAACACCAAATTTGAAAAGTGTTATTTTTATGCATTTAAATAGCCAAATCAATAGTTCTAAATGAGCCCAATTGATCTGTCAAAGCGCAATTTTGATATTCTCAATTTTATAGCGCATATAGTCAACTTTTAAGTGAAATAAAGCGCATTTCTTGTTTTTTGCATAAAACAATGAATATAACAGCTTTAAGTGTACTTAAAAATTATGCAGCCTTATACTTAAGGTTCTTAAGATTACCCTAACATATCCCAACTTAGTATTAAGTACATAAGACCTATAAAAGGTGGATATATGCGTGTATATAAGGTGTTATAATGGCATTTTTTGTGTATTATCATAATTTTACTTATGTATACTATTTGTGTACTCTTATTTATTATTCCCATGTATAGTTCATGTGTTTAACATAACTTATAAGTACTTTTTACTCAGTCCTGGAGATATACAGGCTGACATGGAATCTGATTGTAATTTTCTAGATGAAGATCTAGAAGAAAGTGAACTATCAGAGGAATAATTGGTGACCAGAGAAGAGGTTTCCTTAATTCTTCTTGGTGGAACAGGAGATTTTTGTTTGGAAGAAGTGTTGCGTGCTTTGGTGTTTTCAGATGGTCCTCTGTCAGGCCTTCTAGAGATTTTGGAATTTTTGGGGTTGTCTGAGGAAGAAATTTTGTGTGTAAGAATTTCTCTGGGAGCACTAAGAGGTGGTTGCGTAGAGTTTTTGGTGTTTAATGGTGTATTTTGGCTGTTATCTCGCTGAATTTGGGAGTTTTGAGCCTGATTTTTGCTTTCTGACAAGGCGGGTGGGCCAGCTGATGTTGGGGGGGCCGCCTGAACGCAGTCTAGCAGCCTGGGAGGTGATTTTGAAGCTTATTTGTCTAAATTTTCTGAGATAAAAGCAAATTTTTGAGAAGATAAAGCAGGTCTTTTTGGGAGTGTTTGGGAGTAGAATGGCGTGATCTTCTGGAAGGAGTGGAAGATAAAGATTTAGAAGCAGGTCCAAGCTCTGGTGACCTGGTAGGAGATCTAGAAATATATTTGTGTGAAGGTGAAGGCAGAGGTATTGGATAGTTAGGGTCTTGGGCACATCTTTTTATTTAAGAGTTGAAAGAATCACAGGCTCTGTTATAGAATTTGGCCTGAGGAGTAGGAAGAGTGAAAGTACAAGGCCTGCACATGTAGATGAAATGTTTACAAGCAAAGTCCTTTTGATCAGTCAAACAGGGAAGGTCCGATGGGTAAAAATCTGGGGATTCAGCCATGACCTGTGAAGGAACAACAATAAAAGAAAAGATATGAATGAAAACTTTATTAGTGATGTGTAGATGATGAAGAAAGAGTGAAAGTTCAGCAGCTTGGCTGCGGAGCACTTTGCATGGAGGTCGCTCCGCCCTTATATGCAAAATGAAGAAAAGTCCATCAAGACTTTAAACTGAACAATGTGGTCAGTCCATCAAGACTTTAAACTGAGTAATGGTATAGTCCCCAAAAACTATAAAATGAGGATGGTTTAATGGTTGAGTCATTCAGGACTATAAACTGATAATGGAAGTTGGTGTAATTCTGGCAGAGTGCATCCAAGGGGGAGTCTCTGAATGTTGTTAAGGCAAGTGTGGGGGTAACTGATGAGCTGGCTGCTATGTAGAATAGTTACCCCATAATGTTAGTTTGTTTCTTTGGTATTTAATGTTTTGATCTCTGGTTCTGTATTGTGATTTAGCTTTTGAGTCTCCCAAGACTATAAACTGAGGGTACTTGAGTCCTCAAAGACTATAAAATGAGGGCTGTTAGTCCCCAAAGACTTAAAACTGAGGATTAGTCCCCCAAAAATTTAAAATGAGGAGTTTTTATTTATTTTTATTAATAAATCAAGATTTTTCGTCAAGAAGTAATTACAGAAAAGAATCAAGAGATGTAACAAAATGTTCAGCATTGGCTTTGAACTGGTGAATGAGGTTCTTCCTTTTCTCAAGGTCCTGTGGATTCTTGTCAGGAGTGGATTGGAAGTAATTAAGAATGAGATGATTCTGTTGATAAAAATGTTGTTGGAATTTGTCTTTGATGGTGGGCAATAGATTAGGTGGGGGTGTTTCAATGGTTCCCACATTGTAATCATCACTGTCTGGATGGAAATGAACTAAAAAAATTTCAGCTGGATATTAAGTATGAAGATGTATTGGGCTTACCATCAGAAGGACCAGGAATGGTAGATCTAGTAGTTGTAGCGGGGTTGGAACTCTATTTTGAATTGTGTAATTTGTTGGCCAGTCTGGGGATCAGGATGGATGGTCTGGATATTTTGGTGCTGGTAGAAGGTGGATCAGGTTGTGGAGGAGGAGACAATCTTGAAGAGGACAATGGACCAGGTTTAAAACAAGTCTTCTTCCTAGAGTGACAGGAATCACAGGAGGTTCAGTAGGGATGAGTTGGTGGTGTGATGCTACAGATGAGTTTTTGTCAATGCAGTATTGGCAAGGACCCATGTCAGTAGCAGATTTGGAGAGAAAGCTGAGCATGGTGGTTGTGATGAAGGAGAATGTGGAAATTATCTATTGGAGGGAGGATGTGGTCTTCCAACATTGGCAGAGCCCTTTGTTGGTCTATTTTGTGTTGGTTTGATATGTCTTAAATGGCATTGTTTAATAATTGGGTGTTTTTCTTAAAATATTTGGCGAATATTGGGACTGCGGGGATGTGAGCTATACCATTGGATAGCCCCGATTTATCTCTATATTTTATACATTGTTGACATTTTTCATATTCTAAGTATTTAAGGGATTATTTCTCATTTTTCATTTTAAAAGATTTCTGATTAATTTTTTTTTTTGCGTATTACGGACTAACCTTAAGTCTTAAGGTTAAGTGCTTAGTAGCATTAGAATGGGCTAATTTTTCTCTACGTTTCATGTCCCAATGTTGTTATAGCCTAATTATGTGTTTTAAAGGTTTTAGTAGTTGTAGTTTATTTTTCTAAGTATTTTGGGTATTGTTGGAGGTTTTTGGTGGTTTTCTGGCTTAAGGGTGGTCCAGCCGCCTCAGGAAAGCAGACTGCCCACCTCAGTGCTAGAAGGCTGGGAAGCCTTTCTAGAGGGGTTTTATGCAATTGGGCACTCAGAAACGCCAAATTTGTTGGTTTGCATGAGTTCTTAGATAGTGGTCTGTGTGTACATAGTAAAGAAGACAGTTTGGGGCAACTTTGATTATCATAAAACCATCCTGAGGTGATATCCTTGTTCCTCACTCAGTTTTGTTTTCACTGTTTTTTGGCCACAATTGGCTGTGTTTGTTGCAAGGTTAGTTCTTCATTTAACTCAACTTTGGAAACTGTTTTCTCTGGTGTAGTCTTGCAAGCTATATCAAGTATTATTGATGTCTCTGGTGTGGATTTGCAACCTACATCAAGTATCATTGCTTTCTGTGGTGTGGACATTGGTCTAAATTTCATTTCTTTGATTTGGTAGTCTGTCTGGAGACTACTTTCTTGGCTGATCAGGCAGTCAAGTTTTGTGGAAAAGAGACTTTAGCAACAGGAACAAATTTAATGTAGCAGGTAAATCTCACTTTATTTTTCTAAAGGGACAGGGGATTTTCTCTCTAGGTTTTCTCCAACTCCCTTGGTCAAGGCCTATAGCTAGTACTATAGGGTTGTCTACAGCGCTAGAAAATCAAAGAGCATTTGCATGTGATGAAAGTATTGTTGCTGTTAGTTGCTACTTCAAGTGTTATTGGGGTGGTAAGATAAAAATACATAGAAAAATTGGACATATCACCTGTTGCATTACGTGTTGTGCCACTATCATAAATAGGTAGAGGACCTTTGTCAAAGATTAATAATTTTTCAATGTAAATTTTGGAGGTTTCATTTGAATCATTTAAATCTATCAAGCACAATTTCACATTGTTGTTGTCTTTGTTGTAGTTTGTTCTATAATAGTCTGCTGTCTATGGTCTCCTTTTTCTTGGTTTTAAAGCATAAGTCCCATAATGCTATCAAATTTTAATACCATGCCAGATGCTTGTATGGTTCATAAATTTTTCATAGAATGCCTGTGTGAATTAAACTCCTGTGTCACGCGCCACGTGACACTCGAGGCAAAAGCAGCTCATTAAATCAATAATATCGAGTCCTAAATCTATACTCAAAGTGCAGAAAGCAATTCTCCATAGCAACTGCGATTCCCCTTTGTGTACTTACTATTTAACTGCGCTAGCCTAAACTCTAAATCTAAATTAGTCAATCTCCCAATAGGGTGCCTTAGTCTCCTTTTCAATAAGCGACGCACAGCGCTAGGATCAACGTAATAGTACAGTAGTAGTTTTCATTAAAGTTTTGTTAATTAATTAAAAAGGGGTAAATTGAGCATGGACGAATATTTAGTGAAGAGGGTCTAAGTGTATGTTAGTAATGGTCAATGGTATGGGAATGGTGCGATGAAAGGGAGGTCAATGCGAGAAGGAACAAAGGATATAAAAGGGTTGGGTATTTGGTTTGATATTCCTTAGAATTAAATTATAAAAAGTATTTACATTAATAGTGGTAAAATCTTTAAGTTAAATCATTGTTATTGTATCTTTCTTTTATTTTCTCAATATTCATTTCTAAATCCTAAATCTTTGATTATTGAGTTTCCAACCCTTCGTGAGATCTTAAGAATTCCTATTACCTTTGAAACTATTTTATAATTCTTCTCGAACGAACCTCAAACCTGTAGCTCTTACTTCGAGTGACCTTCGAATCACTTCCTCAAATCATTCCTCTGTGCTTCAAAGAAATTTCTAAATCTCTCATCTCACTTTCAGGAAAATCCTCGACCTTGTGCGTAGGTCATCCGGTGACAGTATAATTTAATTCTCCGTAGTTCTCATTCTTTGCACTACTACAAAGTTTTAAAATGGCAACTGTTCAACACACTCCTCCTCCGGGCGCTACTACTAGAGCTCGCGCTAGGGGCAGGCCAACAGCCACAAGGTCTGTTTCCCGCACTCAGTCTTTGGAACCACTCGACCTTAGGGAACGGCAACATTCAGTTCAATCTGTAGAAGACATCCCACAAGATTTTGAGGATTCTAGTGATGAAGAAGAAGGAGAGGATACAATGCACAAGGCACCATCCGCCCCAGCCAATCACCCTTCTGGTCAATCCTCAGAACCTGGACCATCTAACTCTCTGGAAGATTTCATGAGACTTTTCATGGAAACTCTTTCAAATCCAACGTCTTCAGAGGGATCCAAGTTCAAAACTCCTTCTATGAAATCTCCTGACAAATTCGATGGAGATAACCCCGACAGATTGAGACCCTTCTTGCAAACCTGCAAGCTACTGTTCCATAATGACCCTCGAACCTTTAACAGTGACCAATAAAAGGTTTTTTACGCTTCTTCATTCCTAGTCAGGAAAGCAGCAAGATGGTTTGAACCTTATCTGCTCATGCTTTCTTCGACAGAAACCCACTTACTTATCAATAATTGGGAAAATTTCGAAGACCAACTTTTTATGTTGTTTGGGGACCCTAATGAAACTGACAACGCAGAAATTGAACTTGATTTTCTTCGTATGAGTGATAATGGTAAAGCTTCTGAATATATCTCGAACTTCAGAGCACTTCAAACTCGAGTAGGTTGGAATGATGCTGCCCTTAAGTGTCATTTCAAGAAAGGACTTCCTTCGAGGATTCTGGATCAATTAAATCTTCACGGTCAGAAGATGACTACTTTAACGGATTTAATGGATCAAACCCTCAAACTTGACGGTGTTTATCAAGGACGACTTCAACATCGTCGATATTCCAACAAATCTCAAGGCCTAAATTTTAAATTGGGACCTTCTTCACACCCACGACCAAATCAATCCTCCTTGACTCAATCCAAACCCAATAAGGGAAAGGATAAACCTCGACCAAAAGGCTCGACCCCAGGCGATATCAGCAAAGTACTGGATCCAAAAGGGGAACTTAAAGAAGCTGAGAGGAAGAGACAAGCAGATAATGGGTTATGTATGTATTGTGGGGGTAAGCACAAGTTGGAAGACTGTGTAAAGTTGAAGGAAAGAGAAGGTACTAGTTCGAAGTCAAAAAACTAGTAGATAGTTTACTTGTGTGCAAAGCAAACTATCTTATCTCTCCCAGTGCACAGAACCTCCATGACTTAAGGACTGGAGTTGCCTTAAACCGCTTGAGATTCATTCTTTTTAAGGAGGATATCCCCTTCAGTTGTCTTATAGACTCTGGAGCTTCAATTTCTTTTGTTAGTTTATCTTTTGCCGAGAAGCTTCAACTAACATTTACAGATATCAATCAAACTCCAATCTATTTGGTCAAATCAGAGGAATCCAAATGTTGGGTAAGTAAGAAAGTTTTATGGGTTTTCAACTTTCCAAACTTTCCCCCCTTCGAGTGGGAATTATCAGTCTTGGAGGCCCCAAGGATGGACGATACCATTCTTGGCCATGACTTTTTAAAGCATTGGAATCCAGAAATTGATTGGACTAAGGGATTGATCACCCCACGCTCTAAGTATATTTCTGATTCTTCAATGCAAGTCAATAGGGAGTTAAACAACCCGCCTGACAACGTCCTTCTAGAGGACGAATCTCTGCCAGATGACTTGCAAGCATCTGATCTTTCTCTAAATGAGCAATTGGCTAACCCTTCTAGCTCAATAATATCACTTGAAGAGGATTTAAATTGCCTCGAAGCAATCGAATTATTCTCTCTTAATACAGGTATCCCCTTGACAGATTCTCTCGAAGATGAAGAGGACAACCAAATCAACGTTGAAGCCATTAAATCAACTCTACCAGAAATCTACCACGATTTCCTCGATGTTTTCTCAATCCGCAAGGCCAGTAAGTTACCACCTCATCGACCCTACAATCATCAAATAGAGTTAATAGGCCCAGTACCTCCGGCAGGTCCTGTCTATTCTTTGTCGAAGGAAGAATCTCAAGTTCTTCGAGACTACATTGCAGAGAATGTAGCAAAAGGTTTCATCAGAGCCAGTAAATCCCCAACCGGCTCCCCTGTCCTCTTTGTAAAAAAGAAGGACAGTAGTCATAGGTTGTGTGTTGACTATAGAAAGCTCAACACAGTCACTAAGAAGAATGCATATCCTGTTCCTCCTATGTCATTACTTCTTACCCTTTTCAATGATGCTAATTTATTTCTAAAATTGATCTTAGAGGCGCTTACATTATGATTCTCATTGCAGAAGGTCATGAACCACTGACTTCAATGCAAACTAGATTTGGTAGTTTCGAATATTTAGTTATGCCTTTTGGATTATGTAACGCACCTTCAACTTTTCTAACTTTTGTTAATGACATCTTCCAAGATGTTTTCAAACAATTTGTTGTCGTCTATTTAGATGATATTTTAATTTTCTCGAAGACACTGGATGAACATATTCATCATGTTCAACAGGTCTTAAATCATCTTCGAGATCATGGTCTCTACGCCAAGCATAATAAATGTGAATTCCACCTCAAATCAATTGATTTTTTGGGTTTTACGTTGTCCACTGACGGTTTAGTCATGGATGACAAAAAAGTCCAGAAAATCCTGGAATGGCCTGAGCCCAAAAACATTAAATCACTCCAAGGATTTTTGGGTTTTGCCAACATCTATAGAAGATTTATTAAAGATTACTCTAAAACTATTTCCAATCTTACTTCTCTTCTTAGAAAAGACATTCCTTTTGTTTTTACTTCTACAGCACGAAAGGAATTTGAAGCACTAAAAACGGCGTTCACCACAGCCCCAATTCTTTGACATTTTGATCCTTCTGTCTTGACAATAGTTGAGACAGATGCGAGCGATTATGCTATTGCAGGGGTCATCTCCCAATTAAATCCTGAAACAAATTTGTTTCATCCTGTTGCTTATGAGTCACGCAAACTCATAGCCACAGAATTAAATTATGAAATTCATGACAAAGAGCTTTTAGCTATTATCCATTGTCTTAAAAAATGGTGTTCTTTTCTTCTCAGCCTAGATAGTCCTTTTCAAATTTTAACACATCATAATGCTTTGAAATACTTAATGTCTTCTAAAGTGTTAACCAGGCGTCAAGCCAGGTGGGCTGAATTTTTGTCTGAATTTTCCTTCTCTATTTCCTATTGCCCAGGAAAAAACTGCATTGTCCCAGATATCTTGTCACGTCAGGACAAGGTTTACCCACAGCGGGGGGACGCATTTGCTGACAAGAACCCAGCAAATGTGCAATCAATCTTCAACAAATCAATGTTAACAACTCATCAACTTTATTCAATGACAATTCAATCTTTTCGAAATCCACTATCCAACATCCTCGAAGCTCAGTCAAAGGACAAATATTGTTTAGGGTTAAAAGACAAAATACTCTCGAAGCAAGGGGCCAAAAGATTTAGTATTGAATCAGGTCTATTAGTCTTCGAAGGTAGAGTAGTCATACCCGACAACAATGAGATAAAATTATGGATTCTCAACAGTCGACATGATTCTCCATTAGCTGGTCATTTTCGGGTTGATAAAACCTACCAGTTAATAGCGAGGGATTTTTTCTGGCCAGGTATGACCAGGAAAATCAAGGCCTATATAAAAGCTTGTTACGAATGTAATAGGAATAAGGCTCCCCGTCACCGGAAGCATGGGTTGCTTCAACCACTTCCTATTCCCTCTAAACCTTGGGAATCTTTATCGGTGGATTTCATTTCTCAACTTCCTTTTTCTAATGATTTTGATGCTATATTAGTAATAGTAGATAGATTTTCAAAAATGTCTATTTTCATTAAAACCACTACTACTGCTACAGCAGAAGATTTGTCAAAATTGTTTCTAGAATATGTATTTTCCAAACATGGCTTACCAAATGATATTATTTCAGATAGAGGCTCATTGTTTGTATCCACATTCTGGACCCAACTGTGTTGACAACTCAATATCACGAGGAACCTCTCCACGGCCTATCACCCTGAAACCGATGGTCAAACAGAAAGAGTTAACCAAATCCTCAAACAATATCTTTGAATGTATGTCAGTTACCAACAAGACGATTGGACCACATGGTTACCATTGGCCAAATTTGCTTATAATAACTCGACTCATTCTTCGACATGACAATCTCCCTTCGAAACCATTTATGGACGACATCCTTGATTCAACTCAATCCATGTAGGAACTAATAATCCTGCGGAACATTATCTTTGAACTATATCACGACTCCAAGAAGAACTTAAAACAAATTTGGAATCAGCGATTCGAAGATACAAGGAACAGGCCGACAAACATCGATAATCTGCTCCTTCCTTTAAACCAGGCGACAAAGTATGGCTCGACGCACGAAACATTCGAACAACATGAACATCAAAGAAACTGGCTGAAAAGCGCTTGGGACCATTCAAAATCCACTCTGAAGTCTCTAAAACTGCATTTCGACTCAAGTTACCTCCTAAATGGCAGGCGATTCACCCTGTTTTCCATGTATCTCTCCTGGAACTGGCTTGAGAAATATACCCGGGCAAGAACCAACCCCCTCCGGAACCAGTCAAAGTAGAAGATCATCTAGAGTGGGAAGTAAGTCGTATCCTTGATTCAAGAATGCGCAAGGGGAAACTTCAATACCTTGTGGAATGGGAAGGCTTCCTCAATGACTCAGACAAAACATCCTGGGAAGCAGCCATCAATGTTTCTAACGCCCCTGAACTCCTAAAATCTTTTCATTTGAAATATCCTTTAAAACCAAAACCTTAAAATTTCTTTTATTTTAAATTTCTTTTTCTTTTTTCTTTCTTTCTTTTTCTTGTAAAAAATCTAAAAACACCTCTTAAATTTCTTAGCCTTGTTTTCTCTTTTCTCTCTCTTCTTTTTCTTTCTTCTCCTTCTATAAAATTTTTCTCTAAAAACCAACCAAAAGTAAAATCAAAAGGAAAATTAAATAAAATAAAATAAACTAAAATAAATAGAATAAACATAAACAATAAAATAAAAATAAAATAAAATAGAATAAATAGAATAAACATAAATAATAAAATAAAATAAAAAACTCTTAAATCTCTCTAAATATTTTCTTTATTTTCTTTTTCAATTTTCTAAAATACATTCTTTTCTTAAATTTAAAATTCTCTTTAAAATTTTCTTCTCAAAAAATTTATTCTCTCTTTAATAATTTTCTTTTCTTCGAACCATCAAATCTTGTATGGCACAACCATTTCCTCGAACTTAACTTCAACCTCTAAATCTCCCTATAATAATTCTTCGAACAAATGATCATTCTTTTCAAATTCTCTTTAAATTCTAAATTCTGTTTTTTTCTTCTTCCTCTCTTTTCAACTAAAATTTCCTAAAAAAATCAATCAACAACTTTTCGCAAAAAACAAATTTTTCTTTCATTAAATTTTCAATTCAACAAACTCATCTCAATCACCAACTGTTTTTTCTTTTTTTTCTCTTTTCTCTTACATAAATTTTTCTTTTTAAATACTTAAAACTTCCTTCAATTATTTAACTTCTTTCTTTCTTATCTAAATTTCTTCGTTCAAATTCTAAAGCAAAATTTTATTTAAAAACTTCTTTTTTCTTCTCTCTCTCCTAAATCTTATAAAAAATAATAATAATAATAATAATATTCACCTACAATAAATAAAATAAAATAAAATAAAATAAAACTAAAATACAATTCTACTTTTCTACTTCTTTCCATCTCTCCTTTTCATTTCAAATTTTTTCTTTTAATTTTTCTCAAACCAATCTTTTCATCTTCTCCAAAACTACCCTTATCTCCTTCCTGCATTTCTCAAATACCTCCTCCTCTCCTACCGGAACCACCTCTCCAATCTCTAAGAGTTCCTCTGCCACATCGAAGGAAGCAGTGTCAATAATTGTGTTGACCTCCCCACACAACTCTTCTGCGAACCTTACTCGTTGACCCTGACGAGGTTTCTTTGACCACACCTGGTCCAGTGTGTCTTCAGGTTCTTCGTTTCTACCCATCACCGGAGGGTTTGCCTCAGTTGGTAAAAGCGGCGCAGGCTCCCCAATCAGGTCTTCAATGGTATTCAATGTCTAAACAAAACTCATCAGTAACCTCATCCTTAAAAAATAACGATTAAAAACTTACCTCAAAGATGGGGTCAGGTTCTAAGAATAACCTTGGCGCCACCTCTACCTCTGCTTCTCTTTCCTCCTTGTCATCTTCGATGACCATAGGTCGTTTCTTGGGTGCCCGCCCTGGAACAGGGACTTCATCTTCATCTTCCTCCACCAATTTGTCGACCTCTTCTTCAACACCCCGCTTCGAACTCGTGGCCTGGGTTACCCAAGTTGTGATCTCATTGTCGAGCTCCTTATCATTCTCCCCCACCGATTGTTCATCTTTAACCGAGACATCCCAAATGTCTTCGACCACCTCTTTTGTTTTAGGGATTACCCAAAACTTGGTCTTGGTAAACCGTTGTTTGATCTCTGCGTTCTTGGTCAACGCATCGCACGCCACTCGTCGCCAACGGCAAAACTCGCATTTCTGGCGAGGGCCTCAAGTCGCCGTACTTTCAACACAAATGTATTCCATGCTTTCACAAGCCGTGCAAGTTTGGGAAAATTGTCGCGTAATCATTCCCCCATCCGCTTCAGGGTGTGGAGGCGTAGGTGTGGGAGTAGGGCGATTCATTATAAAAGGGAAATTAATAAATAAGAAAAAAAAATTGTAGAAGAAGGGAAACTAGTGTGAGAAGATGGATCAAGCTCAACGGAGTTCGCGATTCTTATACCCGGGCATCTTTCACGCGCCACGTGACACTCGAGGCAAAAGCAGCTCATTAAATCAATAATATCGAGTCCTAAATCTATACTCAAAGCGCAGAAAGAAATTCTCCATAGCAACTGCAATTCCCCTTTGTGTACTTACTATTTAACTGCGCTAGCCTAAACTCTAAATCTAAATTAGTCAATCTCCCAATAGGGTGCCTTAGTCTCCTTTTCAATAAGCGACGCACAGCGCTAGGATCAACGTAATAGTACAGTAGTAGTTTTCATTAAAGTTTTGTTAATTAAATAAAAAGGGGTAAATTGAGCATGGACGAATATTTAGTGAAGAGGGTCTAAGTGTATGTTAGTAATGGTCAATGGTATGGGAATGGTGCAATGAAAGGGAGGTCAATGCGAGAAGGAACAAAGGATATAAAAGGGTTGGGTATTTGGTTTGATATTCCTTAGAATTAAATTATAAAAAGTATTTACAGTAATAGTGGTAAAATCTTTAAGTTAAATCATTGTTATTGTATCTTTCTTTTATTTTCTCAATATTCATTTCTAAATCCTAAATCTTTGATTATTGAGTTTCCAACCCTTCGTGAGATCTTAAGAATTCCTATTACCTTTGAAACTATTTTATAATTCTTCTCGAACGAACCTTGAACCTGTAGCTCTTACTTCGAGTGACCTTCGAATCACTTCCTCGAATCATTCCTCTGTGCTTCGAAGAAGTTTCTAAATCTCTCATCTCACTTTCAGGAACATCCTCGACCTTGTGCGTAGGTTGTCCTGTGACATCCTGAAGGAAAGTTAATTAAGAATAGTGAGAGTGTGTTTTGCCATAGATTAAGATGGTAAATGGTCATGCTTTGATTGAAGTGTGTTAAAAGAAAAGCAAGGATATTAAAAGCAGTTGAATAATTACCATTAGATACTAATTCCTGGACTGAATTGTTGAAAAACTTAATTAATATTTCTCAAACAAAATAATCAATATTGAGATTGAATCTACATTTCCAGTTAATGGCATAGTATTCATCTCTAACATCTTTTCCAAGTTATTTTAAACCCTTCTTAATCCACATCTGGAACTTGTCACTGGTGGAACTTGATTTAGGGGTTGCATCAATCCATGTTTTTGCCAGTGGTAGCTTTCTAAAAACATAGTCTTTGTCCCAGCCAGTCTGAGTGTAGGTTTGTATCTTCTAAGACTCATCAGTTCTGGTATATTCTATCATTGACCCCCCTCTGCAGGAGGGGTAGGCATTTTTTCTCATGCCCTACTTCTAGTAGTTGACTGGGGTTGAGACGTAGTAATAGTAATAGAAAGAATTAATAAACAGAATAAAAGTGAAAAGAAAAAAAATAAAATAGAAAGAGAAAGATAAGATAAAGAAAAGATAGAGAGAAAAAATGTTTTTGTTTTTTATTTGTTATTTTTTATTTTTATTAATATAAATGGTTTTTTTGTCAATTGTGTGCATCCACTCTGATTGGGTCTTGGACTCTTGATTTTGAGCTACTGAAATCAACCTGATCTACTTTCTATATTGATCTAAGCCTATAAATGTTTTTGTTTTAAAATGATAAAGGACAAAATAAGAAATGTAAGAAAAATAATGCTTGAGATAATAGAGAGAAAGAAAAAAATTGGAATAGAAAGATATGAGAGGAAAAGAGAGATAAAATAGAATAGAAGGAGAAAGAGAGAAGAAAAAATAAATCATAGTGAAAATGAGAGCAAGGAAAATTTCATATATCCCTTAAGGTAAGGATAC
The DNA here is from genome assembly GCA_030280995.1 of Hemileia vastatrix. Classification (NCBI taxonomy): domain Eukaryota; kingdom Fungi; phylum Basidiomycota; class Pucciniomycetes; order Pucciniales; family Zaghouaniaceae; genus Hemileia; species Hemileia vastatrix. Next base: position 27,556,395 of record JASXTE010000011.1, read on the forward strand.
CCATAAAGCAATTGATATTCAGATAAATATTAGTTTCAGTAGGAGATTTCCATAGCCTGAGATGGTGTAGACAATCCTATAGTACTAGCTATAGGCCTTGACTATGGGAGTTGGAGTAAAACTGGAGAGAAAACCCCCTGTCCCCTTGATAAATACCAGGTGAGATTTATTTGCTACAGCAAGTTAGAGAATGTTAAAATACCCCTTCCAACACACTTCTTGACTACTTAAAAAGTCAAGAAAGTAGCCTAAATTGACCACAGACTAAAGACAACCTGAAATGCAGAAAGATCCACACCAGAAAAACAAAACACTGTGCACTTGTTGCACAGAAAACAGCAATAATACTTGTTGCAGGTTGCAAAGCTACACCAGAGAAATCAGTTTCCAAAGTTGAGTTAAATGCAGAACTAACCTTGCAACAAACACAGCCAGTTGTGGCCAATAAACAGTGAGAACTGAGTGAGAAACAATAATATAATTATCAGATAGTTGTATGATAATTAAAGTTGCCCCAAACTGTCTTATTCAGTATGTACACACAGACCACCATCTAAAAAATACATGCACAGCAAATAATTTGGTGCTTTTGACAGCCTAATTGAATAAAGTCCCTCTTTAAATGCTCCCCAGCCTTCTATAATTAAGGCAGGGAGGCCTCCCAATGTTGGGCTCCCCTCCTAGAAACGGCCAGACCTCACTGAAGCCAGAGAACCACCAAAAACCTCCAATAAAGCCCAAAATACTTAGAAAATTTCACCATGACCACTAAAACCTTTAAAACACAAAATTAAGCTATGAAAAAACTGTTACATAAAATATAGAGCCAAATTAGCTCTACTTAATGGTACTAAGCACTTAACCCTAAGACTTAAGGTTAGCCCATAAACACAAAAAAAATTAAACAGCTATCTTTTATAAATGAAAAATAAGGAAATGACCCCTTAAAACTTAGGATATGAAAAATGTCAACAAGACATTAAATATAGAGAGAAACTGGGGCTATCCAATGGTGGTACCCACATACTCATAGTCCCAATATACACTGAATAAAACTAGAAAAACAACAAATTATTCAACCAATGTCAATTAAGACATACCAAAGCAGCGCCAAATAGCCCAACAAAGGCCTCTGCCAAAGTTGGAAGACCACATTCTCCCTCCAATTGAGAATTTCCACATTCTCCTTTACCAAAACCACCATTTTCACACATTTTTCAAAACCAATCTCTGAAATAGATCCCTGTCAATACTGTATTGACCATAACCTCATCTGTAAAATAAAACCATCAATTCATTCATACAGAACTACTTGCGATGCCTGCTATACCAGAATTATATCTTGCTCAAGACCTGGTCCATTATCATCTGCAACTGATTCACCTCCCGCTCAACCTGGTCCATCTTCAAACAAAACCAAAAGATCTAGGTCTTCCATCTTGATACCCCTATTAACCAACAAGTTACACACTTCCAAAAAGAGTGCCAAGACCACTACAGCCACTAGCTCCACCATACCTGGTCCTTCTGATGGTAAAACCAATGCTTATCCATACTGAAATATAAGTTCATTCCCATCCAGAGGGTGATGATGAAAATGTGGGAACTGTTGAAGCACCACCACCCAATCAATTACCCACCATCAAGGACAAGTTCCAACAACACTATTCTCAAGAAAATAATATCATTATAAACTACTTTCAATCCACTCCTGCCAAAGACCTCTGCAAATTGAGAAAATAAGACACATCATCCACCAGTTCAAGACTAATTCTGAACACTTTATTTCATCTCTTGATTCTCTTCTAAAATTTATTCTTGCCTGCAATTCTTGACTTAGAAATAAAAAAATAACTACTTTCCATAATTTTTGAATGTAGACAACCATAAAAGAATTCCTTAGTTTACAGTCTTGGGGGACTCAAAACCGTAAGTTTATAGTCTTAGGGGACTCAAAACCTAAATCATGAAGACAGAACCAGATATCAAACCATTTAAGACTAAAGAAATAAACTAACATTCTGGGGTGACTGTTCTACAGAGCATCCAGCTCATCAGTTACCCCCACCCTTGCCTTAACTAAATCCAGAGACTACCCCTTTGGATGCTCTTTGCCAGAATTAAACCAACATCAAATTCTCAGTTTATATTCTTGAAGGACTAAACCATCAAACAATCCTCAGTTTATAATCTTGGGGGACTATACCATTCTTCAGTTTAAAGTCTTGATGGACTGACCACAGTGTGCAGTTTAAAGTCTTGACTTACTTTCCACACTTTGCATAAAAAACAGAGCCAATTCCATGCACAATACTCCGTAACCACCCTACTGAGCTACCACTTTCTCTTCATCATCCACCCAAAGCTGATAAAAAATTTTCTTTCATCTCTTTTCTCTTCAATGTTGTCCCATCACAGGCATGTCCAGATCCCCAGATTGTGACTCATCAGACCTCCCTTGTTTCACTGCTCCCATGGAATATGATTTCAAAAATTGTATGTAAATGTGCAGACCATGGACTTTCACTCTTCCAACTCCTAAGGTAAAAATTAATCTCCTACCAGATCCCCAGAACTTGGTCCTGCTTCCTCTTCTCTATCTTCAGCTCCATCCAGAAGATCACACTGCTCCTTCCCCAGTACACTCTCCAAAATACTTGCTTTATTATCTCAAGGAACAGCCTTTATCAATGCAAATTCAGAATAAAAAGTTCAAAATCAGCTCCCAGGATGCTAGAATGCGTCCAGGCTTCCCACCCACCTCATTAGGAAGCAAAAATCAGGCTCAAAACCTCCAAATTGAGCCAGAAAACAGCCAAACTCCACCAGTAAACATCAAAAACTCCACACAAAAATCTCCTAGTGCTCCCAGAGCAATGCACTAAACAATTTCTTCATCCAAAAATACCAAAAATTCCAAAACCTCTAGAAGAACTGCCAGAGGACCTCAAGAAGACACCAGAGCACCAAACACTGCTCCCAGACAAAAATCTCCCTCTAAAACAAGAAGAATTATTTACACCTCTCCTCTTCCAGCCAATTACTCATCTGAAAGTTCCATTTCTCCCAGATCTTCATCAAGAAGATCTTAATCGGCTTCTATCACACCTTCTCCTGGTCCATCCTACAACCAACACAGTACTCCACCAGTATCCAACCAAACTGATCCAAGAAACAATATCAACAACAACAACAACAACAACAACAGCCTTTCTTCCCCAACCTGGCCAAAGGAACATCCTCATTCAAGTTCATATTCTCAAAAACATTTGGAGGATGACCATGAATATCCATACCTCCATCTGGTTAATCCTCCTACTTCATCCATTCAAAATCCTTCGACAGTCCAAATCCTGGTTGCTTACAAATGTGATGATCTTACAATCTGTAGGTAACAAATTAATACATCAAATTTCTTAAACAGAAAACAGTTACTGATCCAGTTCTTCTGTTTAGTTGGAACCCCACCTCCTGAAACTTCTATTGGGAGGGGCCAACCTCTAGAAACCACATTAACACTGAATTACGCTGATATGAAGCAAAACCTAAGTATGATGTGTTCAAAAATTCTAAAAGCCTTTCGTCCTCATGGGCCATTTAATGAATTTGAGAAGAATCATCCAACACTTAATCCCAGCCTCTTCTACTTCTACACAAAAATTACCTGCCAACCCAGTTCCTGACTATTACAATCCATACACCCTTTCAAGCCACCTACACCACATGGAACACAGTTATTCCTCCAATCCCAACAAAAATCAAAAATGCCACTATAATCTGGACCAAAAACCAGAGGTCTCTTCTTCCAGACATTAAATAAAAAAAGAAATTAATAATTCACTAAATTCAGAAGACAATAATAATAAGCAGATATATATATAAAATTTGTTATATTTATTATTATTATTATTTTTAATTTTAATTTTAACTTTATTATTATTATTATTATTATTATTATTCACCACAGAAAAATTGGGGGGTATTACTAGCAATACCCCTTTCTTGAACTCCGTTGAGCCACAAATCTATGCCTGAATTATGCACACATCATCACCATGGAGGAAATTGTTTGGCCTTACATTTAGTCAGAGATTTGTCACAAATTGAGCTCAAGATGAACCTACATTGATTACCGTTTGATTTTGCAAAATCCTAATTTGATCATGAGTTGAACTCCCTTTGAGCTCACTTTGATTCAACATTAGCTTTTGCATATCCAATATGTCAACTATTCACTTTCAAAAAGATTCATATTGAATTTCACATGGAATATCAGAACCGAAACCAGTAATTTTGAGTAAATGGCTCCTTAACATAATTAATCTACAATAAAATACCATCAAAATTATATCTGATTACTGAAAAATTTTGGTAAGATGACTAATAGATATTTAAATTGGAAAATAATATTCAATTTCTCAATTTCTAATTCAAAATATAAATCCTCGTTTCAAATGTGAATTTTGTAGCTTCCTCGCCTTACTATATTATGAGTAATATTTGAGGTATTATACACCTTTGTGAATATGGTGTTGTGCTGCTAGAAATTATCTCTGTTTGAAGTCACATTTATTTAAGCTTGATTCCTGAATGATACATATTTTATAACTATTTTGAAAAAAATTCACTAGTAATGAATTTAGCCTTTTATCTGTCCTTTATTAAACCTCACTTAATCCTACTTAAATCCAAATTGACCTACAAAAACCTTATTCAAGATATTTTTTAGCCCAGGATGATTCAAGATTGGAGCAAAATATTATTTTACATATCCAATATGCCTATTGATTAAATTTCTTCAGGCTTACTTAAAATTCACATTAACATTAACTTTCACTGGAAATATTAATAAACACAAATATTGAAAATATTGTATGTAAAATCAAAATAAATCTAATATAATATGCTTACAACAAATTTATTTTTCTGGATTTATTGAAACAAAAAATTGTTCATTTGTGAAAATAGAAAAAATTCTATCCATCCTGAATTTAGAATTTATTTTTAAAAATTTAATGCCCCCTCACTTTCAAGTTTATCATGTATTTCAAAAATTATATTTATAATAATTTTGTGAATAGTAAACCTGAGCTATAAACCTTGGTAATATCAAAAACTAAAACATCAGCAAATTGAAATGTCTTTTATTGATATGAATGGAAATAATTATTGAAAAAAACCATTAGAGCAAGTTTGATTTTTAATAATAGGCATACTTTCAATAAAAATAATTATTATTCTTACATAATTTGCAGTGGATACATTTGAGCTCAAAAAGAATTAAAATTGACAAAATAAGACTTCTATAATTCATATTCAAAAATGAAATCACCCTTCATTATCTACCTGTAAACTAGTTTAAATTATATAATTTCAAATTCAGTATATACTGATTTAATTTTTCTTCTAAAAAAATTTATTATATAGATTAATAGTCATAAACAGTTTACATAGACGTTAATTTTATATAAAAAATCTTTAATGCATAAAATAATAAAACTATTTTTATGTAAAAAGTGATGTAGGAAAAAAATATTATTATATTTTTGATGCACTATCAATAAAATTGAAGATAGAGCATATCAAAAGTTTAAACTTAATTTCAATTTTGATATCATCATTTTATTTAATTTTACTTGAGTAGAAAACAGATTTTAAATCTCAATATAATTTTAAATCCCATTAGTTTGTTTATTTCAACATTTGAAACTATGAAATAAATATTTATGAAAGAATTTTACAATATTTTCACTTCTAAAAACTCATAAATCCAACTTCAAATCTTTTAACCTTCACAAGTAACCACAATGCATTCTGAAAATACTCTATATTTAAATAATTAAAGGTAAATAAAATTATGTTTTTATTTTTTATTTCAATTTTTGATAAATAATATATATATATATATAATTGCTTAAAAAGTCTAAGAGGGGACTTAATAGTGGTTTTGGAGTTAGATATATAGATTCAACCTTCAAAAAATTGGTTTGGAATAAATTACAAAGACAAAAAGGATATATATTTATGAAAGAATACTGATTTAGGTACTCTTAAAATTTTATTAACCACTTTTATGGAATATCAATCCATGGTTATTATTCTTTATGATATTATCAGAGAATTTTTCCTTTTTTAATATAATGATTTTCTATTGTGTGGTATGTAGATTAAGTTAAGTTGAAAATATTTATTGAAGATATATATAACAGACACAGTATAATTTGTAGATTTATAACTATAACTTACTTTTCTGATGTTTTACATCATTTATAAGTAGCTCATGAATTACACAAGTAAATAATTATAGTCCCTGGAAATAAGTCCTTGTAAATTTCAAATTTTTTGTTATTCTTAAAATCATTAATCAAATAAACTGAAAATTTTTTCAATCATTAGTTGAAAGAAGGATTTTCAAAATCTTATTTTGTAGTTATAAAATTTGAGTTATTTTTCATTTATAAAATATAATGAACATTTGTAAATTTTAACTTCAAAACTAGTGATCATAGTAAAGTACTACTTGAACAATCAGATAGAAAGGGTGGAATAAAGTCATAGCATAACAGGAAATAATAAATTTTTTTTGATTTTTGGCTCACAAAATTCAACATATTTTTGACATATTTTGCCACCTTTAGATAATGTTTAGTTTATTTTAACATTATTATAACAAACAAGCTTAACAATGTTTTTGATTTTTTTTAAAAAAATAAATATTGTTAGTTCATTTTTTTAAAAATATGACTTATTTTTATTTTTTATCTGCAATAGTTAGTAATTTTTTTAGCAAATATTACTTGTTTTGATATTCAATTTTTGAATCTTTTAAGAGATTTCATTTCATTAAAGTTTTGTATCAATTTTTCATTAAAGCATCATATTTTGAATCTAAAGATTTGGTTTTAAAAAAATATGTATTTTTATGTTCATTGACTCATTATTTTTGGATTGATAAATTATGTGAAAATTGGGATCACTTATATCTAGTGAGTGTACATCATAGTTGGTTTTCAAATCAAAGATTAATAAATGTTGAATTTTTGTAAAATTCTAAATATCTTTTAAACCTTTTTGATTTAAATAATGTTTAATGTTATGTAATCATTCTATAAGTAGAACACAATTAAAAACAGATAATGGTACATTGCTTTCAATTTATAATACTAAAATTCTATTCTACTTGAAACAATGTAAACTAAAGCATGGTATATCATATAAGAAACTCAAAATTTTAAAAAATTCATATTTACAACTTTTTAAACATGATAAACATTAAAATTTGTTTTTAAAATAATTTCCTAATTAGTTTCAAATACAAGAAAAAAATGACCTAAATTTATTTTAATACTTAAACCATTCTGATGAGTGAATTTCACAATCCTCTAAGTAAAATATGGTTAACATTTATACACATATGCATGATTGCTCCTTTTGTTTAATTTTAGCTGAACCAAAAAAGGAAAATCTCACGTTGAATATCAGCTATAGATAAACTGCTTATATTAAAAGCTAATATTTCATATGAGAAATTTGTTATTGAGTTTGGGAAACATTTATAAGTGTTGGGAATTATAATTGAGCCATTTATTCAAGTAAATAAATAATGATGACCTTCTAAATACTTCATATATATATATATATATATATATATATATATATAATAAAAATTAATTATATAGTAGCATTTAACCATGGTTTTAAACTAATTTCATATAAAAAAAGGGATTGAACTAAAAATTTCAGTAAAGAAAATAAAAATATGATAAGTTAATATTCTTGTTTATATTTTTATATTTTTTAAAAGGCTTACTTAAGGGAGAAAATTATTTTATTTTAGAGTACAAGAATTTCTAGATGAAAATCTTCACAATATATTTTGACCCCTCAAAAAGAAAATTCTAAAAAAGTTTGCTATCACAATTTATATATTTTTTAAGTAATAGAAAATGGAGTAGTGTCTTTGAAAATGAAGCTTTAGAAAATTAAATAAATTATTTAACTTTATAATATGATTTTTTAAACAATAAATCATGTATTCAAAAAAAATAATATATCTTACAATCAAGATAGCAGTATTAATTAAGCAACTCTAACAACTTTGGAAAGAAAACAAGAAAAAAATAAGAAGTAAAATGCTTAAGTTATTTTTAGAATTTAAGGAAGCTTTATAGCTCTTCCTTTAAACTAACCTTAAAGCAAGTTTATATTTAACATGTGGAAATTCATACATAGTACCCTTGCATCATGAGAGGAGAATAAAAATTATGTAGTTTTATTTTATTAATTTATAATAGTATTTTTATTTTTGGATTTTTCATTAGTATAACTATATATTTTTTAACTTTTTTTTTTCAGAACATAAGTTCAAAGCTGCCCATCACTACTTCAAGTTGAAGCTCCATATGATATAATAAATGAATGATATATTATAATGATTTTTTCTAAAGACTTTTCAAAAATGGTGAATAAGAATACTTCTTATAATTTTTTTAAATTTTTATTATTATTCTATCTCTTTAAAGGAGATGGCCATATCTCAATTTAAATAGTTTTTCCTCAGAAAAATTTATTCTTGATCTAAATAAAATTGCATCACTATTAACTAGATGTTATTATATAATTTTTCCAATTTTTTTATCTAAAGATAGTTAAAAGTATGTATAAATTAAAGTGTTTCCACATAGTATTACTATTATCCCACCAATGATTTCACATTTAGATTTCATTATAATTGTAAAAGAAGTTTTTCAATAATTTTAATAATGCCTTAATGTTTAATAATTTAGTTACATAGTAGATTTTTTATACTATTTTTTATATGAGTCTTATTATATAAACACCACTTTTAGATTTTATCCATTTTGAAGTCTGATAATTTAAATTTTCATTTAAATACCCAAATTATATCAAAAAAAATTCAAAATTATGTTTTTATAATGTACTCTTTTTGATAAACATATCATTTCTTATAGGTTATTTTTCAACTATTTATTGTAAATAATTACCCACTCATTTATGGTCTTTTATTGTTTTTAATTACATCCAGACAGAATAAGGATACCCTCATATTATATTCGATTTTAAATTAAAAACTAAATACTAGTGGCTGGTATTAAATATGAAGTTGTTATAACTAAGTTGACCAATAATTAATGATTAAATGGCATTGTATATTACAAATTTTATTGAGTGTATATAAAAATAACACTCAAGAAATATATATAAGATATACATATAACCATTGAATATCAAAAATGAAGTACCTATCAACATGGTCTTTTTTTATGATTTTCAAATTTACTTAAAGAGACATTAATATTACCGATTCAAATTTTATATCAAGTATAACAATATTATTATTTCAAATTTAATTATTTTACAAGAAATTTGAGTTACAAAGTGATTTATTTCAGTATTTAATAAATGTTTTTGAAAAATATTTACAAAAATAGGAATAACCCCTCATAAAAAAATATAATTTTTTTTACTTACAATTGGCACAGTATTTCTAGCCTTAAAATAGGGGATATCAAAGTTAGAAATCTTCTATTTCAAAATACCTATTTTTTCCACCAAATAAAACATGATTATTTTTTAATATATGGGATATTGTACAGCCAAAACAACTTTTTAAAGAGAATTAATGTCAAGTATATGTCTTTCTTTTTGTGTTGTTAAATAAATTTTAAATAATTACAAATTTCTAACTTTGATACCCCCTAATATTGGTATTCCTCTAACAAAAATATTTTTTAAATAAATTTAAAATTTTTTTCATAATTTAATTACAAAATGTCAAATTTAGAATTTATTTTACCTTACTAAAAAATTTAGTTGAAAATTTAATTTTGGATTTCCAAAAAAGTCAAAATTTAAAAAACAAAATTATAAATATAATTATGAGAAAGGGGTAAATAAAATTTGTAATATTCATATAAAAAAATTTCTTATATTTTATGGTTTTTAATTTTAAAATTTAATGTATTAAAAAAATTATTATTAAATAAATAAGCCATGTGAAATTGGCTTGGGTTTTTGGTATCACTAGCACTTATTTTTTTTCTTATACTCATGTTTTAATTTTTTTTGTTTTGTTTTCTACCTTTCTAATTTTTTCTTTATGATTTTCAATGTTTTTAAGACCAAAGTTTCTTTCAAACAACTTTGGTCTAACTTATCTCTCACTTCCCCAGCAGATTGCACCTGGTGGGGAAAATTGCTTTCATTTTAGAAACCAAAGTCCCTTTCAGTGACTTTGGTTTCTCTGTGTGCATTGCACAGCCAAAATAAAACTGGCTGTGCAATGCACTGCATGCAGCACATGCAACTCGCATTTTTGCTGCATGCAACGTGCATTGCATGTGCTGCCCATATCTCATGCAGCTGATTTCAACTCAGCTGCATGAAATATGGAAGCGAGTGTGCAACGCACGTTTTTTGCAGCAGAAACGCGCATTGCATACAGTTTTGGCCTTCTCCCAGCCTAGTAAATTGGCTGGGAGGGGGGCCAATGTAAAAAAAGAAACCAAAGTCGCTTTTAGCAACTTTTGTTTCCTGAAAGCAACACTTCCAGCCAGGGAAAACCTGGCTGGAAGTACTAAATTGAAATGTAAGGGATCCAAGTCAATTTCAAAGGCTTGGGTCATAAATTAAGGCTTCCAAAAAGCAGCCGTAGAAATCTGGCTGCAATTAAAGTAATTTTTTTAATTAAAATACATAAATAAATAAACATGTGTACAAACAGGATATACAACGCTCCACAGATGGTTAGAAATGGCCTTCAATTGTTACACATAGAAACAAAATCAAATGTTGCTGAAAGCAACATTGGTCATGTTTTGATATTTCGAGCAAAGTAAGATCAGGAAAAAGTTCAAGGCAAAAAAATTACACAATTAAAAATCTATCAATTTAATATGGTGGGGAGGTTCATATTTTAGAAATAGGTGGTGCACATTATAGTTCCCTTTAGAAAAATTTGAAAATGAAATAATTTTGATGCAATGTAAATTTAAATGTGATGAGTGTAGGTTTTTTAGCTACATGAAACATGGTAGCTAGAATTATGTGGCGTCAATTTTTTTTAGATGTCAATTTCAGAGTTCCATAAATCTTCATCTGTACAACATGCAGCCAAGTAAATTATAGCTGGAATTAGTATATGCATAGGAAAAAATGATCATGCTGTGTACAGTGCCTTGGCAACATTATTCTTGGAATTTAGATGAAGTTTATCATATGACTGGGAGAGCTGAAATTTTTTTGAAAAAGAGATCAGTGAAAATTCATGATATCCACATCTGTTTGCCACCGAGCTTATTGTTCCATTCTCTGTCTCACTTACCTTTTTCAAAAGTTATCGATCATATTTTTGCTTTAACATTTTGATTTATTGGTACTATTTTCTTGACCTTATCCAATTACAAGTAAGCAGATTTTACTTGCTAATGCATTTCATATTATTTTGGTTTGTTACTCTTTATTACACTTTTGACAATTTAATCTAATGATTCTAATTCGTAATTTATTTTTAAGGTATCTTTTACTGTACCCTTTCAAATCATTATCAAAAAGTTCTTTTTCAGTTAACTTAAAGTTTTTTAATTTGTTTGTCAATTTACTTTTCATTATTCCTTATCAAAAATGTTCAATTTATTTATCTAACTATTTATTTTTTAAAAAAGTGATTATAAAATAAACTTTTTAATTAATTTTGATCAATCAGCTACAAATGGAAGATTTTATAGACATGTAAGTTCATGTTTTGATTATCATTTTTCTAAATTTTTTAAATACTATCTCAACCATTATATTATTAATATGAAAAGTAAAACATCATCTTGTACTTGCTGAAAGAATACAGGATAATGTTTTGCTTTTCATAATAAGAATTAGAATGATTGTACTTTACCTTTAATTTATTGATTTTTAAGTTTTTTCAAAGTCTTGTACTTGCTGAAAGCATACAGGACAATGCTACAATTTAAAAATCAATAGTTTATTGAAGTATAACTTTCTAAGTCAATATATTGGTCAGAGCAAGATTTTTCATTTCATATATGTGGATATGATATTTATGTAAGTTTTTTAATATTACTAGATTATTGGAGTAATACTTTCATTATATTATTAATATTAAGTGTAGAGCCAAATCTCGTACTTGCTGAATTCATACAGGATAAAGTATACTCTTTATATTTATAATTTAATAAAGTATACCTTTGAAACAAATTCTTAATATTTGAAATAAAGAGAAAGTATATGAATTTACAAATATGTAGATATACTAATTTTATATTTCTAATATTGAAGATATGATAAAGTTAAAGGTATCATTGACTGATAATTGAAATTCTGTAACTATTTTCTAATTTTTAATTTTTTTCTGTTTTAAATCAAAATTGAATTCTCTTAGGATCGAACCATCAATGAGTAACAATTTGAAAAAAAAAATGGCCAGGGAAGAACTCTAACAATAGGTGGGTGAAAGACATTGCTACCAGAATGAAACTTGTAAACGCTCTTGGAATGGATACAAAAGGGAAGAAGCCACGTTTCTATGCACGATAATATGCAAATAAGATAATAGATTGCAATAATTATTACAATTTTTTTTCCTGGCTGTAGTATTTATAAACCAACAGGTGTCTTAATACCTAATGTTTTTGTGCAGACTTTTGAAATTCATTAGCTCAAATAACTAGATATGTTAGAAGCTACAGTGCAATGCATTAAGGATCTTTCTTACTGCAAACATGAAATTACAAATAATGGCTATCATCAAAGAGCTGGTGTTTTTGGAAAAATGTTTGATGGTGGCTTTATTTTAGATAGGAAGAAATCTTTATATATTCGTAAGTATCACTTTTTTTAATTTAAATACTGAATTTTTGAATGCTTTTACTTGCAGATGAATAAACTGATAATATTGTACACACGGATGAAGATAAAAAACAAATGAAGAGGATCGCAATGTATTTTGAATATTTTTTTAAAAAAATATCATATGTAAAGTACAACGAGGCAACTAATCTTTGTGCAAAACTTGGTATTCCTGGATTTTCAAAAGTTTATAGTGAAGAAGAGGGTGTACCATTTGCTAGTTATTTAACTTGGACATCTGGAGCAAATGGTAATGGGTTCTCCAATGAGGTTCATTGTGATAAGGATGCAAGTGAGTATACTTTAGGAAATTTTTTTCGTAAAGATACAGAAAACAATACCATTCATATGAAGTACAATAAGACCCAACTACGACAAACAGGTGGAGAACTTATTTTTCCCAAAATTCAAAGTAAAATCAACTTTGAAGCAACTAATGGAATAATAGTGACGTTATGGCCTGCCAATTAACTGAGGCACTTTACCTCAAGATTTCACGAAATTCATGCCTTCACAAGGATAGGTTCTTCTATTCAAATCAGCACTAGAATTTTTCATGCTATAGAAAAGCTTAATGTTTTTGATATTGATATTTCAGAGTACTTGGAAATGAAAGAAGAAAAAGATAGGTATAAATATTTGATTAGTGCTTTGAGAGTTTTTTTGAAAAGAGATGACTTAATGGAGGAAGAAATAAAATCAGCAAAGTATTATTTATCTAATGTTAAGACAAATCTAAAAATTTTTGATAATTAAATATTAAAAATTTATATCATATATACACAACTTAATGCAAAATTAAACATGATTAATACTGGGAGTAGCTGTAACATTTTCAGTTTTGATAATTATAGTATTATCTATTTTTTTTATTTGTGAAATAAAATAATTTTTTTTTCATAATATTATAAGAAAATTTGATTTACTTTTGAGGAAATATATAAGTTGTGAAATCTTTAAATGTCATTTTTATTAAATTGGTAGCAAAGGTTCTAAAATAAAAAAACTATAATAAAGAATTTGAAATATATTAGCCATAAAAATGTGCTTTTAATGCTACCAAATTAACTGTATAGCATTTTAGGTCAAACAAGCTTATTAATAAAAAAGTTAATAATAAAGAGTTGATGAAAGAATTTTGAATCAAAAATAGATTAAATTGTATTTTTTTAAGAATACACACATTTAATTATTTAAGTTGTTCTACTTCTGATTAAAAATGTTATAATCAATGAAAAAATTTGTAAAAATTAATAGATTATTCAATATTAAAGGTAAAGTAACAAAACTAGAGCAGTTATCATATTTTTATATAAACAATAAAGTATTTAAGAATTTAATACAAGTTTTGAAATCATATAAGTAGATTTTAAATTCTTTTTTATTGCTGGACTTAAAATAATTTTTTTAAAAAATTAATTTAGAAAATCATGTCAAAGGTTTCTTAATTAATTTCAAAGATGGTCACATGTTTGATGTATTTGAAGGAAAATAACTTGAATTATACACAATAAATCATATACACAGAGCTTTATCTTTTTACATGTTGGAATAATAATTTATTGAAAGGCTATTTTTAGCAAAAAAAGGTGATACTGGCTGAATGGAGCTCCAGTAATTAATAAAATCTGCAGAAATAGCTCTAGAAATTCCTGGATGACTTGGGGTATCAAATTTTAAAGGAAATGGATCACACTTTCCTATAAAAGGTTTTATAAATTTTAAAATATAGTTATTTAAACTTTTCCAAATTATTTCTTCCATCAAATAATTTTTTTTCATGTAAATTAAGAAACTTAATTTCTGATATCACCTCCAAGCAATCAGCTGCTGAAGCCAATCTATGATCTTGAGAGCTCAGAAATAAACCATGGACACCATCGATTATATAGAATGTGAAAGATTGATATCGGTGGTGGGAGTATTCAGAATTTATCTTCTTAGTGCAGCCTTTTGTTTCTGTTCCATTATAGTAAGTTGAGTATTTTTGTTTTTCTGACTCAATTGTTGAGCTTTGCTAGTCTTGTCACTTGATATTGTTGCAGAACAATATTTTTATTTAAGAATAAAAATTGACATAATTATATCAATGATAATGTTGCTGATTTGAAAAAGAGTTGACATTGATATATCACAGGTTTGAAGTGCAGTGGGACCAACTTCTAAGCCATCAGGAATTGGCCTCTTCATATTTGAAAGGTGACCTAGAATCTGAAGACCACGTTCAATTGGACAATCTGAGTTAATGTTTTGATGTGATGGAAGCTGGCTGAATTCATGTGCGGTCAGATAAAGTGAAGATAATATAAGAGATACCCATGAAGAACGGCAGTGATCACTTGGGATAATTAATCTCATGAGCATTCGGATAAGATTGGATTCAGGGTGATCTGTTTTCTTTGTTGAGGAACAAATTTCAGTATTTAAACCATCAGGATCACATAAATCTTCAATTTTTTTGAAATCAATATTATTGAGTACCCATAACTGTGAGCTATCAATCTCTAAAAAAATATTTGCTACAAAAGGAAAAAAAAATAAGTAAAAGAAAAAATTTAATACTAAAAATTATGGTAACTTACATAACTCAGTAAGTTTTGAAAGCAAATCTTCTCCACAAGATTTTTCCCAATGAAAAGTAAACATTGGAATATTTAACATGGATTCTTGGGAAGAAGTAGAAGAGCGTAATTTGAGAAGAGTAACAATTTCCAACCACAACCTAAGGACCTTTTCTGTGCTGATTCTACCTTTATAAAATATATGAATTTTACAGAATTCCTTCTGCAAATCAGAGTCTTTTAGAGCTGAGGGTGAATAAGTTAGAGGTTTGTTTGATATCTTGATTGGAGTTGATTTCATTGGTAGAGAAGCTTTCAAAGAGGTCAAAGTAGGTAATTTAGGAGGTGATGGGTATTGCTTCTTAGAAATGAAGGAATTTGGTGATGAGCAGTTTGAATCATCATCTTTATCAAACATATCATCATGTCTTGAAGAAGATTTTAAAGTTTGCTTGTTTTGATGAGCAAGCATATCTTCATATTCTGACAGTTCATAATTGCTATTTTCATTGCTCTTTTCATCATCTTCATCAAGGAGAGGGCGTTTATTGATGGAACAATCTACAGTAGGTGAGTTTCTGGTGCAAAATATCAAAAGAAAGATAAAAAGTACAACATGTAAGCAATAAAAGAGATATATGATAGAATTTTAAAGATAAAAGAATAACAATAAAAAAAAGGAAACAAGAATATACTCATTACTAAAGCCTTTGCTTTTTTTTGAGATTTTTTATTTGATACATCAGAAAAATCTTTAGCAGAAGCTGGTTTAATACGTCGAACAAAAGAGGAGCCTTGGGATAATTTCTTTTTCTTGGAGCAGATAACAGGTGTTTCAAGATTTTCCTTAGAAGTTGAAGTTGATGGTTCATCTGTCTCATCATCATCCCTAATGACAATGACTTCATCAGGACAAATAACACTCTCCTTGTAAGCTACAAATATATATGAAGAAAAAAAAATAATAATAATCTAATCTTCTAATTTAAAAGGAGACAAAAAAAGTGAAGAACATACATTTTTCAAAGCTTTTCACATATTGGAGTAAGTCGTTACAAGGGTTAGATAAATATGAAGGAGAAGGATTATTGTTAAGGATCTTGAAAAGTTCTTCTGTTTTATCTCTAGCCAATTCAAGTAAATTGTGATACTGAACTCTCCTTATTTCCTGCCTCTCATTGATAAGTACAGGAGGGTTAGGTGCCATGCCATGAGGCAGAAATGGTGCAACTTAAAATCTTCAAAGCGAGTATCAATCTGAGAGTGGGATGGAAAACATTTGGGCGCTGGAAAATCAATTTTTTGAAAAAATAAGATATAGAACATAAGTGAAATATATAAATTAAGAGAGAGGAAAATGATACACACACAAAGTGGAGGTGTAGGATTCTGAATACTAGACATATTGATTAATGAATATTAAAAAAAAGTACTTGATATAAAAAAATTTTGATGTAATATGATGAATAATTATAAGAAACTCTATTCTAGAAAATTGAAGTTGATAATTTGATAGGATAAAAAATTGAATAAGATTAAAATTTTAGTGAGGATGAAAGAAACAGAAAACATAAAGAGGGGGATTATATATGATTTGAGCTTTTTTTAACATGTATTATTCATAGTGGGGTAAACTAAGTAACATGCTATATCATAATCTGTTTATATTGATGCAAAATTTGATGTAGCTAACAGAAAATACTAGGAATTCTTTGGGGAATTTTAGTGTGAAAAACAAATAATAACAAATGTATATCCCATATGCAAATTGCCACTGTTAAATACAAAATTTTTTAAATTAGAATTTACTCCTAAACAATGGAGATACACTTAATTAGTATATTATATGAAAAAAAGGATAATGCTTTAAAACTATTTGTTAAATTTACTTTTAGATGACAATGAGAGATTCACAAATATACTGATATGCCTCACCAAACAAGAAATGAATTATAAATATCAAATTGGTTACATTAGAATTTAAGATAAGAGTTTGTTTTTTAAGTGACAGGAGGAGTGTCGGGCTAGGGTGTGGGCCCAGTGAACAAATCATTGATAGACTTGGATACAACTAAGGGAAAAAAATTGAATAGTTTTATTTTACAATATATCTTAGTCTGCACAAGATATTGCATTGTTGTCCCTAACTATACAAATAATGTTACTCTTAAAAAGTTATAGGACTACTAAGTTGATAAAATGTTATTATGAATCACCCAATGAAATACCTAAAACAACATTCAAATTTATTAAAATATTTATATTCAATTTGAGATTTGGATTAGCTAGTTTTTCACAACTTACCACAGTTTTGATTAATATAATAAAACTTTAAAAAAATTGTTGAGATAACCTAGAAATGGGTGCAAGAAAATGATGAAACATATGACTTGAAACTTAACTCATATACTATTGATAAACTTCATGGATCCTGATTAATTTCTATCAAAATTAATTTTGAGACTGGCATATTGAATTTTAGCTATGACCAAGTACTGTAAGTGCCATGGTTTGTATTCAATATATTTGTGTTGAATTTAATTTTGATAGGAATTAACAAGTATCATATGGCACCATGCATGGAATCCTGACAGAAACCAAAAAATTTATGAGGCAATGAACCTCATAATTTCAATCAAAATTAATGTAGACCCCTGCATATTGAATACAAGCCATGTCACATGGACTACACAGACATAGATAAAATTCAACATGAATTTCTTAAAATTAATTTTGATCGAAATTAACCAAGGCATTAAAACATAAATTTCAATATGGTTTACTTGATCAAACCAGTTAATCCAACTACTTAGCTTACCTATACTTATTGGAATTTTATGCATAGTCCATGTCCATATTAATTTTGATCAAAATTAATGTTGACCAAAACATAGTGAATACATGCTATGCCACTTACACTTGCCAGGAATAGCTACCATTTAATATGCCAGTATCAAAAATTAACTTCGATGGAAATTAATGAGCATGAAAATCATGAATTTCTGGAGTCAACTGCTTATTTTTATGCATGGTGCCTTTCCAACATCAATTTCGATCGAAATTACTTTTGATACTTTCATATTGCATGTAGCTATTCCTAGAAAGTGTAAGTGGCATTGTGTGTATTCATTATGTATTGGTCAACATTATTTTTGATCAAAATTAATATTGACATTTGCATATTGAATCCAAACCAGCAAACGACCCAAACGATTCTTCATAAAACTGCCCATTAATTTTGATCAAAATTAAAGCTGACCATATACATATTGAATGGTAGTTATATCTGGTATGAGTAAATGGAGATAGCTTATATTCAATATGTATTGGTCAACATTAATATTGATCAAAATTAATGAGCCTTTTGATCATGAACTTTGTCAGTCAGTTAGTTGTTTCAATGCATAATGGCATGCCAACATTAATTTTGATCAAAATTAATGTTGAAATGATATAATGCTTTTTTTCATGACATGTAAAGGACAGCAAGTATTCTTAAGTATTGAAATTTACTATAGATTTTGAGGGTAAATATAATATTTACATATCCATATTAATTTCTATAAAAATTAATGTTGACCAATACATAATAAATAGTAAATATGCCTGGCTAGTTTAAGTGGCATAGCTTTTATTCAATCTGAATTTTGCAACATTAATTTCGATCGAAATTAAGGTTGATGATTATCATCAATTTATGCAGTCAGTTTCTTACTGTTATGCATGGTAACATGTCAAAATTAATTTTAATTAAAGTTGAATTTGACAAGCCACCAAGAATTTTTCTGTAAGATGAAAAGTAGGGCCCTCTATTCTTAAGTAAACATGTTACAATGCATATTGAGCATGTATATATCATTTACACATTAATATTAATTTCAATCAAAATTAATGTTGACCAATACACATTGAACACGAGCTTTACAACTTACACACACCAGATATAACTACCATTAAATATGTATATGGTCAACCCTAATTTTGATCAAAATTAATGAGCAGTTTTATGAAGAATTTTTTAGGTTGTTTGCTGGTTTGGATTCAATATGCAAATGTCAATATTAAATTTGATCAAAATTAATGTTGACCAATACATAATGAATACACACTATGCCACTTACACTTTCCAGGAATAGCCACCATTCAATATGCCAGTATCAAAATTAATTTGGATTGAAATTAATTTTGAAAAGGCACCATGAATAAAAATATGCAGTTGACTCCAGAAATTCATGATTAACATGCTCATTGATTTTGATCAAAATTAATTTTGATACTGTCATGTTTAATGGTAGCTATGCCTGGAAAGTGTAAGTGGCATAACATGTATTCACTATGTATTGGTAAACATTAATTTCGATCAAAATTAATATGGATACATAAATATGACATAAAGAGGTATGGACCATCAATTTGTTGAAAAGACATTTTTATATCTCATACATTATTTTTTTTTCTTAAATAAAATGTTACTCCTATCAACACCTTATAACATTTACCAAGTTACTTTGAAAAATAACAGAATACATAAAATTCAATATAAGATAGCTATATTACACAGAAGATCACCGTTCTACCCAAGTTATGATGATGTTGATGCTGTATTAATTGATTCCTGAATCTTTACCAGATCAATATCAGCTCCAACCCCAAGTGACGCACGTTAATTCACAGATACTCATTCCAAAAATGTTTCTGAATAGAAATTTGTGGGGAGGTATTTGGGAACATTGAATATACCATCTTGTGCAACTGTCCTTTCTGGTGACCGTGAATATGTTTTTGATGCTGATTTTTTTGAGCTGGTGTTTGGGCTAAATCCTTTGTCATCTTATCCATTTTTTTAAACAAATCATTGAGTTCAGGATTTTGCCATCCAGGAATAGCTTGGATGGGTGCAGTTGGGGCTGGTGGTGGGCCATCCTCAATATCAGAGATGCTTCTAGTATTGTGAAAAAGCACAACAAAACCTGGCACATCACTGCAGAGATCTCTTGCTAACTTGTAGCGTGCACTAGCAATCTGAATTCCAACTAAATCAGCTTCATAATAACAAAAAGCAAAGTAAAATAAAAAACTTACCTTAGTCTGATAATGTTTTACCTGTGCCCTTGCCCACTTTTCCATCTTTTCTCTTTCCACCCTTTCCTCTTCTTGCCCAAACAATCTTATCATCTCCTTCCCCTTATTAACTACCCATTTCTCAATAACACATTGAGTGAGCTGAAGCCTTGACTGATTGATTGTATTCAAGGTTGTGAGCCACCTGGTACAGTGGTCGCATACTATGCTTCCCATGACTTGATTCCAAGTTGATTCCGAAAAATCACAGCAAGTCCAATCAAAGGCGAATTTCCAAAAACCTTTTTCTTTCAATTCACCATCTAAGTTTCTTTTGACAGAAAGTGTAATAGGTGCTCCTCCTTTTAGTCCTCAAGGCTCAGGTGCTGGAAAAAATTTGGGTAGTCCAATTTTGGATCGCAAGAAGGCTATAGAATTGGTTATCAGAAATTGTCAATCAGCTGCATAATTAGCACGGTTAGAAGATTGGACTTGGGTTAGGAAAGATTGAATTAGTTCCAAGCTTTCTAATTTTCAATCTCCAAAGGTGTTGGGCTTGCAGGATATTTTGCTATTTGTGTTGGTCCCCCAAGACAATACTTCAGAAAGTGGTAAATATTTCTATTTAGACTTTCTTAGCTCCTGGGAACATCATTCCTTCTAAGTAAGCCTCCTACAGCCCTTAACCCCCGTTCTTGTTCATGAGACTCTGCTGAATTGAGTCTGTGGTAATCACTGATACTCATAATGATTGAGTGATTCACTAACAATTCAAATAAGTTAATTAAATTGGTTATCTTTAAATAAAAGAATACACTACAAATTTGACTTACCAGCTCCACTTGTGCTTGCTCCTTGGATAGGCTGAGCAGATGATAATTGGTCTCCAAAAAATTCCCTGAATACTTCACTAGCCCAATCCCTTCCTAGCTGATCCGCATGCTGATCAGCACTTTCAGGAGCAGAAGGATGATTGGGATTAAAATTTCTTGGTTCTGCATGAGACTCTTGGCCTGAATTGGGATTAGGTGGTGGGTTAGGATTAGGCATTACAGATTGAGATGCATCTGGAGGTGGATCAGCAGCGGGTGGTGGTGGAGTATTTCCAGTAATAGTATGTTGAGGTGGAAAAAAATTGAAATCAGTTGGGTCAACAGACATCACTTCAAAATTATCATCCATTATGAACTGTAATAAAAGAAAATAAAAGAAAAATAATCAGTCTTTAAAATTTATACCTATAAAAGTTAAAGTAAAAAAGATACTATGTTTATAGTCTTGTTAACGTGTATTTTATCTTGGGGAAAAATAAAGTGAAGAATATATAGCTACCTGAAAAAGTGGGAAGGTCAAACTAATTATAGTAGACAAATGAGCAAGAAGATTATTCATTAAGTAACAATTTTATCATATTTCTCATTATCATGATTTTCTTTCTTTCATTCTTACATTTAAGATAAAAATGACTCATTGAAAGCATAGGTTCTCTCACATTAAAAGCAACCAATATAATTGTTCACTGATTTAAGATAAGGTAAGTTGGATGCATTGAATTTTTAATCAAGCATTGAAATATTTATTTTACCATTCACAAACATCACCAATCCTACAAATTTCCCCAATCCCAAATTAACACAAAGATGTAAGTCAACAGAAAATAAATTTGATTAATTTCTTCACTCACTACTGTCTGCAGTCCAATGGCAGTGACAACCTCATCTTTGATTCGAATAATTCTTTTTTGTGCTCAACAGTAGCTGCATGTCCAATTATTGCATCTTTCTTAATCACAATTTGAGTTGCTTTGGCTACTCTTACTAACCGACAATGTACTTGTGGGAAAAGCTCATAGGGATCCTTTGATGTTTCTTCTGGACGGAGCTCCTTGAAAGGACTTACTATTAAATAGATTTGATAATTCTCTTCCTTTGACCTGAAAAGATCATCAATTTGCCCAAACTGGCTATCTTTTCAATAGTAGAATTCAATTGTTGAATTAGAAATGTGTCGATGGTAACTAGTAAACCTCTTTTCATGTATCAATATGCTTGTTAAATTTTCAACTACTTGATCCCCACTTTTCTCCAATGGTGTCAAAGCCCATCTTGAAGTTTCTTTTTTCATTTGTGCCCTTACCCATTTAGTAAATAATGCCATACTTAGATGGATCCATTTGTTTTGTTTATCGAGATCAATATGGACTTTTTTAGTCTCACATTGATCATTATCTTCAGCTTCACCAAGATTTAATACCCTAGACTTCCAATACCAATGTTTGAGAATTGTTAGTGGTATCTCTCCTGTGGTCAATATTAATAAATTAGCACAGCTGAGTTTTTAAATCATTGCTTACAAACATTACATACGTGGATGGTGATTGTTTTGAATTTCAGATAATATATGATTTACCCGCTCTCCAGACCAAGTAGCTGTACCTGATGGTGGACCAAGACGCTTTATCATTTCAGGATAATGTTGAGTGATATGCAGATTTGGCTTTGCCTTAATATTCTTCCAACCCTCTTCCAGGCACTCACGATACTCTAACAGAAAATGATCTAGATCTTTAAGCTCATTAGTCTGTATATTTTTAATGTCAAAAAATTGGTGATTGAGCATAATGTTACAAGTGACTTGAGAAGATAATATTATCTTGGTTTTTCAGCTGAGAAAGCTGAAGATTCAGATTCTTTAAATTTTTCAAACAAAAGGGGTATAAGCGACAAAGGGAAGTAGAGAGTATACAGCATGTGCCATTCTGCTGCCTTGAGGGAACCTGCCTTTTTAGATCCTACTGATTTTGGAACTCGTGTTAGCCAGGAAGGCCTTCTTACTTGATCAATCATCTTCCATACAACCTGTAGCTCTGCTACTGTGATTCATGGATTACTACTACCTTCATTTTCTTTATTCTTACCTTTCCTTTTATTTTCTTCATCTCTAGCTGTCTCATTTGATGAGTGAGATCCTTCACTCTGTGATATGCTAAGGCTCTGTTGCCTAAAGTTATACAATGAATTCCTACTTCCACTGCTGTTAGACTGTAATGAGACCAAATTGCTATATGGAGGAGTAATTTTGGAGCTGGATGACCTACTATGGCTTCTTGATCGATTTGTTCCCAATCCTTCACTATCAAGTCCATGATGACTTGATGAATGTCTTGAACTCGTAAGTATTTGCCGCTTGTGCTGTCTTGTGTGCCCTGTATCATCATCATTATTATTTGTGGTGCTTAAGCTACTTCTACGTTTTTTAGAATGTTTATGAAGTGAAGTATCAGAAAAGAAATTGTCATCTTCTTCTATTACATGCCAATTTTTATTCTTTTCCAGCTTTCTTTCTAGATCTTTTGCTGCATTTTTGATTTGAAAATAGCTTAGACTGTGATCTTTTAGGTTGCCAAGCATATGTGAATGCATAAAATTAATTGAGCAATATTCAGTTGAATGCCAATATTCAAGGTTATTCAGCTCACTCCATCGTACCCCATGATTCTGAACAATTGATACATGCTCCCAAGGTGAATTAGAATTTTTCCACTTGGTTTCCCAGCACATATGATCCTCATGAATCTGTAATGAAACATTTTCCACATTCTTTTAACTAATTTCATCTTTCCACTTGGTTGCCCAGCACATTTGCCCAGCACATATGATCCTCATGAATCTGTAATGAAAAATTTTCCACATTCTTTTCACTAATTTCATCTTTAGATATATTACAGAAAGAGCAGAACATTCTTGCAGAGTGACTCAAAAAGCCAGCCAATTTTCCTATTGCAGGAATGTCACCTATCAAAGAGAACAATGCAACTATTAATTTCTGGCCTCGTGGATAAAGATGCGTCTTTTCAATCAATACACCATCCCATAGAGTTTGTAGATCATTAACCAGGGGTTTTAGAAGGTGATTAAGCTGTTCACTTGTGGGTTCTGTTGGTCCAGGTATAATAGCATACAAAAAAAGATTTTCCATTTTGTATCTATCTTTTTGAGGTAGGTTCATACAAACCATCGTAATATTGCCTACAGACTTCTGATGACCTCCAATTCTATTAACAACAGGCCTAAACCAGTTGACACAAATAGTTCACATTAAGTTTCCTGAAGTTATCCTATATTCATCATCATTTCCACCCAAAGCTGGAGTGGTAATGGAAAAGTTTTTACAAATTGAGCCATCACAAACATCCTTCATCAAATCACACTTTACATTGTCTACCACAGGGGTTTTCTTCTCAATCAGAAGTTCAAATTTTAACAGTTTGATCTTTTCCTTAAGCCAGTTGATCAAAGAATGGTGATGAAATGTTTTAAGACATAAGTATTTTACATGTTCTTGATGTTCCTTCATCAAATACAGCCTTTCATCACATTTAACTACAATTTGTCCTGCTCCAAACATTTTTAAATAGTGCTTTGATGACAAAAAAAATGGTTGATTGCAACATAGTATAGATGGTTGAGATTCAGAGTTATACTCATAAAGAGAAAAGCATTTAAGACAGCATGTTTTATTGAAAAATGATTGATTGAGCTTTAATTGACTAAAAACCGTATCTATTGAGCGTGGGATCAGGCGGACAATGCTATCAGAATCCAGTCTTCCACTATCACCTAGAAGTTTGAGTTTCTTAATTTCTTCATCCAAAAATTGAGTACAACCTTCTTTGCTCAAATGATGAATCAGAGAAAGCTTTGCTGCCTGCCACATAATTATTTGGCTATACCGTTCCCCAATATTTGAGTTTCTAGAGACTGTTGAAGATAATTCTGCCCCCAATAGCAACTGCCCCTATATAATAAATCATCAAAACATCATTAAGACTTTTATTCTCACTTTTAACTATAGATATACAGCTTACTGTCTCTGTGGAGCTGGAACTTTCAATGTTAAGTGGATTGTTGGAAGAAATAACCATCTGGGCCTTCCTATTTCTTTCCTCTTGATGTTTTACATAAGAATTAGAGCTTTTGAAAGCCATACCAACTTCAAAGGACCCAGAAGAAGTTTGATACTTTCTATTTACACATCCAAGCTCTTGACATCGACATACATGAAAAAATGGAGGCATTGTAATTGTGATAAATGTAGGAATAAGTTAGCTGTTGGAAGTTACTGATTGAAGGTATTCCTTTTTTTGGAAGAAACTAGCTAATATAAGCTATATTTTTTTATCAAAAGAATTTGATGGAATATGTGTTGAAATTATTTAAGTTTAAATGTTCACTTTTTAATCAGATAAATTATATATTAATTAAAATCTACGCAGTCTAATTTATTTGTATTCTGTATACTCTCTGCATTTGTACAACAATGCATGCATGTTTATCAGAATCTTTTCTATCATAGAAAAAATTCTATTTTACACACAAGTATCTTAATTATTTTTCTATCAAATGCCTTCTGAGTTATATCTAACTACCCTATAATTATTCGATTTTAGTAAAAATTCTTAGTTATGGACTATAAGAAAGTAATCCATAATTTTAACATAATTATTTAAAAAATTACCCCAGAAATCAAAGTTAAACCCAAAAATAAGGTTAATATTTTGTAAAAAAAATCACAAACATATCTCCTTCACTTTGAAAATTGGTGTGTACTAGGTAAAATTTTCCATAAAGAAATAATCAAAAATACTCAAATAATAGATGCTAAAAAAGTGTAAACCTTAAAGCATTACAAAAAATCTGAAACCTTGTATAAATTTTCATACATAAATGTGAAGAAGTGACACTCTAATCTATTTATTCAGGTTGAAAAAAAATTACTCAATGGAATATGTATTACTATCATATTGGACCAAAAATAATTTTTTGGTAATTAAAAAATGAACGTAGCCTCACATTTATCAAATTATTTTTGTGGAAACATTTTTTGAAAAGAAAAAAAAATCCTTTTCTCAAATGAGTCCACTTTTGTCACATAATCATTCTCTTCCTTTTGTACCATTCCTTCTGAGTTCAAATTGCATATAAAAGTATAATTTATGCATATTATAATGCCATAAAGTTGAAATATTTCTTATTCTTAATTTTTGTGATACTTCTCCTTAAATCAACTTTGATCATAAAGTTTTGAAGCTCCACAATTTATCTTTCCTCTTTGTTTAATTTTATTGAAAACTTTCTCAATCTAATTATTTATGAACCCTAGTAGCTCTTACATTCCTCATGTAAACCTGCCCAAAAACACACAAACACTTAATAGAATTTTAAATGAGACTTTGCCTCCATTCAATTCTCACTTTTGTAGATCTATACACAATTTTTGTCGTTCACTTTTGGATATGTCACCAGAATCAATTGGATGGAAACAAAACCCTACTGAAGAGCAATTAGACAGATTTTCATCATTTGACATGAATTCTTGCAACATCACCTTTGAACTACCTCATCCAGAATCAAATTCAGCTGTTTTGGAAAATTCTACACCAATTTTCTGTGAATCTTTTATTGACCACCTTTGCATGTGTGGTTTCCCAGGGTCAACTTTCCCTTGGAACCTAGATTGGTTTGACAAATGGAACCAGGTCTTGGCAAATATTCTCATTAAACACTTGGACAATGCCTTAAAAACCAATAATTTGATTGCATATCCAATTGAATCAACTCAAATTAGCTTCTCAAATTAAATGGGAGTTCTTCACCGTTGGTTTTTAGGTCATTATGATAAATTAAGACTTGGGAAGGATTCTGATAGCTCTCAAGAAATAATCAATCTGAGAAAGCATAAGTATAGAATAAAAAAAAAGTATGAAAATCCCCTTTTTTTCAACCATTTTTATTTATGACCTTTATTTCAAATAAAAAAGATTCTTAGAACTCAGTTAACCGAACTTAACTTCTCAAACAACTTCCACATTGTGAAACTTATCACAATCTTTTCACAAACATCAAGTATTGTTCAGACACCGAAATTGATAATGATGGATCTTTAAGACATATCTAAATGCAATGGAGGTTTGAAGATTTTTCTAAAGTTGCACAATATCTTGACCAACAACACTTTGATATTCGAGATACTTCAACCTACTCTGGAAGTGTGCTAAAGGACTTGGCCTTGTACAAAAGAATCAGTTTGGTTTCAACATTATCACCTAATCTTAATACTTCTCATGTCCCCTGGGGTTTGCCAAATGACTGTTATTCTCCCTTATATCTTGCATCTCTAAATCCTCAACAACTCAGACTTTTAAATCCTCAAAATCCCATAAATTTACCTGCTCTCCTTGAAATTCTTGCTTCCTCTAATGTGAGTGATTGACAAACTCCCTTAATAATAGGTTTTCACACTCATACTCCTCATTTCCACTGTTTGGGACACTTAGCCTTGAAAACAAAAACATAATTTTAACAATTACTATTATCATTAAAATTTATAGAATTTTAATTTGGCTCACATTGTTAGCTCCATTTTTTTCATTTGAATCTTATAAATGCTGAATTCTATACTTCCATGCTCGAAATAATTCAGAACATTTACTTCATTTTGCTGCCCCATTCTATACAGCCAATCAACAGCCTGCTTCTCAACTGCTGGATTCCAATTCGGCTCCTATTTCAACATTGAACATATGAAAAATTTAATATTTTTGTTCTTAATATGAAATATAAGACATTGAGCTCACCATTATATTTACATTCTGAGCACACTTGAGATCTATACCCACTCCTGCAGCCTGAATTGTTCCAACCAAAACTTGGCAATTTTTATTAAAATGGAATTCATGCATATTTTTGTCTTGCTTTGCCCTGCTGAGCTCACCCATAAGCTGGATATACCTAATATTGTGGTCATCTAGAGCCATTTTTATTCTATTTTGAAATACTAGAAAATTGTTTTTAATAAGCAAACACAATTTTGTAAAAAGATTCATTATAGAATCACTAACATCTGCAAAAAGTCTGCAAAGTTGGAGAATATAACAGCTCTTGGAAAATATATACCCCTTTCACCAGACAAAAAGTTTTTCAAGTGGTATATAAGATGACAAAGCTTTGCGGAATGCTGCCAAGTGAAATCAAAAGTTGGAGTTTCATCCAGATTTTTGTAGATTGGATGATTGCAGAATTTTCTTAAAATCATCAGCTCTCTGAGAAACTCAGATGAGTCCCAAGGGAAGTCAGTGCTTCTGGAGGGCCCATATCGCTCAGTGAATCCTTCTTGAAGCACATCAAGTTTAGACCTCCATGGATCTGCTAATTGAACCGATATCCCCCTTTGAATCTTTTTTGGAAGAGACAAAATCGCATCCTTTGTTCTACGTAGGCTTATGACTTTCATTAAGTGATTGATTGATTTAATAGAATTAGCCTTTCCTTTTTGCAAACCTGGAAAAAGGAAATTCTTCCATAACCAGTCTTCTTGCCACTTTTCGATTCTAAGAAAAAATATGAGACTTTGAAGGTCAGTTAGCCTGTTCTGAAGTGGAGTTCAAGTCAAGCATAGCCGGTGTTGGGATTCCAAGCCAAATATTGTTTGAGCCCTCTGCGAGTAAGGATTTTTAATCTAACTAAAAGAATATTTATAAAAATTGATTATAAAAATTAAGTTTTAAGTTTTAGATATAGAAATGGGCACAAACTGAGCTTCATCTAAAACAACTCTACACCAAAAGAGCTTTTGAGTCACCGGTATCTTTTTTTGGCTTTGATTTTTTAACATTGTTGGGCTAGCTGCTTCATAGGTCGTTAAAACAATAGCAGTGTCCTGTAGTTCATTGACATTAGTATTTTGACAATCCTTCCCATAAAGAACCTTGAAAGGAAGCGCATTATCTTCAAAGTGCACACTTATTTCATTGATCCAATTCAATAGTGTTGCCAGTGGGCATATAATCAGTGTGGCTGAACTCCGATTAATACCTTCTTGATTTTCCAATACCTGGAATTGTCTTGCTTCACTTTGAGTTGCACTTATAAGAGAAAGAGTTGACAGCGTCTTTCCCAAACCCATATCATCAGCGAGTATTGACCCGTTTCCTTCAGGGGTTAATTGATTGTTAGGAAACTGATCTTTATAGTCATCAAATCCAGTTCTAAGCCAATGGTTGTCCTGGTGTCTCCACATGATATCCAAATTTTCCTTTAACATTTTTTCATTTTCAATCATAAAATTTATTGCTTGAAGTTTATTTGTTTTGAGAAATGTTTTGATTCCTTGGATAGGTTGATCAGCTTTCCAATCTTGAGTATTCTGAGATATTTGGAAAGAGCCTTCAAAAATTACATGCGGGTTATTAAAAAAGATAGTGGAGTCATAGTTCAGGAATGGACATAAATTTATTTGAGCAGAAGAAAATGCTTCTTTAGCAAGACTAATTAGTGTACTTGAAGAAAAGAGGCATCCCCAAAGTTGATACTGATTACCAAAAACTGGAACCAAATAAGCATGAAAATAGAATGGCTTCATAAGATTCAAGGCACTTCTTTGGTTTAAATGATGAGATCCAGACCCAATTTCACCCAATAGTGGTCCAATGTGCTGACTCTGCATTTGAGAAAGATTACTGACAAGGTTTGGTTTTCTTTCTTCAAATAGTCCAAAAATATGAAAATTCAAATGGCCTCGCTGTAAAATCATGGGGGTTGGTGAGTTTTTAAATCTTGAAATTACATTCATATAAATTTGATTGATCATTATTGAGAGCTGTCCAACACATCTGAGACTTGACATATTAAGTAAGAATTGTATCTGAAGATAGTGGTGGTTAAAAGGATGAATTAAACCAAAAAATGAATAATCATTTTTGAATAAAACGACAAGATAACTTTTTAGCATATGCTACGCTAAGATTATAATTCATTCACATGTATTATTATTATATTTTTAAGAAAAATTGGAAGTAAATGAATGATAACTGAAATAAATAATATGGCTTAAAAATAAATCTTGAGCCTATAGAGTAAATTTGGGTTTGTGGAAGATGAAAAATTTTCTTAATAAAAATGTGCTTTATTGTTACATTATAATCACAAAATATAATAATTTCACTCTTATTACACTTATTTATGTTTCTGTCTAATAGTAAAGTGCTTTAGATGGCAGTTCAAAATCCAAATTGAAACTACTACCTAGAACAATGTCTTGATACTAACGTACTTTTTGTAAGTCTCTTGACAGACACTTATGGTGATCTCAATAATATTAAAATTGATATGAATTTTATGTTTTATCAAATATCTATGTGGTCTAATATAATAATTGAGATACTAAAGTTTAACCTTCTGTTACCAACTTGGCAAGAAAATATCTGTAGATTTTTTTAGACCAAATATCAAATTTTTCTTTCCACAAGATGGGAAAGTGAATATTATGATATGTTAAGTGATATGCTCAAGCTTTGCTCAATCTGTGCTCAGCTGAAGATCAAAATAATCACCAAGCTCCAAGAGACCTGTGATTGAGTTGGGTTGACTCTAGGTCTAACTGATTACCAAATCTTTGTCCAATTGATTTAAATCTGGTTTCACAATGAATTCCCAACAGCTTCCCAACAGCTTTCCAACCACTTTCCAACATTTTTAAATGAGGGGTATTGCTAGCAATACCCCCCCAAATTTTCTGTGGTGATTATTATTATTATTATTATTATTATTATTATTATTATTATTATTATTATTATTATTATTATTATTATTATTATTATTATTATTATTATTATTATTATTATTATTATTATTATTATTATTATTATTATTATTATTATTATTATTTTTATTTTTATTTTTATTTTTATTTTTATTTTTATTTTTATTTTTATTTTTATTTTTATTTTTATTTTTATTTTTATTTTTATTTTTATTTTTATTTTTATTTTTATTTTTATTTTTATTTTTATTTTTATTTTTATTTTTATTTTTATTTTTATTTTTATTTTTATTTTTGTTTTTATTTTTATTTTTATTTTTATTTTTATTTTTATTTTTATTTTTATTTTTATTTTTATTTTTATTTTTATTTTTATTTTTATTTTTATTTTTATTTTTATTTTTATTTTTATTTTTATTTTTATTTTTATTTTTATTTTTATTTTTATTTTTATTTTTATTTTTATTTTTATTTTTATTTTTATTTTTATTTTTATTTTTATTTTTATTTTTATTTTTATTTTTATTTTTATTTTTATTTTTATTTTTATTTTTATTTTTATTTTTATTTTTATTTTTATTTTTATTTTTATTTTTATTTTTATTTTTATTTTTATTTTTATTTTTATTTTTATTTTTATTTTTATTTTTATTTTTATTTTTATTTTTATTTTTATTTTTATTTTTATTTTTATTTTTATTTTTATTTTTATTTTTATTTTTATTTTTATTTTTATTTTTATTTTTATTTTTATTTTATTTATTTATTTATCTATTTAACTGGTTATTACTTAAACTACTGACAAATTAAAAAAAACTTGAAAATAATTAAACAAAATTGATAAAAAAATATGAGATCTGAGAAATTAAAATGAAATGAATAATAATCAGATGAAATAATAAATAATTACAAATGGTATTCCCCAGTCAATAGATGAGCTGATTGCCTGATACCTTACCCACATCCTAGCAGACCTTGATGTGGATATACCATTAAATTATTTTTAAATGAATTGTGATAAAAGCTAAATTAAGAAGAATGATATCAATAAAGATAAGATGAAATGATTAGAAATTAAAGTAAATAATAAAAAATGAAATAAAGATAAAAAATTAAATAGCATTGCCTGGCCAATTGATGAGCCTTTCCCCACCAATGCTTGCCCACATCCAGGTGACCCTGATGTGGTGACACCATATAATTTTGAGTTTGTGATTTTTCCACCTCTTTTTATGCTTATAACCACCATAAAAAATTTAAGAAAAAAAAGAAAATAAAGAAAATAATCTAAAACTTCTATCTAACACAACAATAGACACAAAAGTTAAAGAAAGAAAAAGAAAAAGTCTGACTCCATAGAAAGGCCAGTCCATGGAAATGATCACTGGGTGGGCTACCTCCAATAAGTAAAAATGATTGGAGACCACCAGTGATCCATTACTAATCCAAATAGAGGAAAGATAAAGAAGCCAGTCTCAAGTCAGTTGAAACTCATAGAGGACTTGAAACCAGAATAACGCAAACCATAACTAGGATTCAACTAGGACAAACATAAACTTGAACCAGAAATTATGGGGTAGCTGTTCTACAGAGCAGCCAGCTCATCAGTTACCCCCACACTTGTCAAAATAAAATGTAGAAGATACCCCTCGGTACCTTCTAACAATTAAAAAAAAATCCAGCACAATAAACTGAAACCAACAAGCAGGAAGAGTCCAGCACTTGAAGACCAAAAGAACTTCCAGTTTAAAGTCATAGACGACTAAAACCTGTGAAGAAAAACCATTACTAGGGTTCAACCAAATTAAGAGAAGGGGTTGGAAACAGAAAATCTGGGTTAACTATTCTACAGAGCAGCCAGCCCATCAGTTACCCCTACACTCGCCAAGATCAAATCTAAAAGCCCCACCCATGGGTACCTTCTAACAACAAAAAGTTTCCAAAAAAAAAGATGCACAGAATCACCAAAATTCAATATTTAAAGAATGGACCACAGTTCACCCTCATTGCGGAGTCAATCTTCTTCACTTCTAGTTCCTCTTGAATATAATCTCTTCACCTGATCAGCAGCCACTCTCTTCTTTAAGACTGCACCATCTAACTCCTCCAAAACATATAAAACTCCAGACACCTGAGATCTGACTTTGTAAGTCACATCCCATCTGTAAGCAAAATTTTTTCACCACTGACTCTCCAAACTTCTATTATACACCAAAATCAAATAACCATGTTTCAAGGGATTCCTGAGTCTATGAGCCGAATTCCTGTCCCAGTATCTGACAGATTGATTTCTTATATTCATCATTCTAGAGTATGCCTTCTCTTGACATTCCTCTCTACATTCCAACTGTTTTATCCTGGCACAGAAAAAATCTTCTGTTGAGAACACAGCATCCAAATCAATTTCAAGATAAGAGAGAGCTTCCAAATTCACTGGTAGAACAGCTTTCTTCCCAAACATTAATTCATAAGGGGAATAGGCAGCTGTTCTTGTCACAATGAACCTATCAGTAAGCAAAACCAAGGGTAAATAATGCCTCCATTTTTCAGCACTATCTCCACACATATTCAACAAAGCATTTTTGATAACTTGATGGCCTCTTTCAACTATACCTTCAGCTTCAGGATAAAAAGGTGTAGCCACTCTGACTTTACCACTAATAATTGTCACAACTTCTTTAAATTCAGCTCTAAACTCTGGCTCACCATCAACAGTCACCAAATTCATTAACCCATATCCTAACACACATTCTTTCTTCAAAAACTCTGCCACATTTTTTGCAGTCAAATTAACCACAGTCACTGCCTCAACCCATCCAGAGAAATATTCCCTGGAAACAATCAAGTATTTATACCTGCCCTCTTTGAAATGGACAGCATCCAGACTGACTCTTCCAAACACAGTTGTTTCGCCAGTAGCACTTCCAACCTCTTTAGGTTTTAAGTGACTTCTTCTTTGACATTCTTCACAAGATTGAACACAACCCTGCACAGCCAACTTCATATCTGGCCCCCAAAATCTATCTGCTACTCTTCAATAAGTCTCCCCAAAGCCTCTATTACCAAGGACTTCATGCGAAGACTTTAAAACCAACTCTTGACCCTGCTTCTTAGTAACCACCACTTGAGGATTCAGATATCTCCTCCTCATCAACCTCCTTCCTGACACGTAGAAGACAGAACTTTTTTTCCTGATTGACACCCAAGTATCATCATCACAAATATCTGGCCTCTCCAAGGTTAACAGATATTCATCCTTCAGAAAAAAAAAACAGTCTGACCCCAGGTCTCATCTTCAAAATCCAACAAAACAACATCCAAGGGTAAAATGCTGTCATCAAAATATCCAGTGTTCACATGAGCAACAAGCCAGCACAACCAGGACACCAATCCCTAAACTTTGGTACATCATTTTCCTTCCACTGAATCTTAAGCGAGTCCAGGTCACTAAAAAATCACCATTATCTAACTTTGAGCCATTCCAAACAACAGCCCCATTTTCATCAACAAAGACATCTTGATCACTTTAATCAACATCAAAACCTGCCAGTTTAAACTCTTGGAGGAGGAGAGAACAATCTTCCAGTTTAGCCTCATGGGGGAGGAGAGAAAAATATTCCAGTTAAGTCTTATGAGGGAGGAGAGAAAAATATACAGCACCCTTTGTTCTAGCCCTAACTACTGGTACATCTTCATCAAATTCTTCAGAGTGTGAATCTTCATTTGTGTATGGTCTTCTTGATAATCCATCTAGCATTGTAAATGTTTTTCCAGGTTTTTGTAGCAGGTCAAAAGAAAAATTCTGAATAAATGCCACCCACCTAGTCATTGGAGCATTTGGAAGACTAGGTTTATTGATTATTAGAACCAGAGATTTTGCATCCACAGGCAGCTTAAAATGCTACACCAACAAAAAAGTTTGCAGCTTCTTCAAAAATTTTGCTACACCACACAATTCCAACTTTGGTTAAGAATATCTAGATTCAACCTCATTTAATACCACACACGCATACTTACTGGCCTGACCCTCCTAGTTTTATCTTTTTAAGACAAAAAAGCACCAGCAGAAATATAGTTTGAGTCCACTGCCAGGTAAATTTTTCCAGCTCCCACACCATAATCCAACTTGTGAAGAAAAACATCTTCACCTACCACCTTCTTAAACTTCTGAAAATCCTCTTCACACTCTTCAGTCCATACCCACTCTGCGTCTTTCCTGGTCAACTTCCTCAAAGGTGAAGCCAACAAAGAAATATATTTAATAAAAATTCTGACATACACACAAACCCCCAAAAATCCCCTGACTTCAGTAGTATTTTTACGCCTTCTCCATGATGGCATTTTATTTACTTTTATCTTTGCCATATTCCTTCCCTCTTTACACACCACATGACCCAGAATATCCAGAGCAGGAACACAACAACAAAACTTTGACTCAGATATGGTCAACACAGCCTCTTATATTCTAAACAATACTCTTTCTAGAGTAATTGCATACTCCAAAAAAAATCTCCTTATACCTTGATTCACATTTAGCACCTCATTCCCATAATCAGTGGATACTCCTTTGATTCCACCATGATCAATAAAAAGACCAGCATGAGTTGGAACCTCATCCTTTAAAATCCAAGCCATTTGTGCTTGATATACTTCTACTGAATTAGTTGCTCCTTGAGGCAACCTAGTGAGCTGAAATCTTCCCAGAGGAGTCTCAAACGTTATAAGTGGTGGTGAATCTGTGTGAAGTTCCCTTTCATCATAACCACCCTTAATATCACCCAAACTATAACACATTCTTCCAGAAAAAGCTCCCACAAAGTTCTCTGCACTTGGAGGCATCGCAGAATCCTTGATAGTGACTCTTTTCAAGGCTCTAAAATCATGCACCACCCTCAGCTTCCCATTCTGCTTCTTTACACAAAAAACTGGACTTTAGTAACTAGGTGTTGCTTGTTTGTATAAACCAGTCCTGACTCTTTCCCTAAAAATCTCTAAAAAATCATTCCTGATAGCAGCTGGAATTGGAAAAGGTTTTATTTACCAAGGTTCATGATAAACAACAGGAATCAAGTAAGGTTCCACATAAGAGTGTTTCAACTCACCCCTTTTCTCTTCAACAAATTCCACCGCTTTCTCCCTCAGCACAATAAAATGCAATAACAACTTCTTTTCCTCATCAAAAAACCACCATTCAGGACCAAAATTAAACACTTTCAACCTTTCCACAGTCATCCTAGCAGTTTCCATATAATAAGGCAGATTCTTCACCAGAGGAGTGCAGTATAGATATCTTTACAAAGGAGGTCTCTTCAAAGGAGGATTCAAACCTACAGGCATAGGCTCATTGACAAGCCTAATATTCTGTGCTACCTTCTTATATTTGCAGCTCCACCTTCAACTTGCAGGATCTTCAGGAGATCATCACCACCAGATCTGGAAAAAAAACCAATTGTTTCCCCATTGCTCATATGTGTGGCTATGTCAATATTTTTAAAAGGTGTAGAAGAAACCCTAACTGCACCATTGGGAGTATTTGCTTTTATTCCTTAATCTCACCACTCCAAAATCTTTCTGCAATTCCACATTTTAATCCTCACTTCCATCTTCTAAACCTTCAAATCTTGATTCATCTTCTTTATCACATCTTGCGAAATTGTGCAGTTTATCCTCATGCTGGAGGCCCAAAAATTGATCTTGCTGATCTTCTTTATTCAAAAATTTGTGCAGTTTAACCTCATGCTGGAGGCCCAAAAGTTGATCTTGATTATCTTCACAAAAATAATTCTTGTCTTCTATCTTGATTATCTTCAGTTATCTTGAAATTTTTATTTTATTTACTTGAGTTTTCTTCTATCCTACAAAAATAACCAGGGGTTTTCCCTATGCTCAAAGACGTTGTTAAGGTAATGTTTTTAAAAGGTCTAGAAGAAACCCTAGCCATGCCTGACTGGGAGGACTTACTTTTAGACCCCAATCATACCACTCCACAGCTTTTCCACATATCCTTCAATAATGATATATAACCAATCTTCTTATTTGAACTTGAATTAAAAATAATTGAGAATCTTGAGAGAGAACAGATACTTGATAAAAAACTTGAAGAATACTTTCAGAGAAGAGAAATATTAAAAAGAGAAAGTTAAAAATACACTTGTTATATCTCCAAGGGAGCTGACCAACTACAACCTGGGATTTTTTTCATCTTGGGGAATTGTTGTAGCACTTGGGTGATCAGCCCTCATCACTCTAAAAAAGACTGACTCTCACTAGAGCCTGAGCCACACTCCAAAAAACCAGAGGCAGCACTCACTTCCCTTCTTCCCCTACAACAATCCATGCACTGGCACATTGAAGAAAAACCAGGCCTGGTCTACCAACCCTCCTCTCCAGGAGATGATAACCTCATATTAAGTCTCCTTTCATCTTCACCAGTCAATTCCAAACTGATTCCCACACCAAACTGATAACCAATTATTCCTTGAAAATCCATTAATAATGGCCCACCCAAAACAGCTTTTACTTTTTATTTGGAAATATAAAAATTAACCTCCCCTGAGGCTCATCCAACATCCAACTTCACACACTCAGATTATACAATCAATTCAGTGACATGGCCACAAATCCCTCTTAAATTTTCAACTATACCTACTTTGATGGGGAGGCCCAGATGAGTAGCCTTACAAAAAAAATCAGGTTAATCTGAGAACCTGAATCCACCAATGCCCTTGCCTCCCTTCCATTAAGGGGGACATTGACATACCCCAGAGGTGCATAAAAATGAGTTTCCAACCCCTCTCCAAATTTTTCAGCAGAATCACAATATATTCAACCTCCCCAGAAGAAACCCTTCTCCTGATTAACATCTTTTTCTGCCTATTAGTCAATCCATGACTGATAGCATACAACTCACCATAAGTAAGGTAAATATGACCCTGATTCATCCTTTCCAGGACAGAATCCATAAAATTAAATTGGTAAGAAACCACTGGCCTCTCAAAGAGAGCTCTTTGCTTCACTAACTTTTTCCTCAAAGATTCTTGTGGACCAGAACCACCAACAGTTTTATAATCAACAGGAATCAAGCCAGATTCCTCACCAGAACTTCTAACTCCATAAGGCTTTGGCAATGAAGCAAAAGGGGCATCCTTCTCAGAGTCAGAATCAACATCCATAGGAATTGGCTCAGCATTCATGTCCAATAATCCATAACTAGGGGGGCCCATATCTGACATACCCTTCAACATTTTATACAGCTCCTCTTTGTTGTACTTCTACCTAACTGCACTCAGCTTAGAATCCACCTTTAAAGTCTTAGGCTTTGGTTGGGCCTGAGAACAACTCTTATGCCTTCTCACCTTTCTTGCTTTCACATCATAAACAACAGCCAGCATTCCCCACTTGAATTTCCAGCACAAGAATAAAACTCCAAACCACCAAAGAAAGATGTAAATTAGACTCTATTAGCCTCCTTTCCCTTGCCCTTGCCATCATCACCATATTTTCCAGAAAAAGAAGCCTCATTAGGAAACTCTTCAAACCTTGGCCTTCTTGAGTTACATTATGTTTCCTCCTCCTCAAGTCTACTAGAGCCTGACCATCATTAGTCTTCACAAAAGAACTATCTGGGAACTTGAACACTTTCCATATCAAATTCTACCTTCCCTTCAGACACATCCCTATTTAGTGCCCAAAAATCATTAGACTTGTGGCCCTTCCTGCTGAAATAAGAGAATACCCAAGGATAGCTCCTAATAGCCCTAATTTCAAAATCTCTAGGCTGAGAAGGAGCCTTATTGGCCTTCTGAGCCTTCTAAACAAAAATATGTATGTGTTTTTTCAGATCAGCAAACTGCTCCACTACTGGATCAACCTCTTTAGGCTTTTCAGGAGCCTTCTACTTTTTCACACTCTCCTTATTTCTAGACTCCTCCACATATTCAGCAAAATCTTCACTGACCTAGCTAACATACTTGGAGCTAGCTTCTTGGCAAGAATCCACTACCAAAAGTTTCAGATGACCCTTCATAAAATTCTTAATGACAGCAAGAGAAGGTAATTTTTGATTCCCATTAGGAATAATCTTCATATTGTTCTTCCTTGAAAACTCCTTCAGCACATCAATTCTGAAATTCCTAGCCAGAGCAGACCAGAAAATATTCCTTGCAGATTCAGTACTCTCCAACTCCTGCATATCCACTAAATAATCCACCATTGGCTCCAACTGAGCCAGAACCTTCCTATAAGTATGGAGGTTGTCTGCACCTCCATAAGATTTCCATTCACTTGCAATCATATTGAGATCCACCATAGAATATCTGGATCCCCACCTGTCTTTCATCTGAAAACACAACCTTCTCCAATCTTTCCTCCTATAACCCTACATAGCAGCCACTTCCTTCACCAGAGCCCTTCAAACAATATAGAAGATGACTTGCTTCACCATTTCAAGGTGAGAAGCACCATCCACATTCCCAGAAGCCTCAAAAACTTTGGAATCAACATCTCATCCTCCCCCATAAATATTGGCCCTTTCCAGGATTTGATCCTGACAGAAGGCCTAGCAAAAAAAGGAGGATTACCATCCTCAGCAGCACCAACAGTTCCACTACCACTACTAAAGAAAGAGGCTCCAGAAGCCATGGTCCAATAGATTTCAGAAAACCAAGCTCCAACCACAGAAGAATGGCCAAAAGTAATAGAAAATCCAAAAAGCAAACAAATTCTCACCCCACGTTGGGCGCCAGAAATGTAAAAAATCCTATAGTACTTGCTATATGCCTTGACCAAGGGAGTTGGAGTGAAACTGGAGAGAAAAACCCCTGTCCCTTTGAGAAATACCAGGTGAGATTTATTTGCTAAATAAAATTAGAGACTCTTACAATAACCTTTCCAACGCACTTCTTGACTGCTGAAAAAGTCAAGGAAGTGGCTTAGATAGACCACAGACCAAAGAGAACCTGAAATGCAGAAAGATCCCCCCATAAAACTAAAAGACTGTGCACTTGTTGCACAGAAAACAGAAATAATACTTGATACAGGTGGAAATTCTACACAAGAGAAATCAGTTGCCAAAGTTGAGTTAAATGAAGAACTAACTTTGCAAAAAACACATCCAATTGTGGACAAAAAACAGTGAAAACTGAGTGAGAAACAATTATATATATACCAGATGGTTTTATGATAACTAAAGTTGCCCCAAACTGTCTTATTCAGTATGTACACAGAGACCACCAAATAAAAAATCCATGCACAGCAAAAAATTTGGTGCTTTCAACAGCCAAATTGAATAACAACACTGTAGAAACACTCTTCAGCCTTTTATAACAAAGGAGGGTGGGCGGCCCGCCTAGAAGCGGATTTTTTTAAATTTCTATAATACATATACTGATTAAACAGTATTATTTTGATTTAAATTTTTTCAAGAGAATTTTAAGATCAGAGATTTCATTTTTTGGAATCCACTGGTCATATTCACTTGATTTATTTTTAAATCTTAATAGATACTCAACTCCCTTTTCTTTTGTAAGGTGTCTCTTTTTAAGTATTGACCCACTAATATGCAGCAGACCCAAATATTTGGTTATTTTTGAGCTATACTAAAGTAATAATCACGTCCCAAGGCTTATACTAATTAATAAGTAAAAACTAAGGAAAGACCCCCAATTGTCAGTATATCTAGTATTTAAGTATAATTTAATAGTATTTATTAATGGTCCTTCTACTTTTTAATAAATTATTTAGTGATTAAACCTCAGGGGAAGACTAGTAAAATAGTTATACTTAAATAAAACTCACAATACTTGGATTTAAATGCGTGCTAGTGGTGTAAAATAGATAAACATAATATAGTTATAGCTTAACTAAAGATAATATCAATTTATAATGGCTTTAAAATATATCTTTGAATAATAATAATTGTGTTATAATGTTTTTTTGAATTTTAGTAAGTGAATGATCTCTAATAACCATCAAAATCCTCCCTTACTTATACCAAAATCCACGGGAGTGCACAGACCTTCAATCCAGATGATGTAACTGCTATCCCTGGCAATTACAGCACTTTGAGGGCCCATCACCTCACCATGGCGTCCACTAAAAGCAGATTCAACACCCACAACTCCAGTAAGGACCCTCCATCACAATTAATGATAACACAGACCCATACCATAAATAGAAAATCCAGATAAAAGCGGATACCATAAAGAATCAGGTAAAATAACTCATTCAAAGAGAATATAATTAAATCCAAAGCATATAAAGGAAACAAATGAAATGTTCAAGCATCCATATTAACCCAGAAATGACCTCCCAACCCATAAATCCGTGAATATCCATCCAAGGAAGCAGATTAAGTTGTCCAGACTGAGTGTATGCGCCTGAAATAGATGTTTATGATTCTGTAGGCATTGTGAGTCCACTGGATACATCCATATGACCTAAATAATCAGAAAAACAAAGTTTATAGGCTATTAAGAGGCTAAAACCCACATATATACCTAAATATACATAATATACTGCATATTTCACCTAATATGAGATTTATGTATACATATAAGCTTATGTATGTCAATAATTACTTAATATAACTTAAGATAAGTATATTATGACTCCATTAACACCTTTATAAGTATTATTAGTCTATGGATAAGCTATTTAAACTACTATAATTTATATAATAGAGTAATAATTATATGTATATAGGTAATATAGTCATATATATCACTACGCAATATAGGGGGTGGACTTGCTAGCAAGTCCTCAACCTGAACTCAGATGGAACTCAGATGGAACTCAGACTGAACTCATACTGAACCCATACTGAACTCTACTTGAACACCCACCTAAAACTGTTCTGCTGAGTGGTGTTCATCCCTGATTGTATGGTTCCTTTATCAATAGCTCAATGTGTGTTCAACCTGTGGTGAGTTTGGGTCCAAGGTTGCGGACTCGCTAGCAAGTCCGCCCCCCATATTGTGTGGTGTATTATTGTTTTAACCTTATTTTTAAGATATAAGCTTAATGTACTTAAGGTTATCTTATTTTAAGTATTAGAAATACTCAGTCATAGGGATATCTAGGCTGACAAGAGCCCACACAACTGCCAAACAATCAATTTGAGTGGCACCATATTTCAATTCCATATTTCTTAGGGTTCTTGAAATATAAAAAATTACTACTTCTGAAAATTTGTCATTTATAACTTGTTTTTGGTGGAGAGCAGTACCAAGGCCAATGAGATTGGCATCAGTGTACAAAAAAATGGTTGGGTAAAGTCAGGAGAGACAGGAATTGGTGCTGACATCAAACAATGTCTCATAGTGTCAAAAGCTCTTTGTCTTTCACTGTTCCAGACAAAAGCAACATCTTTCCTACTTAATTGGGTGAGGGGTAATGCTATGACTTAATATTTTTTAATATATTTTCTATAGTATCCACACATTCCCAAAAAACTTTGGAGCTCTCTGACTGTAGCAGGAGCTTTTACCTGTTGTTTGGCTGCTACTTTGTTCTGGTCAACACATATCTGTAGTCCTGAGACAACATGACTAAGTACTTTCAAAGTATAAAACCCAAATTTTCATTTTTTCAAAGCAAGTGTCATATTTATCTCATCAATTGTATGGAACACTTTACACAGATGGTTAAGGTGGTCCTCAAATGTCTTGGAGAATATGATGATATCATCAATATAAAACATTAACCATCCTCTAGTTAGTTCATGATGGAATGTGTTATCCATAACTTTCTGAAAAACTGATGGGGCATTTTTGGGGCCAAATGGCATCCTAATATATACTTATATATACCCATATGGGTAGCAATCATTATAAAATTCTGTTAATTATTCTCAACAAGTACCTGGTGATATCCCTTATTACCATCTAAACAGCTGATATATTTAGAATTTTGTAAGGTAGCATGGATAAAGCTAATTCTGGGTAAAGGATAGATATCATCTACAGTATAAGTTTTTAATGCTCTATATTCACCAAATAACCTGGCTTTATCTCTCTAAAAAGAAATTAGGACAGGTGAGATAATAAAATGTTTATGTGTCTCAACTACCTTTTCAATAATATTCATTATAAAAGGGTAGGGATATTTTCTTCAATATCATGTCTCTTTGTGGGGGAAGCAGGATAAGGCTTCTTCTTTAGCATAGGGGGTATTTAAGTTAATGGGCAAGATATTGAAAGCTTCATCTCTTTTTTAACCAATCCTAATTGATGTGACTCATGAGCTAATTCTAAGGAAAAGATTTTATCAACTGAATGATGGAATCTTTTTCCTCACCAGAAAGTTTTTCTCCAAAAGAAGCTGTTTCAATTTCAGAAAGAAGGTCAGGAATTTATTTTGTAGATTTTCCTTTATAATGAAATACAGAATGACATGTTTTCAATCCTGGTGTTGATAATTTTTTGTGGGAGGATATTTTAAATTTTCTTTTCCCATTCAGCCCCTTGTGAAGCATTGGTTTGAGAGATCAAGCTTAATGCCATATTTGGTTAATATATCATTTCCCACAATGAACCAAATACTTAAGTTATCAATCTTCATAAATAAAAATTCACAAATAGCTCTTAAAAAGCCATGGTTATATTTTAAAAATACTGTAACTTTGTATTTACCAATGTGGAACAAAATAGAGCCTTAACCTCTCCAATTTTCAGAAGTGACAGGCATAATTTTTGATTTATAATCCTGATCAACTGAAGCAAGTTATTTTTCAGATACAACACATTTCTCCAGCACCAGAGTCGAAAACAACCTCAATGTTATTTCCTTTAATCAAGGCAAGTGCCTTGAGAGGGGAAATATTAATTGAGGTGTCCTCAAGATTTCTTATGATCTTAGCATCTTCATCTGTGAAAAAATCATTTTTATCAATGTCAATATTATTTAAATATTTAATATCTTCTTTCAGCATCAAGATTTCCTGGGTAGACTCATAAGAAATGTTGCTGGCACAATCACTTGAAGTATCATCCAGTGAAACTGTGTCATTATGATGCTCCTCTTTTTGTTCAACAAGGTTTATTTTCTTGTCACAAACATGGCCTTTCTGCATTTAAAGAAAGTTTTTGTTGCATATTTCTTAGGTGCAACAGGGAAAGAGGGTTTATCAACTTTTCAGGAAGATTTTGTTGGTAGTTGGAGGGTTTCTCCACTGAAGGTCTTGGGAAGAGATTCTTAGATTAATACCTTTTATTTAGAAGAAATTCTTACAAGTATTAATAAAGGAAGAAGGCTCCCTGGAGAATTCAATTCTTGCAACAATTAAGTCTCTCAAAAA
Source organism: Hemileia vastatrix (assembly GCA_030280995.1). NCBI lineage: Eukaryota > Fungi > Basidiomycota > Pucciniomycetes > Pucciniales > Zaghouaniaceae > Hemileia > Hemileia vastatrix. Next base: position 27,600,792 of record JASXTE010000011.1, read on the forward strand.
CATTGGCAATTTATAAAGCATCCTGTCCTTCCATAGTTCATAATCCATCTTTGGATCCATTTCTTTCAAGATTTTTACTAGTTTCATCAGGAATTCAATAGGTTTCTCTGTAGAGGATGAGGTATATCTAGACTCCTCATACTGCTTTTGTTGGGATAACCTAAACTTTCAACCACCAAATTGTGCTTTAATTAATTTTTTCCAATCCTCCCACGAGTAATCATTCTTGTCCAAGAGGAAAGATTCATACCACATGAGGGAAAAATTGGAAAACAAAGAAATTAATTTAGACACAATTTCTTCATCTGGTAGTTTATAAGAATTATTAAGATTATTAATCCTACAGATGAATTGCTGCCAGTTAGAGGAAGAATCACCACCAAATGTTTGTTATTGATCAAGTTTGGGCCAATTTTTCTGATTTGAGGTAATTTCTTTCTCACTACGCAATATATGGGGTGGACTCACTAGCAAGTCCCCACCCTGAACTCAGATGGAACTCAGATGTAACTCAAACTGAAATCATATAAAACCCATACTGAACTCTACTTGAACACCCACCTAAAACTGTTTTGCTGAGTGGTGTTCATCCCTGATTGTATGGTTCTTTTGTCAATAGCTCAATGTGTGTTCAATCTGCAGTGAGTTTGGGTCCAAGGTTGTGGACTTGCTAGCAAGTCCACCCCCCATATTGTTGGTGTCAGTTTTACTTATTTCTGTGTAAGAAGAAGTTGCAATTTCTCTAATTGAGCTGTTATCTCATTATTTAACACATTTGCAGATGAGCAGGGTACATCATCATTTTTTAATGGAAACTCAGAACTATCTACAGGTTTCTCTTCTACTAATTCCTCTCTAGAGGAGCTTGTCTGAGGTGCATGTGCAGTATCCTGTGCAAAAGTTTACTTCTCAGAAGTCACAGAGTATTTTTGGTCAAATAAAAAAGAATTCAACTGTTCCTTAATGTTTTTTACCTCTTTTTCACCTTTGGAATACTGGTTAATGTTTCATTGATGGTTGAAAATGATAATTGATTCTTTTTTTTCAGAGATGAGTAGTTGTCATTTAATTTTTTTCAAATTTAATTTCTGAACTTCTATTTCTTGGCAACAGATAGACATAGTATCTTGCACTTTGGATATATCATTCCCAATATTTTTCCAAAAAGCAAATTTCTTTTCATAATTTACTTTTTATATTAAAAATTCATCAGATACCCTATTCAACTCACCTTTCAATGCTTTGTAACCTTGTTCAGTTAAAAAGCTATTAAATTTTTGAGTCAATTGTAAGTTATTCATGATCTTATTTTGTTTTGTGATGATGTCTCTCAAATATTGATAATTAATAGTTTCTTCATCAGGAGCATTTCTCAGGAGAGAGATAGAGTATTTTCAAGTGTCTCATTAACTTCACAATCAATTGATTCATCTATAATGTCCATCTTTAAATTTATCATTAAAGTAGGAAGAAATGCTAACATAGTATTTAAAAGACTAGAGCATTGATTACTTTTTCTGCTAGAACCAGCTTCTCTGTAGAATTTTACAATTTAATAAAGACTTGGTAAGTTACAAAGTCAGTGGGCATTGGCTAATGCTTATGAGCCAACCTTTTACAATTTAATAAAGACCTTTTAAGTTACAAAGTGAGCTGGAGTTGGCATTTGCTTATGAGCCAACCTATGAGTGACAGTAATGGGGTGCCACAGGTAATGCGTATTTAATCAGTGAATTAATAATTGATAGTAGTGAAATAACAATCGATCAGTCTAATGCTAAGATATTAGCCTTTTAAAATTTAATAAAGACTTTGTTAATTACAAAGTCAGTGGGATTTGGCAAATTCTTATGAGCCAACCTAGTGGTGCAGAGAAATCTAGTTTTCAATAAAATAATGAAGAAACAAAGGATGAATAAACAATCAGATACCTATGAGTGACAGTAACAGGGTGCCACAGGTAATGTGTATTTAATCAGTGAATTAATAATTGATAGTAATGAAATAACAATCCATGAGTATGTAATACTGGAGAGACACAAGTATATATAGTAGCTGTTATCATCACTCTCTAACCTATTACTCTAACCTAACAGTGATATGTACAGTTCCAATTATTAACATAGTTATGCAATAAAAATAATAGTATGGAAATAGATAATACATGAACAATATCCTCATGAGTTATGAAGCATGTATCACCAAAACTCAACATTCTCCTGGTCTCAAAGTTTTTTCTACCATCCCAGAGTTACCTGATGGAGCTGAATCAGTAACAAGGAAAGGAACTTGATATTCAATGGAAGGCCTTACCATGGTTTTAGAATAATTTGAAGATGATTGTTTTTCTTTCTTCTGCCTCCTTGGTAAGTATGAAGAGGGATGAGATTGAAATTTTTGGGCCTGGAGGGTCCTGCTTGAGGAGCCTGCTGCTTTTTCTGAGCCTGGAGAGAGTCCTATTGTGTGTTCAGCCATTCCCATTTCCATTTTGTCACTTCCAATTTTTCTTGTTGTTGAGAAACCAACTGTGGAAGGGGTTTTGCTCCCTGTGGATGTTTCTTCTTCTCTTGACAAAAAGTTTCCATGCTTCTTATTTTTCTTCTAAGAACTCTTTCTTTTCCCTTATTTTGAGGTTCTCCGAGTTCAACTCCTTGATGTGAGTTGACAGGTTGTTTACCTGTTGCTTAACTGGAATCTTTTTTATTTTGAAGCCTTTTTGAAGCTCTTCTTTGTGGTTACCTGGAACTTGGAGTCCAGGGAGGATGTTACTTCTTGATTTTCACCTCCTGCATTTCTACATCCTGTTTGGTTTACTAATTGATTAAATTGAGAAAATTTTGTAATCAATGGAGAGCTTACAGAACTTGTATCATAATCAATAAGATCCAATTCCTCATCATGGGCATTAGAAATATTTAATTCGGCTATTGTTTGTATAACTTGAGCTGAGATAGGAAAAATATTAATATTTTGTCTGTTATTATTCTTTTTTGTAAAAAAATAGAAAGAAATAAATAAAAAATATTTAAAGTTTTTTATCAGCTACCAGGACTGCTAATAAACTGAAATAATGAAAATATATCAATTATCAGGACAAAAATTAACTAAAATAATTAATTTATTATCAATTACCAGGATTACTAATCTACTAAAATAATGAAAATATATCAATTATCAGGACTAAAATTGACTGAAATAATTCATTAATTATTAAAATCCAGGACAACTTATCAACTGAAACATTGAAAATATATCAAATTATCAGGACTAAAATCAAATGAAATAATTAATTAATAAAATTTTTAATCAATTTATTTACTAAGATATTGATTCTATTTATTACCAGGAAAAAATAAACTGAAATAATAAAATAATATTATAATTATCAGGAAAAAATCAACTGAAATAATTAATAAGATTTCTTGACAAAATAACTAATTTAATTATTGTATATTTCTTAATTACTAGGACTAAATGTCAACTGAATTAAGTAATTAATATTATTTTTCAGTTAAATAATTAATTTATATATTTTACTTATTTTAATTACCAGGACTAATTGTCAACTGAAATAATAAAATAATATTTTAATTATCAGGACAATTTGACAACTGAATAAATTAAATAATGTAACTTTTTTAATTAAATAAATTATATAATATTACTTCTAGGACTAAGAACAATGTTGCTCTATCTTGGTCAGCCAGGTAAAAAAAATATTATATACCTGACACCTCCCCCTGTAATTTGAGCAATTTAATTCCAACTAAAGAGTGCTGAGTAAAAAGATATATGTATATAATAGGGGGGGGTATCAATGTTGACTGATCTACAATTAAATTAATTGGGATAAAAATCCTTACACCCCAATTATCTTCTGCAATCGTTTTTGCTAATAATTGGGTTATTAGACATTTTACGTTGTAGTCTTCCAACATTGGCAGGGGCCTTTGTTGTGTTGTTTGGCGCTGTTTGTACATGTCTTATTTGACATCTGTTGAAGAATTGGGTGTTTTTCTGGATTTATTCTGTGAAGATTGGGACTGCGGGTATGTGGGTACTATCATTGGATAGCCCCTGTTTTTCTATATATTTCATGTCTTGATAATATTTTTCATATTCTAAGTTTTAAGGGGTCATTTCCTCATTCTTCAGTCACAAAAGATAGCTGTTTAATTTTGTTTTTTGTGTTTTACAGGCTAACCTTAATTCTTAGGGTTAAGTGCTAAGTACCATTAGATAGGGCTAATTTAGCTCTATATTTCATGTCTCAACGTTGTTATAGTGTAATTTTGTGTTTTAAGGGTTTTAGTAGTTGTAGTGAATTTTTCTAAGTAGATTAGATGTTTTTATTGGTTTTCTGGCTTCAGGGAGGCCAGGCCGCTGCAGGCAGCACCTCCAACTTTGGGCGGCCCGTCCATCTCTGCTTTAGAAGTTTGGGGAGCGCTTCTGGAGGGTTTTTATTCAATTTGGCTGGTACAGGTGCCAAATTTGTTGGTGTGCATAGGCTCTTAGATAGTGGTCTGTGTGTACATACTGAATAAGAAAGTTTGGGGCAACTTTAATTATCATACAACCATCCAGAGGTGGTATCCTTGTTTCTCACTCAGTTTTCACTGTTTTTGGCCACAATTGGCTGTGTTTGTTGCAAGGTTAGTTCTTCATTTAACTCAACTTTGGCAACAGGATCTCTGGTATAGTCTTGCAAGCTATATCAAGTATTATTGCTGTCTCTGGTGTGGATTTGCAGCCTACATCAAGTATCTTTGCTTTCTCTGGTGTGGACATTGGTCTATATTTCAGTTCTTTGGTCTGGTAGTCTGTCTGGGGACTACTTTCTTGGCTCATCAAGAAGTCAAGTGTGTTGAAAAAGGGGCTTTAGCAAACAGGAACCAACTTACTTTAGCAAGTAAATCTCACTCTATTTTTCTAAAGGGACAGGAGTTATTCTTTCTGGTTTTTCTCCATTACCCTTGGTCAAGGCCTATAGCTAGTACTATAGGATTTTCTACAACGTGTCAAAGTTGACCTCTTATCCAAACTTTTTCTACTCAAATTTTCATAACCATATCTTGGACAAACTCCTTGATATTTCAGCCTCCTTAAAATGCTGCGCACTTCTTACCCCATCCCATTGTGCAGCTTTCTGTCATAACCACATCTTGTACTTCGTTCTGTAAATGCCCACATCTTGGACTACTTTCTGTATATTACTTTTACCTTGCTCCATACTCCCATTCTCATCCCATCCTGTCTATTCTCTTTATTCAGAAACCCTTGCTATCTCATCCGCTTGTTTCTCCTCCTTATCATCTTTAATTATCTTAACATGCCTTGTCGTCATAGATCTTCTCAAAGGCACCCTTCCCCCAGTTGTTCCTCAAATTGAACTTCTCCCTCTTTCCCCTGCTCAACCAATAAGTTAAAGACCTTACAATTAAAAAAAGATGATCATCTCATACTTATCAATTGGCTGAAAACTAAATTTAACTATGATTCTTGTTTTGGTACTGAAAATTCAACTAAAGTAGGATGGCACCCCACATCAAAAGTTAATGTTTATCTTCTAATGGCCAACAAATTACGGAATAAGAGCAAGTGCTTAAACATATTTCTGAACACTTCAAGAATTATCAAGCCAAATACAAGATGACAAAGACTCTTTAATCATCTAGTGGTTTTGGTATTACTGACCTCGATATCAGTAAGGGCATCAAATCCATAGAAGATAAACTTGATTCTTTATGTCCTTAATTTAAAGAGATGGATGCCATTTTTGGAGAGCAAGCTGATGCTAATCCTGAATACATGTTGAATGGAGAAGATCCTATCTCCAAACATGATATCAAAACCAATCTTTCCCATCCTCTTACTCAACTCAACCTTCCCCTGTTCTAAATTCAACAAATCTAGATATCCTTTTCATAGATCCTTATGGAAATATAAACTAACCCAATCTTACTCAGGTGTGTTTTTTTTCTTTTATCTTACCAATTATTTTTTGAACTTACTTATCTTTTCTTATTTCTAAAAAGGCTGAAAAACAAAAACAGGACCCTTAATCAACTGATACTGAAGCTAGTGACAATGATGGAGAGGACATTAATGTACCAACTTCATCCAACAAAACGAAAAAAGGCTTCAACTAGTCTAAACTCTCACACTAAAAGAAGACAAAAAAGTGATACTTTATCTCAAACCCCTTTTTCTTCTATGGAAGATATTTTGTAGAAATGTGATGCTGGTAAGTGATACCATACCTCTTAATAATTTACTCTGCTTTTCTTCTACATTTTGTTAATATTTCTTATCACTCTATAATAATTTGAAATTGCTAATGAGACTCTAAAGTTTAAAAAGAAAAAAATATGAGCTCTCTTTAAGGAGGGATGACAGGGTACATGATTAGGAAGAGAGGAAGTACAAAATCTTTTTACAGAAGGATGATAGTGCACAAGACTTTAAGGAAAAGAAATTCAAGCTAACTCTTAGTGTTTAAAGATCAAAGAAAGAGGATAAAACACTCAAGAATCAAAACTTAATGGAACAGATGAAATTTAGGCATGATCTCTAAGAAAATTCAAAGAAGAATTTTTTTTAATAAAATGTGTTAAAGCCAATAAATCTTATGAGAAAATTAAAAGTCTAATGAAATTTTTTGATGATTAGTTTGTTTCATTTCTTTTACACTTTAAATATTCATATTTATTTTTACATGAAATTTTACAATAATTTCAGGTATTTCATTACTCTATCCATCATTAGTTGAATTTTCATATTTTAATGTTATAAATTCTTTTTAAATAAAATTTTCAAAAAAATTTTAATGTTAAAAATTCTTTTTTAGTGAAAATTTTCAAGTCACATTTGAAAATTTCCCAATTTCACACCTGCATTTGATTGAACTAAGGGGACGGCATAACCAAAATTCTTTCAAGTAAAGAATTTTTCAAGTCCTATATGAAATTTTGGAAATAATTCTCCTGCCTCTATCTATCATTAGTTAAATTTAAGTGTTTTAATGTTAAAAATTCTTTTTTAAGTAAAATTTTCAAATCTCATTTGAAAATTTCCCTTTCCCCCCCCCCCCCTGCATTTTATTGAACTAAGGGGTGGGTATCACCAAAATTCTTCCAAGTCAATAATTTTTCAAGTCTTATAGGAAATTTTGGCCATACTCGGCCCTGCATTTTATTGAAGTAAGGGATGTGTATCACCAAAATTTCAAGTCAATTTTTTTTAGCAAGTCTGATATGAAAATTTGGCAATAACCCCCCTGTTAGCCTGAATATCCATAGGACTGAATAAAAGATACTTATAAGTTATGTTAAACACATGGAATATACATGCGAATAAAAAATTAGAGTATAAAAATAGTATACATAAGTAAATTTATGATAATATACAAAATATGCCATTATAACACCTTATATACACACACATATCCACCTTTTATAAGTCTTATGTACCTAATATTAAGTTGGAATATGTTAGGGTTACCTTAATAGCATTAAATATAAGGCTACATAATTTTTAAGTAGACTTAAAGCTTTTTTTTATTATTTTATGTGAAAAACAATAAATATGCTTTAAATCACTTAAATGTTGACTATATGCACTATAAATTTAATAATATTAAAAATGCTCTTTGAAAGATCAATTTTTCTTCATTAGAGCTATTTATTTGTATATTCAAATGCATAAAAATAACACTTTTTAAATTTGGTGTTTTTTATGCCAGAAATGGCTTCTGTGTACTGGCCACATACTGCCTGCACTTGTCCTGTGTGAATAGCTTCATTTTTAGCAAATTTAGCTTTTTCACATTATAATTAACCCACATTCTACGTCCACTGTAGGGAAACATGCTAAAATAGGCAACAGGCGCTTATTTAGTGTCCTAGCTTAAAAACAAATGCATTGACCCTCTTTATATGCACTAATTTCATTAATAACCTCAATATTTGCGCTTTAATTCACTACCACAATTTAGTTTGCCTAAATCAGTCAAGGATTTACCAGTGCAAGCACCTTCAAAGGACTGCATAAAGTTACCTCACATCTCACGCCCTTTTTTGAGCTTTTAAGTGTTTTCTCAGTCAATTTTGGATATTTTTGAATGGGGATTTCACAAAGCATAATGTCATGATTTGCACCAAAATTTCTACTATTAGTCCCCCTTATTACTGAGTAATATATAGTTTTAATTTTCCCCTTTTATTCTTTTATTTTAATGTATAGAAGGCATATACTCTCTTTTTTCCTTATTCTTTTTTTTGATGCATTATCCATATTACTACAAGATTATGGCGTGTAATATCATTCTAATTATATTACTGGTCGCTATTTATGTTTTTTGGCATATCTATTAGCTGGAATGAGGCATCATTAACTGTGTATAGAGCTCGTAAATCAAGGGGTTCATTGGGGAAGTTATTGTGTATTAAAGGAGGGGTTTTTTGTCTTGTTTTCTACATTCTTTATCATTACAATTAAACATATAACCAATCCAATTAAAATACATATCATTAGTACTTATAAAGTCTTTGAATAGTATCTGAATTAATTAAATATATTTTTCTACCAACTATAAGATTGTAAGCCATATATAATTTGTGAGATTAAAATTACTGAGACCCTTATATTGAGTTATATTTTAATACTTATTGGATTTGTACTACAGTATTCATATAGGACTATTAAAATCATCGAAAAAACTGACCATTCAAGCTAGTTCACTTTATTGCACTTGACCTCAGGCTGACAATTGGGGACGTTTCCTCAAGAATTCTGTTAATTATCTTCCAGTAAGTCAAAATTCAAAAAGAGGCTACAAGTAAATAAAATCCCTATAAAAATATTTGGATAATTAAAACAGGTTGGGGTCAATTATATAGTGTTTCAGAAAAATATGCCCTGTTATATAGTAAAATTGTGATATTGAATCAACAATTTAACCACTAATTTAAAATAAAGTTGTTATTAGTGGAAGTCTGTCAATGGACCAATTAATTTTTTGATCTTTGCAGACAATAAACCAGTTAATAAAAACTGATTAATTGTTTTCTTTTAACAGGACTCTTAATCCTTTTTTATTGGTTTGTATAAGTCATTTAATATTTAGAAAGAGTCTTACTGACAGATTTTCTATTTTAAATATAAAAACACTGCTACATATTGTATACCAGTTAAATCAAGTGACCACATAAAAGCATATTTGACCTTTGGAACTTATAAATTCACTTAATACCTACAATTAAGCAATAAAATTTTCTTCAGTGGTATTGATTAATACTGATAAAACTCCTTTTGAAGTTTTAATATCTCAAATTTCAATTCTTTGATTTTAATTCCACGTAAAAAATTTGTGACAACAATGATATTGTGAGTAATAAGGCAAAAGCTTATAACTTAAGAGCTATAGCTGAAAGACCTGTTACAGTTACCAGTGGAGAAGAAAAAACCTTCAGCTCCCCTTGTCCCTAAAAGACAAGAAAATAACACTTCTTAAAAATGTAATGAACCTTGGGCTAAAGGTCATACTTGTAAGAAATGAATAAATGTTATTGAGAACTCACAATATTCTGAACAAAGTAATCATGAAGATGAAAAGGAGGAATCTAGTGAGGATTGTAAAAGTAACATCTCTTACAGTGATGATGTAAATGAGATATATGTATTAGAAAAGGATATTATGTTCCTGAATGATTCAATACCTCAAACTGATAAATCTCTAACTTCCATTGAAGAAGCTGAAATTATCAAAGATGTATCTCATGATACTTACACAATAACACCTATTAGAGCACCTGTTATTATATGCAGAAAAGAAAGGAATGCCATTCTTGACACTGGCGCTGCAGGTATTTTAGTTTCTATTAACACTTTAATGAAACTAGATAGTAAGTATAAGGGAAAACTAGAACCTGTACAGACAAAGAAATGGTGGGGTTTTGGTTCAGTATAAAATCCAATTGGTAAATACAAAACTTCTCTATTCTTTAAATATAATAATGGATATGTAAGAGCAGTGTTTGAATTTGTAGTGATGGACAATAATATTTGTAGTGACTGGTTTATTATTGGAAATCACTTATTGGCCAGATTTGGCATTAAACTAGATCCTAAAAATAGTTTCTTCACTATAGGCATAAATGGGAAAATAAAATTCAAGATTTTCTCTGAAAATTCAGTTTCTTCCATTTCTCCTAAAGAAGAACAACTGAAAGTTGGAAGAGCCACCTCTGAAGTGGTAGAATTGGAAAATGAAATTCAAAAAGCCTCTTTCAGTCCTCAACTCTCAAAAATTTAAGAAAACAATATTTTGAGATTGATAAAATCTTATACTATGGCATTTGCTCATGGTTCAAATAAACTAGGATTGGTCAAAGACCATGAGATGAAAATATCTTTAAGTTGTGATCTGGATAATATTCCTGGCAGCTTTAAAAATAAACCTTACCAAGCTTCTAATGAAAAAAGGAAAGAAATTGAAGACAAAATTAAAATGTTGTTAGAAATGGGTATTGTTGAAAAAGTGGAGACAACACCAAAGTATTGTGTTGTTTTACCAGTTTTAATCTTTTATGAAAAAGATAAGGCAAAATTATGTGGTGATTACAGAGCTCTGAATACATTCACTGTAGATGATATTTACCCTCTACCAAGGATGGCTTCTATCCATGCTACCTTACAAGGAGCAAAATATATTGGCTGTCTGGATGGAAACAAAGTTTACCACCAGATTCATGTGGAAAAGAAATATCAGAATTTCTTACTCATAACCACACACATATGGATATCTAAATATGTGAGAATGCCTTTTGGCCCAAAGAATGTGTATTCAGTCTTCCAAAAATTTATGGATAGTATTTTTCATCAAGAAATGGTTGAAGGATGGCTTTTAGTTTATATTGATGACATCATAATTTTTTCAAAAACATATGATGAACATTTAAATCACCTGAAAGATTATTTTGAAAGATGGATGAAATTAATATGACAATTGTATATTGGAAATGTAAGTTTGGATTTCAATCCTTGAAAGTACTTGGACATTTTGTATCTGGATTACAAATTTGTGTTGACCAGAACAAAGTGGCAGCAATAAAAAACATTATTATACCTAAGAATGTGAAAGATGTTCAAAATTTTTTAGGTATGTGTGGATATTATATGCAGTATATAAAAAACTACCAATTAATTGCAGCCCCTTTAACAACATTAATCAGGAAAAATGAAGCTTTCATTTGGAATAATTAAAGACAACATGCCTTTGATAAATTGAAGGAGTGTTTAATGTCAGCTCCAATACTGGGACTGCCATATTTTAACCTACCTTTTATCTTGTAAACTGATTCAAGCCTCATAGGGTTAGGTGCTGCCTTACAGAAAAAACAGATAATAAATGGAAAATTATCTGAAGTAGTTATCTGTTATATATCCAGAACCTTAAGAAAGATATAATTAAGGTATGGTGCCACCCAACTGAAATGTTTAGCTGTTGTGTGGGCCTTGGAGAAACTTAATTACTATCTGGGGGACTAGAAGTTTGAATTAATAACAGATTGCAGTGCAGTATAATCATTAATAAACATGAAAACACCTGATAGGCAAATGTTTAGACGGCAACTAGCTGTACAAGAGTACAGAGGAAGGATGACAATTACTCACAGAGCAGGAAAATTGCATTCTAATGTGGATTTATTATCCAGAAGCCCTTTAGTTAATGATACTGAAAACCCAGCTTATGTACCTGAAAATGAGGTTATACATATATTTGGGATTTATATAGTGGATTTATAGGAAGAATTTATGAAAACTATATTAGAAAATTATTCATCCGATAAAGATTTGTTCAAATTTTCTTCAATTTTAAATTATCTAGCTAATTCCTCTATGATTGGATTAATTAAAACCTTGTCTCTAAAGTATAAAAATGTGTTGGAAAAAGTTAAACTGTCAATTGAAGATGGATATATATATTACAGGAAAAAGCTAAGTAATGTAATAGTTATACCACCCTCTATGAAAGAGAAAATTTTGAGTACTTGTCATTATGACATCTTAGCTGGTCATTATGATTTTAAAAAAACATAAACCAGAGTTAAAAATACAGCCTGGTGGATAAAAATGAAAGAAGATGTAAAAAAATACATTGAAACATGTGCCTCTTGTCAGAAATCTAAAAGATTAACTGTGAAGAGAGATGGATTGTTACAACAAATAGAGCAGCCAAAAGCTCCATGGGAAATTATAAACATGAATTTTGTCACTGGCTTTCCATTAGAAGGAAATGAAAGTTTCAAATCTTGTTGGGTAATTGTGGATAGATTAACAAAAATTTGTAAATTTATCCCTACCCATAAAGAGGTATCTGCAAAAGACTGGGAATTACTATTGTGGACTCAAATGATGAATACTACTGGGTTCCTTAAAGACATAATCTCTGACAGAGACCCTTAACTTACTTCAGAGTTCTGGACATCTTTGATGGAAGTATCAGGTTGTCAATTGAAATTGTCTACATCACACCATCTGAAAACTGATGGGCTGGCTGAGAGAATGATACAGAATCTGGAAGATAAGATCAGAAGATATTGTGCCTTTGGATTAGAGTAAAAAGACAATGAGAAATTCACACATGACTGGGTAACATTAATTCCTGGCCTTGAATTTTCTTATAATAGCACAACTCATTCTGTAACAGAGAAAAAAACATTTGAACTCTGGCTGGGATATGTATTAAATACCCCAGTAAACCATTTAAATAAATTACCAAGGTTAGATATACACCCTCGAACTAAATACTTTATTCATATGCAACAAATGTGTAAGAATCATGCAGAAGAATTCATCCAAAAGTATTTGAATATGAAATGGAAAGGTGGGATAAATCTCATAAAGAATTTGAATTCAAAAAAGGAGATGAAGTCCTAATTTCAACACTACATTTTAACTTACAAGGTAATTTTAAGTTGAAATATCCCTTGTTAGGACCTTTTGTAGTCAACAAAATGTTTGGAAATAATGCTGTGGAAGTCATATTATATGCTCCAAATAATGGGAAACATCCAGTTTTCCCTATCTCATTATTAAAACCTTACCATGCAAATGATCTTGACTTATTTCCAAAAAGAAGAAGAAAGCCTAAAAAACAACCAGAAGAATTGTGAAAAAAGCAAATATTGAAAAAATTCTCAATAAAATAATCCTTACTAAAGAGAAAGGAACTGAGTATTTATTAAGATTTAAGGGCAAATCAAATGAATTTGATAAATGGATACCTGAAATAGAAATTTCAAACCTATCTTCCCTTCTTAAAAAAGTTTAACAGAAATAAATTTCTGTTAAACAAGCTGAGGGGTTAAAAATCCAGTATTCTTAATTTTTTAATATGTTTTATTTCTTTAAAGATTTAATCTTTAATGCTACAGAATTTTCTGAATACCTGACAATAACATAAAATAAAATAAAAGTTTATGACTTATCATTTTTTATTGTTTTTTTGGGTGGGCAAGTGTCAGCCTTTATATCCCTAGGACTGAGTAAATAGTACTTATAATTTATGTTAAACACATGGACTATACATGGGAATAATAAATTAGAGCACACATATAGTATACATAAGTAAATTTATTATAATATACAAAATATGCCATTATAACACCTTATATACATGCATATATCCACATTTATAAGTCTTATGTACCTAATATTAAGTTGGAATAATTTAGGGTTACCTTAAGAACCTTAAATATAAGGCTACATAATTTACAAGTATACTTAAAGCTGTTGTTTTCATTATTTTATGTGAAAAACAAGAAATACGCTTCAAATCACTTAAATGTTGACTATATGAACTATACATTTAATAATATTAAAAATGCGCTTGGCAGATCAATTTTTCTTAATTAGAGCTATTGATTTGACTACTCAAATGCATAAAAATAACACTTTTCAAATTTGGTGTTTTTTATGCCAGAAATGGCTTCTGTGTACTGGCCACATACTGCCTGCCTTTCTCCTGCGTGAATAGCCTAATTTTTAGTAAATATAGTCTTTTAAGATTTTAATTACCCCAAATTCTATTCCCACTGTGGGGAAACACACTAAAATAGGCAACAGGCGCTTATTTAGTGTCCTAGCTTAATTACAAATGCATTGACCCTCTTTATATGCACTGATTTAATTTATAAACTCAATATTGGTTCTTTGATTCACTACCACACTTAAATTTGCATAAATTAGTCAAGTATCTACCCATGTGAGCACCTTCAAAGGACTGCATGTAGTTACCCCACATCTCACACCCTTTTTTGGGTTTTTAAGTGGTTTCTCAGTTAATTTTGGTTATTTTTGAATGGGGATTTCACATAGTATAATGTCATGATTAGCCACAACATTTCTACTGTTAATCCCCCTTATTATTGAGTAATAATTGTTCTTAATTTTCCCTTTTTAGTATTTTATTTTAATGTATAGCTGGCCTATACTCTCTTTTTTTCTTATTCTTTATTTTTGATGGATTATCTCTATTGCTACAAGATTATGGAGGGTGATATTATTCTAATTATATTACTATTCACTCTTTATATTTTTGGGCATGTCTATTAGCTGGAATGATTCTTTATTGACTATTTATTGAGCTGGTAAATCAAGGGGTTCATTGGGAAAGTTATTTTGTATTAAAGGAGGGGTTTTTTTCTTGTTTTCCACATTCTTTATCATTAAAATTAAACATATAACCAATACAATTACAATACATATCAATAGTACTTATAAAGTCTTTGAATAGTATCTGAATTAATTAAATCTATTTTTCTACCAACTATAAGATTGTAAGCCATATATAATTAGTGATATTAAAATTATTGAGACCCTTATATTGAGTTATATTTTAATTCTTACTGGATTTGTACTCCAGTATTCATATAGGACCATTAAAATCTTGTAGAAAACTGACCATTCAAGCTAGTTCACATTGTGGAATTCCACATCTGGGAAGGCCACTTAGATAAAAATTTGATCGAATATTGGTTGAAAGGAAATTATGGTGTTACAAGTGTTAATTTGGTAATTATGGATAATTTTGGATTGATTTGTGGCATTTTGGAATGGTTATATGATAGTATTTTTATTGTGATTTGATGGTTTTATGGATTTTGGGGAGGATTCTCCAACTTTTGGGTATTATCTGGGTCTCTTTTAGGTTTATTTTTGGAAGATTAGTAGCAATTTTCTGGATTATCAGGATAGATATTTGGAATTCTTGAAGGTTATTATTATCATTGGATAGCCCAGAATTTTCTCTATCTTTTATGTCTGTATGGTTTTTTATCATATTTTACTGTTTTCTTAGTGTTTTACTTGATTTAGTGACATTTAGTATTATTGGTGGATATGGTGTGCTGATGTAATGGCCACTGGGCTCCAGTGCTTTGGTACTCTCTGGTTTGCTCTGGTGATTTTCTGGTGCAAAAGCAAAGTGTACTGGAAAAATTCTGTCATTGTGGCAAAGTTTGGTCATGGTAGCAAAATTATCTCACTGTGGAAAATTTAGCTCAATCTGGCAAAATTAGCTCATTATGGCAAAAAGAGATTATTGTGGAACATTTTTCTCACAATGGGAAAGTCTGTTCACTGGGTTGAAGTTTAGTCACTGTGGAAAAATTTGGCTATTGTTGCAAAATTTGGTTAGAAATTTATTATGAATATTATATCAATAGTTTATTGTAGATCCTATTCATGTAGGGTATTGTTGGAAAGTTCTGTAGAAGGAGAATCAGATAGAGGAGGGAGAATCTTAGTCTTCTACAAGTTTTTTTGACTTCTTAGTTTTGATAATAAGGTTCTTTTTTGATAATTAACAATATTTTAACATATAACAACAATTATAATAAAAAATATCAACATATTGGGTACCATTGGATAGCTCTCAACCAGAGTGACTAAAATTTATTACTTTTTCTTATAAAATTCATAAAATATAAATATAATTTACTGCACTCTTTAATTTTTGTTGGAAACTGGATAAACCAGGGGCAGTCCTTTAATAAGGCACCTTTGAACGGGTCATTCCAAGGGTAGTTTCTGGGGTACTTTACTGTAGTTTTCAGTCTCTTGGGCAAGTTTTGCAGCTTTTTTTAAGTATATTCTGTGACTAGTATCAGTG
The DNA here is from genome assembly GCA_030280995.1 of Hemileia vastatrix. Lineage (NCBI taxonomy): Eukaryota > Fungi > Basidiomycota > Pucciniomycetes > Pucciniales > Zaghouaniaceae > Hemileia > Hemileia vastatrix. The sequence goes on from JASXTE010000011.1 coordinate 27,616,966, forward strand.
TAATCTGGTATTAGGTATGTGTTTTGGGGGTTTAATCATTGATTGCACTTAGATTTTTATTAATTATAGATTTTCATTGCTTTCAAAGTTTTTCAATCAGGATTTCATCTATTCCACTTTTCAAGTTGATCTTCAAGCTAAGTTAATTGAATCTTATGTTTTATTAGAGGGACAGGAATTTCATTTTGTCTTTCCAACTCCTTTAGATTCTGCTTACAGCAAGGCAACTGTAAGAGTCTTTCTACAACATCTTTGTACTTGACCTCATTCTGACACCCCCCCCTGTATTTTATTGAATTAAGAGAAGGTTATCACCAAATTTTCAAGTCAAAATTTTTTTTAAAGTCTTATATAAAAATTTGGCAATACCCCCCCTGTAAATTATTGAATTAAGGAATGGGTAAAAATTTTAAAGTCAAAATTTTTTATATAGTCTGATATGAAAATTAGCAATACCCCCTCCCCCCTGCAATTTATTGAATTAAAGAAATCAAATGGAAAAAAAATTAAAAATGAAAATTTCATCAACCAATTATTTTCACCAGTCCAAATCAAGATTTCCAATTTTATATATTAGCCAGTAGAACAACCTTAGGCCAGATGCACCATCATATAAAACCAGAAAACAATCTTGACATTGTTTAAATTCCTATACTACTAGCTATAGGCCTTGGCCAAGGAAGTTGGAGTAAAACTGGAGAGAAAAACCCTTGTCCCTTTGAGAAATATCAGGTGAGGTTTATTTGCTACAGAAAATTAGAGACTGTTACTATAACCCTTCCAACACACTTCTTGACTGCTTTACAAGTCAAGACAATAGCCAATAGCAGACCACTGAGAAAAAATGAACCTGAAACCTGAAATGCAGAGAAATCCACACCAGAAACCAAAAACACAGTGCAGTTGTTGCACAGAAAACAGCAATAATACCTGATTCAGGTTGTAAAGCTACACCAGAGAAACCAGTTGCCAAAGTTGAGTTAAATGAAGAGCTAATCTTGCAACAAACACAGCCAATTGTGGTAAAAAACACTTAAAACTGAGTGAGAAAAAAAAATATAGTTACCAAATGGTTGCATGATAATTAAAGTTGCCCCAAACTGTCTTATTTAGTATGTACACACAGACCACCATCTAAAAAATCCATGCACAGCAACGAATTTGGAACTTTTGAAAGCCAAATTGAATAAAAACCCTCTAAAAACGCTCCCCAGCCTTCTATAACCAAGGCGGGCGGGCGGCCCAACGTTGTGTGGCCCGCCTAGAAGGGGCCAGACCTCCCTGAAGCAAGAAAACCACCAAAAACCTCCAATAAAGCCCAAAATAATTAGAAAAATCCACCACAACTACTAAAACCCTTAAAACACAAAATTAAGCTATGAAAACATTTAGACATAAAATATAGAGCCAAATTTTCTCTACTTAATTGTACTAAGCACTTAAACCTAAAACTTATGGTCAACCCGTAAAACACAAAAAAAAAAAATTAAACAGCTATCTTTTAGAAATGAAAAATGAGGAAATGACCCCATAAAACTTTGAATATGAAAAATGTCAACAAGACATAAAATATAGAGTAAAACCAGGGCTATCCAATGGTAGTATCCACATACCCATAATCCCAATATATACTAACTAAAACTAGAAAAAAAAATTATTCTATCAATGTCAATTAAGACATACCTAAACAGCGCCAAAAAGCCCAACAAAGGCCTCTTCCAATGTTGGAGGACCACAATGTAACTTTAAAAAATAATTTGAAGAGAAAAATCCAAATTCAAATACAAAAAAAAATTAAAAGGAAAAATAAAATTGATAAAAAAGAAAAATTAAAAGGAAAATTATAAAAAATTAATAAAGATAAAAATTAAAATTAAAATTTTTTAATAAATTAGAAAAAAAAGAAATAAAAAATGGATTAAAATATTTAATGATAGAAAAAAATTTATAATATTTTAGTTACAATACTTGACAGATCTACTATGAAAAAATTTTTTATCTAAATTTTTTTTGATTATTAATACAATTAATAAGACCTTCATTTATTTGGAATGAACAGCCAAAATGGGTTAATCCTTGACAAGAAACTAAAGATGGAGGTCCTTTACTTGTTTTATGCCAATATTGAGAAGAATTCCATATAGCCTCAACTATTCCATTGGCACTACCAAAATCAATAATAAATTTATGATCTGGAAAATAAAGGCCATGTCCCTTATAAGAAGAGGGTGATGGAATAGGAAGACCAGTCTCTGGATTAATATAAGTGAAAATTACAAATGTTAGACAATTCTTATCATCTTTATCAAGATGAAAATTATTGTAGAATCATTTATAAGTGATGATAAAATAAGAACAAAAAACATATGCATTTATTGCTTCTTCTCATTCAGGATCAGACCAATTTTGTGAACCAGATTCTAAAGAAAGTTGATGGTTTTTTTGAAAAGCTTGAATACATTATTTTTTAAATCGATTTTCCAAGAAAATATTAAATGATCCTAAATAATTCCATTGTTTCAGATCTTCTTCCATTTTCTCTGATTTCAAATTTTTCAATAAAGAACAAATTCCTGAATTACATGACAAAATTAAAAATTAATTATAATAAAAATAAATATTTACAAACCAAAATAAACCCCTTGATCATATCCTTGCCACCAACCAATACCTATAATGACACCAGAAATCAGATTTTTATTTGATAAGGGTTGTTGAAACAAAGCCATTTGATAGAGAGTAGAAATTTAATCAGAAAGCTGGCAAAAAACTTCATCCTTTTTCCCATTAAATGAATGAACTTCTAAGATTAATTGAGGTTTTTATCCATTATTGACAACTGCAACAATGACATCTGTACTGCCTTCTGTAATGTTTTTGATGTTTTTGAAAAAGTATTTTTCATAAAATTTGATATTGAAGTCATATAAAATCTGAAATTGTCCAAGTGTCCAAAGAAAGTTTCACAATATATCTACTTCCTAATCAACCTTCTATTCTGATAATATTTTGTCTTTGAGTTTCTTGATTCTTTAGCTTCTTCAATTATTTTCTGCTTTTTTGTTTCTGGTAAGGAAAACTCAGATTCATTGGGAGAAAGAATAGAATTGAAGGAAATTGAAGAGATAGAAGAAAGTAAAGATAAAGAAGTAAAGTTTAATATATATGATGGTTATTCTTGGAGCTTTCATGATTTGAAGAAAAGGAAGAAAGAGAGGATAAAGATGATTCAGATAAAATTGATGATAATGAAGATGAGTGTGTTAAATTTTCCATAGCAACATCCTGGAAAAATAAATAATAAAACAAAAAAATTAAATTAATAAAATTAAATAATAAAAATAAAAATAAAAAAACCCAACAATAAAAAATTATTAGTAAAATAATTGTAAAGAAAACCTTTTTTTTTGTTAAAAAAATAAAAAAACAAAAAAACAAAAAAAAATTCAAAAAAATCAGTAAAAAATTTTGAAAAAAAAAAGTTCAAAACAAAAGCCTGAGTTATGGTTGAAATACCAGTTAATGTCCTTGTAAAAAATTTCTCAAAAAAAAAATTTAAAAAAAAAAAAAAAGGAAAAAAAAATAATTTAAATAATTTGAAAAATTATAAAAATCAAAATTAAATTCGGAATGGGTTTTTGAAATACCAGCTAAAGTTCTTGAAAAAAAAATCACCAAAAAATAAAATTAAATCAAAAAAAATAAAAATAAAAATAAATTCAGTAAATTTAATTGCAAAAATAAAATAAAATAAGATAAATTACTTAACTGCTATTGGAAATAACAGCTAAATTTCTTGAAAAAAAATCACCAAAAATAAAATAAAATAAAAATAAATTCAGTAAATTTAATTGCAAAAAACAATGAAAAGAAATTAAATAAAATTACTTACCTGCTATTGGAAATACCACTTGATGTCCTTCATTCCAATTTATAAAAAAAAATAGAATTCAGTAAATTAAAGAATAATTATTTCAAAAAAAAAGACAGAAAAAAAAAATAAATTACCTGAATTATTTTGGAAACCGGGGGAAATGTCCAGAAACTAAGGGAAATAAAAAAAACATTCTGTAAAAAAAATTAAAAATCATAGATTAGTATTTTTTTTTATGCTTTGAAATGCGCCCCAAACTTCTTCAAAACCCCCCAGAATCTCAAATTCCCCCCTATAAACCCTCCTTGAATACCTATATAACCACCATTTACCCCCTCCTTGGCTGCCTCAAACCCCCCTCAAGCACCCCCCTTTACCCCCTCCTTGGCCGCCTCAAACCCCCCTCTCTACCCCTTTAAGCCTCCCTCAAGCCCCCCCTCAAACCCATCCACAAACCCCCCACTCCCTACTTATTGAGTTGTTAAAAATTCAATAAGTTAGTGAATGATTGTTAGTGAAAAATTTTTAGCAATCATTCACTAACTTGTCCAATTGATAGTGATTCGATAAGTAGGCAGGGGGGGAAGTGGGGGTTTGAGGGAGAGTTAGAGGGGTGGGTTGAGAGGGTAAAGGGGGGCTTGAGGGGGCTTGAGGGGGCTAGAGGGGGCTAGAAGTGGCTTGAGGGGACTTGAGGGGCTAAAGAGGTGGGTTTGAGGCAGCCAAGGAAGGGGTAAAGGGGGAGGGGGGGTTTGAGGAAAGAAAGAAGGGAGTAAGTGGGGGGGGCTTTGTGGACACCTAGAAGGGGAGAGAGGGGGGGATTGAGGATACTAGAAGGGGAGAAAGGGGGTATGGAGGCAGAAAAGAAGGGGGGAAAGGGGGATGATGGAGGGAGAAAAAAAAGATAAAAAAGATAATTAAAAAAATTAGTCTAACATTGAATACCAAAAAAGCACTTACAGGACAAAAATAAAAAGGAAAAAAAAAGTAAAAAAAAAGTAAAAAAAAGTAAAAACAAAGAAAAAAAAGGAAAAAAAGGAAAAAAAAAGAGGAGAAAAAAAGAGAAAAAAGGAGAAAAAATAAATTATTAGCAAGTAAAAAAATAAAAAATAAGAAAAAAATGACTTAGCTGGAGAGATGAGATGAGAAAATAGAAGAATAAAAAATATTTGAGGGAATTTTGAGGAGAGAAGGTAATGGATATGAGGGATGAATGAGAAAATAAAACAGTGAAAAATCATGTGATTGCAGAAAATATGTGATTTCATTCTGAGCTGATGAAATGAAACAAATGAGAAATCCAAAAAAGAGAATTGACATAAAATTCAAAATTTTAGTCATGCAAAAGAAATAAATAGCCAACTTTCAGCCTAGATATCCCTAGGACTGAGTATTTCTTATACTTAAAATAAGATAACCTTAAGTACATTAAGCTTATATCTTAAAAATATGGTTAAAACAATAATATATATGATTATATTACATATATATATAATTATTACTCTATTATACAAATTATAATTGTTTAAATAGCTTATCCATAGCCTAATAATACTTATTGAGGTGTTAATGGAGTCATAATATACTTATCATAAGTGATATTAAGTAATTATTGACATACATAAGCTTATATGTATACATAAATCTCATATTCAGTGAAATATGCAGTATATTATGTATATTTAGGTATATAAGTGGGTTTTAGCCTCTTAATAGCCTATAAACATTGTTTTTCTGCTTATTTTAGGTCATATGGACATATCCAGTGGACTCACTATGCCTACAGAAGCATAAACATCTATTTCAGGCACATACACTCAGTCTGGACAACTTAATCTGCTTCCTTGGAGGATATTCACGGATTTATGGATTGGGAGGTCATTGCTGGGTTAATATGGATGCTTGGGGATGTCATTGGGGGCTTGGAAATTTCATTTGTTTCTTTTATATGCTTTGGGTTTTATTATATTCTCTTTGGATGAGTTATTTTACCTGTTTCTTTATGGTATCCGCTTTTATCTGGATTTTCTATTTATGGTATGGGTCTGTGTTATCATTAATTGTGATGGAGGGTCCTTACTGGAGGTGTGGGTTTTGAATCTTCTTGAAGTGGATGCCATGGGAAGGTGATGGGCCCTCACAGTGCTGTAATTCCCGGGGATAGCATTAACATCATCTGGATGGAAGGTCTGTGCACTCCAGTGGATTTTGGTATAAGTAAGGGATGATTTTGACGGTTATCAGAGATCATTCACTTACTAAAATTCAAACAAACATTTTAACACAATTATTAGCATTTATAAATATATTATAAAGCCTTTATAAATTGATATTATCTTTATATAAGCTATAACTATATTATATTCATCTATTTTCCACCACTAGCACACATTTAAATCCAAGTATTGTGAGTTTTATTTGAGAATAACTATGTTATTAGTCTTCCCCTGAGGTTTAAACACTAAATCATTTATTAATAAGTAGTAGGACCATAAATAAATACTATTATATCATACTTAAATACTAGATACACTGACACCAACACAAGTAAATAAAACATGGAACATAAAAATAACACAAGTGAAAAAAACAAGAAGGTTGAAAATTGGGAGAGTACAGAAAAATTATTTATAAGGGTGGTGAAAAGATATGTTGGAGAGTAATAGGCATAATGACAGAGCATATTATGGTGGAAAGAATATTTTGGGAATCATGGGTGGGGAGAGCTAGTGCAGGTTCAGGATCATCTTCTTCATAAATATCATTCCAATCATTGTTCAAATCAGCTAGGATATTATGGAGTATAATTCAAGTCATGATCCAATGATTTTCTGGTTTAATATCCAATTTTTTTTGAAATTGTATTCTAAGCACCCAGGGACTAGAAACTTTTCCCTTTAAAATACCAATAGCATTTTAAATCCATACTCTTGATTGTGAAAGGTGATAAATAAAGGTGGTTTTGGGATCATTTTCTAAATTTGCACCACAGAAAGCAGGTATGATGTACTTTCCACTTGCATATGCTGAGTCTGCAAGGAGGTACTGAGTTTTGTCAAAGTATGAGTCAGGACTTTGAGAAATCCTCATTTTTTTGAAGATGGAAGAATCATGACATTATCCAGGGAAGCCACTGTGAAAGCAATAAATTTTTTATTGAAATCACATACAAGTTAAATGTAAATAGTATATCTAGAAAGAAGATAAAAAGTAAGTTTATGATAGATGTGAAATTGGAGAGCATTTTGAAGAAAACTTTTTTTGAAATCAAAATAATAATTGCCATCATGAGCAGGCTTTTGACTCAAAGGTATAGTCGTGCCATCAACAAATCCTATACAGCCAGTGAGACCTTCAGCTTTCATTACTTGAGAGGATTCAAGTTGCTGTTGTCAAGTTGGCCAAGAAAGTGTTTGAGACATGAGGGAAAGGATAGAAATAATACAGTTATTTGTGTTTAATATCACTCTCCCATATCCTATGGTAAAGAAATTTTCCAAATGTCTTACAGAAGCACCATTTACATTTGATCCAAAGAAACATAGTGCAACAGCAAGTTGGATAGCAGGACCACGCTGTTAATTTTGAGAATTTTTATGAAGGATAGGATTTTTGGAGATAAGTTGATAAATTTTGAAGAAAGAATCGGGAGAAGTTTCAAATAGTTGTGTAAAGTTGAATTGAAAATTGTAAGAATAGAGTGGAGATCATATCTGGGATCATGAAGAGGATTTGGCCCCCTTGGGTTTATGTAACCTTTTTGGAAAGAAAACACATATAAGCTAAAGAATCATCCAAATCAGAGTCAGATTTATATAAAAGAGCTAAAATAAAATCAATAGCATTCATAGTTGAGCAAACTAGCTTCCTAGTAGAGAGGTGTTTCATTGTTATCTGTGGAAGGGTTATGTGATGAGGGAAGTGGGAATTCACCGCCAAATGTGCAGTTGGGGTGTGTAGATAGAAGAAAACTTTAACTGTTCACCACCAAAATTAAGTAGCATAGAGTGAGGAGAGACTTAAGGATGGCATCAGAAATTTTAAGTCATGTAAATTTTTTACAAATCCATCATGGTTGTGATGAGTTTGGGATCAGGAATTAGGAATGGAAATTGGGGTATAAGAGGTGTGATGATGCATTATCGTGGATAAGAATCTTCTGCAATTAATAATGTGTGATCCTGGGAAAAAAAATTCTTGATCCCTAATTGAGGATCCTTTAACTTTGATACCCCCTAATGAAATATGCAGAGTGAGACCTACAAATAATAACAACTATAGTCACTAAAAATATATAGGACAGTTACACTTATATAAACCTTAAATTTGGGGTGAGGTTCGAGTCCCAGTTGTTGAAAAAACTTTTTGTCATGTTGTAGACTGTTCTAAAGTACTAAGAAGTAGACACAATGTGAGATGGGTTGGTTCTCCTTTTTAATTTATAAAAAGAAGCGCCTGCCACTCTTATTTTTAAAGACAGTGTAATAATGTGTAACACTAATATTTGACTAGAAAGTTTATAAGTTGAGATGAGTTAAAGATAAGGAAACAAGCACTACTATCTGGATATTTCTATTCTTAACAAGCGCTATTATCCACAGCTACTCCCTCTTGAAGCGCTCTCTTTGAATTTGCCTTATTATAGTAATAAAATATCTCTAATAATAGTTAATCCCACTGAATCTATATATTCTCTCTATGTTGGGATCTTTCACTATACTATATGAAATACACACACAGACGCACAAACTCTAAAGACTCAGAAAATACCTTTTAATATTCTCTCAAACAATTAATCACAAATGATCTAATATCTTATACTGGGTACTATGACTGTAGCTATACGTATATCTCTATATTGATTTTTTTATGATCTGCTTTTTAAAATGACAACTAATGCAATTTTTCTTATTTTATTAACTAAATAGATAGATCGACCAGTTCTCTCTTTGTCCCTACCTAATAGTCCTCCTTTTATATTCTTCCAGCTCTCAAGACACAGTTCCCTAATGGATCTCCAGCACTGACTCTAGCGCCACATTAGTAAAACAATAGCTAATTTATTAGTATGCTACTTACACTGCTTGCAACAACTACAGCGCCTAAATCAGACCCTATAATTACTAACACTAGTATTAACTTTTTTCACTGATTCTCCACATATGCACTTTTAACTATACCTTGTTTTGTTTCAGCGCTAGTTCCACGTTTGACTTATCCTAACACTGCGTCTAGTTGCCTTAACTCTTGGGTAGTTTTACGATTGAGTCCCCACTCTCTTTGCTTTAATACTAGGTTTGTAGTTCTGACAGCTTGCTTTACTAGTTAGCCTTCTTCATTACTTGTCTCAGTAAGTTTCCCAACTGGCCGCAGTACAGCATACCATGCACTTGAGTCGTCCTTAATCCATGACTTTCTTCTTAATGCGTAACACATACTTTTTGGAAATCCCAAATCCATATTGTTTAGCGCTTTATGGTCCTAAATCAATAACACACAATTACCCATTGTGCGGCACATCTTGCTACAAAATCCGAGCGCACAGACCCTCAATCTTTTTCCGCGCTTCCATTTCCTTTGTTCCTTGAAACACACAAATACATATTATATTTTAGCATTTCCTGCTGCCCTAACTCCCCTTTTTTCTTCCTTGACTACGCGCGCTGATTGGTCTAAAATCACGCTTCCTGCAAGGCGCATACCACAACGTGCCTTTGAAATTCTTTATTTGTTGTTTGTCCAAAATATTGCTATAGGTGTTGGAGTCAATGGTCCTTTGGTTGCTGGCATCAAGATAAAAATGGTTTGACAAATATTATGAAAGGTCCTCAGTTTTCAAGGGGTTCTTTTGGTCTAGAAAATTTTATGGTGGTCCAATGGTGATGAAAGGTGGGAAAAACTCAATGTTTCAAAAGAGGCATGTATTTTATATCTTTACATATTAATACTCAATGAAAAGGTAAAAAGATTATTATTAATATTACTTTGAAAGCTTAGAAGTACGCAAATGTAAGTACTAATGTAATAAAAGTAGTGATATATGTGTTATGTATATAAATAATAAATTAAGAAAGTAAGAATGGGATGAGTGAAAACATCCAGATTGAGAGGCCTTATATAGGCAAAAAGGGGAGAAAGTACAGAAGAAAAAATTCTATATACATGAGTATCAGAGAAAGAGAAATTCAACAATTAGACATTTCAAATATTAAAAGTTGTTCTATAAATAATGTACCCATATACTGTATTTAACTGTATATGTCCATTTTATTTTATTTATTTTTATTTTCTGTAAATATCAAAGAAAAAATAAAAAGAAAAATATTTGGTTTAATATTTATTATTTTTAGTTTTCTCTTCATGTCAGGCTGAGGTCAAATACAGAGAAATGAACTAGCTTGAATGGTCAGTTTTCTAGAAGATTTTAATGGTCCTTTATGAATACTGTAGTACAAATACAATACGTTTTTAAAATATAACTCAATATAAGGGTCTCAGTAATTTTATATCTCACTAATTATATATGGCTTTTAATCTTATAGTTGGTAGAAAAATAGATTTAATAAATTCAGATAATATTCAAAGACTTTATAAGTACTATTGATACGTATTGTAATTGTATTGATAATATGTTTAATTTTAATGATAAAGAATGTAGAAAACAAGACCAAAAACCCCCTCCTTTTATACACAATAGCTTACCCAATGAACCCCTTGATTTACGAGCTCTATACACAGTTAATGAAGCCTCATTCCAGCTAATAGACATTCCCAAAAACATAAAGAGTTTCCAGTAATATAAGTAGAATAATATTACACGCCATAATCCTGTAGTAATAGGGATAATGCATCAAAAATAAATAATAAGCAGAAAAGAGAGTATATGCTTTCTATACATTAAAATAAAAGACTAAAAAGGGAAAATTAAGACTAATTATTACTCAATAATAAGGGGGATTATCAGTAGAAATTTTGGGGCTAATCATGACATTATACTATGTGAAATCCCCATTAAAAAATAACCAAAATTGACTGAGAAACCACTTAAAAACCCAAAGAAGGGTGTTAGATGTGAAGTAACTACATTCAGTCCTTGAGGCGCTTCCACGGGTAGATCCTTGCCTAATTTAGGCAAATTTAAGTGTGGTAGTGAATTAAAGGGGCATTATTAAGGTTATTAATGAAATTAGTGCATATAAAGAGGGTCAATGCATTTGTAATTAAGCTAGGACACTAAATAAGTGTCTGTCACCTATTTTAGTGTGTTTCCTTACTGTGGGTGTAGAATGTGGGGTAATTATAGTGTGAAAAAGCTAAATTTGCTAAAAATGAAGCTATTCACACAGGACAAATGCAGGCAGTATGGGGCCAGTACACAGAAGCCATTTCTGGCATAAAAAACACTGAATTTGAAAAGTGTTATTTTTATGCAATTGAGTAGCCAAATCAATAGCTCTAATTATGACAAATTGATCTGTCAAAGCGCATTTTTAATATTATTAAATTTATAGTGCATATAGTCAAATTTTAAGTGATTTAAAGCGCTTTTCTTGTTTTTTACATAAAACAATAGGGGGTATCAATGTTCAGGGATCCGCAATTAGGGATCAGGAATTTTTTTTTCCGGGATCAGAAATTATTAATTGCGGATGATTCTTATCCACTAGCCCCGGGGCTAGTGGATAAGGAATCCACAATAATGCATTATCCCGCCTCTTTTACCCCAATTTCCATTCCTAATTTGTGATCCCAAACTCGTCTCATCCATGATGGATTTTCAAGAAAGTCACATGACTCATAATTGCTGATTTGATCCTGAAGTCTTTCCTCACTCTATGCTACTTAATTTTGGTGGCAAATAATTAAGTTTTTTGTCTATCTACACACCCCAACTGCACATTTGGTGGTGAATTCCCACTTCCCTCATCACATAGCCCTTCCACCGGCAACAATGAAACACCTCTCTACTAGGAAGCTACTTCACTCAACAATGAATGCTATTACTTTACTTTTACTTCTTTACTATAAATCTGACTCTGATTTGGAAGATGCTTTAGCTTATATGTGTTTTCTTTCCAAAAAGTGTTAAATCATCACCAGGGGGCCAAATCTCTATCATGATCCTCAATATGATCTGGCCTCCATTCTCAACATTCCTCATTTAAACTTCACCCAACTTTTTAGAACTTCTCGCAATTCTTTCTTCAAACTTCATCAAATCATCTCCCATCATCCTATCTTTCATAACAATTCCCATAACAAACAGCATAATCCTGCCATCCAACTTGCTGTTGAACTATGTTGCTTTGGCTCAAATGGAAACAGTGCTGCTGTAAGAAGTTTGGATAATCTCTTTAACATAGGATATGGTACCCTGATATTATACACCAAGTGCTTTATGATTGCTATCCTTTCCCTCAAGTCTCAAACACTTGCTTGGCCAACTCCAGAACAGCAACTTGAATCCTCTCAAGTAATGCAAGATGAAAGTTTCCCTGGCTGTGTAGGATTTGTTGATGGAACAACTATTCCTTTGAATCAAAGCCTGCTCATGATGGCAACCATTATTTTGATTTCAAAAAAAGGTTTCTTCAAAATCTTCTCTAATTTCTCATCCTTCATAAACTAACTTTTTATCTTCTTTCTAGATACTCTATTGCCATTATACTTGTATGTGATGTGAATAAAAAATTTATGGCTTTTCACAGTAGCTGCCCTGGCTCATTTCATGACTCTTCCGTCTTCCAAAGAATGAGGATTTCACAAACCCCTGACTCATACTTTGACGAATCTCAGTACCTCCTTGCAGACTCAGCATATGCAAGTGGAAAGTACATTATACCTGCTTTCTGTGGTGCAAGTTTAGAAAGTGACCCTAAAACTGCCTTTAATTATCACCTTGCCCAATCAAGAGTACGGATTGAACATGCTATAGGTATTTTAAAGGGACAATTTCCTAGTCTTCAGGAGCTCAGAATCCAATTTCAAAAAAAATTGGAAATCAAAAGTGTGAATCATTGGATCATGACTTGCGTTATACTCCACAATATCCTAGCTGATTCAAAGGATGAGTGGAATGATCTTTATGAAGAAGAGGATCCTGAACCAGTGACTGCTCTCCCATCCCTTGAATCACAAAATATTCATTCAACTGGCATATGCTCTGTCATTATGCCAATCACCCTCCACCATTTTGGCACACAACCCTTTTAATTTTTTGTTTTCATACTCTCCAAATTTCCACTTTGTATACTTTATTCACTTGGCTTGGTATTTTTGTTTGTTGCATATTCATTTTTTTTTGGAATTTATGGTGAATATCTCTTTTTTGGATGGCATATTGGTTTTCTTTCATCAGCTCAACATGACATCACATATTTTCTAAAATTGCATAATTTTTCACTGTTTCATTTTTTCATTCATCCCTCATATCCTTTTCCTATTCTCCTGCAACATCCCTCAAACAATTTGGTCTCATTTATTTTGTCATCTCATCTCTCCAGGTAAGTCATTTTATTCTTTTTTTTGATTTTTTGATTACTAATTATAATTTTTTTTGTTTTTTTTTGTTTTTTTTTATTTTTTTTATCTAAATTTTTTTTGTAAGTGGTTTTTTTGGATTCCAATGGTATAATTAACCTTTTTTTTCTCTCCCTCTTTACTTCCTTTTTTAGCTCCATCACCCTACTCTTCATCCCTCCTTGGCATGGTCATTATCCCCCCTTTCCCTTATTTCACTTTTTTTTGGCTCCATTTCATTGAAACACATACATTGCACATTCTTTATGCATTTTACTTACTCCATATTCAATTTCCCCACAATTCCAACATCAATCTTTCTCACTCTTTTTTCCTACTTTTCAATCAAGTAAAGTTTAATCTCCTTTCTTTCATGCCTATATGAGATCTCATTCCTTTTATGAAAACTTCATACTTAAATGTATGTATGACTCTTATCTGGATAACAGTGAACTTATTAAACTCCTTTTGATCTCATTTTCATTACCACTTTTCAAGTTTTTGTAAAATTTTGAAAATCAGACTCGGAATTAGGGTTAGGCTTATTCAAATCTAATGTTCTTTTCACTGAAGATTCTCCTGAAGGCTACCTTTCATTTCCTACAAACAGATTTGAATTTGATTCAGTGGTTGCTGAGATATTGACCGTTAAAGTTGAGCCTTTTTTTTCTCAACATAAATTTTTATTTCATTTTTTTATGTAACAAATTAGGGTTAGGTTTATTTTAATCACATTTCATTTAACTGAAGATTCTACTACAGCATATCTCTCATTTCCCACAAACAGGTTTGAATTAGGTTCAGTGGTTGCTGAGATTTTGACCTTTGAAGTTGAGCCTTTTTTCCAAATTTCACTTGTCTTATTTCACATTTTTATATTGCATATTTAGAGGATAACGATTCTGCAACTCTTATATGATTATTATCTTGGCATTTCAATTATATAGGCATATATTCATTGCTCAAAAATATCACTAAAGCTCAAAAAGATGAAGATTTTTGCTTATGGGACACTCTACCTTCCTTTTACTCTTTTCTTGCTCTACAACTCAAAAAGCTCTGTAATAAGGCATTTGAAAAAAATCATGAACTTGCAACCAAAGTTGGAATACCAAATTGGTGTGACTCCAAATGGGAAGATATCACCCACAAATAGCTTTTATTTTCTAATTTTATTATCACTCATTCTGAATTTCACAATAGGTTTCATATTGATAGGAATGACGCCAATTTTCTAACTTTTGGTATATTCTCAAATATCAATCCAATAACTGGCCAACCAGTACCATCTCCAGCTAAAATTAAAGGACATGGTTTATATTTTCCAGACCACTGGTGCATCATTGATTTTGGTTTGGGAAATGGTATCATCGAAACTATTTGGAATTCTTCTAAGGATAATCATCAAACAATCAAAGCTCCTTTTGGTTTGGAATCCTGTCAAGATTTCACACATTTTGGTTTCTCATTTCAAATCAGTCATAAGTTGATTCAAAGAATCAACAAGTAAAGAAAGAAGGTAAAGTTAATCAATTTAAAAAAACTTTATCTAGATCCAAAAAGTATGGGGATTAGAGTTGTCATCGAAAATTTTATTTTTTTTCATAAATTTTTAATAAATATTTTTTATATATCAATTTGCTTGAGTAAAGTGATGAGCCAATGACCTTTGTTTGTATTACAGGTAATCATGATAACATTTATTTGTTTCATGGGCTTCTTCTAGCCTATACTTGTGGAAAGTCCCAAGCTTTTGTTTCTAGATTTGATCTGCATTTTGGCTTGAGGAAGTGTCATTACTTTAAACTAGGGAAATTAATATATATTGGATATTTATTTAATAATTTATGTAATTATATTAAATTTAGATGACTTCCACCCCTTACTTCAATAAAATGCAGGGGGGGTTATTGCCAAAGTTTCATATCTGACATTCAAAATTGAAGACTTGTAAAAATTTTGGTGATACCTACCCCTTGCTTTAATAAAATGTAGGGGGGGGGGTATTGCCAAATTTTCAAATGTAACATGTAAAATTTTTGACTTGTAAATATTTTGGTGAGAAAATTTTGGTGATACCCGTCCCGTACTTCAATAAAATCCAGGGGGGGTATTGCCAAAATTTCTTATAAGACTTGTGAAATTCTTGACTTGTAAGAATTTTGGGGATACTGGTAAAATTCAGGGTGTAGTAAAGCCAAAGTTTCATATAAGACTTTCATTATTTATGACATGAAATAATTTTGGTGATACCCACCCCTTCAAAAAAATTCAGGGGTGGGGGATTGTCAAATTTTCAAAGGAGACATGAAAATTTTTTTTAAAAAAAGAATATTTAACATTAATATACAAAAATTCAAGTAATGATTGATAGAGTAATGAAATACAGTTAATTATTGTAAATTTTATGTACAAATAAATATGAACAGTTGAAGTGTGAGAGAAATAAAGCAAACTAGTCATCCAAAAATTTCTTTATACTTTCATTTTCCTCACCAGATTTATTAGCTTTAACACATTCTATCAAGAAATCTTTATTTTTGGAATTTTCTTTATGATCAAACTTATATTACATCTGCTCTAATAGGTTTTGATGTTCAAGTGTTTTCTCCTCTTTTTATGATTTTTCAATAATTAGAGTTAACTCAAACTTCTTCTCCTCCAAATCTTAGGCCCGATCATCCTTCTGTAAAGACAGCTCGTACTTCCTCTCTTCCAAATCTTGTAGCCTATCATACCTCCTTAAAGAGAGCTTGTATTTCTTCTTTTCAAAGCTTAGAGTCTCTTTAGCAATTTTCACTTTTTCTAGAGTGATAATAAAAATCAACATAGAGTAGAAGAAAAGCAGAGTAAAGTAATAAGAGGTATGGTATCACTTACCAGCATCATGTTTCTCTAAAAATTGTTCCATAGACAAAAAAAGGGTTTGTGATGAAGTATCACTTTTTAGTCTTCTTTGGGAGTGGAAATTTAGACTACTTGAAGCCCTACGCTTCTTTTTCAAGGTCATATTTTCCTCCTCATCATTGTTGCTACCTTCAGACTCACTTGATTGAGGATCCTGGGTTTGTTTGTCAGCCTTTTAAGAAATTAAAAAAATAAGTAAATAAAAAAATAGAATCAATAAGATAAAATAAAAAAGAAACAGACTTGAGTTAGATTTTTTTGGGTTAAATTTCCAATAGGATCTACAGAAAAGCTATATAGATTAGTCTCATTCAAATGAGGGGAGGCTTGAGTGGAGGAAGAGGATGGAAAAAGATTCGCTTCAACATCATGTTTGGAGATAGGATCTTCTCCATCCAATATGTTTACAGGATTAACATTGGCTCGCTCTCCAAAAATTGCATCCATCTCTTTAAAGTAAGGACATAAAGATTCAAGTTTATTGTCTATGGATTTGATGCCCTTAGTTTTATTGATGTTGGTAACCCCAACACCAGTGGAAGATGAAAGAGCCTTTGCCTTCTTGTATTTTGCTCGGTAATGCTTGAAGCGTTCAGACATTTGTTTAGGCAAAAGATCAATCCTTCCCTTGGTCTTATTCCGTAATTCATTTGCCATTAGAAGATAGCCATAAACTTTTGATACTGGGGGCCATCCTACTTTAGTCGCATACTCAGTACCAAAACAAGAATCATAGTTAGATTTAGTTTTCAGCTAGTTGATAAGAATGAGATGATCATCTTTTTTTTAATTGAGTGGTCTTAGATTTCTTGGCTGAGCAGGGGAAAGAGGGAGTAATGGGATTTGAAGAACAACTGGGGGAAGGCTGTCTTGGGGAGGATCTATGATGACAAGGCATGTTGAGATATTTGAAGATGAAAAGGAGAAGAAATAAATAGATGAGATGGAAAGGGGTTTTGAATGGATAGAATGAATAGACAGGATGGAAGTGCGCAGCAAGGTAGGGAGGCTTGCACATCCAGAAAGTTGTGTAAGATTTTGTTATGAAAAATTGAGGATAAAAATGACAGATAGAGGTGAACATTGACACGTAAAGTATATAATAACCCAATTATTAGCAAAAATAATTGCCGATCCCTAAACATTGATACCCCCTAATGAAAACAACAGCTTTAAGTCTACTTAAAAATTATGTAGACTTATATTTAAGGTTATTAATATTACCCTTACATATTCCAACTTAATATTAAGTACATAAGATTTATAAAAGGTGGATATATGCGTGTATATAAGGTGTTATAATGGAATATTAGGGAGTATCAATGTTCAGGGATCAGCAATTAAATTAATTGCAGATAAAAATCCTTATACCCAAATTATCTTCCGCAATTACTTTTGCTAATAATTGGGTTATTAGACACTTTACGTGTCAATGTTCACCTCTTATCCGACATTTTTTTACTCAATTTTTCATAACCACATCTTGGACAACCTTCTGCCATAACCACATCTTGACCTACTTTCTGCCATAACCACATCTTGAACTACTCTCTGCATATGCCTTCTACCTTGCTACACACTCCCATTCTCATCCCATCCACTCAGAATTTCTCCTCATTTCTTCTCTTTGATTCTGCTCCTTTTCATCTTGCTATCTCATCTGCTTGTTTCTGCTCCTTTTCATCTTCATTTATAATAACATGCCTCATAATCCTAGATCTTCTCAAAGGCAGCCATCACCCAGTTGATCTTCAATTCCCACTACTTCCTCTTTCCCCTGCTCAGCCGAGAAATCAAAGACTGATCAATTAAAAAAAGATGACCATCTCATTCTTATCAACTGGCTGAAAACCAAATCTAACTATGATTCTTGTTTTGGTACTGAGTATTCCACTAAAGTAGGACGGCCCCCCGCTTCAAATGTTAATGGCTATCTTCTAATGGCAAATGAATTACGGAATAAGGCCAAGTTAAGGATTGATCTTTTGCCTAAACAGATGTCTGAACAATTCAAGCATTACCGAGCAAAATACAAGAAGGCAAAGGCTCTTTCATCTTCCACTGGTTTTGGGGTTACTGACAACAATATAACTAAGGGCATAAGATCCATAGACAATAAACTTGAATCTTTATGTCTTTACTTTAAAGAGATGGATGCAATTTTTGGAGAGAAAGCCGATGTTAATCCTGTAAACATGTTGGATGGTGATGATCCTATCTCCGAACATGATGTCAAAGCAAATCTTTTCCCATCCTCTTCCTCCACTCAAGCCTCCCCTCTTCTAAATTCTACAAATCTAGATAGCTTTGCTATTGATCCTATTGGCAATTTAAACCAACCCAATCTAACTCAGGTCTGTTTTTTTTCTTTTATCTTATCAATACTTTTTTTTATTTACTTAGATTTTTTTATTTCTTAAAAGGCTGATGAACAAGCCCAGTACCCACAATCAACTGAGTCTGAAGCTAGCAACAATGATGAGGAGGAAAATGCTATGTTGAACTAAAAGTGAAGGGCTTCAAGTAGTCTAAATTTCCACTCCCAAAGAAGTTGAAAAAGTGATACTTCATCACAAACACATTTTTCTTCGATGGAACAGTTTTTAGAGAAACGTGATGCTGGTAAGTGATATCATACCTCTTATTACTTTACTCTGTTTTTCTTCTACTTTATGTTAATTTTTATTCTCACTCTAGAACAAGTGGAAATTGCTAAAGAGACTCTAAGCTTTGAAAAGAAGAAATAAAAGCTCTCTTTAAGGAGGGATGACAGAGTACAAGATTTGGAAGAGAGGAAGTACGAGCTCTCCTTACGGAAGGATGATCGGGTCCAAGATTTGGAGGAGAAGAAGTTCAAGTTAACTCTTAGTATTGAAAAATCCAAAAAAGAGGAAAAAACACTTAAGCATCAAAACTTAATGGAACAGATGAAGTATAAGCTTGATCTCCAAGAAAGTTCTAAAAAGAAAGATTTCTTGATTGAATGCATTAAAGCAAACAAATCTGTTGAAGAAATAGAGCTTTAATGAAATTTTTTGTTGACTAGTTTCTTTTATTTCTTTCACACTTCATGTGTTCATATTTATTTGTACATAAATTTTACAATTATTTTCTGTATTTCTTGAAATTTTGTATTTTAATGTTAAATATTCTTTTTTTAGATAAAATTATCAAGTCTCATTTGAAAATTTGCCAAACCCCCACCCCTGCATTTTTTATGAAGTAAGAGGTGGGTATCACCAAAATTCTTTCATGTCAAGAGTCTTTAAAGTCTTATATGAAACTTTGGAGTTACTACCCCCTGCATTTTACTGGTATCCCCAAAATTCTTACAAGTCAAGAATTTCACAAGTTACATAAGAAATTCTGGTAATACTCCCCCCTGCATTTTATTGAAGTTAGGGACAGGTATCACCAAAAAATTTTCACCAAAATTTTTACAAGTCAAAAATTTTACATGTTACATTTGAAAATTTGGCAATACCCCCCCTACGTTTTATTGAAGCAAGGGGTGGGTATCACCAAAACTTTTACAAGTCATCAATTATGAATGTCAGATTTGAAAATTTTGCAATACCCCCCCCCTGCATTTTATTAAAGTAAGGGGTGGAAGTCATCAAAATTTAATATAATTACATAAATTATTAAATAAATATCTAATATATATCAATTTCCCTAGTTTAAAGTAATGACAATTCCTCAAGCCAAAATGCAGATCAAATCTAGAAACAAAAGTTTGGGACTTTCCACAGGTATAGGCTAGAAGAACCCCATGAAACAAATAAATGTTATTATGATTACCTGTTATACAACACAAGGTTGTTGGCCCATTACTTTAGTTGAGGAAGTTGATATATAAAAAATATTTATTAAAAATTTATGAAAAAATATAAAATTTTCGATGACAACTCTGATCCCCATACTTTTTGGATCTAGATAAAGTTTTTTTAAATTGATTAACTTTACCTTATTTCTTTACCTTGTTTATTCTTTGAATAAGCTTCTGAATTATTTGAAAAGAACAACCAAAATGAGTGAAATCTTGACAGGATTCCAAACCTGGAGGAGCTTTGGTTGTTTGATGATTATCCTGAGAAGAATTCCAAATAGTTTTGATGATACCATTTCCCAAAGAAAAATCAATGATGCACTTGTGGTCTGGAAAATATAAACCATGTCCTTTGATTTTAGCTGGAGATGGTATTGGTTGGCCAGTTATTGGATTGATATATGAGGATATACCAAAAGTAAGAAAATTGGTGTCATCGGTATTGTTGTGAATTGTATTGTGAAATCCAGAATGAGTGATAATAACATTACAAAAAAAATGATATTTGTGGCTGATATCTTCCCATTTGGAGTAACACCAATTCAGTATTCCAACTTTGGTTGCAAGTTCATGATTTTTTTCAAATGCCTTATTACAGAGCTTTTTGAGTCAAAGAGCAAGAAAAGAATTAAAGGAAGGTAGAGTGTCCCATAATCAAAAATCTTCATCTTTTTGTGCTTTAGTGATATTCTTGAGAAATGAATATATGCCTATATGATTGAAATAAGTGAAATGATATCAAGAATGGAACAAAAATTATTAGACATACCAAGAGAATATCCTTTGACAAAACCAGGTCTCCAACCAAAACCAATCATGATACCTCTCAACAAATTTGTATTCCTTATAGGTAACCGAACAAAAGCCATTTGATAAAGAGTTATGATAAGATCGGATAGTTGATTAAAAGCTTCATCTTTTACACCATCGAATGAATGAACTTCCAAAATGAATTGAAACTTAAAAGTATTGCTGATAACTGCAACAACTCAATCATCTCCAAATTCAGTTAGATATTTGATATCTTCTGGTAATTTTTTTGGATATTGATTTTTTTATCTACTTTATTTTTATAAAAAAAATATTTGAGATATGACCAAAAAAACTTTCTCAGAGAAATTTTTTTTTAAATATCTTTTCTTCTGTGAGACTGATTATCATTAATTTTTTTTGATGATTTAGAAGATGATTGTATGGAAGTTGATTTCGAAGAAGATGATAGAGATGATAAAGATGAACATGATAAAGAAGATAAAGATGAAGATGAGAGAGAAGTAAGGGGTGAATCTGAAGAAGAAGGCATTTTTTTGATCTGAAAAAAAATTTAAATGTCAATAAAATTCACTCAATTTTTTTTTTTAAAAAAAATTCTCACCAAATAATAAAAAAAGCTGTTTTTTTATTTGAAAAATAAAATTGGAAAAAAAAAAACAAAAACAAAAACAAAAAATCAGTAAAAAATTTTCAAAAAAAATAATTTATCAAAAAAAAAACCTGAGGTTTTATTTTTAAAAACAAAATAAAAGCAAAATCCTTTAAAAAATAAAAATAAAACAAATTAATTCAAAAAAAAAAATTCAGTAAAAATTAAATCAAAAAAAAAAAAAAATTAAAAGTGAACCTGATGATTGGTTATTAAACACCTTCTCACAAGATCCTGAAAAAAAAAATTCAGTAAAATCAAAATCAAAAACAAAAAAAATTTTTAAATAAAAAAAAAATCAGAAAAATTATTTACTAGAAAAATTAAAATAAAATTATAAAACTTTTTTGATTTGTAAATAAGAGGGACAGTCCTTAACCGAAAGAAATATTTTTTTTTCTATAATACTGCCAAAAAAATTAAAAAATTAATCAAATTTACCAAAAAAAATTTGTTAGTATATTTATTTGAAAATAGGTAACCCCTCTTTATCTCCCATATATGTCCCATTTTCCCCTCCTTTATTTATTTGAAATCCCCTTACAAATCCCTCCCTTATTGCCTCAAAAGTCCCCTCAAATCCTCTCCTTGCCTGCCTCAAAAACCCCCTGAAACCCCCTGCTTAATTGTCTCAAAACCCCCCCAAATTCCCCCCCCAAATTCCCCCCCCAAATCCCCCCTTTACCCTTCTTTATAAGTCCCAACCCCCCCTACCCCCCCCTCTTTAGCCGCCTCAACCCCCCCCATTCCCCTCTCTTTAGCCGCCTCAAACCCCCCCTTTTAGGTCCCTTCCCCCCCCCTTTCACTCGCCTTACCCCCACCCACTTCCTTACCTCCTCCTCTACCCCCCCCCTCCTTGTTAACAAACAATCGGTAACGATTGTTCATTAAGAAAAAGGGGGGGTAGAGGAGGAGGTAAGGGAGTGGGTGGGGGGGAAGGGGGGGTTTGAGGCAGCTAAAGAGAGGGGAAGAGGGGGGGGGTTGAGGTGGCTAAAGAGAGGGGAAGGGGGGGTTTGAGGCAGCTAAAGAGAGGGGAAGGGGGGGTTGAGGGACATAAAGAGAGGGGAAGGGGGGAGTCTTGAAGTGCCTAAAAAGAGGGGAAGGGCGGTGATGAGGGACCTAAAGAGGGGGGAAAGGGGGATTTGAGGCACTTAAAAAGGGGGTAAAAAGGGGGTATTGAGACAGGTAAAGAGAGGGAAAAAAGGGGGCCTTGAGGATGATAAAGAGAGGTGATGGAGAGAAAAAAAAAACAAAAAAAAAGAGAAAAAAGAGAAAAAAACAAAAAAAAATTAGTTTACCCTAGAACAAAAATAAATGAAGCACTTACAAAAAAAACAAAAAAAGCAAAAAAAAGCAAATAAAAAATCATGATTAGCAAACAAAAAACCAAGAAAAAAGAAAAAAAATGACCTACCTGGTGAGTTGAGTTGAGAAAATAAATGCAACCAAAAAAACTGAGGGATGTTTGAGGAGAGGATGAAAAGGATATGAGTGATGAATTAAAAAAAATCACTTACAAAATATGTGATACAAGAAAATATGCGATTTCATGTTGAGCTGGTGAAAGAAAACCAATGAGCCATCCAAAAAAAAGATATTCACCATAAATTCAAAAAAAAAATGAATATGCAACAAACCAAAATACAAAACCAAGTGAATAAAGTACACAAAAAGGAAATTTGTAAAGTATGAAAACATAAAAATTAAAAATTAAAAGCATTGCAAAGTGAAATGTTGGAGAGTAATTGGCATAATAATGGAGCGTATGCCGGTTGATTGAATGATTTGTGAATCAAGGGAGGGGAGTGCCAGTGGTGGTTCAGGATCCTCTTCTTCATAAAGATCATTCCACTCATCCTTTAAATCAGCTAGGATATTGTGGAGTATTACGCAAGTCAAGATCCAATGATTTGCAGTTTTGATCTCCAATTTTTTTTTGAAATTGGATTCTGAGCTCCCAAAGACTAGAAAATCGTCCCTTTAAAATACCTATAGCATGTTCAATTTGTACTCTTGATTGTGCAAGGTGATAATTAAAGGCAGTTTTGGGGTCATTTTCTGAAGTTACACCACAGAAAGCAGGTATAATGTACTTTCCACCTGCATATGCTGAGTCTGTAAGGAGGTACAGAGATTCATCAAAGTATGAGTCAGGGGTTTGAGAAATCCTCATTCTTTGTAAGACGGAAGAGTCATGACATGATCCAGGGCAGCCACTGTGAAAAGCAATAAATTTTTTATTGACATTGCATACAAGTTGAACGGCAATAGAGTATGTAGAAAGAAGATAAAAAGTTAGATTGTGTAAGATGAGAACTTGGAGAAGATTTTGAAGAAACCTTTTTTTGCGATCAAAATAATGGTTGCCATCATGAGCAGGCTTTTGACTCAAAGGGATGGTTGTGCCATCAACAAAACCTATACAGCCAGGGAAAGCTTCAGCTTGCATTACTTGAGAGGATTCAAGTTGCTGTTCTGGAGTTGGCCAAGCAAGAGTTTTAGACTTGAGGGAAAGGATAGCAATCATACAGCGCTTGGTGTATAATATCATGGTACCATATCCTATGTTAAAGAGATTATCCAAATGTCTTACAGCAGCACCATTTCCATTTGAGCCAAAGCGACATAGAGCAACAGCAAGTTGGATGGCAGGATTACGCTGTTTGTTATGAGAATTGTTAAGGAAGATAGGATGTTCAGAAATGAGTTGATAAAGTTTGAAGAAAGAATTGAGAGAAGTTCTAAAAAGTTGGGTGAAGTTTAAATGAGGAATGTTGAGAATGGAGGCCAGATCATATCGGGGATCATGATAAAGATTTGGCCCCCTGGTGATGATGTAACGCTTTTTGGAAAGAAAACACATATAAGCTACAGCATCTTCCAAATCAGAGTCTGATTTATAGTAAAGAGCTAAAAGAAAAGTGATAGCATTCATTGTTGAGTGAAGTAGCTTCCTAGTAGAGAGGTGCTTCATTGTTGTCGGTGGAAGGGATATGTGATGAGGGAAGTGGGAAGTGGAAATTCACTGCCAAATGTGCAGTTGAGGTGTATAGATAGAAAAAAACTTAAGTGTTTGCCACCAAAATTAAGTGGCATAGAGTGAGGAAAGACTTAAGGATTGCATCAGCAATTATGAGTCATGTGACTTTCTTGCAAATCCATCATGGATGTGATGAGTTTGGGATCAGGAATTAGGAATGGAAATTGGGGTATAAGAGGCGGGATAATGCATTATCATGGATTTCTTATCCACTAGCCCTGGGGCTAGTGGATAAGAATCTTCCACAATTAATAATGTCTGATCCCGGGAAAAAAAAATCCTGATCCCTAATTGCGGATCCCTGAACATTGATACCCCCTATTTTGTATATTATCATAAATTTACTTATGTATACTATTCGTGTACTCTAATTTATTGCTCCCATGTATAGTCCATGTGTTTAACATAACTTATAAGTAATTTTTACTCAGTCCTGGGGATATCCAGTCAAACACTTCTGCTGTCATGAGGACACTGTCACAGAAGAAAATATATGATGAAACAATAGGATTATATCTTTACTTATTTTTACCTACAAATTAATCAAAATTGTATAAGTAATTTTTAAAGTAAGTATAATTCATTAAATGAGAGGTAAAAGTGTATCTCTACTCTAATAAAAAATTAATTATTTACTAGGTAAGTTTAGTAGCCTGGCTGACACAGATGCTGTAGTTACAATTAATAGCTCTACAGATTTTATCTACATAGCTTTTAAAATTTACATCTCATATATCCATCTTAACTGAATGTTGACTTTATCGCAACTAGAGACAGGTAATTCATAGTACTTGTCATTGGGATATTTAGTTATAAGGGGATTAAAACTGATATATTATTTATATTACAAGTCTTCAACACCTTCGTGGTCTATAAAAAATTCATGGTTAAAAGGAGAGATAAATCTACAGTCCATAAAAATTGATTTTTTCTCTTGTTAGAGTGGTTGTCGATGAAACTCAAAGTTTTTTGAAGAACATATATCTATTTTTTACTCCACACATTGTTGAAGGGAAAAAAATCATTTTTTATTTTTATTTTTTCTATTATGCCAATGCAGTTCCAAGCCACTTTCAACTAGGCAGCAAAAAAACAGTCCTACTCCGCAGAAAACAATTAGGCTTGAATATTTATTTGATTCTATCCCGAATCCTGATCCATGGAAATTGATACGCAGCGGGTTTTCCAGTAAAATCGACGATACAGGCCCAGCGATCAAATTGCCAAGTCCTCGACTAAATGAGAATATCCCAAAAAGCATCATCATAGAGTCTGCATCCTCTTTTACTGTGAAAATATTATTCCTCATAAATATGTTTGATTTAGAAGCTTGAAAATTTGACAAAAATAGCACATAAGATGTCACTTACGTCCCCAATTCCTAGCCGTTGAAAAATACAGACTCGGTGCAATTCCCACTGTCCCACCAAAGACACTAGCGAATGCTATTAGCCTCACGGCACTGTTGGAGCAAAGTTCCCCCCATAAAACTAAAACCGACAATCCACCAATGAAGTTGCAGAAAATTGAAATTAAGTGAGGAGATATTCGGTCAGACATTATCCCTGCTACTGCTTTAGGGATAATCGTTGCACCTTAGAAAAAATAATTTAATAAGTAATCATCAATACTTTTTCCCTCTCCTCTTACCATTCAGAACTGCTGCTGAGGCACTTCCGACACTCTTATTGAGGGAAAGAGAATGCGCATAAACTTTTTTTTTTCTAGTTAGTTAATGTTAAATAAAATAAAACGTGTTCACAGGTGTGGTAATTGAAATTCATCCTCACCTGGAAGATAAAGGCACGGAATAAAAAATATCATTCCTTGAATCATGTTTGAAAAAGCATAAATCCATAGGGTCCATGAGCTCAGACAATGAATACTTCCATATCTACTTTTTTCTCTGTGACAGTTCGTTCTTGGTTTATTTTTTGGGAAGGATGAAGGGGGACTCCGGCGTTGAATAGTATAAATTGAAATCAAAATGACAGAACTAATAATAACGGCCTAAAGTTCCGATGTCAAAAATAATTAGAACATGTGTTACCATAAGGATAAATTGGAAGAAGGCAGACTAGAAATTGCAAGCATCCTTTGATCTTGAAGCGCTTTAAGAGATTATGAATCAGGAATGGAAAAAATATGCCTCCTATTCCTGCGGCTGTGAAGTGAATATCTCAATATTGTCTTTAAGAAAAAGGTTAAAAGTTCTATTTTTTCCTATTTTGGAAATTTACCAGCAAAAATTATTCCTGATGCCATTCCTTGCCGATTATGAAACCATCGGGAAAGATAAGATAACTTCATTATCATTAATCAGTTATTCTTTTTAAGTCATTCTTTTTTTTTCTAATCTCCTTGAAACTCAGATCACGTACTGCTGGATAATACAATGCTGCACTTCCCAATCCAAAACCCAATCCTTGGGTGAACAGAATTTGGATTGACTACATAAAATCATTGCAAGGTATTGGAAAACTCTTTCAAATATTTTTTAAAACATTATAGCTTACCGTAGTAGCATAACTTGAGGCAAAAAGACCCCCGAAGCAAAGAACACAGCCACTGCACATCATTATCATTTTTGAGGAGGGAAATCGCTCCATGATATATGAGGATAGTGGCGCTATTTCACCAACAGAAACGCATGTCAGAGCTGAACACTTGCTAAAGATATTTAATTCAAAATTGAAAAATTTACCCAGTAAAGCCTAATAATAGCCAAGTTTAGATCAATCCAAAATTAAACAGATTCTTTGCGAAATGACTCAAAAACAGAGCATACAAGTAGACCACTGCTGCATGTACCAGAAAGTGGGAGAATGACCTTGGCCCCTGGTTGCTTCCCAATAGACGTCGAATTTAAATAATTCTCCAACAGTACTCCGTAACAAAAAGCATACCCCTGAGAATGAAAGAGTTATGAAAAATGAAAAAGAAATATCTATGACAACTCAAATGGTACCCAGATCACCACTTCAAGCAACGCAACACCTGAAAGATAGCTCCAAGCCCCGATACCACCGCCTACTGGTGTTTGATGGTACCTTGAAATTCTATGCAGTTGCACAATGTTTTCTTCCTCTACCAAATCGAAGGAGAGCATATCGAAAAAAAAAAAAAAAAAAAAAAAAAGACAGCTCTCCATTAACTTTCATTATCAAAAATACATTTATTCAATTAATCCGAATGAATAAGTTATTACCACATTCAACATTTGTGCCAAGGAATTTAGAATGGCTTTCTTGATATGCTCTTTTCACTGATTTCTCGTTTTCAGACATATTATTGATGTTGTTGGGTTTCGGACTTCTTTGAATGTTGTAGTTCTTTGCAGTAAGCTAAATAAATGTATCGGTTCTAAGTAAGGAGCAGATTGTTCAACAATTTGACAAATTGAAAATCACACATTTCTCAATGGAATTTTTTTGACAACTTTTTCCAAGCTCTATAGTCTCTTGAAAATATTAATTAAATATCCAAAATCGCATTGATAACTCGTTAGCGCGTCTGTTTTCTTTTTGTTAAATCCTGATTGACGTTAGATATGGGCAAGTTGTTTTATGGTAGATATCGGTAAATAATGATTCAATGAAGAGTGTCGCACCATTTTACAACACCTGAAACCAATCATTACATCATGATATTATTAAAAGCCCTTTGATTGCGTTTCAAGTATCATACAAACTCTGCATCTTTGAAGATTATCCAATATTTTTCTCCGACCTGTCTCAACGTTTAAGAAGCTTTAGAAAATCCATGTATACGAGAATTGATCCACTCCATATCGGCTCGATTCATCTGAGATTAAGGTCTGTTTTATTCGAAAAAAAGGAATTCTGTCATATGACCGGTAATACAATTGTAAACTTGCAGGTACCTACCCTTAACTTCATTTTTAACTATTGACACTGAGTGATCCTCATTCGCCTATAATATAGGCGCTCAGCGCAAAACTTAAAAAATGGCTGATGTTTACAGAATGATTATAGCAGAGTTACAACAAGGTACACTCAAGGTTAAAGCTATATGATGCCAAAATTATTTTCCTGGTGTCAGTTGTGAGACTTCAAGAGGCCTCTAAAATCTAAAATGCATCCTGCAGAACAGTCTGAGATTGGCAACTATGGGGAGAAAGAATGGGGGGCTAGAACAGGGTGTCAGATGGAATACTGATTTTGTAGAAATTTATATAAAATTTGACAAAAAAGCAGATTAAAATATAAGTCTATCAAGCTCATAAGAAATAGTTTGACCGAGATGACGTTAAATTGATTGAAAAAACAGAAAAATAAGAAAAAGAAATCCACATATATAAAAACCAGCATGACAGAACCGATGCTCAGCATGAACTTAAATGTGTAATCATAATTTCCTAAGTATATATGTGACATCAGAATTTTCCAGATATTTACGTGAAATCAGAATTTATCAGGTATTCATGTTGTAGAAAGACTCTTACAGTTGCCTTGCTGTAAGCAGAATCCAAGGGAGTCAGATAAACAAGAAAAACCCATGTCACTTTAACTAAAAAGTGAGTGCTCAATCAACTAAGCTTAAATGTCTACTTAATAAGGAAATTACTTTTTGGCCAGTTTTTACTGAAACTTTAGGGATCTTTAGAATCTGTGTTTAAAAAAAATAACTGAAATGTAGCAAAAAGTTACACCAGAGAAAAGATATTTAAATGATTGACTTAATAGGGGGTGTCAAACATTACCATATATGCCTGGCAGACTTCAGTCTCAAAACGCCATTCCAAGACTCCATCATATATAGAAGACTTGGGGTTAGACATGTCAAACATTTGGTCAAGTACTTCATCAAATACTTCCTATTCTTGCACCATAACCCCAACCACAATTCAGCCCACCAATACACACATTCCCACAATCTACTGTACATCAGACCTGTTTGCCCCAACCCCACAATATCCTGAACTCCTGCTCAAATTTATCTATTCATCCATTTCAGAACACATTTCAAAACACATTTCTGAACGCATTTCAAAACAAATTTCTAAATGCATTTCATAACGCATATCCTAATCATCATGCAATTCTCCTTCCAGATTCCACCAACTCTCTTCCTCTTTACATCTTTTTCTGCCCTTTAATCAAGGTATGTTTTTTTATTTTTCTTCACATCTTCACATGTTCATCATTTTTCTCTTCAAGCCCCTTCCAACACTTACCTAAGGTGAGTGGTTCCTGATCTTGCTTTTCTTTTTACTGATTTTTTCTCTTTTTTTAGGTTTTTTTTCCATTTTTTGGGTTTTTTTTGCCCAATCACTTTGTAAAAAGTCCAAAAACAATTCCAGACTGTTTCCAAACATTTGTGGTAAGTTTTTTTTGCCTTGGTAACATGCTGGAAGCATGTCCAGCACATTGCTGAGTGTTTTTACTAAAAAAAATTTTTCATATCAATTTGGGAACAGTACCAGAACACTTATAGACTGTTTCCAAGCATTTATGTAAGTTTTGCTTGTCTTTTGCCTCAGAAATGTGCTGGAAGCATACCCAACACATCTCCAAAGGTTTTTAATAACATTTTTTTTGCTTCTTTTTCCAAACCAATCTGAAAATAGTACCAGAACATTTCTAGACTGTTTCCAAGCATTTTGGTAAGTTTTTTTTTGTTTTGCTTTGTTTTTTTTGCCTCAGAAATTTCCTGGAAGCATTCCCAGCACATTTATAAGTATTATTACTAACATTATTTTTCCAAAGTCAGTTCAGAAACAGTACCAGATAACTTCTTCACTGTTTCCAAGTGTATAGGAAGTTTTTTCCCTTGAAAACATGCTGGAAGCATGCCCAGCTTATTTCCAAGCATTTTTACTAACATTTTTTTTTTTACCAAATTGGATAGATATGAAATGGGTCAATCTGGAAGATGATTATATCTTTTCATCTAACATTATTATTACATATAGAGTCTTTCACAACAAGATTAATATGGACAAAAACAATTCTAATTTTCTTACATTTGGTATTTTCACTTATATTGATCCTATTAGTGGACTACCAATTCCTTCACCTGCTTAACTCAAAGGTCATGGATTATGTCAGAATAGTAATCCCATTTAGTTTTCTTTTTCTCTCTTTCCCTTATGTATTACATTTCTTTTTTCTTTCCTGCTATATTACATATGCCAGCAACTTTATCAACTCCTAAAGTACTACATTGTCATGCATTAGTAACTTGATGCACTCTTACTTTAGAATATATGATTTTGTGCTTTAGTTGTGCTTACCTCTGTTTAAGTATCCCTGCATCTACCATCTTGTAATCCCACTTCAATTTTACCCCTGTAAATGGTGAGACTCACTTAGTTAAAATTTTTTGAATTCCTTTGCTTTTTTTCTCAAGCAAGTCCTCCCTATTTACAGGTATAACTGCCTCATTTGATTGAATAGGCTGTGAATTACTTATTTTTCATTGGCTTTATACCAAAGACCAAAGGCCTCTCCTTGACAAATTATGCTTTCCTGATCACAAATATATTATCAACTTTGGATTAGGGAATGGTCTGATGGAAGCAATTTGGAACTCTTCAAAATAAAACCATCAAAAAACTCAAGCTCCTCCTGGGTTAGAATCTTATGAAAAAATAACTCATTTTGATTTCTCATTTAAAATCAACCAAAATTTGATAAATAAGGTAATTAAAGTGATGCAAGAAGGTTTCATGAAAAGTAAAGCTATAGGTTGGAAGGCTAAGTATGGTAAATAAAGGATTTCCATAGATTCATTTTTTTCTTAAATGTATAATTAATCATTCATTAAAGATAATAATCAACTTTAATTAATGGGCTATCAGGCCTTGCTTCTACATAACGGTAGTAATTCAACCAATTAATTGATTCAATGAGCTCACAATATGATTCCATGTCATTTTATTCTTTGGCTTTGGTAACATCTGAACTCATAATATGGTAGTATTCTTCATTCCATTATTTTACTTGGTTGATTACCTTTTTTGAAAAAATTATTTATTTGTTTATGAAATTAAAATGAAAACTTAGAAATCCAGACCCCTACCAGAGTAAATTTCAGGGGAGAGTATTTCCAGTTTTTTCTTTTTGTGATTTGGTTTGAATTTTTTTTAAATGTATATACACTTAAAAGTCAAAAAATGTCCTTTTGAAGATTAAAAATTCATGAAACATGCATTTACTTGCAGGTTAAGTGGAAAGTGTGTAATCCAAAAAACATCCAACTCAGTAGGTCTCAATCCTCAAGATAGTAAAAACAAACAAAAATTTCAAAATAAAAAGATTAACAGAAATATGAGTGTGGAATATATAAAATATAGTTCCTTCTCCCAAAAAATAATAGTTCCTTTCTAGAAAAATACAAAGATTTCATCTTTTCCTTTTTAAGAACATTAAAAAATCTTACCTAGTCCTTTATAGCTCCTCAATATGAAATCTCTACCATCATCATCATCTACTTCAAAAGAGCATAGTAAAAAAGACTATAAGCTTACAAGGGGATACTTCATTACTAGAGCTCATTGTGAAAGTTCCAATTAATATTGTGTTAAAATAAGCAGAGTAAAGAGATTCACTTAAACTTGTGAATTTTTTCAATTGGGTCATTTACAATGTGATTTCCGTAAGCTCAATACAGATACTCAAGGCCAATTTAAGTTGTGTAAGCAGAGCCATCAAGAAGATATTGATTTTCATCAAATTAATTCTCAGGGTTTTGAGAAATTATCATTTATTGAAAAAATGAAGATTCATGGTGAGAACCAGGAAAGCTGGAATGAAATGTAATAAACTTGTTATTTGTATTGCAAACCAATTTAAGAGCAATAGAATACCTGAAAAAAGAAAAAATAAGAGAGGATTAGTATTATATGTAAGAATATGTAAGATATAGATAAGAACTAACCTCTTTTTCCAACCAAAATAATTATTTCCATCATTTTCAGGCTTTTAGCTCAAAGGGATGGTTATGCCATCAAGAAAACCAATACATCCAGGTAATCCTTCATTTTTCATTACCTGTGAGTTTTACAGTATAAACTCCTTATTGAGCCATGTGAGGAATTGGGATTGAAGTGAAAGGATGGCTTTGATGGTTCTCTTGGTGTATAAATCTACTATTCCATGACTTATAATGAAGAGGTTCTTGAGATGAGTTATGGCAGCACCATTCCCATTTGAACCAAAGAATTGTTGTGATAAATAGATTGATCATAAATCAAATCATGTAGATATTTAAACCCATGATACATAGTTTTTAAAATTTTCTGAAAACTGGGTTCAGGTATTTAAGACGTTTAGTGAAGTGTATATCATGGTTAATGGCAAATGGATGGGGTTTGCGAAGTAAGGTGGCAGTTCTCTAACTGGTGACACATATATAAAAATCAAACTCAGAATCAGAATCTGGATCAGACTCAACTAAAAGAGCAAAGGCTATAGCATCAGTAGTTTTTTGAAGCTGCTGAAAAATTGAAGGAGTAACTTTAATGTTTGAAGGGGAAAAATAAGAGCAAAAGTAGTCAAGGGTGGGATAAATTAAGTGTTATATTATGATGTTAGGGTGCCTTAATACTTGATACATCGTGAAATGTGTGTGTATAAATAATCTCATAAAGATAAGATGAAGAAAAATTTTGAGGTATGGGCATGTGTGCACCTAATGATGACTAATAAAGTTAAGGGGAAGAAGTTCTTGAGGGGCTTGGATGTACCCAACAAATGGCATGTGTAGGGAAAAGTACACTGGTGCAGTATACCATTTAATGGGGTATGCAATTTGAATTAAAATGAATTACCTGGTGCCTTTTTTGAGGCTTTCTTGAATGGTGTATATGGTAATATTTGACACCCCCTCATATCACTGCAATAAATGATTGTTTCATATTGGGGTACAACAATGGTGCAACAATTCTTCAAAAGTTATGAAACAACTTTTTTAAGCACTTAAAGGTCTTAAATGGGTCTTAAATACATATAAATTGTTTTATAACTGATGCATAATTTTTGTGTCCCATGGAAAAACAAAAATATGTCATAGTATAATGATTTTGCAGCAGATGACCTATACTTTTGGTGGGAGATGAGAGGCAAGACAGCCACAAGCTTTCCAGGATTAGATGTATGTGTCAGTGTATGCTAGTGTTAAAGTATGATTAAATAGTCAATATTAATGGTCCTACTACTTATTGATAAATGATTTAGAGTTTAAACCTCAGGGGAAGACTAATAAAATATCTATTCTCAATATAAACTCAATACTTGGATTTTTTATGCATGCTAGTGGTGTAAAATAGATAAATAAAATATAGTTATAGCTTATATGAAGATAATATCAATTTATAAATTCTTTATAATATATTTATATGTGATAATAACTGCTTTATAGTGTTTATTTGATGTGTAGTAAGTAATTGATGTCTAATAACCTGTCAAATCCTCCCTAAATTATACCAAAATCCACTGGAGTGAACAGACCTTCAATCCAGATGATGTCACTCCTATCCCCATAAATTACAGCACTGTGAGGGCCCATCACCTCCCCATGGAGTCTACTTCAAGAAGTTTCAACACCCAGACCTCCAGTAAGGACCCTCCATCACAATTAATGATACCTCAGACCCATACCATAATTAGAATAAACAGATAAAAGCAGATACCATAAAGAAACAGGTAAATTAACTCATCCAAAGAGTGTATAATGAACCCCAAAGTATATAAAGGAGCCAAATTTACTATCCAAGCCCCCAATAACATCGCCAAGCATCCATTTTAACCCAGTAATGATATACCAACTCATAAATACGTGAAAATCCATCAAAGGAATTGGATTAAGTTGTCCAAACTGGATATATGCACCTGAAAAAGGTGTATATGCTTGTGTTGGCCTTGTGAGTCCACTTTATAGGTTCATATGACCTAAAATAAGCAGAAAAATAAAGTTTATAGGCTATTAAGAGGTTAAAACCCACTTATAAACCTAAATATACATAATATAACTAAATATTTCACTGAATATGAGGTTTATGTATACATATAAGCTTATTTATATCTATAATTACTTAATATCACTTATGATAAGTATATTATGACTCAATTAACACCTTAATAAGTATTATTAAGCTATTTATAAGCTATTTAAACTACTATAAGTCATATAATAGTGTAATAATTATATATATATGTATTATAACAATAAATATAATAATTATAACCTTATTTTCAAGTTTTAAGCTTAATTCAATTAAGCTTATATTATGTTAAACATAAGAATTACTCATTTCTAGTGATACCAAGGCTGGTAATTCCTCACCCAAAAAACAACAAAAAAATTTTAAGACATTTTAATTAATAAGTAAGGAGTGAATAGAAAAATACTTTTTACATTGTCTATCATACGTATACTGAATTAAACAATATTATTTGGATTTAAATTATTTCAAGAGATTCTAAAGATCAGAGAATTCATTTTCTGGAATCCACTGGTCATATTCACTTCATTTATTTTTAAACCTTAATAGATACTCAACTCCCTTTTCTTTTGTAAGGTGTCTCTTTTTAAGTATCTTTTCATTTTCTGCCTTTTCAAATATTTCTTTAGGTTTCTGTTTATTACTTCCTGATCTTCTTAGAGATAGAAAAGTATTATTAGAATGATATGGTTTTATAAGAGAAATAGGAAATACTGGATGTTTTGTATTATATAGTGCATATAATATAACTACAACAGCCTTTTTACTAACCATATTTTCTACCAAAAATGGTCCAATGAATGGATATTTCAATATAACATTACCATTTAAATTGAAATGTAGTGTAGAAATAAGGACTTCATCACCCTCTTTGAACATTTTTTCTTTATGGGCTTTATCCCATCTTTTCTTCTCATACTTAAATGCCTCATTTGTACATTCTTGAGCATGCTTTCCAAAAAATTGTTGCATTTGAAGAAAAGAATTTTCACCTGGATGGATATTCAATCTAGTGGTTTATTAAGAGTTTTAGTGGGGGTATTATGTACATAACCCAAACATAACTCAAATGGCTTTTTTCCAGTGACAGAATTTACTGTACTATTGTATGCAAATTCTAAACCTGGGATAAGGGTTACCCAATCATGAGTAAATTTGTAATTGTCTTTAAAGTCAAGACTAAAAGCACAATATCTTCTTATCATATCTTCTAAGTTTTGTATCATTCTTTTTGCTAGCCTATCAGTGTGAATGGTGTGCTGAATAGAGTTTTAATTGATGCCCTGAAACATCCATAAGTGATGTCCTGAACTCAGAAGTAAATTAAGAATCTCTGTCTGCAACTATTGCTTTGGAGAATCCTGCTATGTTTAAATTTTGTTTCCACCATAAGAAACTAAGTTCTTTTCGGAAACCTCTTTTTTTGTAGGAATAAATTCACAAATTTTTGTAAATTGATCTATAATTACCTAGCAGGAGTTATAACTCTTATTCCCTACCATTGGAAAACCTGTTACAAAGTCCAATTAACAATTTCACATGGTGCTTTTGGTATCTCAATTTTCTGTAATAGACAAGATATTTTGCCTGTCAATCTTTTAGATTATTGACAGGAATCACATGTCTCAACATATTTTTGATAATCATCAGACCTGTTAATCCACCAAGCTGTATTTTTTACTCTGGTTGATATTTTATGGAAGTCAAAATGACCTGCTAGTATATCATCATGACATATACTTAACATTAACTCCATCATTGAACAGGGAATCACAATTACATTACTTAATTTTTTCCTGTAATATATAAAACAATAATCAATGGAAAATTTTCCTTTTTCTGATGCTCCCCTATATTTATATGGTAATTTTTTTATTAAAAAACTCATTGAAGTATTAGATGGATCATTTAAAATTGTAGTAAGTTTACTCAAGTCCTGAACTGAGGCATAATTATCAAGAATGGATTGCATAAATTCATGCTCAATATCTACAATATCAATGCCATAAATTTTAATAATCTCTGTTTCAGAAACATAAGTAGGATTATCATCATTATTAGGTAGAGTTACTCTAGATAAAATATCTACATTAGAGTGTAAAGTACCTGATCTATGTGTAATAGTCATCCGTCCTCTATATCTTTGTACAGCCAATTGCCATCTAAACATATGCCTATTAGCGTTTTTCATGTTTAAGAGTTACTTAACTGCACTACAGTAA
Organism: Hemileia vastatrix; assembly: GCA_030280995.1. Classification (NCBI taxonomy): domain Eukaryota; kingdom Fungi; phylum Basidiomycota; class Pucciniomycetes; order Pucciniales; family Zaghouaniaceae; genus Hemileia; species Hemileia vastatrix. The sequence goes on from JASXTE010000011.1 coordinate 27,653,744, forward strand.
GTTATTAACTTAAATTTTTGGTCTTCAGGGTAATAATGTAGCTTCTCAAAAGCTCATACTACTTCCAAGCATTCAAGTTTAGTAGCACCATATTTAAATTCACTATGATATTACACAATATTTTGGTGTAGTTTCAACCTTTTCATGAATGTTCATTTTTAATAACATCTTAATATTATCCTCTATATCTTTCCTCTTCATTGGTGAAGAAGGGTATGGTTTCTTTTAAGACTAGCAGGAATATTATTCATATCACAGGTTAAACTAATTTTCATCTCATGATCTTTTACCAGGCCAAGTTCATTGGTCCCATGTGCAAAAGCCATCGGAAATGCTTTAATTAAGCCCAAAATATTTTTTCTCAGTGTTCACTTATCTGAGTGCCAAATTATGCTTTTGAAATTTATTTTTCCAGAATTTCCATCTCTTGGTTTCTCTTCCTTTTCAAGGAATATCTATGACTGAATCAATGCTTAAGACTGTCTTAAAAGAATTTATTTTAAATTTTCTTTTACCATTCATGCCAATTGTAAAATTATTATTAGCAGGGTCTAATTTCACACAAAACATTGTCAGAATTCCATTACCAATGATAAAACAGCTACTACAATTTGTATTGTCCATTACTACAAAGTCACAAGTTATTCTAAGATAACCATGTTGATGTTTAAAGAAAAAAGCAGCCCTGTAAATTCCAATGGGGTGTAGTACAGATCCAAAACCTCTCCAAATTTTACTTTGAAGAATTTCAAGATTTTAATTATAATAACTATCAATTTTCTGTAATTTATATGCAGAAACAACAGAAACAGAAGCTCCTGTATCCAATACTATATTTACAGTTTCTCCAGAAATTGATTGTGGAGCCTTTGTGGTCTTCCAACATTGGAAGAAGCCATTGTTGGGTTTTTTGGTGCTGTTTGTGTATGTCTTAATTGACATTGGTCAATATTTTAGGTGTTGTTTTAGTTTTATTTAGTGAATATTGGGACTATGGGTACATAGGTACTACCATTGGATAGCCTTGGTTTTCTCTATATTTTATGTCTTGATGACATTTTTCATATTCCAAGTTTTAAGGCTTCATTTCCACATTTTAAATTTCTAAAAGATAGCTGTTTAATTTTGTTTTTCACTTTTTATGGGCTAACCTTAAATCATAGGGTTAAGGGCTTAGTACCATTAATTAGAGCTAATTTGGCTCTATATTTTATGTCTCAATGTTGTCATAGCTGAATTTTGTGTTTGAAGGGTTTTTGTAGTTGTGGTGGATTTTTCTAAGTATTTGGGGCTTTATTAGATATTTTTGGTGGTTTTTTGGCTTCAGGAAGGTCTACCCACCTTGGGCATAGAAGGCTGGGGAGAATTTCTAGATGGTTTTTATCCAATTTGGCTTTCAAAGGCGCCAAATTAGTTGCTGTGCATGGATTTTAGATAAGTGGTCTGTGTGTACATACTGAATAAGAAAGTTTGGGACAACTTTCATTATCATACAACCATCTGGTAGCTATATCATTGCTTCTCACTCAGTTTTCACCATTTTTTGGCCACAATTGGCAGTGTTTGTTGCAAGGTTAGTTCTTTATTTAACTTAACTTTGGAAACTGATATCTCTGTTGTAGCTTTGAGACCTACATCAAGTATTTTACTGTGCTTGTGCAACAAGTGCACTGTGTCTTTGGTTTCTGGTGTAGATTTCTCTGAATTTCAGGTTTTCTGGTTCTTCTTTTCTCAGTGGTCTGCTATTGGCTACTGTCTTGACTTGTAAAGAAGTCAAGGACTTGTTTGGAAGGGGGAATTTCAACACACCACACAATATAGGGGGTGGACTTGCTAGCAAGTCTGCAACCTTGGACCCAAACTCACCACAGATTGAACACACATTGAGCTATTGAAAAAGGAACCATACAATCAGGGATGAACACCACTCAGCAGAACAGTTTTAGGTGGGTGTTCAAGTGGATTTCAGTATGGGTTTAATATGAGTTCAGTCTGAGTTCCATCTGAGTTTCATCTGAGTTCAGTTTGGGGATTTTCTAGCAAGTCAACCACCTATATTGCGTAGTGAAAGTCTCTAATTTGCTGTAGCAAATTAATCTCAACTGGTTTTTCTCAATGGGACAGGGGTTTTTCTATCCAGTTTTACTACAACTCCCTTGGTCAAGGCATATAGCTAGTACTATATGATTGTCTACATTTCTGGCCCCCAACATTGGGTGAGGGTTTGCTAGCCTTTTGGACTTTCTGTTACTTTTGGAGTCTCTTCTGTGCTTGGAGATTTTTTTTCTTGAATCTATTGGACCATGGATTCTGGACTGTCACAGGTTCAAGGGTAATCCCAAAGTAAGTGAGGTAACAGGAAGAGGGAAATTACAAATTTAAAGCACAGAGGATTACTTTGAGGAAGTGATTCAAATATGATGTAGGTAGCTTGAAATGATTCAAGATAATCTTTGAGGAATAATTAATGTATATGGTAAGGACATTAAATATTTTGTTAAATCTCACAAAGGGTTAAAACTTAATAATCAAAGGAAAGATTTTAGTATTTTAGGATTTTATGAAATTGAATATTAAGAAAGAAAAGAAAAAATAAAACAATAGCCTAATAAGAGATTGACTACTATCACAAATATTTTTATAAGTTAATTCTAGGGATTTTCAAACCAAATTAACCCCCTTTAAATATCCTATCCCTCCTTGCACTTACCCATTAATCACCCAGCCACCATATACCCACAGACCCATTCAATCCACAGGAGTTCCCATCAATCATCTAACCTTATATTCCTTCTGCCCTTTTCCTACTTCACAGACCTCCTATTTTACAGTCAGATCCACAATTACCCCTTTGAATATTGCCTTTATCTTAGCGCTAGACTGCGCATACATCTCTTATGCTTGAAAAGTATAAGCATTGTTTCTTTTAGTATACTTTAAATTTTGAATAGTGCAACTAATTCGAGAAAAAAAAAGAATGGAATTTCCCTAAGGTCTCTTTTCATGCGTCACTAGTGGAGTTAGAGCTACAATTGTTGTGGTCTTCCAACATTGGCAGGGGCCTTTTTTGTGTGACTTGGCGCTGTTTGTGCATGTCTTAATTGACATCTGTTAAGGAATTGGGTATTTTTCTGGTTTTATTCCGTGGATATTGGGTCTGTTGGTATGTGGGTACTATCATTGGATGGCCCCAGTTTTTCTCTATATTTTATGTCTTGTAGACATTTTTCATATTCTAAGTTTTAAGGGGTCATTTACTCATTTTTAATTTATAAAAGATAGCTGTTTAATTTTGTTTTTCGTGTTTTACGGGCTAACATTAAGTCTTAGGGTTAAGTGTTTAGTAACATTGGATAGAGCTAATTTTTCTCTATATTTCATGTCTCAACGTTGTTATAGTGAAATTACGTGTTTTAAAGGTTTTAGTAGTTGTAGCTAATTTTTCTAAGTAGATTAGTTGTTTTTATTGGTTTTCTGGCTTCAGGGAGGCCGGGCCGCTTCAGGCGGCACCTCCGACGTGGGGCAGCCCGCCCGCCTCTGTTTTAGAAGGTTGGGGAGTGCTTCAGGAGGGTTTTTTATTCAATTTGGTGGGTACAGGCGCCAGATTGGTGGGTGCGCATGGGCTCTTAGATGGTGGTCTGTGTGTACATAGTGAATAAGACAGTTTGGGGCAAACTTAATTATCATACAACCATCCGGAGGTGATATCCTTGTTCCTCACTAAGTTTTCACTTTTTTTTGGCCATAATTGGCTGTGTTTGTTGCAAGTGAATTCTTCATTTAACTTAACTTTGGCAACTGTTTTCTCTGTTATAGTCTTGCAAGCTATAGCAAGTATTATTGCTGTCTCTGGTGTGGATTTGCAGCCTACATCAAGTATCTTTGCTGTCTCTGGTGTTGACATTGGTCTACATTTCAGTTCTTTGGTCTGGTAGTCTGTCTGGTGACTACTTTCTTGGCTCATCAAGAAGTCAAGTGTGTTGAAAAAAGGGGCTTAGCAAAACAGGAACCAACTTACTTTAGCAAGTAAATCTCACTGTATTTTTCTAAAGGGACAGGGGTTATTCTTTCTAGTTTTACTCCAACTCCCTTGGTTAAGGCCTATAGCTAGCACTATAGGATTGTCTACATTTCTGGCTCCCAACATGGGGTAGAGCTTACTAGTTCTTTGGAATCTCTGTTTTCTTTGGTTGGCTCTTTTTGGTGTTTTGGTCTGGAGGAATGGCTTCTGGCTCCTCTATTCCTGTGGTGACTGTCAGTGGGGGGGATGGTCCTCCTTCTGTGATGGTTAGGGAGTGTGTAAGGATTAAAACTTGGGATGGTACCAATTTTAATGGGGAGGATGTCAAGTGGTTTCTAGAGAAGTGTGAAACTGCTTCTGGAGTGGATGGTGCTTCCTATCTGGACATGGTGAAGCAGATTATCTTCTTCATTGGTGATAGGCCAGTGGAGAAGAAGATTGTGGCCATGCCTGGCTACAAGAAGAGGGATTGGAAGTTTTTGTGTAGGGAGATGGTGGATAGATGGGATGTCAGGTTCACTATGGTGGATCTGAACAAGGTTATCAGTGAATGGCAATCTTATGGTGGTTTTGGTAACTTGCATAGTTACAGGAAGTTTCTGCTACAGTTTGATCCTGTGGTGGAATACTTGGTGGAAGTGGAGGAGCTGGCACATGAGAATGCTGCCAATGATTTTTTTTGGTCTGCCTTTGCTAGAGATGTCAGGATGGATGTGTTGAAGGAGTTTTCAAGAAAGGAATTGATGAAGACTCTTTCTAATGGGGACCAGAAGTTGCCTGCCTTGGATAAGGTGAAGGAGGCTGTTGAGGCCCATTTGAAGTTATTGGCTGTGGACACCTATCAGGAGGGGTGTGCCAAGTATGTCAGCAACGTCAGTGAGGCTTTGGCTGAAGAGGAAGTTAGGGAGAAGAAGGAGGAGAAGAATATGGTGCAGGTTCCCAAACAGGAGAGGGACCCAATGGTGGAGCAGTTTCCTGATCTTACAAAGCAGCTGCATATTTCTGTTCAGGAGGCTAAGAAGGTCAATAAGTCACCTTCTCAGCCTACAGATTTTGATAAGAGGGCTAGTAGGAGTGATCCTTGGGTCTGCTCTTATTGCAGGAGGAGGTGGCACAGGTCCAATGATTGTTGGGCATTGAACAGGGATGTGTCTGAAGGAAAGGTTGAATTTGATGGCAGGGTTTTCAAGTTCCCTGATGGTTCTTTTGTGAAGCCCAGTGAGGGGCAGTCTCCTGTTGATTTTGTCAGGAGAAGGGGAGGTCTCAATCAAAGGAGGCCAAGGTTTGAGGAGATTCCTGATCAAGGGAAGTCTTCTGGTAAGGAGGATGAGGATGGCAAGGGAAAGGGGAAGGAGGTCAATAAGGTCTCTTTTTCTACTTCCTTTGGTGGTTTGGAGTTGTATTCTTGTGGTAAGAAGTTAAGTGGGGAATGCTTGGCTGGTGTTTATGATGTGGAAGCAGGAAAGGTGGGAAGGCCTAAGAGTAGTTCTCAGGCACAACCAAAGCCTATTCCTTCAAAGGTGGACCCTAAGCTGAGTGCAGCTAGGAAAAGGTACAGCAAATAGGAGCTGTACAAGATGCAGAAGGGTATGACTGACATGGCCCCCCCTAGTTTTAGCGCATTGGACATGAATGATGAGCCAATGCCAATGGAGGTGGATTCTGACTCTGAGGAGGATGTCCCTTTGGCTTCATTGCCAAAGCCTGTTGGAGTTAGAGGTTCAGGTGAGGGATCTGGTTTGGTTCCTGTTAATGGTAAATCTGTTGGTGGTGCTGGTCCTCAAGAATCTTCTAGGACCAAGGTGGTGAAGCAAAGAGCTCACTTTGAGAGGCCAGTAGTTTCTGGTCAAGTTAATGTTATGGACTCTGTCTTGGAAAGGATGAATCAGGGTCAGGTTTCCCTATCTTATGGGAAATTGTATGCTATCAGTCCAGGGTTGGCTGATAGACAGAAAAATTTGTCGACCAGGACAAGAGTATCTTCTGGGGAGGTAGAATACATTTGTGATTCTGCTGAAATGTTTGGTGAGGGGTTGGAAACTCATTTTTCTGCTTCTCTGGGATATTTAAAAGTCACTCTGAATGGCAGGGAGGCAAGGGCATTGGTGGATTCAGGTTCTCAGATAAACCTGATTTCTTTGTTTGAGGCAACTCATTTAGGCCTCCCCATCAAAACTGGTATTGGTGGGAATTTGAGAGGGATGTGTGGTCATGTCACTGAATTGGTTAGAACTTCAGAGTTTGTGAAGTTAGATGTTGGTGGAGCCTCAGGGAAGGTTCATTTTTACATTGCTAAAGGCAATGTAAAAGCAGTTTGGGTGGGCCATTCTTGATGGATTTTCAGGCAAGAATTGGTTATCAATTTGATTTGGGAATCAGTTTGGAGTTGTCAGCCTAAATATCCTTAGGACTGAGTATTTCTTATGCTTAAAATAAGATAACCTTAAGTAGATTAAGCTTATATCTTAAAAATAAGGTTAAAATAATAATATATATTATTTTATTATATATATATATAATTATTATTCTATTATATAACTTATAATAGTTTAAATAGCTTATCCATGGCCTAATAATACTTATTAAGGTGTTAGTGGAGTCATAATATACTTATCTTAAGTGATATGAAGTAATTATTGACATACATAAGCTTATATGTATACATAAATCTCATATTCAGTGAAATATGCGGTATATTATGTATATTTAGGTATATAAGTGGGTTTTAGCCCCTTAATAGCCTATAAACTTTGTTTTTCTGCTTATTTTAGGTCATATGGACAAAATCAGTGGACTCACAACGCCTACAGAAGCATAGAGACCTATATCAGGCGCATACACCCAGTTTGAACAACTAAAATTACTTCCTTGGATGGTTATTCACAGATTTATGGGTTGGAAGGATGTTTCTGGGTTAATGTGGATGCTTGGGGATGTTATTGGGGGCTTGGAAATTTTATTTGTTTCCTTTATATGCTTTTAGTTTCATTAAATCTCTTTTTGATTGTTTATTTTACCTGTTTCTTTATGGTATCCGCTTTTATCTGGATTTTCTATTTATGGTATAGACCTGTGTTATTATTAATAGTGATGGAGGGTCCTTACTGGAGGTCTGGGTGTTGAAACTGCTTGAAGTGGACGCCATGGGGAGGTGATGGGCCCTCACAGTGCTGTAATTTCTGGGGATAGCAGTGACATCATCTGGATTGAAGGTCTGTGCACTCCAGTGGATTTGGGTATAAGTAAGGAGGGATTTTGACGGTTATTTATCATCATTCAATTACTAAAACTCCAACAAACACTAATATACAATTATTAACCTTTAGAAATATATTATAAAGCCACTATAAATTGATTTTATCTTTATATAAAGCTATAACTATATTTTATTCATCTATTTTCCACCACTAGCACGCACTTAAATCCAAGTATTGTGAGTTTGACTTGAGTATAACTATTTTATTAGTCTTCCCCTGAGGTTTAATCACTAAATCATTTATTAATAAGTAGTAGGACCATAAATAAACACTATTATATCACACTTATTTACTAGACTATACTGACAATTGGGGGTCTTTCCTTATATTTTACTTATTATTTAGTATAAGCCTTGGGACGTGATTTTTACCTTAGTACAGCTCAAAATAAACCAAATATTTGGGTCTTCTGCATATTAGTGGGTCATCATAACTCATTTATTGCCGAAAAGAACCCTTAAAATAATTTTACTAATTTTTTATCATAAAAATTAGATATTTACAGTAGTAACTGTACCCAATATAAACCCAATTTCACTTGGTATTTGGAAACCAATATAACACCCAATAAAATTTGTATTTGGATAAAGCTTGGTAAGCTACTTATTCACCCTTATAAAGTGTAGTTAAACTTATTATTATATTTTTAACAGATTTTTTTGAATTTTTCTTACATTTTATTTAAATAAATAAAGATATAAATTCAGGGTAAGCTCCATTGCTTTTTTATTAGTAATATAATTGCTAATATCTTTTGTCTATATTTCCATAGAGTTTCTTCCTTTTTTAGATGTAAAATATTTTCATTCTTAACAATATGAGTGCTCCCCAGGACAGTGTAAGTGAAAAGCCTGCTTATAATACCAGGTCTAAAGCTAACAAAAACTTTCCAGGACATCACCATGGAGGGTCAACAATAACCCCAGGCAGAAAGCATGAGTATAGAGGAAAAGGACGCTCTCTTAAAAAAGATAAATATAAAAAAGACATCTCCTCCTCATCAGGATCAACTGTCCCACCTGGCCAAACAGGTTCAGAAGTTGGAGGAATCAAAATCACTCATGTTCAAAGAGGTAGAGCAGTTGCAAAACAATTGCAAGGTAGGGTTTCAGAAGATGAATAAGGCATTGGCAGAGTTAAAAGGAGTCCAGCCCAGTCAGTCAAATCAGCAACCCCCTATCCAAGGCGGGTCAACTCACTCCCAGGAGAAAATCCTGGTAGACAAATGGAAATGGGACTGGTTTCATCAACAGTGGACAAGCCACAGTTGCAACAGGGATCCACCCCCTCATCTGACTTCCTCAGCTCACCCTTACAAAGGAAAAAAGCGCCAAAAATCAGGACTGGCAACCATCCCTTGGTAAGTAGATTACCCTCTCAGATTGAACATAATATTGATAATTACAATATAGGTAATTCTATTGATGTTAAATCTGTGCAAAAAATAGAGGAGGATTTAAGAAATTTAGGTTTTAGAGTAGATACACCTGACTTGTCTTTTGTCCACAATAACAGTACTATTTACAATGATAATACAGTTAACCCTCAGTTGCAACCACCTACTAGTGAGATGAGAAGTTCACAGGAGAGTGAGAGAATTGAAAAGGAGGACATGGAATATTTTAACAATAATCCAACTGTCCATAGAATTGTTTCAGCATTGTGGAATAGAATGACTGATTGTGAGGAACAGACAGTTAAGCTCACTAGTGATACAATTTCATCCTTGACATTAAACATTTCTCAATTAGCAACACGTAACAAAGAATTAGAGAAAGAACATTTGTCTCTAACTCGTAAATATGATTCATTGAGTAATAAATATAATGACCTTTCAAACAAATTCTGTGAGTTAGAAAAATTATATGAAACACATTTATTGAAAACTGAATCAAGAACAAAGTTATCTTTTGCCCAGACAAATCAAAGTGTCTCTGAGTTGCTACAAAGATTAACTAAAGTTGAGATTGAAACTGCCAATCTACTAATGAACCAGGATAATCACAAGTATAATCAATATAATAATAATCCTTTTATTGGCAAAAGTGAATCTCATTCCTTCCCTATACCACCACAATTTAAACCATCTGGTGGTAGTGTCAAATCTGAAAATGTAAGTCACGAATCCGTGCAGGAAGAAATACAAGACCATTTATCAAAAGTGAACGAGTTATTGAATTTACCTAAGATTAGTGAGATAAAATCCAATCAGAAAAACTGGCCTAAGATAGATCAGTATCCAACTTATGATGGGGAAGCCAGCTCTGATTGGCAACATTTTATTCAAAGAATTGACAACTTAAAATTCTCATATAAGTTACCAGATGAAGAGATAACATCAAAATTAATTTTTTTATTTAAGGATGTTGCTTTATTATGGTTTGAAGCTGTCTTAAGTGAGGGTAGAGACTACTCTTGGGCTGAATAGAAACAACTTATTGAAAAACAATTTGGAGGTTCTAAATTCAGGCTTACTCCGCAGAGACTTTATGAGAAGACTAGGTATAATCCGTTGAATGGTGACAAACCTATGGTATTTTTAATGAATTTAAACAAAATATTAAAAGCCATTGAGCCTCATATGGATTTTAACTTATGGAAAGATAAGATAATATATAAATTACCTATATCTGTCAGAGATATTGTTGTAGCTAGAACATTAAATGTTACTGAATATTCTGATTTTATTAATATTTGCAATGAAATATTATTAAACCATAAGTATGAATCAAGGTATTCCACTTATAAACAAAATGTTGAACCTGTAAAAACTCAGAATTTAAAAACACTTCAGTAGAAGCAGAAAAAACCTACTGCACCTGTAGTACCTAAGAAGTATGAAAAAAATACTTGTTATAAGTGTAACAAACCTTGGGTCAAAGGTCACAAATGTGAGAAAAACATAAATATTGTTGAAAATCAACGTGAATCTGAAACTGAAACTGAAAAAAGTAAAGAATCAAGTGATTATGACAGCAATATCTCATATAGTGATGAAAATGAAGTCTGTATGTTTGAAGATGATTTGTCCATCTTTGAAAATCCAATATTAAATATGGACTCAAATGAATCTTTAATGAATTTTGAGGATGCTGAAATCATTAAGGATATACCAGCTAATAACTTTAGAATGACACCTATCACGGTTCCAGCTATCATTTCTGGTGAAAATGTTAATATAGTAATGGACACAGGAGCCGCTGGTTCTGTTATTTCCACTAATACATTACAGAAAATTGATAGTGAATATAAGTTTAAGCTTGAACCACTTTAAAATAAAAATTGGAGAGGTTTTGGATCAGTGCTACACCCCATTGGTAAATACAAAGCTTCTGTTTTCTTTAAACATCAACATGGTTATGTAAGAGTAACTTGTGACTTTGTATTAATGGATAATACTAACTGTAGTAACTGTTTTATCATTGGAAATGATATTATGACTAAATTTGGTGTAAAATTAGACCCTGCTAATAACAATTTTACAATTGGCATGAATGGTAAGAGGAAATTTAAAATAAATTCTTTTAACACAGTCTTACACATTGAGTCAGTGACAAATTCCCCGTCTAAAGGAAGAGAATCCAATGAGATGGAACTTCTGGAAACAGAAATTTCAAAAGCATCATTTGGCACTCAGATAAGTAAAACTGAGAAAGATAATATTTTGGAATTAATTAAAGCTTTTCCAATGGCTTTTGCACATGGTACAAATGAACTTGGCCTTGTAAAAGATCATGAAATGAAGATTAGTTTAACCTGTGATATGGATAATATTCCTGCTAGTCTTAAAAAGAAACCATACCCTGCTTCACCAATGAAGAGGAAAGACATAGAGGATAATATTAAGATGTTATTAAAAATGAGCATTCTTGAGAAGGTTGAAACTACACCAAAATATTGTGTAATATCACCAGTGCTAATTTCTTATGAACAAGATAAAGCAAGACTGTGCGGTGATTATAGAGAATTAAATACAATTACAGTAGATGATATTTATCCCTTGCCAAGGATTGCCTCTATACATGCTACCCTTAAAGGTGCTAAATATATAAGTTGCCTAGATGGAAATAAAGGGTACCATCAAATTCCTGTTGAAAAGAATTCACAGAACTTTTTGTTGATAACAACACACATGGGAATTTATAAGTATGTCAGAATGCCTTTTGATTAAAAAAATGCTCCATCAGTATTTCAGAAGTTAATCACCACAGAAAAAATGGGGGGGTATTGCTAGCAATACCCCTTTCTTGAACTCCGTTGAGCCACAAATCTATGCTTGAATTATGCACACATCATCACCATGTAGGAAATTGTTTGGCCTTACATTTAGTCAGATATTTGTCACAAATTGAGCTCAAGATGAACCTACATTGATCACCGTTTGATCTTGTAAAATCCTAATTTGATCATCAGTTAAACTCCCTTTGATCTCACTTTGATCTAACATAAGCTTTTGCATACCCAATATGTCAACTATTCACTTTCAAAAAGATTCATAATGAATTTCACATGGAATATTAGAAACGAAACCAGTAATTTTGAGTAAATGTCTCATCAAAATGATTAATCTACAACAAAATACCATCAAAATTCAATCTGATTACTGAAAACTTTTGGTAAAATGACTAATAGATATTTAAATTGGAAAATAATATTCCATTTCTCAATTTCAAATTCAAAATATAAATCCTCGTTTGAAATGTGAATTTTGTAGATTCCTTGCCTTCCTATATTATGAGTAATATTTGAGGTATTTTACACCTTTGTAAATATGGTGTTGTGCTGCTAGAAATTATCTCTGTTTCAATTCAACTTTATTGAAGCTTCATTCCAGAATGATACATATTTTATAACTATTTTGAGAAAAAAGTCACTAGTAATGAATTTAGCCTTTTATCTGTCCTTTATTAAACCTCACTTAATCCTACTTAAATCCAAATTGACCCACAAAAACCTTATTTGGGATATTTTTTAGCCCAGGATGATTCAAGATTGGAGCAAAATATTATTTTAAATATCCAATATGCCTATTGATTAAATTTCTTCAAGCTTACTTTAAATTCACATTAACATTAACTTTCACAGGAAATATTAAACACAAATCTTGAAAATATAGTATTTAAAATCATAATAAATATAATATAATATGCTAACAACAAAATTTTCTTTCTGGATTAATTGAAACAAAAAATTGTTCATTTGTGAAAATAGAAAAAATACTATCCATCCTGAATTTAGAATTCATTTTTAAAAATTTAATGCCCCCTCACTTTCAAGTTTATCATGTATTTCGAAAATTATATTTTTAATAATTTTGTGAATAGTACACCTGAGATATAAACTTGGGGATATCAAAAACTAAAACATCAACAAATTGAAATGTTTTTTATTGTTATGAATGGAAATAATGATTGAAAAACACCATTAGAGCAAGTTTGATTTTGAATAATAGGCATACTTTCTCATGTAAATTTCAATAAAAATAATTTTTATTCTTACTTAAGTTGCGGTGGATACATTTGAGCTCAAAAAGAATTAAAATTGACAAAATAAGACTTCTATAATTCATATTCAAAAATTAAATCACCCTTCATTATCTACCTGTAAACTATTTTAAATTGAATAATTTCAAAGTCAGTATAAACTGATGTTATTTTTTCTTCTAAAAAATTTATTATATAGATTAATAGTCATAAACAGTTGACCTAGATGTTAAATTTATATAATCAATCTTTAATTCATAAAATGATAAAACTATCTTTTATGTAAAAAGTGATGAAGGAAAAAAATATTATTAAATTTTTGATGCACTATCAATAAAATTGAAGATAGAGCATATCAAAAGTTTAAACTTAATTTCAATTTTGATATCATCATTTTATTTTATTTTACTTGAGTAGAAAACAGATTTTAAATCTCAATATAATTTTAAATCCCATTAGTTTGTAGATTTCAACATTTGAAACTATGAAATAAATATTTATGAAAGAATTTTACAATATTTGCCCTTCTAAAAACTCATAAATCCAACTTCAAATCTTCTAACCTTCACAAGTAACCACAATGCATTCTGAAAATACTCTATATTTAAATAATGAAAGGTGAATAAAATTATGTTTTTATTCTTTATTTCAATTTTTGATAAATAATATATATATATACATATATATATATATATAATTTCTTAAAAAGTCTAAGAGGGAACTTAATAGTGGTTTTGGCATTAGATATATAGATTCAACTTTCAAAAAATTTGTTTGGAATAAATTACAAAGACAAAAAGGATATATTTTGATGAAAGAATACTGATTTAGGTTCTCTTAAAATATTATTAACCATTTTTATGGAATATTAATCCATGGTTATCATTCTTTATGATCTTATCATAGAATTTTTTCCTTTTTTAATATAATGATTTTCTATTGTGTGGTATATAGGCTAGGATAAGTTTAAAAGATTTATTGAAGATATATATACCAGAAACAGTATAATTTGTAGATTTATAACTATAACTTACTTTTCTGATGTTTTACATCATTGATAAGTAGCTCATGCATTACACAAGTAAATAATTATAGTCTCTGGAAATAATTCCTTGTGAATTTCAAATTTTTTGTTATTCTTAAAATCATTACTCAAATAAACTAAAAATTTCTTCAAATATTGATTGAAAGAAGGAGTTACAAAATCTTATTTTGTAGTTATAAAAGTTTGAGTTATTTTTCATATTATCAAGTATAATGAACATTTGTAAATTTTAACTTGAAAACTAGTGATCATAGCAAAGTAATACTGGAAGAATCAGATAAAAAGGGTGGAATAAAGTCATAGCACAACAGGAAATGATACAAAATTGTTGATTTTTATCTCATAAAATTCAACTTATTTTTAACATATTTTACCACCTTTAGATAATGTTTAGTGGATTTTAACATTATTATAACAAGCAAACTTAACAATGTTTTGATTTTTTTAACAAAAATAAATATTGTTAGATCATTTTTTTAAAAAATATGACTTATTTTTATGCTTTATCTACAATAGTTAGTAGTTTTTTTTGCAGAAATTACTTGTTTTGATATTCTATTTTTGAATTTTTTAAGAGACTTCATTGCATTAAAGTTTTGTAATAATTTTTCATTAAAGCATCATATTTTAAATCTAGAGAATTGGTTTTGAAATAATATATATTTTCATGTTAATTGACTCATTATTTTTGGATTGATAAATTATGTTAAAATTGGGATTGCTTATTTCTAGTGAGTGTACATCATAGTTTGTTTTCAAATCAAAGATTAATAAATGGTGAAATTTGGTAAAATTCTAAATATCTTTTAAACCTTTTTGATTTAAATAATGTTTAATGTTATGTAATCATTCTATAAGTAGAACACAGTTAAAATCTGATAATGGTACATTGCTTTCAATTTCTAATACTAAAATTCTATTCTACTTGAAACAATGTAAACTAAAGCTTGGTATCTCATAAGAAACTCACAATTTTCAAAAATCATATTTCCAACTTTTTAAACATGATACACATTAAAATATATTTTTAGAATAATTTCCTAATTAGTTTCAAATACTAGAAAATAATGACCTCAATTTATTTTAATACTTAAACCATTCTGATGAGTGAATTTCACAATCCTCTAAGTAACATATGGTTACCATTTATACACATATGCATGATTTCTCCTTTTGTTTAATTTTAGCTGAATCTAAAAAGTAAAATCACATGTTGAATATCATCTATAGATAAACTTCTTATATTAGAAGCTAATATTTCATATGAGAAATTTGTTATTGAGTTTGGGAAACATTAATAAGTGTTGGGTATTATAATTGAGCCATTTATTCAAGTAAATAAAAAAGGATGACCTTCTAAATATTTCATATATATATATATATATATATATATATATATATATAATAAAAATTAATTATATAGTAGCATTTAACCATTTTTTTATACTAATGTCATATAAAAAAAGGTATTGAACTAAAACTTTCAGTAAAGAAAATAAAAATAAGATAAGTTAATTTTCTTGTTTATATTCTCATATTTTTGAAATGGCTTACTTAAGGGAGAAAATTATTTGGTTTTAGAGTACAAGAATTTCTAGATAAAAATCTTCACAATATAGTTTGACCCTCTCAAAAAGAAAATTCCTCAAATTTTACTATCACATTTTATATATTTGTTAAGTAATAGAAAATGGAGTTGTGTCTTTGACAATGAAGCTTTAGAAAATGAAATAAATGATTTAAATTTATAATATAATTTTTGAAACAATAAATCATGTATTCAAAAAAAATTATATATCTTACAATCAAGATAACAGTATTAATTAAGCAACTCTAACAACTTTGGAAAGAAAACAAGAAAAAAATAATTAGTAAAATGCATAAGTTATTTTTAGAATTTAAGGAAACTTAATAGCTCTACCTGTAAACTAGCCTTAAAGCAGGTTTGGATTTAACATGTGGAAATTCATACATAGTACCCTTCCATCATTAGAGCAGAATAAAATTTATGTAGTTTTATTTTTTTAATTTATAATAGTATTTTTATTTTTGGCTTTTTCATTAGTATAACTATATATTTTTTACCTTTTTTGTTTTTCATAACATAAGTTCAAAGCTGCACATCACTACTTCAAGATGAAACTCCATATAATGTAATCAATGAATGATATATTATAATGAATTTTACTAGAGACTTTTCAAAAATGGTGATTAAGAATACTTATTATAATTTTTTAAATTTTTATTATTATTCTATCTCTTGAAAGGAGATGGCCATATCTCAATTTAATTAGTTTTTCCTCAGAAAAATTTATTCTTGATCTAAATAAAATTGCATCACTATTAACTAGATGTTATTATACAATTTTAACAATTTTTTTATCTGAACATAGTTGAAAGTATGTATAAATTAAAGTGTTTCCACATAGTCTTACTATTATCCCACCATTATTTTCACATTTAGATTTCATTATAACTGTAAAATAAGTTTTTCAATAATTTTAATAATACCTTAATATTTAATAATTTAGTTACATAGTAGATTTTTTATCCTTTATTTATATGAGGCTTATTATATAAACACTACTTTTAGATTTTATCCATTTTGATGTCTGATAATTTAAATTTTCATTTAACTACCCAAATTATATCAAAAAAAATTCAAAAGTATATTTTTTAATGTACTCTTTTTGATAAACTTATCATTTCTTATAGGTTATTCTTCAACTATTTATTGTAATTAATTACCCACTCATTTATGGTCTGTTATTGTTGTTCATTACATACAGACAAAATAAGGATACTCTCATATTATATTGGAGTTTTAAATTAAAAAGTAAATACTAGTGGCTGGTATTAAATATGAAGTTGTTATAACTAAGTTGAACATTAATTAATTATTAAATGGCATTTTATATTACAAATTTTATTGAATGTATATAAAAATATCACTCAAGAAATATATATAAGATATATATATAACCATTGTATATCAAAAATGAAGTACTTATCAACATGGTCTTTTTAAATGATTTTCAAATTTACTTAAAGAGACATTAATATTACCAATTCAAATTTTATATCAAATACAACAATATTATTATTTCATTTTTAATTATTTTACATAAAATTTGAGTTTCAAAGTAATTTAATTCAGTATTTAATGAATGTTTTTGAAAAATATTTTTAAAAATAGAAATAACCCCTCACAAAAAAAATATAATTTTTTTTACTTACAATTTGCACCATATTTCTACCCTTAAAATATTTGTATTCTTCTAACAAAAATATTTTTTAAATAAATTTAAATTTTTTTTCATTATTCAATTACAAAATGTCAAATTTATAATTTATTTTACCTTACTAAAAAATTTAGTTGAAAATTTAATTTTGTATTTCCAAAAAATAAACTTAAATGTCAAAAATTAAAAAAACAAAATTATAAATATAATTATGAGAAAGAGGTAGATTAAATTTATAATATTCATATAAAAAAATTCATATATTTTATGGTGTTTGAATTTTAAATTTAATGTATTAAAAAATAATTATTAAATAACCAAGCCAAATGAAATTGGCTTGGATTTTTGGTATCACTAGAACTTATTTTTTTTCTTATACTCACATTTTAATTTTTAATTTTTTTTTTTTTCTACATTTCTCATTTTTTTTTTATGATTTTTAATGTTTTTAAGACCGAAGTTGCTTTCAAACAACTTCGGTCTAACGTTTCTCTCACTTTCCCACCAGATTGCACCTGGTAGGGAAAGTCGCTTCCATTTTAGAGACCAAAGTCCCTTGCAGGGACTTTGGTTTCTCTGTGTGCATTGCACAGCCAGAAAAAAACTGGCTGTGCAATGCACTTCATGCAGCACATGCAACACACATCGCTGCTGCAAGTAATGCGCATTGCATGCAGCCTGCATTGCTGCTGCATGCAACGCACGTTTCTGCTGCATGCAGCGCGCATTGCACATGCTGCGCATATCTCATGCAGCTGACTTGATATCAGCTGCATGAAATATGGTAGCGATTGTGCAACGTGCGTTACTTGCAGCAGCAACGCGCGTTGCACACTGCTTTGGCCACCTCCCAGCCTATTAAATTAGCTGGGAGGGTGGCAAACATTACAGCAAGCAATCGAAGTCGCTTTTAGCGACTTTGATTGCTTGAAAAAGACACTTCCAGCCAGGGGAAACCTGGCTGGATGTACTAAACTGCAATGTAAGGGACCCAAGCCAATTTCAAAGGCTTGGGTCATAAATTAAGGTTTCTAAAAAGCAGCCAGTATAAATCTGGCTGCAATAAAAAGTAAATTTTTTAAATAAAATACATAAAAAAATAAAAATTTGTTCAAATAAAATATACAACACTCTTCAGCCAGTAAGAAACAGCCTTCCATTGTTACACATAGAAACAAAATCAAATGTTTCTTTCATCAACATTGTCCATGTTTCAATATTTTGAACCAAGTAAGATCAGGAAAAAGGTCACAGCAAAAAAATTGCATAATTAAAAGTCTCCCAATTTAATATGGTGGGGAGGTTCATATTTTAGAAATAGGTGGTGCACATTATAGTTTCCTTTAAAAAAATTCAAAAATGAATTAATTTTGGCGCAATGTAAATTTAAATGTGATGAGTGTATGTTTTTTAGCTACGTGAAACATGGTAGCTAGAATTATGTGGTGTCAATTTTTTTTAGATGTGAAATTCAGTGTTCCACAAATGTGCATCTGTACAACATGCAGCCAAGTAAATTCTAGCTGGAATTAGTATATGCATAGGAAAAAATGATCATGCTGTGTACAGTGCCTTGGCAACATCATTCTTGGAATTTAGATGAAGTTTATCATATGACTTGGAGAGCTGCATTTTTTTGAAAATGTGATCAGTGAAAATTCATGATATATACATCTGTTTGCCACCCAATTTATTTTTCCTTTCTCTTTCTCACTTACCTTTTTCAAAAATTATCAATCATATTTTTGCTTTATCATTTTGAATTATTGGTACTATTTTCTTGACCTTATCTGATTACCGGTAAGCAAATTTTTCTTGCTATTGCATTTTGTATCATTTTGGTTTGTTACACTTTTTTACACTTTTGACAAGTTAATCTAATGATTCTAATTCTGATTTTATTTTTATGGTATCTTTTACTGTACCCTTTCGATTCATTATAAAATAATTCTTTTTCAGTTAACTTAAATTTTTTTTATTTGTTTGTCAATTTACTTTTCTTTATTCCTTATCAAAAATGTTCAATTTATTTATCTAACCATTTATTTTTTAAAACAGTGATTATAAAATAAACTTTATAATTAATTTTGATCAATCAACTACAAAAGGAAGAAGATTCTATAGACATGTAAGTTCATGTTTTGCTTATCATTTTTCTATATTTCTTTAATACTTTCTCAACCATTATATTATTAATATGAAAAGTAAAACATCATCTCGTACTTGCTGAAAGCATACAGGATAATGTTTTGCTTTTCATAATAATAATTAGATTGTTTGTACTTTACCTTTAATTTATTGATTTTTAAGTTGTTTCAAAGTCTCGTACTTGCTGAAAGCATACAGGACAATGCTACAATTTAAAAATTAATAATTTATTGAAGTATAACTTTCTAAGTCAATATATTGATCAGAGAAAGATTTTTCATTTTATATATGTGGATATCATAATTCCGTAAATTTTTTAATATTACTAGTGTATTGGAGTTATACTTTCATTATATTATTAATATTAAGTGTAGAGCCAAATCTCGTACTTGCTGAATGCATACAGGATAAAGCTATACTCTTTATATGTATAATTTAATAAAGTATACCTTTGAAACTCTTTCTTAATATTTGAAATAAAGAAAAAGTATATAAATTTACTAATATGTAGATATGCTAACTTTTGTATTTCTAATATTGAAGATATGATAAAGTTAAAGGTATCATTGAATGATAATTGAAATTATGTTACTATTTTCTAATTTTTGATTTTTTTCTATTTTAAATCAAAATTGAATTCTCTTAGGATTGAACCATCAATGAGTAACAATTTGAAAAAAAAAACGGCCAGGGAAGAACTCTAACAATAGGTAGCAAAAGACATTGCTACTGGAATGAAACTTGTAAACGCTCTTGGAATGGATACAAACAGGAAGAAGCCACATTTCTATGCACGATCTTATGCAAATAGTATGACAGATTGCAATAATTATTACAATTTTTTTCCTGGATGTAGTATTTATAAACCAAAAGGTGTCTTAATACCTAATGTTCTTGTGCAGACTTTTGAAATTCATGAGCTCAAAGAACTAGATATGTTAGAAGCTACTGTGCGATGCATTAAGGATCTTTCTTACTGCGAACATGAAATTAAAAATAATGGTTATCATCAAAGAGCTGGTGGTTTTGGAAAAATGTTTGGTGGTGGCTTTATTTTAGATAGAAAGAAATCTTTACATATTCGTAAGTATCACTTTTTTTAATTTAAATACTGAATTTTTGAATGCTTTTCCTTGCAGATGAATACACTGATGATATTGTAAAAATGGATGAATATAAAAAACAAATGAAGAGAATTGAAATGTACTTTGAATATTTTTTTAAAAAAATATCATATGTAAAGTACAATGAGGCAACTAATCTTTACGCAAAACTTGGTATTCCTGGATTTTCAAAAGTTTCTAGTGAAGAAGAGGGTATACCGTTTGCTAGTAATTTAACTTGGACATCTGGAGGGAATGGTAATGGGTTCTCTAATGAGGTTCATCTCGATAAGGATGCAAGTGAGTATACTTTAGGAATATTTTTTCCTAAAGATACAGAAAAAAACACCATTCATATGAAGTATGATAAGACCCAACCACGACAAATAGGTGGAGAACTTATGTTTCCCGAAATTTGAAGTAAAATCAACTTTGAAGCAACTAATGGAATAACAGTGACATTATGGCCTGCCAATCAACTAAGGCATTTTACCTCAAGATGTCATGAAATTCCTGGCTTCACTAGGATAGGTTCTTCTATTCAAATCAGCACTAGACTTTTTCATGCTATAGAAAAGCTTAATTTTTTTGATATTGATATTTCAGAATACTTAGAAATTAAAAAATAAAAATTTAGGTTAGAATATTTGATTATTGCTTTGAGAGTTTTTTTGAAAAGAGATGACTTAATAGAGGAAGAAATAGAATCAGCAAAGTATTATTTATCTAATGTTAAGACAAATCTAAAAAATCTAGATATATAAATATTAAAAATTTATATTATATATACACAACTTAATGCAAATTTAAACATGATAAATACTGGGAGTAGCTGTAACATTTTCAGTTTTGATAATTATAGTATTATCTATTTTTTTTATTTGTGAAATAAAATAATTTTTTTTCATAATATTATAAGAAAATTTGATTTACTTTTGAGGAAATATATAAGTTGTGAAATCTTTAAATGTCATTTTTATTAAATTGGTAGCAAAGGTTTTAAAATAAAAAAAACTATAATAAAGAATTTGAAATATATTAGCCATAAAAATGTGCTTTTAATGCTACCAAATTAACTGTATAGTATTTTAGGTCAAACAGGCTTATTAATAAAAAAGTTAATAATAAAGAGTTGAAGAAAGAATTTTGAATCAATAATAGATTAAATTGTATTTTTTAAGAATGTACTCATTTAATTATTTAAATTGTTCTACTTCTGATTAAAAATGTTACAATCAACGAAAATATTTGTAATAATTAATAGATTATATAATATTAAAGGTAAAGTAACAAAACTAGAGCAGTTATCATATTTTTATATAAACAATAAAATATTTAAGAATTTAATACAAGTATTTGAAATCATATAAGTATATTTTAAAATCTTTGTTATTGCTGGACTTACAATAATTTTTTTTAATAATTAATTTAGAAAATCATGTCAAAGGTTACTTAATAAATTTCAAAGATGGTCACATTTTTGACGTATTTGAAGGAAAATAACTTGAATTATACAAGATATATCATATAGACAGAACTTTATCTATTTACATGTTGGAATATTAATTTATTGAAAGGCTATGTTTAGCAAAAAAACGTGATACTGGCTGAATGGAGCTCCAGTGATTAAGAAAATCTGCAGAAATAGCCCTAGCAATTCCCGGAGGACTTGGGATATCAAATTTTAAAGGAAATGGATCACACTTGCCTATAAAAGGTTTTATTAATGTTAAAATATAGTTATTTAAATTTTTCCAAATTATTTCTTCCATCAAATGATTTTTTTTTTCATGTAAATTAAGAAACTTAACTTCTGATATTACCTCCAAGCAATCAGCTGCTGAAGCCAATCTATGATCTTGAGAGCTCAGAAATAAACCACGGACACCATCAATTATATAGAATGTGAAAGATTGATATTGGTGGTGGGAGTATTCAGAATTTATTTTGTTTAGTGCAGCCTTTTGTTTCTCTCTCATTATAGTCAGTTCAGTATTTTCGTTTTTCTCACTTGATTGTTGAGCTTTGCTAGTCTTGCCACTTGATATTGTTTCAGCACAATATTTTGATTTAAGAATGATAATTGACATAATTATATCAATGATAATATTGCTGATTTGAAGAAGAGTTGACATTGATATATCACGGGTTTGAAGTGCAGTGGGACCAACTTCTAAGCCATCAGAAATTGGACTCTTCAGATTTGAAAGGTGAGCTAGAAGCTGAAGACCACGTTCAATTGGAAAATCTGAGTTAATGTTTTGATGTGATGGAAGCTGGCTGAATTCATGTGCGGTCAGATAAAGTGAAGATGATATAAGAGATACCCATGAAGAACGGCAGTGGTCACTTGGGATCATTAATCTCATGAGCATTCGGATAAGATTGGATTCAGGGTGATCCGTTTTCTTTGTTGAGGAAAGAATTTCAGTATTTAAACCATCAGGATCACATAAATCTTCCATTTTTTTGAAATCAATATTATCGAGTACCCATAGCTGTGAGCTATCAATCTCTAAAAAAATATTTTCTAAAAAAGGAAAAAAAAAATAAGTAAAAGAACAAAAGTCAAGACTAAAAATTATGGTAACTTACATAACTCAGTAAGTTTTGAAAGCCAATCTTCTCCACAAGATTTTTCCCAATGAAAAGTAAACATTGGAATATTTGACATGGATTCTTGGGAAGAAGTAGAAGAGCGTAATTTGAGGAGAGTAACAATTTCCAACCACGACCTGAGGACCTTTGCCGTGCTGATTCTACCTTTATAAAAATTATGAATTTTACAGAATTCCTCCTGCAAATCAGATTCTTTTAGAACTGAGGGTGAATAAGTTAGAGGTTTTTTTGATATCTTGATTTGAGTTGATTTCATTGGTAGAGAAGCTTTCAAAGAGGTCAAAGTAGGTAATTTAGGAGGTGATGGGTATTGCTTCTTAGAAATGAAGGAATTTGGTGATGAGCTGTTTGAATCATCATCTTTATCAAACATATCAACATGTCTTGAAGAAGATTTTAAACTTTGCTTTTTTTGATGAACAAGCATAGCTTCATATTCTGACAGTTGATCATCGCTATTTTCATTGCTCTTTTCATCATCTTCATCAGGGAGAGGGCGTTTATGGATGGAACAATCTACAGCAGGTGAGTTTCTGGTACAAAATATTAAAAGAAAGATAAAAAGTACAATATTTAAGCAATAAAAGAGATATATGATTGAATTTTAAAGATAAAAGAATAACAATAAAAAAAAGGAAACAAGAATATACTCATTATCAAAACCTTTGCTTTTTTTTTGAGATTTATTATTTGATACATCAGAAAATTCATTAGCAGAAGCCTGTTTAATACGTCGAACAAAAGAGGAGCCTTGGGATAATCTCTTTTTCTTGGAGCGGATAACAGGTGTTTCAAGATTTTCCTTAGAAGTTGAAGCATGAGTTGAAGCTGATGGTTCATCTGTCTCATCATCATCCCTAATGACAATGACTTCATCAGGAGGAATCATACCCTCCTCATAAGCTACAAATATATATGAAGAAAAAAAAATATTAATAATCTTATCTACTAATTTAAAAGGAGACAAAAAAGGTGATGAACATACATTTTTCAAGGCTTTTCACATATTGGAGTAAGTCATTACAAGGGTTAGATAAATATGAAGGAGAAGGATTATTGTTAAGGATCTTGACAAGCTCTTCTGTTTTATCTCTAGCCAATTCAAGTAAATTGCGATACTGAACTCTTGTTATTTCCTGCCTCTCATTGCTAAGTAAAGGAGGGTTAGGTGCCATGCCATGTGGCAGACATGGTGCAAGCTCAAAAGCTTCAAAGCGAGTATCAATCAGAGAGTGGGATGAAACACATTTGGGTGCTGGAAAATCAAATTTTTGAAAAAAAAAGATATAGAACATAAGTGAAATATATAAATTAAGAGAGAGGAACATGATATACATACAAAGTGGAGGTGTAGGATTTTGTATACTAGACATATTGATTAATGAATATTAAAAAAAAGTATTCGATATCAAAAAATTATGATGTAATATGATGAATAATTATAAGAAACTCTATTCTAGAAAATTGAAGTTGATAATTTAATAGGATAAAAAATTGAATAAGATTAAAATTAAAGTGAGGATGAAAGAAACAGAAAACATAAAGAGGGGGATTTTATATTATTTGAGATTTTTTTAACATGTATTATTCATAGTGGGGTAAACTGAGTAACATGCTAAATCACAATCTGTTTATATTGAAGCGAAATTTGATGTAGCTAACAGAAAATACTAGTAATTCTTTGGGGACTTTTAGTGTGAAAAACAAATAATAACAAATTTATATCCCATATGCAAATTGCCACGGGTAAATACAAAATTTTTTAAATTAGAATTTACTCCTAAACAATGGAGATACACTTAATTAGTATATTATATGAAAAAAAAGGATAATCCTTTATGAATATTTGTTAAATTTACTTTCAGATGACAATGCGAGATTCACATATATACTGATATGCCTCATCAAACAAGAAATGAATTATAAATATAAAATTGGTAACATTAGAATTTAAGATAAGAATTTGTTTTTTAAGTGACAGGAGGAGTTTCAGGCTAGGGTGTGGGCACCGTGACCAAACCTTTGATAAACTTGGATACAACTAAGGGAAAAAAATTGAATAGTTTTATTTTGCAATATATCTTAGTCTGCACAAGATATTGCATTGTTGTCCCTAACTATACCAAAATTGTTACTTTTCAAAAGTTATAGGACTACTAAGTTGATAAAATATTATTATGAATCACCCAATGAAATACCTTAAGCAACATTCAAAATTATTAAAATATTAATATTCAATTTGAGATTTGTATTAGCTAATTTTTCACAACTTACCACAGTTTTGATTAATATAATAAAACTTGAAAATTTTTTTTGAGATAACCTAGAAATGAATGCAAGAAAATGATGAAACATATGACTTGAAACTTAACTCATACACTATTGATAAACTTCATGGATCCTGATTAATTTCTATCGAAATTAACTTTGAGACTAGCATATTGAATTTTAGCTATGACCAAGTACTGTAAGTGCCATGGTTTGTATTCAATATATTGGTGTTGAATTTAATTTTGATAGGAATTAACAAGTATCATATGGCACCATGCATGGAATCCTGACAGAAACCATCAAATTTATGAGGCAATGAACCTCATAATTTCGATCGAAATTAATATAGACCCCTGCATATTGAATACAAGCCATTTCACATGGACTACACAGACATAAATAAAATTCAACATGCATGGCTTAAAATTAATTTTGATCGAAATTAACCAAGGCATTAAAACATCAATTTTTATATGGTGTACTTGATCAAACCAGTTTATCTAACTGCTTAGCTTACCTATACTTATAGGAATTTTATGCATAGTCCATGTCCATATTAATTTCAATCGAAATTAATGTTGATTAATACATAATGAATACATGCTATGCCACTTACACTTGCCAGGCATAGCTACCATTATATATGCCAGTATCAAAAATTACTTTCGATCGAAATTAATGAGCATGATAATCATGAATTTCTGGAGTCAACTGCTTATTTTTATGCATGGTGCCTTGCCAACATTAATTTTGATTGAAATTACTTTTGATACTGGCATATTGCATGTATATATGCCTGGAAAGTGTAAGTGGCATAGTGTGTATTCATTATGTATTGGTCAACATTAATTTCGATCAAATTTAATGTTGACATTTGCATATTGAACCCAAGCCAGAAAACAACCCAGAAGATTCTTCATAAAACTTCCCATTAATTTCGATCGAAATTAAGGCTGACCATATACATATTGAATGGTAGTTATATCTGGTCTGAGTAAGCAGAGATTACTTATATTCAATATGTATTGGTCAACATTAATTTTGATCAAAATTAATGAGCATTTTGATCATGAACTTTTTCAGTCAGTTAGTTGTTTCAATGCATAATGGCATGCCAACATTAATTTTGATCAAAATTAATGTTGAAATGATATAATGCTTTTTTGCATGACATGTAAAGGACGGAAAGTATTTTTAAGTATTGAAATTTACTATACATGTTGAGGGTAAATATAAAATTTACATATCCATATTAATTTCTATAAAAATTAATGTTGACCAATACATAATAAATAGTAGATATGCCTGGCTAGTGTAAGTGGCATAGCTTTTTTTCAATCTGCACTTGGCAACATTAATTTTGGTCGAAATTAAGGTTCATGATTATCATCAATTTATTCAGTCAGTTGCTTACTGTTATGCATGGTAACATGTCAACATTAATTTTAATAAAAATTGAATTTGACATGCCACCAAGCATTTTTATGTAAGATGAAAAGTAGGGCACTCTATTCTTAAGTAAACACATTACAATGCATATTGAGCATGTAAATATCATTTACACATTAATATTAATTTCAATCAAAATTAATGTTGACCAATAAACATTGAACACAAGCTTTACAACTTACACACACCAGATATAACTACCATTCAATATGTATATGGTGCTCACTAATTTCGATCGAAATTAATGAGCAGTTTTATGAAGAATTTTTTGGGTCGTTTGCTGGTTTGGGTTCAATATGAAAATGTCAATATTAAATTCTATTGAAATTAATATTGACCAATACGTAATGAATACACACTATGCCACTTACACTTTCCAGGAATAGACACCATGCAATATGCCAGTATCAAAAGTAATTTTGATCGAAATTAATGTTGGCAAGGCACCATGCATAAAAATAAGCAGTTGACTCCAGAAATTCATGATTATCATGCTCATTAATTTTGATCAAAATTAATGTTTGATACTGGCATATTTAATGGTAGCAATGCCTGGCAAGTATAAGTGGCATAGCGTGTATTCACTATGTATTGGTCAACATTAAATTCGATTGAAATTAATATGGATACATAAATGTGACATAAAGAGTTATGGACCATCAATTTGTTGAAAATACATTTTTATATCTCATACATTATTTGTTTTTCTTAAATAAAATTTTACTCTCTCTCAATATCACTTTATAACATTTACCAAGCTGCTTTGAAAAAAACAGAATACATAAAATTCAATATAAGATAGCTATATTACACAGAAGATCACCGTTATACCTAAGTTATGATGATGTTGATGCTCTATTAATTGATTCCTGAATCTTTACCAGATCAATATCAGCTCCAACCCCAAGTGACTCACGTTCATTCACAGATAATCCTTGCAAAAATGTTGCTGAATAGCAATTCTTGGGGAGGTATTTGGGAACATTGAATATACCATTTTGTGCAACTGTCCTTTCTGATGACCGTGAATATGTTTTTAATGCTGATTTTTTTTGAGCTGGTGTATGGGCTAAGTCCTTTGTCATCTTATCCATTTTTTTAAACAAATCATTGAGTTCAGGATTTCTCCATCCAGGAATAGCTCGGATAGGTGCAGTTGGGGCTGGTGCTGGGCCTTCCTCGATATCAGAGATGCACCTAGTATCATGAAAAAGCACAACAAAACCTGGCACATCACTGCAGAGATCTCTTGCTAACTTGTAGCGTGCACTAGCAATCTGAATTCCAACTAAATCAGCTTCATAATAACAAAAAGCAAAGTAAAATAAAAAACTTACCTTGGTCCGATAACGTTTTACTTGTGCCCTTGCCCTCTTTTCAATCTTTTCTCTTGATACCCTTTCCTCTTCTTGCCCAAACAACCTTATCATCTCCTTCCCCTTATTAACTACCCATTTCTCAATAACATATTGAGTGAACTGAAGCTTTGACTGATCGATTGTATTCAAGGTGGTGAGCCATCTGGTACAGTGGTCGCATACTATGCTTCCCATGACTTGATTCCAAGTTGATTCTGAAAAATCACGGCAAGTCCAATCAAACACGAATTTCCGAAAACCTTTTTCTTGCAATTCACGCTCTAAGTTTCTTTTGACAGAAAGTGGGATCGGTGCTCCTCCTTTTAGTCCTCGAGGCTCAGGTGCTGGAAAAAATTCGGGTAGTCGAATTTTGGATCGCAAGAAGGCTATAGAAATGGTTATCAGAAATTGTCGATCAGCTGCGGAATTGGCACGGTTAGAAGATTGGACTTGGGTTAGGACAGTTTGAATGGTTTTTAGTTTGAATTGGCTCCAATCTTTCCAATTTTCAATCTCCAAAGGTGTTGGGCTCGCAGGATATTTTGATATTTGTGTTAGTCCCCCAAGACAATACTTCAGAAAGTGGTAAATATTTCTATTTAGACTGTCCGAGCTCCTGGGAACATCATTCCTTCTAACTAAGCTTCTTACAGCCCTTAACCCCCGTTCTCGCTCATGAGACTCTGCTGAATTGAGTCTGTGGTAATCACTGATACCCATAATGATTGAGGGATTCACTAACAATTCAAATAAGTTAATTAAATTGGTTATTTTTCAATAAAAGAATACACTACAAATTTGACTTACCTGCTCCACTTGTGCTTGCTCCTTGATTAGGCTGAGCAGATGATGATTGGTCTCCAAAAAATTCCCTCAATACTTCATTAGCCCAATCTCTTCCTAGCTGATAAGCTTGCTGATTAGCACTTTCAGAAGCAGAAGTATGATTGGGATTAAAATTTCTCAGTTCTGAATGAGACTCTTGGCCTGGATTGGGATTAGGTGGTGGGCTAGGATTAGGTGGTACAGATTGAGATGCATATGGAGGTGGATCAGCAGAGGGTGGTGGAGGATTATTTCCAGTATTAGTATGTTGAGGCGGAAAACAATCAGAATCGGTTGGGTCAACAGACATCCCTTCAAAATTATCATCCATAATGAACTGTAATAAAATAAAATAAAATAAAAATAATCAGTTGTTAAAATTTATACCTATCAAAGCTAAAGTAAAAAAAGATACTATGTATATAGTCTTGTAAACGTGTATGTTCTCTTGTCGAAAAATAAAGTGAATAATATATAGCTATCAGCTAAAGTTGGAAGGTCAAACTATTTATAGTAGATGAATGAGCAAGAAGATCATTCATTAAGTAAAAATTTTATCATATTTCTCATTATCATGATTTTATTTCTTTCATTCTTACATTTAAGATAAAAATGACTCATTGAAAGCATGGGTTCTCTCGCAATAAAAGCAACCAAAGTAATTCTTCACTGATTTATGATAAGGTAAGTTGGATGCATTGCATTTTTTAATCGAGCATTGAATTATTTCTTTCACCATTTACAAATATCACCAATCCTACAAATTTCCCCAATCCCAAATTAACACAAAGATGTTAGTCAACAGAAAATAAATTTGATTAATTTTTTCACTCACTACTGTCTGCAGTCCAATGGCAGTGACAACCTCGTCTTTGATTCCAAACATTCCTTTTTTGTGCTCGACAGTAGCTGCATGTCCAATTATTGCATCTTTCTTAATCACAATTTGAGTTGCTTTGGCTACTCTTACTAACCGACAATGCACTTGTGGGAAAAGCTCATAGGGATCCTTTGATGTTTCTTCTGGACGGAGCTCCTTGAAAGGACTTACTATTAAATAGATTTGATCATTCTCTTCCTTTGACCTGAAAAGATCATCAATTTGCCCAAACTGGCTATCTTTTCAATAGTAGAATTCAATTGTTGAATTAGAAATGTGTCGATGGTAACTAGTAAACCTCTTTTCATGTATCAATATGCTTGTTAAATTTTCAACTACTTGATCCCCACTTTTCTCCAATGGTGTCAAAGCCCATCTTGAAGTTTCTTTTTTCATTTGTGCCCTTACCCATTTAGTAAATAATGCCATACTTAGATGGATCCATTTGTTTTGTTTATCGAGATCAATATGGACTTTTTTAGTCTCACATTGATCATTATCTTCAGCTTCACCAAGATCTAATACCCTAGACTTCCGATACCAATGTTTGAGCATTGTTAGCGGTATCTCTCCTGTGGTAAATATTAATAAATTAGCACAGCTGAGTTTTTAAATCATTGCTTACAAAAATTACATATGTGGATGGTGATTGTTTGGAATTTCAGATAATATATGATTCACCCGCTCTCCAGACCAAGTAGCTGTACCTGATGGTGGACCAAGACGCTTTATCATTTCAGGATAATGTTGAGTGATATGCAGATTTGGCTTTGCATTAATATTCTTCCAACCCTCTTCAAGGCACTCACGATACTCTAACAGAAATTGATCTAGATCTTTAAGCTCATTAGTCTGTATATTTTTTAATGTCAAAAAATTGGTGATCGAGCATAATGTTACAAGTGACTTGAGAAGATAATATTCTCTTGGTTTATCAGCTGAGGAAGCTGAAGATTCAGATTCTTTAAATTTTTCAAACCAAAGGGGTATAAGTGACAAAGGGAAGTAGAGAGTATACAGCATGTGCCATTCTGCTTCCTTGAGGGATCCTGCCTTTTTAGATCCTACTGATTTTGGAACTGGTGTTAGCCAGGAAGGTCTTCTTACTTGATCAATCATCTTCCATACAACCTGTAGCTCTGCTGCTGTGATTCGTGGATTACTACTACCTTCATTTTCTTTCTCCTTACCTTTCCTTTTATTTTCTTCATCTCTAGCTGTCTCATTTGATGAGTGAGATCCTTCACTCTGTGATATGCTAATGCTTCTTTGCCTTAAGTTATACAATGAATTCCTACTGTCACTGCTGTGAGACTGTATTGAGGCCACATCGCTATATGGAGGAATAAATTTGGAGCTGGATGACCTACTCTGGCTTCTTGATCGATTTGTTCCCAATCCTTCATTATCTAGTCCATGATGACTTGATGACTGTCTTGAACTCGTACGTCTTTGCCGCTTGTGCTGTCTCGTGTGTCCTGTATCATCATCATCATTATTCGTGGTGCTTAAGCTACTTCTACGTTTTTTCGAATGTTTGTGCAGTGAAGTATCAGAAAAGAAATCATCATCTTCTTCTCTTACATGCCAATTTTCATCCTTTTCCAGCTTTCTTTCTAGATCTTTTGCTGCATTTTTGATTTGAAAATAGCTTAGACTGTGATCTTTTAGGTTGCCAAGCATATGTGAATGCATAACATCAATTGAGCAATATTCAGTTGGATGCCAATATTCAAGGTTATTCAGCTCACTCAATCGTACCCCATGATTTTGAACAATTGATACACGCTCCCAATGTGACTTAGAATTTTTCCACTTTGTTGCCCAGCACATATGATCCTCATGATTCCGTAATGAAAAATTTCCCACATTCTTTTCACTAATTTCATCTTTAGAGATATTACAGAAAGAGCAGAACATTTTTGCAGAGTGACTCGAAAAGCCAGCCAATTTTTGTATTGCAGGAATGTCACCTATCAAAGAGAACAATGCAACTCTTAATTTCCGGCCTCGTGGATAAAGATGTGTCTTTTCAATCAATATACCATCCCATAGAGTTTGTAGATCATTAACCAGTGGTTTTAGAAGGTGATTAAGCTGTTCACTTGTGGGTTCTGTTGGTCCGGGTATAATAGAATACAAAAAAAGATTTTCCATTTTGTATCTATCTTCTTGAGGTAGGTTCATACACACCATCATAATATTGCCTACAGACTTCTGATGACCTCCAATCCTATTGCCACCAGGCCTAAACCAGTTGACATATAAAGTAAACATTAAGTTGCCTGAAGTTATTGTGTATTCATCATCATTGCTATCCAGAGCTGGAGTGGTTATGGGAAAGTTTTTCCAAATTGAACCATCACAAACATCCTTCATCAAATCACACTCTACACGTTCTGCCACAGGGGTTTTCTTCTCAATCAGAAGCTCAAATTTGAACAGTTTGATCTTTTCCTTAAGCCAGTCGATAAAAGAATGGTGATGAAATGTTTTAAGAGATAAGTATTTTACATGTTCTTGATGTTCCTCCATCAAATACAGCCTTTCATCACATTTAACTGCAATTTGTCCTGCTCCAAACATTTTTAAATAGCGCTTTGATGATGAAAGAAACGGTTAATTGCAAAATAGTATAGATGGTTGAGATTCAGAGTTATACTCATAAAGAGCAAAGCATTTAGGACAGCATGTTTTAGTGAAAAATGATTGATTGAGCTTTAATTGACTAAAAACTGTATCTATCGAGAGTGGGACCAGGCGGACAATGCTACCAGAATCCAGTATTCCACTATCACCTAGAAGTTTGAGCTTCTTAATTTCTTCATCCAAAAATTGAGTACAACCTTCTTTGCTCAAATGATGAATCAGAGAAAGCTTTGCTGCCTGCCACATAATTATTTGGCTATACCGTTCCCCAAGATTTGAGTTTCTAGAGACTGTTGAAGATACTTCTGCCCCCAATAGCAACTGCCCCTATGTAATAAATCATTGAAACATCATAAAGACTTTAATTCTCACATTAAACTATAGATATACAGCTTACTGTTTCTGTGGAGCGGGAACTTCCAATGTTAAGTGGATTGTTGGAAGAAATAACCATCTGGGCCTTCCTATTTCTTTCCTCTTGATGTTTTGCATAAGAATTAGAGCTTTTGAAAGCCATACCAACTTCAAAGGACCCAGAAGAAGTTTGATACTTTCTATTGACACATCCAAGATCTTGACATTGACATACATGAAAAAATGGAGGCATTGTAATTGTGATAATTGTAGGAATAAGTTAGCTATTCGAAGTTACCGATTGAAGGTATTCCTTTTTTTGAAAGGCACTAGCTAATATAAGCTACATTTTTTTATCAAAAGAATATGATGGAATATGTGTTGAAATTATTTAAGTTTAAATGTTTAATTTTTAATTAAATAAATTATATATTAATTTAAAGTTATGCAGTCTACTTTATTTGTATTCTGTATACTCTCTGCATTTGTACAACAATGCATGCATGTTTATCAGAATATTTTCTATCATAGAAAAAATTCTGTTGTACGCACAAGCATCTTAATTATTTTTCTATCAAATGCCTTCTGAGTTATATCTAACTACCCTATAATTATTTGATTTTGATAAAAATTCTTAGTTATGGACTATAAGAAAAGTAATCCATATTTTTAACATAATTATTTAAAAAATTACCCCAAAAATCAAAGTTAAACCCAAAAATAAGTTTAATATTTTGTAAAAAACAATCACAAACATATTTCTTTCAATTTGAAAATTGGTCTGTACTAGGTAGAATTTTCTATAAAGAAAAAATTAAAAATACTCAAATAATAGATGCTACAAAAGTGTAAACCTTAAAGAATTACATAAAAGCTGAAACCTTGTATAACTTTTCATACATAAATGTGATGAAGTGACACTCTAGTCTATTTATTCAGGTTGAAAAAAATTACTCAATAGAATATGTATTACTATCATATTGGACCAAAAATAATTTTTTGGTAATCAAAAAATGAACATAGCCTCACATTTAACAAATTATTTTTGTGGAAGAATTTTTTGAAAAGAAAAAAAAATCCGTTTCTTAAATGAGTCTGCTTTTATCACATAATCATTTTCTTTATTTTATACCATTTGTTTTGAGTTCAAGTTGCATATAAAAATATAATTTATGCATATTATAATTCCATAAAGTCGAAATATTTCTTATTCTTAATTTTTGTGATATTTCTCCTTAAATCAACTTTGATCATAAAGTTTTGGAGCTCAACAATTTATCCTTCCTCTTTGTTTAATTCAATTGAACACTTTCTTAATCTAATTATTTATGAACCATAGTAGCTCTTACTTTCCTCATGGAAACCTGCCCACAAACACAAGAACACTTAATAGAATTTTTAATGAGACTTTGCCTCCATTCAATTCTCACTTTTGTAGATCTATACACAATTTTTTTCATTCACTTTTGGATATGTCACCAGAATCAAATGGATGGAAACAAAACCCTACTGAAGAGCAATTAGACAGATTTTCATCATTTGACATGAATTCTTGCAACATTGCCTTTGAACTACCTCATCCAGAATCAAATTCAGCCGTTTCAGAAAAGTTTCCACCAATTTTCTGTGAATCTTTTATTGAGCACCTTCGCATGTGTGGTTTCCCAGGATCAACTTTCGCTTGGAACCTAGATTGGTTTGACAAATGGAACCAGGTCTTGGCAAATATTCTCATTAAACACTGGGACAATGCCTTAAAAACCAATAATTTGATTGCATATCCAATTGACTCAACTCAAATTAGCTTCTCAAATCAAATAGGAGTTCTTCACCGTTGGTTTTTAGGTCATGCTGATAGATTAAGACTTGGGAAGGATTCTCATAGCTCTCAAGAAATAATCAAAGTGAGAAAGCATAAATATAGAATAAAAAAAAAGTATGAAAATCCCTTTTTTTTCAACCGTTTTTATTTATGACCTTTATTTCAAATAACAAAGATTCTTAGAATTCAGTTAACCGAACTAAACTTCTTAAACAACTTCCACATTGTGAAACTTATCACAACCTTTTCACAAACATCAAGTGTTGTTCAGACACCGAAATTGATAATGATGGATCGTTAAGACATATCTTAATGCAATGGAGGTCTGAAGATTTTTCTAAAGTTGCACAATATCTTGACCAACAACACTTTGATATTCAAGATAATTCAACCTACTCTGGAAGTGTGCTAAAGGACTTGGCCTTGTACAAAAGAATCAGTTTGGTTTCAACATTATCCCCTAACCTTAATCCCTCTCATGTCCCCCGGGGTTTGCCGAATGACTGTTATTCTCCCTTATATCTTGCATCTCTAAATCCTCAACAACTCAGACTTTTAAATCCTCAAAATCCCATAAATTTACCTGCTCTCCTTGAAATTCTTTCTTCCTCTAATGTGAGTGATTGACAAACTCCCTTAATAATAGGTTTGCACACTCATACTCCTCATTTCCACTGTTTGGGACTCTTAGCCTTGAATACAAAAACATAATTTTAATGATTACTATTATCATTTAAATTTATAGAAATGAAATTTGGCTTACATTTTTAGCTCCATTTTTTTCCTTTGAATCTTATATATGCTGAATTCTATACTTCCTTGTACAAAATAATTCAAAACATTTACTTCATTTTGCTGCCCCATTCTATACAGCTGATCAACAGCCTGTTGCTCAACTGCTGGATTCCAATTTGGCTCCTATTTCAACATTGAACATATAAAAAATTTAATATTTTTGTTCTTAATATGAAATAAAAGACATTGAGCTAACCATTATATATACATTTTGAGCACACCTGAGATCTATACCCACTCCTGCAGCCTGAATCGTTCCAACCAAAACTTGGCAATTTTTATTAAAATGGAATTCATGCATATTTTTGTCTTGCTTTGTCCGGCTGAGTTCACCCGTAATCTGGGTATACCTAATATTGTGGTCATCTAAAGCCATTTTTATTCTATTTTGAAATATTAGAAAATTGTTTTTAATAAGCCAACACAATTTTGTAAAACAATTCATTATAGAATCACTTACATCTGCAAAAAGTCTGCAAAGTTGGAGAATATAACAGCTTTTGGAAAATTTATATCCCTTTCACCAGACAAAAAGTTTTTTAAGTGGCCTATAAGATGACAAATCTTTGCGGAATTCTGCCAGGTGAAATCAAAAGTTGGAGTTTCATCCAGATTTTCATAGATTGGATGGTTGCAGAATTTTCTTAAAATCATCAGCTCTCTTAGAAACTCAGATGAGTCCCAAGGGAAGTCAGTGCTTCTGGAGGGCCCATATCGCTCAGTGAATCCTTCTTGAAGCACATCAAGTTTAGACCTCCATGGATCTGCTAATTGAACCGATATCCCCCTTTGAATCTTTTTTGGAAGAGACAAAATTGCATCCTTTGTTCTACGTAGGCTTATGACTTTCATTAAGTGATTGATTGATTTAATAGAATTAGCCTTTCCTTTTTGCAAACCTGGAAAAAGGAAATTCTTCCATAACCAGTCTTCTTGCCACTTTTCGATTCTAAGAAAAAATATGAGACTTTGAAGGTCAGTGGGCCTGTTCTGAAGTGGAGTTCCAGTCAAGCATAGTCGGTGTTGGGATTCCAAGTCAAATATTGTTTGAGCCCTCTGCGAGTAAGGATTTTTAATGTAACTAAAAGAATATTTATAAAAATTGATTATAAAAATTAAGTTTTAAGTTTTAGATATAGAAATGGGCACTAACTGAGCTTCATCTAAAACAACTCTATACCAAAAGAGCATTTGAGTCACCAGTATCTTTTTTTGGCTTTGATTTTTTGACATTGTTGGGCTAGCTATTTCATAGGTCGTTAAAACAATAGCAGTGTCCTGTAGCTCATTGACATTAGTATTTTGACAATCCTTCCCATAAAGAACCTTGAAAGGAAGCGCATTATCTTCAAAGTGCACACTTATTTCATTGATACAATTTGATAGTGTTGCCAGGGGGCATATAATCAGTGTGGCTGAACTCCGATTAATACCTTCTTGATTTTCTGATACCTGGAATTGTCTTGCTTCACCTTGAGTTGCACTTATAATAGAAAGAGTTGAAAGTGTCTTTCCCAAACCCATATCATCAGCGAGTATTGACCCGTTTCCTTCAGGCGTTAATTGATTATTAGGAAACTGATCTTTATAGTCATCGAATCCAGTTCTAAGCCAATGGTTGTCCTGGTGCCTCCACATGATATCCAACTTTTCCTTTAACATTCGTTCATTGTCAATCATAAAATTTATTGCTTGAAGTTGATGTGTTTTGAGAACTGTTTTGATTCATTGGATAAGTTGATCAGCTTTCCAATCTTGAGTACTCTGAATTATTTGGAAAGAGCCTTCAAAAATTACATGCGGGATATTAAAAAAGATAGTGGAGTCGTAGTTCAGGATTGGACATAAATCGATTTGTGCAGAAGAAAATGCTTCTTTAGAAAGACTGATTAGTGTACTTGAAGAAAAGACGCATCCCCAAAGTTGATACTGATTACCAAAAACTGGAACCAAGTAAGCATGAAAATAGAAAGGCTTCATAGGATTCAAGGCACTTCTTTGGTTTAAATGGTGAGATCCAGAGCCAATGTCACCCAATAGTGTTCCAATGTGCTGACTCTGTACTTGAGAAAGATTACAGACAAGGGTTGGTTTTCTTTCTTCAAATAGTCCAAAAATATGAACATTCGAATGGCCTCGCTGTAAAATCGTGGGGGTCGGTGAGTTTTGAAATCTTGAAATTACATTCATATAAATTTGATCGATTGTTATTGAGAACTGTCCAACACATCTGAGACTTGACATATTAAGTAAGAATAGTATCTGAAGATAGTGGTTGTTAAAAGATGAATTGAGCAAAAAAAGAAGAATCAGTTTTGAATAAAACGACAAAATAACTTTTTAGCATATGCTATGCTAAGCTCATAATTCTTTCACATGTATTATTATTATCTTTTTAATAAATATTGGAAGTAAATCAATGATAACTGAAATGAATAATATGGCTTAAAAATAAATCTTGAGCCTATAGAGTAAATTTTGGTTTGTGGAGGAAGAAAAAATTTCTCAATAAAAATGTGCTTTATTGTTACATTATAATCACAAAATAGAATAATTTCACTCTTATTACACTTATTTATGTTTCTGTCTAATAGTAAAATGCTTTAGATGTCAGTTCAAAATCCAAATTGAAACTACTACCTAGAACGATGTCTTGATACTAACATACTTTTTGTAAGTCTTTGGAAAGACACTTATGGTGATCTCAATAATATTAAAATTGATTTGAATTGTATGTTTTATCAAATATCTATGTAGTCTAGTGTAATAATTGAGATACTACAGTTTAACCTTCTGTTACCAACTTGGCAAGAAAATATATGTAGATATTCTTAGAACGAATATCAAATTTTGCTTTCCACAAGATGGGAAAGTGAATATTATGATATGTTAAGTGATATGTTCAAGCTTTGCTCAATCTGTGCTCAGCTCAAAATCAAAGTAATCACCAAGCTCCAAGAAACCTGTGATTGAGTTTGGTTGAACCTAGGTCTAACTGATTACCAAATCTTTGTCCAATTAATTTAAATCTGGTTTCACAATGAACTCCCAACAGCCTTCCAACAGCTTTCCAACCACTTCCCAACATTTTTAAATGAGGGGTATTGCTAGCAATACCCCCCAAATTTTCTGTGGTGAATGGATAAAACATTCCATAATGAAATGATTGAAGGATGGTTAATGGTATACATTGATGACATCATAGTGTTCTCTAAAACTTTTGATGAACATTAATCCATTTAAGGAAAGTATTTCAGAAAATGGATGAAATAAAAATGACCCTTGCATTGAAAAAATGTAAATTTGGGTTTGAATCTTTAAAAGTGCTTGGTCATATTGTATCTGTCTTACAAATATGTGTAGACCAAAAAAAAGTGGCTGCAATAAAGAATACTGGCATTCCTCAAAATGTAAAGGATGTACAATCTTTTCTTGGAATGTGTGGTTATTATAGACAATATATAAAAAACTACCAATCAATTGCTGCAGCACTGACCACACTGATAAAGAAATCAGAAGCTTTCATTTGGAATAATGAAAAACAACAAGCTTTTGATAAGTTGAAATAATGTTTAATGACAGCTCCTATCTTGGGTTTACCAGATTTCCAATTAATACTTTTGTATTATATACAGATGCAAGTTTTATTGGACTGGGCGCTGCTTTGCATCAAAAACAACTTATTGAAGGTAAAATGTCAGAAGTAGTAATCTGCTATATTTCACGTACTCTGAGAAGTGGTGAATTGAAATATGGTGCTACTCAACTTGAATGTTTGGCAGTAGTATGGGCTCTTGAGAAGCTACATTATTACCTTGAAGACCAAAAATTTGAGTTAATAACTGACTGTAGTGCAGTTAAGTCAATCTTAAACATGAAAACTCCTAATAGACACATGTTTAGATAGCAATTAGCTGTACAAGAATACAGAGGACGGATGACTATTACACATAGAGCAGGAACCTTGCACTCTAATGTAGATCTGTTATCTAGAGTACCTCTGCCTAATAATGATGATAATCCTGCTTATGTTCCTGAGTCAGAGATTATTAACATATATGGAATTTATATTGTAGATCTTGAGGATGAATTTATGCAATCAATTCTTGATAATTATAATTCAGATCCTGACTTGAGTAAATTAACTACAATATTAAATGATCCATCTAATGCTTCAATGAATGTTTTAATAAAAACATTACCAATTAATTATAAAGAGGCATTAGAAAAAGGAAAATTTTCCATTGAGGATGGTTTTATATATTACAGGAAAAAATTAAGTAATGTAATTGTAATTCCCCCTTCAATGAAGGAGTTAATGTTAAGTATATGTCATGATGATATATTAGCAGGTCATTTTGACTACCATAAAACATTAACCAGAGTAAAAAACACAGCTTGGTGGATTAACATGTCTGAGGATGTTCAGAAATATGTTGAAACATGTGATTCTTGTCAAAAATCTAAAAGATTAACAGGAAAAAGAGCTGGTTTATTACAACAAATTGAGCAACCAAAAGCTCCATGGGAAATCATTAACACGGACTTTGTAACAGGTTTGCCAATAGCAGGGCATAAGAGTTATAACTCCTGCTGGGTAATTGTAGATAGATTTACAAAGATGTGTAAATTTATTCCTACCCACAAAGAGGTTTCTCCAAAAGACTTAGCTTTTTTATGGTGGACACAAATGTTAAATACAGCAGGTTTCCCCAAAGCAATAGTTTCTGACAGAGATCCTAAATTTACTTCTGAGTTCTGGACGTCACTAATGGATGTTTCAGGGTGTCAATTAAAACTTTCTACAGCACACCATCCACAAACTGATGGGCTAGCAGAAAGAATGATACAAAGCTTAGAAGATATGATAAGAAGATACTGTGCTTTTGGTCTTAATTTTAAAGACAATGACAAATTCACGCATGATTGGGTAACCCTTATCCCAGGTTTAGAATTTGCATATAATAGTACAGTACATTCTGTCACTGGAAATAAGCCATTTGAGTTATTGTTGGGTTATGTACCTAATACCCCTGCTAAAACTCTTAATAAGTTACCTAGATTGGATATCCATCCAGGTACTAAATCTTTTCTTCAGATGCAGGAATTATGCAGAAAGCATGCTCAAGAATGTATAAATAAGGCTTTTGAGTATGAAAAGAAAAGATGGGATAAAGCCCATAAAGAACAAATGTTCAAAGAGGGTGATGAAGTCCTTATTTCAACACTACATTTAAGTTTAAATGGTAATGTTAAATTGAAGGATCCATTCATTGGACCATTTGCAGTTAAAAAGATGGTTGGTAATAATGCTGTTGAGGTTATTCTATATGCGCCATATGATAGAAAACATCCAGTATTTCCTATTTATCTTATAAAACCATACCATTCTAATGATACTGCTTTATTTCCAAGAAGATCAGGAAGGCATAAACAGCAACCTGAAGAAATAGTTGAAAAGGCAGAAATTGAAAAGATACTTAAAAAGAGACACCTTACTAAAGAAAAGGGAGTTGAGTATCTATTAAGATTTAAAAATAAATCAAGTGAATATGACCAGTGGATTCCAGAAAATGAAATCTCTGATCTTAAAAATCTCTTGAAAAAATTTAAATCTAAATAATACTGTTCATTCAGTATATGTATTATAAAATTTTTTTTTATTTTTTTTATTTTATTATTTCACTCCTTAGTTTTAATTAATATGTCTTAACATTTTTTTTATTGTTTTTTTTGGGGTGAGGGAGTGTCAGCCTAAATATCCTTAGGACTGAGCATTTCTTTTGCTTAAAATAAGATAACCTTAAGTAGATTAAGCTTATATCTTAAAAATAAGGTTAAAATAATAATATATATTATTTTATTATATATATATATAATTATTATTCTATTATATAACTTATAATAGTTTAAATAGCTTATCCATGGCCTAATAATACTTATTAAGGTGTTAGTGGAGTCATAATATACTTATCTTAAGTGATATGAAGTAATTATTGACATACATAAGCTTATATGTATACATAAATCTCATATTCAGTGAAATATGCGGTATATTATGTATATTTAGGTATATAAGTGGGTTTTAGCCCCTTAATAGCCTATAACCTTTGTTTTTCTGCTTATTTTAGGTCATATGGACAAAATCAGTGGACTCACAACGCCTACAGAAGCATAGACACCTATATCAGGCGCATACACCCAGTTTGAACAACTAAAATTACTTCCTTGGATGGTTATTCACAGATTTATGGGTTGGAAGGATGTTTCTGGGTTAATGTGGATGCTTGGGGATGTTATTGGGGGCTTGGACATTTTATTTTTTTCCTTTATATGCTTTTAGTTTCATTAAATCTCTTTTTGATTGTTTATTTTACCTGTTTATTTATGGTATCCGCTTTTATCTGGATTTTCTATTTATGGTATAGACCTTTGTTATTATTAATAGTGATGGAGGGTCCTTACTGGAGGTCTGGGTGTTGAAACTGCTTGAAGTGGACGCCATGGGGAGGTGATGGGCCCTCACAGTGCTGTAATTTCTGGGGATAGCAGTGACATCATCTGGATTGAAGGTCTGTGCACTCCAGTGGATTTGGGTATAAGTAAGGAGGGATTTTGACGGTTATTTATCATCATTCAATTACTAAAACTCCAACAAACACTAATATACAATTATTAACCTTTAGAAATATATTATAAATCCACTATAAATTGATTTTATCTTTATATAAAGCTATAACTATATTTTATTCATCTATTTTCCACCACTAGCACGCACTTAAATCCAAGTATTGTGAGTTTGACTTGAGTATAACTATTTAATTAGTCTTCCCCTGAGGTTTAATCACTAAATCATTTATCAATAAGTAGTAGGACTATAAATAAACACTATTATATCATACTTATATACTAGTCTATACTGACAGGAGTTGACTGGTGAAGATGAAAGGAGACTTCACATGAGGTTATCATCCCCTGGAGAGGATGGTTGGG
The DNA here is from genome assembly GCA_030280995.1 of Hemileia vastatrix. Classification (NCBI taxonomy): domain Eukaryota; kingdom Fungi; phylum Basidiomycota; class Pucciniomycetes; order Pucciniales; family Zaghouaniaceae; genus Hemileia; species Hemileia vastatrix. The sequence goes on from JASXTE010000011.1 coordinate 27,696,058, forward strand.
AGACCAGGCCTGGTTTATCTTCAATGTTCCAGTGCATGTACTTCTGTAGGAGAAGGAAGGAAGTGGGTGCTGCCCCTGGTATTTTGGAGTGTGGCTCAGGCTCTATTGAGAGTCTGTCTTTTTTAGAGTAATGAGGGCTGATCACCCTAGTGCTACAACCTCTCCCCAAGATGAGGAAATCACAGGTTGTAGTATGTCAGCTCCCTTGGGATATACCAAGTGGATTTTCAACTTTCTCTTTTTAATGTTTCTCTTCTCTGCAAGTTTTCATCAAGTTTTTTTTCAAGTCTCTGTTCTCTCTCAAGATTCTTAATTATTTTTAATTCAAGTTCAAGGAAGAATATTGGTTATATATCTTTATTGAAAGATATGCGGAAAATTTTTGGGGTCGTGAGATTGGGGTCTAAAAGTAAGTTCTCCCAATTGTGCACCCCTAGGGTTTCTACTACACCTTTAAAAAACATTACCTGGGCCACACCTGTGAGCATTGGGGAAACCCCTGGTTATTTTTGTAGGTCAGAAGAAAACTCAAGAAAAGAAGATAAAAATTTCAAGATAATTCAAGAAAATCAAGAAAAAAAATCTGAAGATAATGAAGAAAGAAGATTTAAAATATTCTTGTGAAGATCATCAAGATCATTTTTTGGGCCTTCAGCATGAGGTTAAACTGCAGAATGTTATGAAGAGAAGAGATCATCAAGATCTATTTTTAGGCCTCCAGCATGAGGTTAAACTGCAAAATTTTAAAAGATTTGATTCTGAAGATGAATCAAGATTTGAAGATTAGGAAGATGGAAGTGAAGATGAAGATTTGGAATTGCAGAAAAGTTTTGGAGTGGTGAGATTGGGGTGTAAAATTAAGTCCTCCCAATTGTGCACCGCTAGGGTTTCTTTTACACCTTTCAAAAACATTACCTTGGCCACACATGTGAGAAATGGGGAAACCCTTGGATTTTGTTCCAGGTCTTGTGGTGAAGATTTCCTGAAGATCCCTCAACTTGAAGGTGGAGCAGCAAAGTATAAGAAGGTAGCACAGAAGATTAGGCCTGTTAATGAGCCTATGCCTGTGGGTTTGAATCTGCCCTTGAAGAGACCTCCTTTGTCAAGAGATCCGTACTGTACTCCTTTGGTGAAGAATCCTCCAGAATTTGTAGAGACGGCTAGGGTGACCGTGGAAAGGTTGAAAGTTGTTAATTTTTGTCCTGATGGGTGGTTGTCTGAAGAATAAAAGAAGTTGTTGTTGCACATTATTGTGCTAGGGAAAAAGCTGTGGCATTTTTTGAAGAGGAAAGGGGTGTGTTGAAGCACTCTTATGGGGAACCTTACTTGATTCCTGTAGTTTGTCATGAAACTTGGCAAATCAAACCTATTCTTTTTCCAGCTGCTATCAGAGAGGATTTTGTGGAGATTTTTAGGGAAAGAGTCATGACTGGGTTATACGAACAATCAACATCCAGCTACTCAAGTCCAGTTTTCTGTGTAAAGAAGCAGAATGGAATGTTGAGGGTGGTTCATGATTTAGAGCCTTGAATAGGGTCACTATCAAGGATGCTGGCATGCCACCAAGTGCAGAGGATTTTGTTGAAGCTTTTGCTGGAAGGGTGTGTTATGGTTTTGGGTGATATTATGGGTGGTTATGATGAGAGGGAACTCCATAAAGATTCAAGGCCTCTCACAACTTTTGAGACTCCTTTGGGAAGATTTCAGCTCACTAGGTTGCCTCAAGGAGCAACTAATTCAGTGGCAGTATATCAAGCACAGATGGCTTAGATTTTGCAGGATGAGGTTCCTACTCATGCTGGTATTTTTATTGATGATGGTGGAATTAAAGGACCATCCACTAATTATGGTAATGAGGTGTTAGCGGAGAACCCTGGAATAAGGAGGTTTTTTTGGGAATATGCAATAACTCTAAAGAGAGAGTTGTTTAGGATTGAAGAGGCTGGTTTGACCATTTCAGGGTCAAAATTCTGTTGTTGTGTTCCTTCTTTAGAAATTCTGGGTCATGTGGTATGTAAAGAGGGAAGGATTATGGCGAAGAAGAAGATTAATAAAATTCAGTCATGGCCAAGGCCTAAAAATACTACTGAAGTCAGGCAATTTTTGGGTGTATGTGTATATGTCAGGATTTTTATTAAGGATTTTTCTTTGTTGGCTTCACCTTGAAGGAGGTTGACCAGGAAAGGTGCAGTCTGGGAATGGACTGAAGAGTGTGAAGAGGATTTTCAGAAGTTGAAAAAGGTTGTTGGTGAAGATATTGTTCTTCACAAGTTGGATTATGGTGTTGGTGATGGAAAAATTTATCTGGCAGTAGACTCAAGCTATATTTCTGCTGGTGCTGTTTTGTCTCAGGAGGATAAGACTGGGAGGGTCAGGCCGGTAAGATATGAGTCTGTGGTGTTTAATGAGGTGGAATCTAGGTATTCTCAACCTAAGTTGGAATTGTGTGGTGTAGAAAAAATTTTAAAGAAGCTACAGACGGTTTTGTGGGGGCAGCATTTTGAGCTGCAGGTGGATGCAAAATCTTTGGTTCAGATGATCAATACACCTAGTCTTCCAAATGCTCCAATGACTAGGTGGGTGGCATTTATTCAACATTTTTCTTTTGACCTGGTACATAAACCAGGCAAAACTTTTACTATGCCTGATGGATTATCAAGGAGGCCACCTACAGATGAAGATTCTGAGGCTGAAGAGTTTGATGAAGATGTTCCAGTGGTTAGGGCCAGCGCTAAGGGTGCTGAAGATTTTTATGACCTCCCCCAAGAGGCTAAACTGGCTGGATCTGATCTTGATTCTGGTAATCAGGATGTTTTTGTTGATGAAGATGGAGTTGTTGTTTGGGACAGTTCAAAATTGGAAAAGGGTGTTTTTGTTAGTGAACTGGATTCTCAAAAGGTTCAGTGGAAAGAGAAGGACGTGCGAAAATTTAAGGATTGGTGTTCTGGTTGGGCTGCTCAATTGGCTCATGTTCACACTGGTGATTTTGATGATTGAATTGTACCCTTGGATGTTGTTTTGTTGGATTTTGAAGATGAGACCTGGGGTCAGTCTGGGTTTTATTTTATTTTGGTGGAATATCTGTTGACCTTGGAGAGGCCAGATAGTTGTGATGATGATACTTGGTTGGAAATCAAGAAGAAGAGTCCTGGATTTTATGTGTCAGGAAGAAGGTTGATGAGGAGAAGGCATCCTAATTCTCAAGTGGTGGTGACTCAGAAGAAGGGTCAAGAGCTTGTGTTGAAGTCTTTGTATGAAGACCTTGGTCAAAGAGGCTTTGGGGAGACTTATAGAAGAGTAGCAGACAGATTTTGGTGGCCAGGTATGAAGTTGGCTGTGCAGGGTTGGGTTCAATCTTGTGAAGAATGTCAAAGAAGAAGTCACTTGAAACCTAAAGAGGTCGGCTGTGCTACTGGTGAATCAACTGTTTTTGGAAGGGTCAGTCTTTATGCTGTCCATATTAAAGAGGGCAGGTATAAATACTTGATTGTTGCTAGGGATGATTTATCTGGTTGGGTTGAGGCAGTGCCTCTGGTTAATTTGACTGAAAAGAATGTGGCAGAGTTTTTGAAGAAGGAGTGGATTTATAGGTATGGGTTGATGAAGTTGGTTACTGTTGATGACGGGCCAGAGTTTGGTGCCAAGTTTAAAGAAGCTGTGGCTAGTGTTGGCTCTAAAGTTAGAGTGGCTACACCATATTATCCTGAAGCTGAAGGCATGGTTTAAAGAGGCCATCAAGTTATCAAGAATGCTTTGGTGAAGATGTGCGGAGATAGTTCTGAAAAAAGGAGGCATTATTCACCCTTGGTGTTATTTGCTGATAGGGTCACTGTGAAGAGGACAACTGGCTATTCTCCTTATGAATTAATGTTTGGTCAAAAAGCAGTTCTACCAGTGGACTTAGAAGCTGTCTCTTATCTTGGAATTGATTGGGATGACGTGCAATCAACAGAAGAATTGCTCTGTGCCAGGATGCAACAGTTGGAATGTAGAGAGAAATGTCAAGAGAAGGCATACTCTAGAATGATGAAGATTAGGATTCAATCAGTCAGGTACTGGGACAAGAAGTTGGCTCATAGACTCAGGAATCCCTTAAAACCTGGTTGTTTGGTTTTGGTGTATAATAGAAGTGTGGAGAGTCAGTGGGGGAAAATGTTTGCTGACAGATGGAATGGACCTTACAGAGTCAGATCTCAGGCTTCTGGAGGTTCTTATGTTTTGGAAGAGTTGGATGGTGCAGTCTTAAAAAAGAGGGTGGCTGCAGACCAGGTGAAGAGGTTCTATCCCAGAGGCACTAGGCATGAAGAAGATTGACTCGGCAATGAGGATAAACTATGGAACGTTTTTTATGTTTTGGAATTTTTTTTGGTGTTGCAGAGCAGCTTTTGTGTTGGAAACATTTTTTTAGAAGGTACCCATGGGTGGGGCTTCTAGATTTGATCTTGGCAAGTGTAGGGGTAACTGATGGGCTGGCTGCTCTGTAGAAAAGTTGCCCTAGATTGTCTGTTTCCAACCCTTTCTCTTAATTTGGTTGAACCCTAGTATTGTTTCTTTTTACAGGTTTTAGTCCTCTATGACTTTAAAATCGAATTTCCATTGGTTTTCAAGTGCTGGACTCTTCACTCTTATTGGTTTGGGTTTATTGTGTTGGATGTTGTGTTTTTGTTAGAAGGTACCCAGGGGGGGCTTCTAGATTTTATTTTGTCAAGTGTGGGGGTAACTGATGAGCTGGCTGCTCTGTAGAACAGTTACCCCAGAATTTCTGTCGCAAGTCTTTTGTTTTTCCTAGTTGAATTCTAGTTCTGATGTTTATTATTCAGGTTTCAAGTCCACTATTACTTTAAACTGGTTTGGGACTGGCTTCTTTATCTTTGATTCTTTCAGATTGGTGGTGGATCACTGGTGGCCTCCCATCATTTTTACTTATTTGAGGGAGCCCACCCAGTGATCAATTCTATGGACCGGACTTTTTCTTATTGGACCATCTATGGAGCTGGACTGTCATTGATTTTGTAGTTATGTTTTTGCTAGATAGTAGTTTTAGTTTATTTTCTTTTTTCTCTTTTTTTCTTTTAATTTTTTTATGGGGGTTGTTTAAAATTATAAAATCAAAAATATAGGGTGTTACCACATCAGGGTCACCTGGATGTGGGCAAGCATTGGTGGGGAAAGGCTCATCAATTGGCCAGGCAATGCTATTTTCTTTTTTTATCTCTATCTCACTTTTTTATTATATTCTTTGATTTCTATTTATTTTTATTTTATTTATTTATTTTATTTTTCTTAATTTATTTTATCTCAATTCATTTAGAATTATTTTAAGGTGTATCCACATCAAGGTGCACTTGGATGTGGGCAAGGTATCAGGGGATCAGCTCATCAATTGGCTGGGGGGATACAAATTATATATATAATTATTTATTTCATATTATTTTATTTAGTTCATTTACATTTTATTTTCAAATTTTCTTATGATTAGTAGTTTAGTTTTAAAAAAAATAAAAAATAATAAAAAATAAAAAATAAAAAAAATAAAATAAATTCTGAAATTATTTTTATTAATTGTTTTATATTATTATTATGTTTCTAATCTTTTTGCAGGAGCTCATTGTCTGGATGATGAAGCTTCTGGAGGCTAGTCCAGATTGTGATGTCTTTTTTGTTTTTTTTTGGGATTGTGGGAAGCACTGTGTTCTTTGAAGTGCATCCTGCTGGAGAGCAAAGGCTTTTAGCATGTTGAAACACATGGTGCTTAGGTGTTTTTTCATGTCTCCATAATCCAGGGTCAAAGAAGTTTCTAGAGGTTGGCCAACTCCAATAGTAGATTCAGGAGGAGGGGTGCCAACTAGACAAGAAGAATTGGATCAGTAATTATTTTTGTTGAAGAAATGGGATAAATTAATTTGGTACTTACAGATCGGAAGCTCATCAAATTTGTAAGCAGCCTGAATTTGGATTTCTGAAGATTTTGGAATGGTCATAGTGGGTGGATCAATCAGGGAAAGATATGGACTCTCTTCGTCTTCCTCTGAAAGATTTTGAGAAGGTGAACTAGGAGGCTAATTTTCCTGGGGCCTAGTTGGAACAGCGGGATTGTTGTTGTTGTTGTGGTTGATATTTCTGTTGGATTCAGCTGGAGGAGGTGCTGGTGATGGAGTACCAGGATTGTTAAAAGATGGAGCAGGAGAGGGTGATTTGGAAGCGGATTGATCTCTTCTGGATGGAGCTTTTGAAGGAATGGAACTTTCAGAAGAATAGCTGGCTGACAGAGGAGAGGTTTAGTTTTGTTGTTTTAATTGGGGACGAAGTTGTTGCTTTGGTGCAGTGTTGGGTGCTCTGGTTTCTTCTTGGGGTCCTCTTGCAGGTCTCCTAGAAGTTTGGGAAAATTTGGAGTTTTTAGACCTTGGAAGGGTTGGCTGCATTGCTCTGGGAGCAGTGGGAGGTGATTGTGTAGAGTTGTTTTTGTTGATTGATTGAATTTGGCTGTTTTCCGGTTGTTTTTGGAGGTTTTGAGCCTTATTTTCACTGTCTAGTGAGGCGGGAGGGCTGTTTGACGTCGGCCGGACTGCCTGGAAGCGGTCTAGAAGCCTAGGAGCTAATTTAGCAGAGATATAAGCAGTTTCTTGGGAAGCTAAGGCTGGTCTTTTGGGAAGTGTTCTGGAAGCCAAGCTTCTGGATCTTCTGGAAGGTGCTTAAGATTAAGAGGAAAAGGAAGGACCAAGCTCTGGGGATCTGGTAGGGGATCTGGAGATGTATTTATGAGAAGGTAAAGGAGGAGGAATAGGGTAGTTGGAATCTCTGTCACATTTTTTCTTTTTGGAGTAGCAAGAATCACAAGCCCTGTTGTAGAATTTGGCTTCAGGAGTTGGAAGAGTGAATGTGCAAGGTCTGCACATGTGGATGCACTGTTTGCAGGCATAGTCCTTAGAAGCAGTGAAGCAAGGAAGAGTAGAAGGGTTAACATCAGGAGATCCAGCCATGATCTGTGGTGAGTAAAGATGATGGAAAGGGATAGGAGGAGATTTTTTGTCAGTAATGGGTAGATGATGAAGTGAAGGTGGAAGTTCAGCAGGTTGGCTGTAGAGGTGTTCTGTATGAAATTGGCTGCGTCTATTTTATGCAAAATTCCGCCAGTCCATCAAGACTTTAAACTGAACACTGTGTTAGTCCCCCAAGACTTTAAACTGAGTATTGTTGTTGGTTTTTGAGTCCCCCAAGACTATAAACTGAGGAATGGGTATTGTTGTTGGAGTTGGTTTGAAAGATTGGTGGAGGGTATCCACAGGGGGAGCCTCCGAATTTAGCAAAGGGAAGTTTGGGGGTAATTGATGGGCTGGTAGCTCTATTCACAATTACACCAGAATGTTAGTTTTTTCTCTGTGTCTTAATGTGGTTGATCTCTGGTTCTGGGTCTATGATTTAGGATTTTGAGTCCCCCAAGACTTTAAACTGAGGGTTTTTGAGTCCCCCAAGACTATAAAATGAGGATGGTCCCCCAAGACTTAAATCTGAGGGTTGTTTGTAGTTACATCCTATAGAGAGTGTGGTCAATTTTTCTTTTCTGAATCAAACTCAAGTACTAGTGGAATTACAGAGGAAATCAAGAGATGAAATGAAGTGTTCAGAATTAGCCTTGAACTGGTGAATGAGGTATCTTCTGTTCTCAAAGTCCTGTGGATCTCTAGCAGGAGTGGATTGGAAGTAGTGAAGCAAAAGTTGTTTCTGTTGAGATGTGTGTTGTTGGAACTTGGCCTTGATAGTGGGCAAGTGGTTTGGTGTTGGTGGTGCAATGGATCCTATGTTGTTATCATCACTATCAGAAGATGGAGGAACTGAGAAGTCATCAGTTTTAAAGTTGAAGGAAGAAATGAAAGTTCTTTACCATCAGATGGACCAGGGATGGTGGAACTGGTTATTTTATGGATTGTGGACTCTTCTGGGAAGGGTGAAGCTTTTTGATTAATATGGGTATAAGGATGGATGGGCCTAGATCTTTTGCTGCTGGTAGAAGATGGACCAGGTTGAGGGGGAGGTGAATCTGTTGCAGAAGATAATGGACCAGGTCTGTAGCACGTCTTCTTTCTGGATTGGAAGACATCACAGGAAGTTCTGTATGGATGGACAGGAGGTGTGATGGTGCAGTTTAGATTATTGTCAATGCAGTATTGGCAAGGACCCATTTCAGAGGCAGATTTGGGAAGAAGGTTGAACATGGTGGTTTGATGGAGAAAGAATGTGGACATTCTTAATTGGAGGGAGGATGTGGTCTTCCAACATTGGCAGGGGCCTTTGTTGTGTGATTTGCCGCTGTTTGTGCATGTCTTAATTGACATCTGTTAAGGAATTGGGTGTTTTTCTGGTTCTATTCTGTGGATATTGGGTCTGCGGGTATGTGGGTACTATCATTGGATAGCCCCAGTTTTTCCCTATATTTTATGTCTTGTAGACATTTTTCATATTCTAAGTTTTAAGAGGTCATATACTCATTTTTCATTTATAAAAGATAGCTGTTTAATTTTGTTTTTCGTGTTTTAGGGGCTAACATTAAGTCTTAGGGTTAAGTGTTTAGTACCATTGTATAGAGCTAATTTTTCTCTATATTTCATGTCTCAATGTTGTTATAGTGAAATTCCGTGTTTTAAAGGTTTTAGTAGTTGTAGCTAATTTTTCTAAGTAGATTAGTTGTTTTTATTGGTTTTCTGGCTTCAGGGAGGCCGGGCCGCTTCAGGCAGCAGCTCCGACATGGGGCGGCCCACCCACTATGGTAAGGTAAACTCTTACAGTCGCCTTTCTGTAAGCAGAATCTGGAGAAGATGTGTGGATTTAGCTGAAAACCCCATCCTTCCAATAAAAATAACAAAATGGGAATTCTAAATCACTAAGCTAACCAGTATACTTGGATCTGATTGATAAAAATAATGAAACTCTGATATTTTTAACACTTATTGAGATTTTAATAAAAGTGGCTGTTGAGAAAGAAATACTGATTACAACAATTAAGGTGTACCAGTGAAAGATATGAAAAGATTGACTTTTATGTTTTTATAATAATTTGAGTTTTTATGAGACAGCAATAATCAAGTCCCAGTGTTAAAGACCTTTCTAAAGATACCCTGTATGAAGTGTGATTTAAATTGTTGAGTAGTATTTCTAAAATGTTATATATAAAATATAAAGTTATAAGGGTATTACAAATTTATTTAATATGTTGAGTAATAAAAAATGAGACTGTGGTGGTTAAAGATTAAGCTGTATGATATATGATCTTCTCCAATTTCGCGTCTGAGAGGCTCTTAAGTATACCTAGTCACGTGCCTAAGTTTCCCCTCCAGAGCTCAGGCAGAGCCCATCCGGAGCCTCCGGAGTCCAAGCGGAGTCCGTCCGGAGTCCAAACAGAGTCCGTCCAGACCTCCGGACTCAATTAGAACCTTTAAAAATATAATAGAAAATCCAGAAAAAATTACGCATGATAGAGCCACTTCCCTTTTACAAGCCCAACTAATTTTTGTAGCCTGCGCAGCTCTAATAACCCTGTGAAAATTCATCTAAGTTAAGTATTTTTCTAAAAACGTAAATATTTCTATAAAACTTTATAATTCATTTAAAAATATAAAAAAAATAGTAAAAATTCTGGGAAAATTTCCAAAGGTTGTTGAGTGACTCGACTTGATACTTGTAAACTTTTCAGACCATAAAAATAAGTTTTCTCCATAAAATAAATTGTTTTTGCATAGGCATTTGCTTTTGACCAATTTCTTCATATTTAAAACTCAAATAAATTAAATAAAACCCTTGTAAAAAATAATAGCGCCAATCTTGCACACCGTTGTGGTAGCCTAAAGTTTAGTATGGCACCTAACTACGTAAATGGAGTTATTACGGCATGCAAGATTGGTGTTATTATTTTTATAAAAAAGGGTTTTATTTAATTTATTTGAGTTTTAAATATGAAGAAATTGGTCATGAGCGAATGCCTACACAAAAACAATTTATTTTACAGAGAAAACTTATTTTTACGGTCTGAAAAATTTATAAGTATCAAGTCGAGTCACTCAAGAACCTTTGGGAAATTTTCCCAGAATTTTTACTATTTTTCTTATATTTTTAAATGAATTTTAAAGTTTTATAGAAATATTTACGTTTTCAGAAATTACTTAACTTCGATGAATTTTCACGGGGTAACTAGAGCTGCGCAGACTACGAAAATTAGTTTGGTATGTAAAGGGGAAGTAGCCCTATTATGTGTAATTTTTCTAGATTTTTTATTATAGTTTTAAGGTTCTAATTGAGTCCGGAAGTCCGGACGTACTCCGTTTCGACTCCGTTTGGACTCCGTATGGACTCCTTTCGGACTCCGCACGGGCTCCGGATTGACTCTGGAAGAGCTCTGGAGAGGAAAACTTAGGCACGTGACTAGGAATACTTAAGCGCTTCTCAAACTCGAAATTGAAGGGGGGGACACATCATACAGCTTGATCATTAACCACCACGGTCTCATTTTTTATTACTCAACAAATTAAATAAATTTTTAATACCCTTATAACTTTATATTTTATATATAACATTTTAGAAATACTACTCAACAATTTAAATCACACTTCATACAGGGTATCTTTAGAAAGGTCTTCATCGTTGGGACTTGATTATTGCTGTCTCATAAAAATTTAAATTATTATAAAGACATAAAAGTCAATCTTTTCAGATCTTTCACTGGTACACCTTAATTGTTGTATTCAGTATTTCTTTCTCAACAGCCACTTTCTTTAAATCTCAATAAGCATTAAATATTTTAGAGTTTCATTATTTTTTATCAATCAGATCCAAGTAGACTGGTTAGCTTAGTTATTTAGAATTCCCATTTTGTTATTTTTATTGGAAGGACAGGGTTTTCAACTAAATCCACATATCTCCTCCGGATTTAAGAGTTTAACTTACCATAGTTGGCGCCCAACGTGGGGTTCGATTTCTCTAGCTTTCTTTAAAGACTTACTTGGATCAAGAACGTTCTTAGCCTGCAAGAGGCTTATTTTCTGGAACTCTAATTGGATTTTTGTTATTGGACTGCAAGAGGCTTGTTATTTTATCAATTGTTAACGCTTTGCCTTACTTATTGGGATGTCTTCTTCTGCTGTTGCTTCTGGATCTCCTCAAACTCTTACTCCCTCTTTTAGGATTGTTTCTTGGGATGGCCCAAAGTTTGATGGGGAGGAGGTTAAATGGTTCATTAGCAGGTATGAAGCTGCTGCGGCTGTTGATGGTGCTTCTCATGTGGATATGGTGAAGCAAGTTAGATTTTTTATTGCTGATAGGGAGGTGGAAAAAGAGGTTATTGCTATGCAGGCATTCAAAGACAAGGATTGGGTTAAGCTTTCTAAAGCTATGGTTGATAGATGGGGTGTTAGGTTTACTATGATGGACCTCAATAAAATTGTTGGAGACTGGCAAGCAAAAGGTGGTGTTTCTTCTATGGCTGACTTCAAAAAGCTCTGTGTTCAGTTTGATGAAGTGGTGGAATATCTCATATTGGTGGATGAGTTAGTGCATGAGAATCAAGCAAAAGATTTGTTTTGGACAGCATGCAGCAGGGATATTCGTATGGACGTCTTGAAGGATCTTTCAAGAAAAGATTTGATGAAGGAACTGCCTAATGGTGAGCAGAAACTGCTGGCTCTGGAGGTTATCAAAGAGAACACTCAGGCCCATCTAAAGTTATTGGCATTGGACAAATATCAAGAGTCATGCACTCAATATGTTAGCAAGGTTAGCAAAGTTTTGGCCAAAAACAACGATATTATGGTCAAAGCCCAGGAGGCCAAGAAGGCTCAAATGGGATTACCTGCTGCTAAAGTTGAGGGCAATGTAGATAATAAGATGGTCGATCACCTGGCCGATTTAACGAAACAATTAAAAATAATTGTTCAAGAGACTCAGAAGGCCAATAAGGCCCCAATCGCTTCTTCGTCGACGTCGACTTCTTATCAGTCTAGAGGGTATGAATGTCGAAATTATAATGGCAATAATAATGGTAACCGCTTCCCAGGCAATGGGAGTAATGGTGGGAATGGTGGTAGTAGTTATAGAGGTGGCTACGATGAGCCAAAGGTGTGCTCCTATCGTAATAGGAGGGGCACAGAGCAACAGTTTGTTTTGCTCTTGATAAGGATATGGATGCTGGGCAAGTTTTATTTGATGGTAAAGTTTATAAATTTCCTGATGGTTCGTTCATCAAGCCCAGTGATGGACAGTCTCCTTCTGATTTGGTCAGAAGAAGTTTAACGGCTGAAAGGAGAGCCAGATTTGAAGAGGTGACAGATGAAGATGTTAATGCCAAGAGTGGCAAAAATGGTAATGGTAATGGTGGTAAAGTTGACAAGGGCAAGGAGAAAGAGGTCAGTAAAGCCACATTTTCTACTTCTTTTGGTGGTTTATAGCTGGCGACGGTTACACAGGTGGAGGGTAGCTGTATGGCTGGCAAATATGATGTTAATGCTGCTAGAAGAGCAGCTGCTACTAAGGCGAAAAGTAGCATTCAGAGCCAATTGAGGGCTAATCCTGGCAAGGCCAATAACAAAGTGAACCCTTACTCTAAGGACAAGAATTATAGTTCTCAAACTGCCGCCAACAAATTGAACCCTTACTCTAAGGACGAATTATATAAAATGCAGAAGGGTATTGCTGATATGGGGCCCCCTAGTTATGGCAAGTTTGATTTAAATGGTGAGCCTATGCCAGATGATGATTTGGATTCTGAGGAGGACATACCGTTGGCCTCTCTACCCAGACCAAGTTTTAGCGGTCCCATCCCAATGGAGGGTGTAAGAAGGACTAGCGATGGATCAGGATTAGTGCAAGAAGCTGGTGACGGAGTTAGGGTTATAGAAAGTGAAGATGTTATAATGGGGGGTGAAGATGGCTCGGTTGGACCTCAAGAGGTACCCAGGGCCAAGGTTGTTAAATCAAAGGTCCAGTATGAGCGGCCAGTAGTTTCTGGTCAAGCTAATGCGATGGACGCAGTTTTGAATAGGGTGAATCAACTGCAGATTCCCTTATCTTTGGGGGAGTTATTTACGATTAGTCCGGTGCTTGCTGAAAAGCAAAAGAAGCATTTGACGAGGCGTCGGGTTTCCACTGGAGAGGTGGAATATATTTGTGAAAATGCTGAAAAGTTTGGGGAAGATGTAGATACGCATTTTTCCGCTCCCCTGGGTTACCTGGTGGTAACTCTTAACGGTAAAGAAGTAAAGGCCTTGGTCGATTCAGGGTCTCAAATTAATTTAATTTCATTGGAGCAAGCGACAAGTATAGGCTTGCCAATTAAAATTGGGACTGGGGGAAACCTCAGAGGTATTGGAGGGCATGCAACAGAGCTGATGGGTACAGCTGAGCATGTCAGGTTAGGCATTGGTGGATCTGTTGGTAAGGTTCACTTTTATGTGGCCAGAGGAGCAGTCAAAACTGTTCTTGGTGGTCCTTTTTTGATGGATTTTGAGGCCAGGATAGGGTATCAAGCTGGCATGGGGATTAGTTTGGAAATCACTGGTGAAGATATGCGGAGGTTACATATGCGGTTAGCGCCTCCTGGAGATGAAGGTTAAGAAACACGGCCAGGGATTACTACTCTGTGCCAGTGTTGTGTTTGCACCAAGAAGCGGCATATTAAAAGGACGGCTTCTGGTGAATTATGTTTGTTGGAAAGGGATGGATGCCCTCATTTTTTGGGGTAGCAGGGGCTGATCACTCTAATGTTGTAATCTCTCCTCAGGATGAGATCCCGGATTGCAATAGGTCAGCTCACTTGGAGATAATTCAAGTGGATTCTCAATTATTTTCTGTTAATATTACTTTGGAGTGCAAATACGTTATGGACTTTTCTATATGTTTATTGGATTTACCCTGTTTTTCTATAAAATTTAAAAATGGTAAAAAAGGCAAAATGGGCCAAATCAGGTTGGATAAAAATTGGAAGGGTATGTTTTATGGCCTCCAGCAAGAGGTTAAACTGCAATTATCACCTTCTATTTCGGACCTCCAGCAAGAGGGTAAACTGCGAAAATCTTATCAAAACCCAATTAAAAATCTTAGTATAATTAAAACACAAAAAAATAATTTTTGTGAAAATTCTATTATGGGCCTCCAGCAAGAGGTTAAACTGCAATTATCTCCTTCTATTTTGGACCTCCAGCAAGAGGGTAAACTGCAAAAATCTCATCAAAATCCAATAAAAAATCTCAGTATAATTAAAACACAAAAAAATAATTTTTGTGAAAATTCATTTCCGGGCCTCCAGCAAGAGGTTAAACTGCCGACTTTCTTTACAGGCAATTTACTGTTGGATAAGGGAAGCAAAGGTGTTGGAAAATCTGTTTATAAATTAGACGAGGGAAAGGAGAAAAGGGTAAAATTTAAAAATGAAATAAAATATTTTTCTAATTTTTCTTATTCCGATTCTGACGATGAAGAAGATTCATTTGATGAAAGTTTTAATGGCGATGTTTTACCTCAAGTTAATTTAGATGTGGACGCAGCCATATATAAGAAAGTAGCAAATAAAGTTTGACCTATTAATGAACCGCTACCTGCTGAATTAAATCCACCTTTGAGAAGACCAAGGTTATCAAGAGATCCTTATGAAAGTCCCTTGGTAAAGAATCCGCCCAAATTTTCTGAGACGTCAAGAATCACTTTTGAGAGACTGGGTGTTGTTAATTTTGGACCTGATTGTTGGTTTTCTGGAGAAGAGAAGAAGTTGTTGTTGGATGTGATGGTCAAGCGAGAGAAGGCCATTGCTTTTGTAGAAGAGGAGAGGGGTGTGTTGAAGCATTCCTATGGGGAGCCTTACAAGATTCCTGTGGTATGTCATGAACCGTGGCAGCAGAAGCCGATTCCTATTCCGGCTGCATTGAAAGAAGCTTATATTGAAGTTGTCAGAGAACGGATACGCACTGGACTGTATGAGCAATCAACATCAAGTTATTCTAGTCCGGTATTTTGTATCAAGAAACTGAATGGCAAGCTTAGAGTTGTTCATGATCTTAGGGAATTAAATAGGGTTACAATAAAGGATGCTGGGATACCGCCTAGTGCTGAGGAGTTTGTTGAAACGTTTGCAGGGAGAGTGTGTTATGGTTTGGGAGATATTATGGGTGGATATGATGAGAGAGAGTTACATCCGGACTCAAGACCTCTCACTACATTTGATACACCACTAAGACGCTTACAGTTAACAAGATTACCTCAAGGAGCGACAAATTTGGTTGCAGTTTATCAAGCTCAGATGGCTTGGATCCTTCAAGATGAAATTCCACAATATGCTGGAATCTTTATAGATGATGGAGGAATTAAGGGACCAACAACCGACTATGATAACCAGGTGTTGGAAGAGAATCCCAGGATACGCAAATTCATTTGGGAGTTTGCAATTACATTAGAAAGAATCTTGTTTCGAATTGAAGAGGCTGGGTTAACTATTTCAGGTTCAAAATTTTCATGTTGTGTGCCAGCCTTAGAAATATTAGGCCATGTGGTATGTAGAGAGGGTAGGATTATGTCCAAGAACAAAGTTAACAAAATTCAGTCCTGGCCAAGACCCAAGAATACGACCGAAGTTAGAAGGTTTTTAGGCGTTTGCGTATATGTTAGAATGTTTATTAAGGACTTTTCTTCATTGGCAGCTCCATTGAGACGGTTAACGAGAAAGGATGCAGACTGGGAGTGGGATGAAGAGTGTGAGAAGGCGTTTGTGAAGTTGAAGGAAGTTGTAGGGAAGGATTTAGTCCTGCACAAGTTGGATTATGGAAAAGATGCTGGCAGAATTTATTTAGCAGTTGATTCAAGTCAGGTTGCAGCTGGGGAGGTTTTGTCTCAGATGGATAAAGCTGGTTACATCAGGCCAGTTAGGTATGAATCTGTAGTATTTACTGAGGTCGAATCAAGATATTCTCAACCAAAATTGGAATTATGTGGTGTGGAGAAAATACTGAAGAAACTTCAGCATATTTTGTGGGGGCAACATTTTGAGTTGCAAGTGGATGCGAAATCGTTAATCCAGATGATTAATTCCCCAAGTTTACCAAACGCACCCATGACGAGATGGGTAGCTTTTATTCAACATTTTTTGTTCGATTTAGTTCATAAGCCTGGCAAAACTTTTACTATGCCAGATGGTTTATCAAGGAGACCACCCACTGAAGAATATTCAGACTCAGAAGAGTTCGATGAAGATATACCTATTATCAAAGCCAGCACTAAAGGAGCTGAAGACTTTCCATACCTCCCCCATGAGGTTAAACTGGCAGGACTATTGTGTTTAGATTATGATGATGATGACCTCCACCAAGAGGATAAACTGGAAAATAGTTTTTATGTTAATAAAGGTGTTGGAAAAGGTGTAGATAAATTTGGCAGAGAGGAGGTAGAAGAAGATGTGGTGTATGTAGAGTAAGATGGATTGGTAGTGTGGGATAGTAGTAATTTAAGGAATGGTGTATATGTTGGAGAATTAGAGAATTTAAATAAAAAGATGGATAAAGAGAAAGAGTTATTTTCAAATACAGTTTATGAAGGATCCAAAGGTTCAGATGAAAAACGTCGACATAGCTCGATTAAAGATTTATTTAGGGGTCAACGATTATTGGCTCATTCATGTGCAGGTGATATTGGTGATAGAGAAGTCCCTATTGATGTTATATTAATTGATTTTCAAGATGAAGTCTGGGGTCAGACTGGTTTTTATTTTTTGTTAGTCAAATATTTGTTGACTTTAGAGAGGCCAGAAGATTGTGAAGACGATGAATGGGTGGCTATCAAGAGGAAGTCATCTACGTTTTACCTATCTGGTCGACGTTTAATGAGGAGAAAGTATCCAAATCCTCAAGTAGTTATAACTCAACAGAAGGGGCAAGAATTAGTTTTGAAATCACTGCATGAAGATCTTGGGCATAGAGGCATTGTAGAAACGTTTAGAAGAATTTCTGATCGATTTTGGTGGTCTGGAATGAAGATGGCTGTTAAAAAGTGGGTTCAGTCATGCGAAGAATGTCAAAGACGAAGTTATTTAAGGCCAAAAGAACCTGGACACGCAACCGGTGAATATACACTCTTTGGGAGAGTTAGTTTAGATGCCGTTCATATAAAAGAGGGACGGTACAAATATTTAATTGTGGCCAGAGATGATTTATCTGGTTGGGTAGAGGCAGCGCCTCTTATTAATTTAACTGCCAAAAATGTGGCAGAATTTTTTTTGAATAATTGGGTATATAGGTATGGGGTGATGAAGTTGGTGACGGTAGATGGAGGTCCTGAATTTGGGACAGAGTTTAAAGAGGCCATATTGAAAGTTGGATCAAAGGTTAGGGTAGCCAACACATATTATCCTGAAGCTGAAGGCATGGTTGAAAGAGGGCATCAAGTTATTAAGGATGCTTTAGTTAAAATGTGTGGGACAAGTGCCGAAAAGTGGAGGCACTATTTACCTTTAGTTTTATTTGCTGATCGAATCACTGCCAAAAGGACGACCGGCTTTTCACCTTATGAACTTGTTTTTGGACAGAAAGCAGTTTTACTGGTTGATTTAGAAGCTGAATCATATCTTGGAGTTGACTGGGACATGGTCAAAACTACTGAAGAATTGTTGTGTGCAAGAATGATGCAGCTAGAAAAGAAAGAAGAATATTTAGAAAAGGCATATTCACGGATGATGAAGATCTGAAATCAATCAGTCAGATATTGGGATGAGCGGTTGGCACATAGATTAAGGAAACCTTTGAAACCAGGTGATATGGTTCTGGTGTATAATAGGAGTTTGGAAAGTCAGTGGGGAAAGATGTTTGCAGATAGGTGGAATGGACCGTATAAAATCAAGGAGCAAGTTTCTGGCGGTTCATATGTGCTAGAAGAGTTGGATGGAGTAGTATTAAAGAAGAGGGTAGCAGCCAATCAAGTGAAACGGTTCTATCCTAGAGGCACCAGGAGTGCCGAAGTCTAACTCCGAAATGAGGATAAACTACAATTTTAATGACATTTATCAAATTTTATGGATTCCTCCGCAATGAGGATAAACTATGATATCGACAATATTTTATGACGTTTATAAAAATCTTATTGACCTCCGCAACGAGGATAAACTATCTTCTTTTTTATCAAAATACTTTACTGTCGTTACACTGCATATGGGCGACGAAACTGTGATGAAACTTAACAAAATGCAAGAAAACCTTCTTGGAAATTTTCAAAATTTAAAAATTCTAAAAAATATGGGTGAAGATAGTGTTGGAAATTTTTAAAAAAATTGGAAGAAGTGTTCACAGGGGAACCTTCTTAATTTAATATTGGCAAGTGTGGGGGTAATTGATGGGCTGGCTGCTCTATACACAATTACCCCATAATGTTCGTTTCCAAAATTTTCCCTGTTTCTAGTTGAATCCTGGCTTTGTCTTTTAATTTTAGGAAGTCCACTAAGACTATAAGCTGGAACAAATCAAGAGACACCGCTCTCAACGCCGGATTCAAGATTTTTTTTTATTTTATTTTGTTTTTGATAATTTTTATGTTGAATTGTGATTTCTTTTCTTTAATATATATTATGAATTATTGTAAAGGTGATGCTCACTGGTGGTCTCTAATCATTTTTATAAATTGGAGGGAGCCCACCCAGTGATCATCATTATAAAAATTATCTTCTAAAAATTTTCATTTATTTTCTTTTCTTTTCAATTTCTCTAAATTGTGTAACCACATCAAGTTGCATTTGGATGTGTGTATGATGTCAAGGGTACGGCTCATCAAATGGCCGGGGGGCATCTTTTAAAATTTTATTTTAAAAAAAAAAATTTTTTTTATTACTTTTTTATATTTCTTTTCACATTCGTTTATCTTTCTTTAAAAATTAAATTTTAACTTTTATTTCAAAACTATCTTTTTTTTAAAAAAAAAAATTAATTAAAATTAAAATTAAAAAAAAAAATCTTTTATTTTAAATGGTAAAAAAAAAAAATAATAATAATAATAATAAAATAACTAAAATAAATAAAAAATAAATAAATAAATAAATAAATAAAAATAAAAAAATAAAAAAATAAAAAAAAAATTAAATAAATAATAATAAAAAAATAAAATAAAATAAAATAAAAATAAAATAAAATAAAAATAAAATAAAATAAAATAAATAAAAAAATAAAAATAAATAAAAATAAATAAATAAATAAAAGGTATTTTAGTTTTAGGTAGTTTAGATGTTTATATTTTATTTTTCAAACATTATTCAAGAAAGCTACATACCAGGAAGAACACCATCAAGGGTTGTTATCTTTTGAAGAATTGAAATTAGAAAATTTAGAAGGACCTTGATTGAGTTCCTGGGATTCGAATCTTATTTCACGGTCACGATAGTGTTGAAGCCAGTTGGCTATTTTGAAAAGGTCTTTTAACAGTTGCTCTCTTATCCAAGATTCTGATCTATCAGAGGGCGGGTATTGTTGGAAATAAGCTATAAGGTTATTAAAATTAGCAAAAAGCTTTTCATACACTAGGTGAATTGGAACTCTAGGGAAGCTTGGATTAGGTTCTGGTAGCTCATAAGCTGAATATGAAATTGGAGAACCGGTGGATGCTTATCAAATTAAAATATCAGCAAATTAAAACCTGAAGATTAAGAAAATAAAAAGAGACAACTAACCTGTGTCAACACTATCATGATCATAGATAAATGGCTTACTTGGTAATGGAGTGGGATTTTTTATGTTTAGAAAAGGATTTTTTATTTTTGATAGATGAGGAGGACTGGTGTTGGATTTGGAGTTTGAAGTAGATGTTCTGGGCCTTTTGGATGAAACAAGAGAAGATGAAGACTTCTGGCTATTATAGGACCTTTTGTGCTTCAAGATGTTGGAAGAAGGAGAAGAATTGTTAGAAGGTTGAAGCATGGCCCTGGGAGCAGCAAGAGCTCTTGGGGGACTAGCAGCAAGTCTAGATTGGAGAGAAGGACCCAGAGGATTAGGTGATGGAGAAAGATTTAAATAGGCTGATGGAGAAAAAGGGATGGGATCTTTTGAGGTTGGTGGAGTAGAAGGTGAAGAAGAAGGAAGAGGTTTGCAGAAGGCGGCGAAGCTAGTAGCAGTGATGGGGAAAGAACCACAGTTCAAGCCAGAACATTTTCTTTTCTTCTCATAGCAGGATAAACAGGCCCTGTTATAAGTGTGCTTTTGCCAGTTAAAAGAGAAGATACATTCCCTATGGGTGAAGGCACAGTATTTGCAAGATTGATCAGCTGAAGCAATGAAGTCAGAAGGTTTCATCTTGTTAGGAGATAATTTTTGAAGAAGAAAACTTGAAACTAGGATGAAGAAAGTTGGTGGCAAAATCTGGGTTTTAGGATAGAGAAGTATGTTAGGTCCACCAAGACCTTAAACTGGACTGTTATCAAGCTGTTGGGTCCACCATGACCTTAAACTGGATTTCTTATCGATTAAATGTTTGGTCCACCATGACTTTAAACTGGCAGTTCATTCATTGTTTTAGTCCACTATGACTTTAAACTGGAAAATTAATATCTTCAGGATAATTCAACATTCATTGGTCCACTATGGCCTTATACTGGATTACTTGTCAATCAAATTTTTGGTCCACTATGACATTAAACTAGATTATCAAATTTATTCAATCTTTGGTCAAGCCTAGGCCTTACTTAGGAATTTATCAAGTTATTTATGCACCTAAACGATCTTTGGTCCACCAAGACCATAAACTGGCAATCGATTATATGTTTGGTCTACCAAGACTTTAAACTGGAATGTCAATCTTGTTTGGATAACTCAACTCAATCTTTTAATTTATCACTGTCCACTTAGACTCTAAACTGGTTATTCAATTATTTCTGGAATTGGGTGCTGATAAGCTTTAGGAGGTTAAAATTTTAGGTGGTGATGATGCTAAGGGAAGCATAATGGTTAATTAGGTGAAATTTGTGGCGCTTTAACATGGTCTAAAGTTAATATTATTATTGGAAGCCTGGCAAAAGTATTTTATGGGTTTGCTGTATAGCAAAGTTTTGAAAATTGTGATGAAGGAATCAGAAGTTAGGATGGTAGTTGGATTTTAGGGAATGATTTTTTTTAGTGCCTCAGTGTTAGGCCAATTTTGGTGTGAAGCTTGGAGGACCTTATGGCGAGATTGGAATCATAGAATTCGGCTCAGTGGGGGGCCCTATGAGGTTGGAATCAGGAGTATTCGGCTCATAGGAAGATCCACTCTCTCAATGCTGTGACAAGAAGGAAGACTGGTATATGGGAGTCTGAAGGGATTCAAACCTTGCTCTCAGTAGTGGAATCATCACAAGATTTATATTATTTTATTTTATGTTATATCAAGCCAGAGAAGAAAGAAAACAACATTTATGTTGAAAGTTAAAAGAAGACCAGCTAAAACAAATTTTTCAAATTATTTTATTAGAAAAGATAATTCTTTTGGAATTGCTCAACCACTTATGCAAAGTTATAAGAATGGGGACATTCTCAATTGGAGGGAGGATGTGGTAGCCTAAAGTTTAGTATGGCACCTAAGTACGTAAATGGAGTTATTAAGGCATGAAAGATTGGTGTTATTATTTTTATAAAAAAGGGTTTTATTTAATTTATTTGAGTTTTAAATATGAAGAAATTGGTCACGAGCAAATGCCTACACAAAAACAATTTATTTTACGGAGAAAACTTATTTTTACGGTCTGAAAAATTTATAAGTATCAAGTCGAGTCACTTAAGAACCTTTGGGAAATTTTCCCAGAATTTTTACTATTTTTCTTATATTTTTAAATGAATTTTAAAGTTTTATAGAAAGATTTACGTTTTCAGAAATTACTTAACTTCGATGAATTTTCACGGGGTAACTAGAGCTGCGCAGACTACGAAAATTAGTTTGGTATGTAAAGGGGAAGTAGCTCTATTATGTGTAATTTTTCTAGATTTTTTATTATAGTTTTAAGGTTCTAATTGAGTCCGGAAGTCCGGACGGACACCGTTTCGACTCCATACGGACTCGGTTTCGACTCCGTTTGGACTCCGTACGGACTCCGCTTCGACTCCGTATGGACTCCGTTCGGACTCCGCACGGGCTCCGGATTGACTCTGGAAGAGCTCTGGAGGGGAAAACTTAGGCACGTGACTAGGAATACTTAAGCCCTTCTCAAACTCGAAATTGAAGGGGGGGACACATCATACAGCTTGATCATTAACCACCACGGTCTCATTTTTTATTACTCAACAAATTAAATAAATTTTTAATACCCTTATAACTTTATATTTTATATATAACATTTTAGAAATACTACTCAACAATTTAAATCACACTTCATACAGGGTATCTTTAGAAAGGTCTTCATCGTTGGGACTTGATTATTGCTGTCTCATAAAAATTTAAATTATTATAAAAACATAAAAGTCAATCTTTTCAGATCTTTCACTGGTACACCTTAATTGTTGTTATCAGTATTTCTTTTATCAACAGCCACTTTTATTTAAATCTCAATAAGCGTTAATTATTTTAGAGTTTCATTATTTTTATCAAACAGATCCAAGTAGACTGGTTAGCTTAGTGATTTAGAATTCCCATTTTGTTATTTTTATTGGAAGGACGGGGTTTTCAGCTAAATCCACATATCTCCTCCGGATTCTGCTTACAGCAAGGCGACTGTAAGAGTTTACCTTATTATACCGTAATAACTCCATTTACGTATTTAGGTGCCATACTAAACTTTAGGCTACCACATCCTCCCTCCAATTGAGAATGTCCCCATTCTTAAAACTTTGCATAAGTGATTGAGCACAATATTCATCTTTAACCTTCAACCACCATCTTCTTTAATCAAATTTAAAATTCATCTTCATCAATATGTCTTTTAAAGAACTTGTTGTTGGTCCATGTGAACTCTGCGCTCGCTACCAGGTACCTTGTTTAATGTCCAACCCTAATCTTCCTGGAAGGACCGCTTGCAACTTATGCAGTGTGAAAAAAGTCAAATGTAACCGGCCAATAGTTCCTTTTAAAAGAAATGTATATTTAGGACCAGTAGCTCTCCCTGATCCCACAACTTCTAAAAAGCGATCAAAAATTCCTATCTTCCTAAAACCAATTAGATCAAAAACAGCTTCATCGTCAAAAGTTCAATCTTCATCAGCGGATCCAGGCCTAATTTTGCCATTAAAAGATCCTAATCCTATAATGCCAGTGCCCCCAACCAGCTTTTCTGAGACTATGTTTCCTGGCTCTAAATGTAAGACCCTATTATCTTACTAAAAAAAACTTTTAATCAAAATTGACTAAGCCTATAACTTAATAACATATTTGAACTTCTATCTGTTGAAATAACCAACACTGATGATGTTGGCAAAGTGAAGACGGACTATATTAATCATTATCCAAATTCTCATTGCTATCTTTTTCTTGACTTTACGAATGAATTGAAACAAAAAATGCTGGCCTATTTTCAAGAAACTCTAGCAAATAACCATGAAGACCTCATGAAAAGAAGAATTTTAATGCAAAGCTTTGATAATGATGTTGAAAAATTTCAAAGAAATTATCTTTTCTAACAGTATAACTTGATAAAATTTTGTTTTAGCTTGGTCTTCTTTAACTTTAAAATAAATGTTGTTTTCTTTCTTCTCTGGCTTAACATAACATAAAATAATAAATAATATAAATCTTGTGATGATTCCACTACTGAGAGCAAGGTTTGAATCCCTTCAGACTCCCATATACCAGTCTTCCTTCTTGTCACAGCATTGAGAGAGTGGATCTTCCTATGAGCCTAATACTCCTGATTCCAACCTCATAGGGCCCCCCACTGAGCCAAATTCTATGATTCCAATCTCCCCATAAGGTCCTCCAAGCTTCACACCAAAAATGGCCTAACACTGAGGCACTAAAAATCATTCCCTAAAATCCAACTACCATCCTAACTTCTAATTCCTTCATCACAATTTTAACCATTGCTAAATAGAAAGCTATAAAATACTTTTGCAAGGCTTCCAATAATAATATTATTATCTTTAGACCATTTTAAAGCGCCACAAATTTCACCTAATTAACCATTATGCTTTCCTTAGCATCATCACCACCTAAACTTTTAATGTCCTAAAACTTATCAGCACCCAATTCCGGAAATGATTGAATAACCAGTTTAGAGTCTTAGTGGACAGTGATAAATTAAAAGATTGAATTGAGTTATCCAAATAAGATTGAAATTACAATTTAAAGTTTTGGTGGACCAAACATATAATCGGTTTCCAGTTTATGGTCTTGGTGGACCAAAGATCATTTAAGTGCATAAATAACTTGAAATATTCCTAAGTAAGGCCTAGGCTTGACCAAAGATTGAATAAACTTGATAATCCAGTTTAATGTCATAGTGGACCAAACATTTGATCGACAAATAATCCAGTATAAGGCCATAGTGGACCAATGAATGTTGAATTATCCTGCAGATATTAATTTTCCAGTTTAAAGTCATAGTCGACTAAAACAATGAATGAACTAACAGTTTAAAGTCATGGTGGACAAAACATTTGATCGATAAGAAATCCAGTTTAAGGTCATGGTGGACCCAACAACTTGATAATAGTCCAGTTTAAGGTCTTGGTGGACCTAACAACTTCTCTATCCTAAAACCCAAATTTTGCCACCAGCTTTCTTCATCCTAGTTTCAAGTTTTCTTCTTCAAAAAATATCTCCTAACAAGATGAAACCTTCTGACTTCATTGCTTCAGCTGATCAATCTTGCAAATATTGTGCTTTCACCCATAGGGAATGTATCTTCACTTTCAACTCGCAAAAGCACACTTATAACAGGGCCTGTTTATCCTGTTATGAGAAGAAAAGAAAATGTTCTGGCTTGAAATGTGGTTCTTTCCCCATTACTGCTACTAGCTTCGCCTCCTTCTGCAAACCTCCTCCTCTTTCTTCACCTTCTACTCCACCCCCTATTCCATCAACTTCTAAAGATCCTGTCCCTTTTCCTCCATCAGCCTATTTAAATCTTTCTTCATCACCTAATCCTCTGGGTCCTTCTCTCCAATCTAGACTTGCTGCTACCCCCCCAAGAACTCTTACTGCTCCCAGGTCCATGCTTCAACCTTCAAACAATTCTTCTCCTACTTCCAACATCTTGAAGCACAAAAGGTCCTATAATAGCCAGCAATCTTCATCTTCTCTTGTTTCATCCAAAAAGCCCAGAACATCTACTTCAAACTCCAAATCCAACACCAGTCCTCCTCATCTATCAAAAATTAAAAATCCTTTTTTAAACATAAAAAATACCACTCCATTACCAAGTAAGCCATTTATCTATGATCTTGATAGTGTTGACACAGGTTAGTTGTCCCTTTTTATTTTCTTTAATCTTCAGGTTTTAATATTGCTGATATTTTAATTTGATAAGCGTCCACCGGTTCTCCAATTCCATACTCAGCTTATGAACTACCAGAACCTAGTCCAAGCTTCCCTAGAGTTCCAATTCACCTACTGTCTGAAAGGCTCTTTGCTAATTTTAATAACCTTATAGCTTATTTCCAACAATACTCACCCTCTGATAGATCAGAATCTTGGATGAGAGAACAACTGTTAAGAGATCTTTTCAAAATAGCCAACTGGCTTCAACACTATTGTGACCGTGAAATAAGATTCGAATCCCAGGAAATCGATCAAGGTCCTTCTAAATCTTCTAATTTCGATTCTTCAAAAGATAACAACCCTTGATGGTGTTCTTCCTGGTACGTAGCTTTCTTGAATAATGTTTGAAAAATAATAATATAAACATCTAAACTACCTAAAACTAAAATACCTTTTATTTATTTTTTTATATTTTTAGTTATTTTATTATTTTTTATTTATTTTTTTATTTATTTTTTTATGCTTTTTTTTTATTTTTTTTTATTTATTTTTTTATTTATTTTTTTATTTTTTTCAATTTAAAATAAAAGATTGTAAAAAAGATAGTTTTGAAATGAAATTTGAAATTTAATTTTTAAAGAAAGATAAATGAATGTGAAAAGAAAGATACAAAAGTAATAAAAAAAATTTCAAAAAAATTTTTTAAAAGATGCCCCCCGGCCATTTGATGAGCCGTACCCTTGACATCATACCCACATCGAAGTGCAACTTGATGTGGTTACACAATTTGAGAAATTGAAAATAAATGAAAATAAATGAAAGTTTTTAGAAGATAATTTTATAATGATGATCACTTGGTTGTCTCCCTCCAATTTATAAAAATGATTAGAGACCACCAGTGAGCATCACCTTTGCAGTAATTCAAAATATATATTTAAAGGAAAGAAATCACAATCTAACATAAAAAAAATCAAAATCAAAATATATAAAAAAAATCTTGAATCCGGCGTTGAGAGCGGTGTCTCTTGATTTGTTCCAGCTTATAGTCTTAGTGGACTTCCTACAATCAAAAGACAAAGCCAGGATTAAACTAGAAACAGGGAAAATTTTGGAAACGAACATTATGGGGTAATTGTGTATAGAGCAGCCAGCCCATCAATTACCCCCACACTTGCCAATATTAAATTAAGAAGGTTCCCCTGTGAACACTTCTTCCAATAAATTTTAAAAATTTTACAACACTATCTTCACCCATATTTTAAGAATTTTAAGTTTTTGAAAATTTCAAAGAAGGCTTTCTTGCATTTCGTTAAGTTTCATCACAGTTTCGTCACCCATATGCAGTGTAACAACAGTAAAGTATTTTTGATAAAAAAAAAGATATTTTATACTCGTTGCCGAGGTTGATAAGGTTTTTATAAACATCATAGTTTATCCTCATTGCGGAGGAATCCATAAAGTTTTGTCAATATCATAGTTTATCCTCATTGTGGAGGGAGAATTCGGCACTCCTGGTGCCTCTAGGATAGAACCGTTTCACTTGATGGGCCACTACCCTCTTCTTCAATTCAATTCCATCTAATTCTTCTAACACATATGAACCGCCGGAAACTTGCTCCTTGATTTTATACGGTCCATTCCACCTATCTGCAAACATCTTTCCCCACTGACTTTCCAAACTTCTATTACACACCAAGACCATATCTCCTTGGTTCAAAGGTTTCTTTAATCAATGTGACAACCGCTCATCCCAATATCTAACTGATTGATTTTGGATCTTCATCATCCGCAAATATGCCTTTTCTAGCTGCATCATTCTTGCACACAATAGATCATCAGTAGTTTTGACCGTGTCCCAGTCAACTCCAATATATGATTCAGCTTCTAAATCAACCGGTAAAACTGCTTTCTGTCCAAAAACAAGTTCATAAGGTGAAAATTCGGTCGTCCTTTTGGCAGTGATTCAATCAGCAAATAAAACTAAAGGTAAATAGTGCGTCCACTTTTCAGCACTTGTCAAACACATTTTAACTAAAGCATCCTTAATAACTTGATGCCCTCTTTCAACCATGCCTTCAGCTTCAGTATAATATGTGGTTGCTACCCTAACCTTTGATCCAACTTTCAATACGGCCTCTTTAAACTCTGTCCCAAATTCAGGACCTCCATCTACCGTCACCAACTTCATCACCCCATACCTATATACCCAATTATTCAACAAAAATTCTGCCACATTTTTGGCAGTTAAATTAATAAGAGGCGCTGCCTCTACCCAACCAGATAAATCATCTCTGGCCACAATTAAATATTTGTACCGTCCCTCTTTTATATGAACGGCATCTAAACTAACTCTCCCAAAGAGTGTATATTCACCGGTTGCGTGTCCAGGTTCTTTTGGCCTTAAATAACTTCGTCTTTGACATTCTTCGCATGACTGAACCCACTGTTTAACAGCCATCTTCATGCCAGGCCACCAAAATTGATCAGAAATTCTTCTAAACCATTGTGGAGGGAGACTTCGGCACTCCTGGTGCCTCTAGGATAGAACCGTTTCACTTGATGGGCCACTACCCTCTTCTTCAATTCAATTCCATCTAATTCTTCTAACACATATGAACCGCCGGAAACTTGCTCCTTGATTTTATACGGTCCATTCCACCTATCTGCAAACATCTTTCCCCACTGACTTTCCAAACTTCTATTACACACCAAGACCATATCTCCTTGGTTCAAAGGTTTCTTTAATCAATGTGACAACCGCTCATCCCAATATCTAACTGATTGATTTTGGATCTTCATCATCCGCAAATATGCCTTTTCTAGCTGCATCATTCTTGCACACAATAGATCATCAGTAGTTTTGACCGTGTCCCAGTCAACTCCAATATATGATTCAGCTTCTAAATCAACCGGTAAAACTGCTTTCTGTCCAAAAACAAGTTCATAAGGTGAAAATTCGGTCGTCCTTTTGGCAGTGATTCAATCAGCAAATAAAACTAAAGGTAAATAGTGCGTCCACTTTTCAGCACTTGTCAAACACATTTTAACTAAAGCATCCTTAATAACTTGATGCCCTCTTTCAACCATGCCTTCAGCTTCAGTATAATATGTGGTTGCTACCCTAACCTTTGATCCAACTTTCAATACGGCCTCTTTAAACTCTGTCCCAAATTCAGGACCTCCATCTACCGTCACCAACTTCATCACCCCATACCTATATACCCAATTATTCAACAAAAATTCTGCCACATTTTTGGCAGTTAAATTAATAAGAGGCACTGCCTCTACCCAACCAGATAAATCATCTCTGGCCACAATTAAATATTTATACCGTCCCTCTTTTATATGAACGGCATCTAAACTAACTCTCCCAAAGAGTGTATATTCACCGGTCACCCGTCCAGGTTCTTTTGGCCTTAAATAACTTCGTCTTTGACATTCTTGGCATGACTGAACCCACTGTTTAATAGCCATCTTCATGCCAGGCCACCAAAATTGATCAGAAATTCTTCTAAACGTTTATCCAACGCCTCTATGCCCGAGATCTTCATGCAGTGATTTCAAAACTAATTCTTGCCCCTTCTGTTGAATTATAACTACTTGAAGATTTGGATACTTTCTCCTCATTAAACGTCGACCAGATAGGTAAAATGTAGATGACCTCCTCTTGATAGCCACGCATTCATTGTCTTCACAATCTTCTGGCCTCTCTAAATTCAACAAATATTTGACTAAAAAAAATAAAAACCAGTCTGACCCCAGACTTCATCTTGAAAATTGATTAATATAACATCAATAGGGACTTCTCTATCACCAATATCACCTGCACATGAATGAGCCAATAATCGCTGACCCCTAAATAAATCTTTAATTGAGCTATGTGGACATTCTTAATCTGAACCTTTGGATCCTTTGTAAACCGTATTCAAAAATACCTCTTTCTCTTTATCCACCTTTTTATTTAAATTCTCTAAATCTCCAACATATACACCATTCCTTAATTTACTACTATCCCACACTACCAATCCATCTCCATCTACATACACCACATCTTCTTCTACCTCCTTTCTACCAAATTTATCTACACCTTTTCCAACACCTTTATTAACATAAAAACTATTTTCCAGTTTATCCTCTTGGTGGAGGTCATCATCACCATAATCTAAACACAATAATCCTGCCAGTTTAACCTCATGGGGGAGGTATGGAAAGTCTTCAGCTCCTTTAGTGCTGGCTTTGATAATAGGTATATCTTCATTGAACTCTTCTGAGCCTGAATCTTCTTCAGTGGGTGGTCTCCTTGATAAACCATCTGGCATAGTAAAAGTCTTTCAAGGCTTATGAACTAAATCAAAAAAAAAATGTTGAATAAAAGCTACCCGTCTTGTCATGGGTGCGTTCGGTAAACTCGGGGAATTAATCATCTGGATTAACGATTTCGCATCCACTTGCAACTTGAAATGTTGCCCCCACAAAATATGCTGAAGTTTCTTCAGTATTTTTTCCACACCACATAATTCAAATTTTGGTTGAGAATATTTTGATTCCACCTCAGTAAATACTACAGATTCATACCTAACTGGCCTGATGTAACCAGCTTTATCGATCTGAGACAAAACTGCCCCAGCTGCAGCCTGACTTGAATCAACTGCTAAATAAATTCTGCCAGCATCTTTTCCATAATCCAACTTGTGCAGGACTAAATCCTTCCCCACAACCTCTTCAAATCTGGCTCTCCTTTCAGCCATTAAACTTCTTCTGACCAAATCAGAAGGAGACTGTCCATCACTGGGCTTTATGAACGAACCATCAGGAAATTTATAAACTTTACCATCAAATAAAACTCGCCCAGCATCCATATACTTATCAAGAGCAAAACAAACTGTTGCTCTGTGACCCCTCCTATTACAATAGGAGCACACCTTTGGCTCATCGTAGCCACCTCTATAACTACTACCACCATTCCCACCATTTCTCCCATTGCCTGGGAAGCGGTTACCATTCTTATTGCCATTATAACTTTGACGTTCATACCCTCTAGACTGATAAGAAGTTGATGTTGATGAAGAAATGATTGGGGCCTTATTGGCCTTCTGAGTCTCTTGAACAATTATTTTTAATTTTTTAGTTAAATCGGCCAGGTGATTGACCATCTTATTATCCACATTACCCTCAACTTTAGCAGCAGGTAATCCCATTTGTGTCTTCTTGGCCTCCTGGGCTTTGACCATAATATTGTTGTTTTCGGCCAAAACTTTGCTAACCTTGCTAACATATTGAGTGCAGGACTCTTGATATTTGTCCAATGCTAAAAACTTGAGATGGGCCTGAATGTTCTCTTTGATAACCTCCAGAGCCGGCAGTTTCTGATCACCATTAGGCAGTTCCTTCATCAAATCTTTTCTTGAAAGATCCTTCAAGACGTCCATTCAAATATACCTACTTCATTCTGACCAAAACAAACCTTTGCCTGATTCTCATGCACTAACTCGTCCAGCAGTATGAGATATTCCACCACTTCATCAAAGTGAACACAGAGCTTTTTGAAGTCAGCCATAGAAGAAACTCCACCTTTTTCTTGCCAGTCTCCAACAATTTTATTGAGGTCCATCATAGTAAACCTAACACCCCATCTATTAACCATAGCTTTAGAAAGCTTAACCCAATCCTTGTCCTTAAATGCCTGCATAGCAATAACCTCTTTTTCCACCTCCCTGTCAGCAATAAAAAACCTAACTTGCTTCACCATATCCACATGAGAAGCACCATCAACAGCAGCAGCAGCTTCATACCTGCTAATGAACCATTTAACCTCATCTACATCAAACTTTGGGCCATCCCAAGAAACAATCCTAACAGAGGGAGTAAGAGTTTCAGGAGATCCAGAAGCAACAGCTGAAGAAGACATCCCAATAAGTAAAGAAAAGTGTTAACAATTGATAAAATAACAAGCCTCTTGCAGGCCAATAACAAAAATCCAATTAGTGTTCCACAAAATAAGTCTCTTGCAGGCTAAGAAAGTTCTTGATCCAAGTAAGTCTTTAAAGAAAGCTAGAGAAATTGAACCCCACGTTGTGCGCCAACTATGGTAAGGTAAACTCTTACAGTCGCCTTGCTGTAAGCAGAATCTGGAGGAGATGTGTGGATTTAGCTTAAAACCCCGTCCTTCCAATAAAAATAACAAAATGGGAATTCTAAATCACTAAGCTAACTAGTCTACTTGGATCTGATTGATAAAAATAATGAAACTCTGATATGTTTAATGCTTATTGAGATTTTAATAAAAGTGGCTGTTGAGAAAGAAATACTGGTTACAACAATTAAGGTGTACCAGTGAAAGATCTGAAAAGATTGACTTTTATGTTCTTATAATAATTTGAGTTTTTATGAGACAGCAATAATCAAGTCCCAGTGATGAAGACCTTTCTAAAGATACCCTGTATGAAGTGTGATTTAAATTGTTGAGTAGTATTTCTAAAATTTTATATATAAAATATTAAGTTATAAGGGTATTACAAATTTATTTAATTTGTTGAGTAATAAAAAATGAGACTGTGGTGGTTAAAGATTAAGCTGTATGATATATGATCTTCTCCAATTTCGCGTCTGAGAGGCTCTTAAGTATACCTATTTACATGCCTAAGTTTCCCCTCCAGAGCTCAGCCAGAGCCCATCCGGAGCCTCCGGAGTCCGTACAGAGTCTGTACGGAGTCCAAGCCGAGTCCATCCAGAGTCCAAACAGAGTCCGTCCAGACCTCTGGACTCAATTAGAACCTTAAAAACAATAATAAAAAATCCAGAAAAATTACACAGGATAGAGCCACTTCCCCTTTAAATTTACAACTAATTTTTGTAGCCTGCGCAGCTCTAATCACCCCGTGAAAATTAATCAAAATTAAGTATTATTCTAAAAAGGTAAATATTTCTATAAAACTTTGAAATTCATTTAAAAATATAAGAAAAATAGTAAAAATTCTGGGAAAATTTCCCAAGGTTCTTGAGTAACTCAACTTAATACTTATAAATTTTTCAGACCGTAAGAATAAGTTTTCTCTGTAAAATAAATTGTTTTCGCGTAGGCATTTGCTTTTGACCAATTTCTTCATATTTAAAACTAAAATAAATTAAATAAAACCCTTGTAAAAAATAATAGCGCAAATTTTGCACACAGTAATACCTCCATTTAAGTATTTAGGTTCCATACTAAACTTTAGGCTACCAAACCGCCTCTGATTTAGAAGGTTGGGGAGCGCTTCAGGAGGGTTTTTTATTCAATTTGGTGGGTACAGGCGCCAGATTTGTTGGTGCGCATGGGCTCTTAGATTGTGGTCTGTGTGTAAATAGTGAATAAGACAGTTTGAAGCAACCTTAATTATCATACAATCATCCGGAGGTGATATCCTTGTTCCTCACTCAGTTTTCACTTTTTTTTGGCCACAATTGGCTGTGTTTGTTGCAAGTCAATTCTTCATTTAACTTAACTTTGGCAACTGTTTTCTCTGTTATAGTCTTGCAAGCTATAGCAAGTATTATTGCTGTCTCTGGTGTGGATTTGCAGCCTACATCAAGTATCTTTGCTGTCTCTGGTGTGGACATTTGTCTACATTTCAGTTCTTTGGTCTGGTAGTCTGTCTAGTGACTACTTTCTTGGCTCATCAAGCAGTCAAGTGTGTTGAAAAAAGGGTTTTAGAAAAACAGGAACCAACTTACTTTAGCAAGTAAATCTCACTGTATTTTTCTAAAGGGACAGGGGTTATTCTTTCTAGTTTTACTCCAACTCCCTTGGTCAAAGCCTATAGCTAGCACTATAGGATTGTCTACATCGTAAGGTAGTTGAGGTACTTTTCCTTTAAATGTCACGTAACATGTGAAATATGCCCAGGTATAAAACACAAGCTCCATTGAGCATGGGAATAATTCATTACAAAACCTTTTACCATTATCTCTTCTAATTTTTTTAAATTTAAATTTAAATTTATTTTAATTCTAATGCCTGAACAAACCAATCCTACCCCTACTCTTCCTCATCCTTGAGCTGATGGGGGACTTCCCACTTGGCAATTCAAAACTCCATTTACAGCCTGTGTGGCCATGGATTTATTTTTCCTGGAGAGTATGGGGTCTCAGGGTCCTTGAAAGAAGTGCAAGTTATGTTAATGGAGTCAGGTGGTGTTTAAGATACTAGCACTCAAAAATAAGGATGAGCGCTTCACCGCTACCAAATTTTGGTTGATTTCCAACACAAAGGCCATTTTTGAAGATATCTGGGACATTCCTACTACTAGTTATTTGGCTGTGTATTAATTGGAGGGATTGAGTCAGGTGGAGAGATTTGAGATTTCTGTTTGGGCTACGGATGTAGCTTCAGGAAAGCCAAGGATAGTGGATAAAGAAGTAGACAAGGGTGTCTCAGATTCTTTAGAGGAATTAGGGAATGAAGCCACCACCTCAAAAATGAGATTACTGATTATCAAAGATGATGATGAAGATAAAGTAGAGGTGGTAGAGAAGAAACCAATATTTGTCAAAGTTTTTCCTGAGTTTGGAGTAAGTGATTTAATTTAAATTTTATTAATTCAACAGTAACTGATTTATATAAATATTTTTTTATAATTTTTTTTTATTTTAGAGTGTGGAGACAACAGAAGAGGTACCTGTAGTGTCAAAAAGTGGGCTAATCCCAGAGGTTCCCACTGAGGTTGAATGGCCAATTGAGAGTAGTCCCTCAAACACTGAGGACACCGACTTAGCAGTTAAAGTCTTGGATCAAATATAGTCCAAGAAACCCCATCAAACCCGTCAAAGATCATTAGTGGAGGATTTATGTAAAGAACTTGGGAAAATTGTGGATTTGGCTTTGTATGATATAGCTGAGGAATCATTGGATATTGGGGAGAAGTTTTATTCTGAAGGTGATGAGGTATTTAAAAAGAGTCAGAAAGGAATTTGGGAAGTGATGGAAAAGAGGAAGGATTTGATTTGAGGTAAAATAGAAGAAAAAATAGTTTAGAAAAAAAAATTAAGTAGAAAAGAAAATTTTAATTTTTTTGCATATAGTTTTATCTTAAATATTATTTTATTTTGTTATTTAGTTATTTTTTTATTTGATGTATTATGTAAAGTGAAGAAAAGATAGAAAAAAAAGAATTTATTTAAGAAAGAAAATTTCAGGAAAAGAAAAAGAAAATTTTAAAATTTAAGACAAATTTGATTTTAGGTTGATTTTCGGAGAAAGTTTTCTTGATTGTTTGAGTGTTTTGATAGTTTGAGTTTTTTTATTTTATTTTTTTTAAGGAAACAGAAATGAAATGAAATATGAAAAGAATTTGAAGTTTAAAAGAAAAATAAAACAAATTTTAGAGGAAGAATATAATAATTGTAATATGAAGAAATCATTTTAAGAAGGAAGAATAAATTTATTTTAATATGTGTTGTAATAAGTTTATAATTATATTTTTTTTGATGTTTTTTTATTTTATTTTATATTTATATTTATTTTTATATTTATATTTATTTTGTTTTATTTTATTTTATTTCTATTTCTATTTCTATTTCTATTTTATTTTATTTTATATTATTTTTATTTCTATTTTATTTTATTTTATTTTATTTTATATTATTTTTATTTTTATTTAAAGTTTTAAATTTAGTTTA
Source organism: Hemileia vastatrix (assembly GCA_030280995.1). NCBI lineage: Eukaryota > Fungi > Basidiomycota > Pucciniomycetes > Pucciniales > Zaghouaniaceae > Hemileia > Hemileia vastatrix. The sequence goes on from JASXTE010000011.1 coordinate 27,731,089, forward strand.
AAGAAATATATGGAAAAAATTGAAAAAATAGATAAAAGAAATTTAGGATTTAAATTTTAATTGAGTTTTAAGTTTTAAATTTGAAAAAAATGTTAAGGATTTAAGATTTTGAGTTTTAGGAAAAGAAAAGGAGAAGGAGAAGAAAAAAGAACAGAGAAATAAAGAAAGAAAAAACAAAAGAAATTTTAGGTTTTATGCTTTGAAGGATATTTTAAATGAAAATTATTTATAAGTTCAGAAGAATTAGAAACATTAATGGCTGGTTCAGAGCCATTATTTATTAGTGTCATCAAAGTAGCCTTCCCATTCCACTAGATATTAAATTTTACCCTTGTGCCTTCTTGAATCAAGAATCCAGCTTACTTCCCACCCTAGATGATCTTCTTCTTTGATTGGTTAAAGAGGAGGGTGTTTCTTTCCTTGGTATATTTCATGAGCCATTTCTAAGAGAGATACATGAAAAACAGGATGAATCGATTGAAAATTTGGAGGTAGCTTGAGTTGAAATGCATTTTTTGAGATTTCCTCATCAATTTCAAATGGATCCAAGTGTTTCTCAGATAGTTTCCTAGATGGTTGAGTTGTTCAAAAACTTTTTGCATCAAGTCATACTTTGTTTCCTGGGTTAAGGAGTGGAGAAAATTGTCAATGTTTATTGGCCTGTTCCTTATACCTTTGATTTGCTGCTTCCAGTTTATATTGAAGTTTGCCTTGAAGTTGTGAAATTTTTCAAAGATAATTTTCATTAGGATGCTTTATTCTTACATGAATCAGATTGAATCAAGGAGGTTCTCTATGGAAAGATTTCAAAGGGAGTTTTTCTTGTCAAAGAATGTGTTGAGTTTTTATAAGCAAATTTGGCCAATGGTAACCATGTGGTCTAATTGTCTTATTATAATTAACATATATTCAAAGATATTTTTAAGGATTTGATTGACCCTTTTGGTTTGCCCATAAGTTTCAGAATGATAATTAGTAGAAAGATTCCTTGTAATATTTAATTGTCAACATATTTGAGTCCAGAATGTAGAGAAAAATAAAGAAACTCTATCAGAAATAATATTATTGGGTAATCCATATTTAGAGAATATGTGTTCTAGAAATAATTTTTCTAAATCCTCTGCTGTTGCAGTAGTAACAGTTTTAATAAAAATAGACATTTCTGAAAATTTATCAACTACAACTAGTGTACTATCAAAATTATCTGATGGAGGTAATTGAGAAATTAAATCCATCAAAATTGATTCCCAAGGTTGAGAGGGAGCTGGAAGTGGTTAAAGAAACCCATACTTCCTATGAGGAGGTACCTTGTTCCTATTGCATGCATAACAGGCTTTAAAATAGGCCATTATTTATCTAGTAATTCCTGGCCAGAAGAAATCCCTTGCTATTAACTGATAGATTTTATCAACCCCAAAATGAGAAGCTAATGGAGGATCATGTCTGCTATTGAAAATCCATAATTTTATATCCATATCATTGAGTATGACTCCTCTAACTTCAAAGACTAATAGACCTGGTTCAATACTAAATCTTTTAGCCCCTTTCCTAGAGAGTATTTTGTCTTTTAGCCCTATAAAATAATAATATTTTGATTGAGCTTCTTGAATGTTGGATAGTGAATTTTGAATTAGTTGAATTGTCATTGTATTAGGTTGATGAGTTGTTAACATTGATTCATTGAAAATTTATTTAAAATTTTCTGGGTTCTTGTTACCAAACTCCTCCCTCGGCTCTTGGTAAAAATTGTCCCAAAGTGACAATATGTCTGGATCTATGCAATTTTTTCCAAAGAAATAGGTAATAGTGAAAGAAAATTCACATTAGAAATAAGCCCATCTGGCTTGACGTTGTGTCAAGACTTTGGAAGACATAAGGTATTTTAGAGAATTATCATCTGTTAAAATTTGAAAAGAACTATTAAGGCTGAGAAAAAAAGAAAACCATTTTTAATGACAATGAATAATAGAAAGTAACTCTTTATCATGAATTTGGTAATTTAACTCATCTGCAAGAAATTTGTGTGATTTGAACGCAAAAGGATGAAAAAATTTTGTTTCAGGATTTAATTGGGTCTTAACCCCTGAAATATCATAATCACTAGAATCTGTCTAGACAATTTTCAAAGCAGAGGGATCAAAATGTCAAAGAATTGGAGCTGTGGTGAAGGCAGAATTCAATTCTTCAAATTCCTTTATTTATGTATCAGTGAAAACAAAGGGAATAACTTTTCTAAGAATAGAGGTGAGACTTAGAATAGTTTTAGAGTAATATTTAATAAATCTTCTATAGAAATTTGTAAAGCCTAAAAACCCTTTTAATTATTTCACAGATTTTGGCTCTGGCCATTACAATATTTTATTAACTTTTCTATCATCCATTAAAATTACATCAGTGGATAATGTAAAACCTAAAATGTCAATAGACTTTAGAAAGAATTTACACTTAGTGTGCTGGAGTAGAGACCATGCTCTTGAAGACAATTTAGAACATGTCAGAAATGTTCAATATGTTCTTTGAGGGCCTTTGAAAAGATTAAAATATCATCTAAATAGATGACAACAAATCGTTTTATGAAATCATGAAAGATATTGTTAACAAAAGTTTGAAAAGTTGAGGGTTCAAAGGCATAAATAAATATTCAAAACTACTAAACCTAGTGGGACTTGCCGTTAATTGTTCATGGCCTTTAGAAATACATAGAAGGTTGTAGGCACCTCTTATATCAATTTTAGAGAAGAAATTAGCCCCACTAAGAAAATTAAGAAGTAAAGACATAGGAGTAACTGGATATACATTCTTCTTAGTCACTGAGTTGAGTTCTCTATAATCAACACACAACCTAAGACTTCCATCTTTTTTCTTCACAAAAAGAACTGGAGAGCCGGAAGGGGATATACTGGCTCAAATGAAACCTTTTTCCACATACTCTGCATTGTAGTCTTGAAGAACTTGAGATTCATCCTTTGAAAGAGAGTAGAAAGGACCTAATAACTCTATTTTATGATCATAATTTCAATCAGGTGGTAGCTTGTCAGCCTTACTGACTGAAAATATGTCAAGGAAGTCATGATAAACTTCCGGAAGAGTTGATTTAATGGCTTCAATATTGATTTTGTAATCCTCTTCATTGTCAAAGGAATCTCTTAAGGATAGACATGAATTTTGAGAGCTATACTTACTAATCTTGAGGCTGTTGAAAATATCTTTGAGCGAAGTAAATGAGCTAAAAAGGTTAGCCAAATTCTCATTTAGAGAAAAATCAGATGGTTTAAAATTACCTGGCAGAGATATGTCCTCCAGCAGGACTTGGTCAGATGGGGTTTTTAACTCCCCATTGACCTGCATTGAATAATAAGAAATATACTTAGAAAGAGGGGTGATTAATCCCTCTGACCAATAAATGTCAGGATTCCAATGTGTTAAAAAATCATGGCCAAGAATGGTATTGTCCATCTTTGGGGAATCAAAGACTGTTAATTCCCACTCAAAGAAGGAAAAATTTAGAAAGCTGAAAACTCATAAAATTTTCTTACTAACCCAATACTTGGGTTCCTCTGATTCAACAAAATAAATTGGAATTTTATCAATATCTACAAATGCAGATTATGTTTTTTAGCAAAAGATAAACTGATAAATGATATTGAAGCTCCAGAGTCAAAGAGACAACTCAAGAATATATCCTCCTTAAAAAGAATAAATCTAAAATGGTTAATGGAAACTCCAGTCATTAAGACAAGGAGGTTCTGTGACCTGGGAGAAATAAAATAGTTTGCTTTTCACACAAGTAAACTATCCTATAGTTTTTTGACTTAGAAATTTTACTTTTCCTTTCCTTCAATTTTTTGCAATCTTCTAACTTGTGTTTACCCCCACAATACATACATAACCCATTATCTGCCAGTTTTTTACTTTCAGCTTCCTTTTCTTCTCCTTTTGGATACAATACATTACCAATATTTACAGGGGTCAGGCTTTTGGGTTTAGACTTATCCTTACCCTTGTGACCAGGTTTGGATTGGGTCAATTGGGAAGTTTGTGAGTAATTTTTAAAGGAGACCCAGAATTGAAATCAGAACTATGTTATTTTTGCATGTGACACCTTTTTTAAAGTCATTCTTGATGTGCACCATTGAGTTCAAGGGTCCTATCCATTAAGTCTTTCAAATTCGCCATTTTAAGCCCATGAAGATTCAATTGATACAGAATCCTCAAAGGAAGTTTTTTTTGAAATGATATTTAATAGCAGCATAATTCCATCTAACTTGGGTTTGAAAAACCCTGAATTTTGAGATATACTCAGAAGATTTAGCATTATCCTTTATGAAAAGGAAATCAAGTTTGATCTCCTTGTTGTCAGGTTCATTAGGGTCACCAAACAAAATAAAAAATAGGTCTTTGAATTTTCCGAATTATTAATAAGTAAATGAGGTTTGTTCAGTGAAGGAATGAGCATAAAAAGGTTTAAACCACCATGATGCCTTTACTGATAAATAAGAAGAGGCAAAAATGACCTTAGAACTACCCATACTGAAAGTTTCAGGGTAATTTTGGAAAAGTAGCTTGCATGTTTGCAAGAGGGACACAATCTGTCAGGATTTTCTCCATCAAATCCTTCTGGAGAATTTATTTAAGAAGTTCTAAATTTATATCCTTCAGATGGGGCAGGATTGGTAATGGTTTTAACAAGTGGTTTCATTAATTTCTCCAATGAAGCAGTTGGGCCAGGATTTGAAGGTTGGCCTGAAGGTCAGAAGCTGGGGCTGATGGTTCCTTGTGCATGGTATCCTCTCCTTAATCTTCTTCACTGGAGTCCTCAAAATCCTGGGGGATATCCTCTATAGATTGAATTAAATGTTTGCGCTCCCTTAAATCAAGTGGTTCGAGAGAGTGAGTGTGAGAAACAGGACATAATGAGGTCTTCCTATCCCTAGCACTAGCTCTATTAGTAGTGCCAATGGCAGGAGGAGTGCGTTAAACAGGCACCATATTTAGATTTAGCACCTGAAAGTTGTACTAGTACAATGAATGAGAACTACAGAGAATTAAATTATACATTCACTGGAAAAGCTAGGAAAAGGGTCAAGGGTAATCCCAAAGTAAGTGAGGTAACAGGAAGAGAGAAATTACAACTACAAATAACAGAGGATTACTTTGAGGAAGTGATTTGAAGATAGATCTAGGTACCTTAGAATTGTTAGAGATAATCTTCAAGGAATAATTAATGTATATGGTAAGGACACTAAATATTGTGGTAAATCTCACAAAAGTTGCAACTTAATAATCAATGGAAAAATTTTAGTATTTTAGGATTTAATGAAATTGATTATTAAGAAAGACAAGGAAAAATATAACAATAGCCTAATAAGAGCTCATCTACTATCACCAAATTTTTTTATAACTTAATTCTAGGGAGTTTCAAACCAAAGTAACCCCCTTAAAATATCCTATCCCTCCTTGCACAGCCCCATTAATCACCCAGCCATCATATACCCACAGACCTATTTAATCCACCAGAGCTCCAATTAATCATCTAACCTTATATTCCTTCTTCCCTTTTCCTACTTCTCAGACCTCCTAATTTACCCTCAGATCCACAATTTCTCCCTTTTGAATATTAACTTGATCTTAGCACTTGATTGTGTGTAAATTTATTATGCTTGAAAAGTATAAGCATTTTTAATTTTAAGATATTCTTTGAAAGTTTAAATAGTTCAGCTAATTGGAGAACAAAATAGAATGTAATTTACCCAAGGTCACTTTTCATGTGTCTCTAGTGGAGTTAGAGCTTGAATAGTTAGGTAGTTAAGGTACTTTTGCTTTGAATTTCACATAACATGTGACATGGAGCCTCTCTCTCTAGTGATGGTAGTGGTGGATCTGGTTCACCTGAGGATGATAATCCTCCTGTTTCTGTTAGGCATTCTGTCAGGATCAAGTCCTGGAAGGGGCCTATGCTTATGGAGGAGGATGTGAAGTAGTTTCTGGAGCTGATTGAGGCTTCTGGGAATGTGGATGGTGCTTTTACCTGTACATGGTGAAGCAAGTAATCTTCTATATTGGTGACAGGACTATAGTGAAGGAAGTGACTGCTATGGAAGGCTATAGGAGGAAAGATTGGAAATATTTGTGTCTTCATATTACAGAAAAGTGGGATTCCAGATATTCAATGGTGGATCTCAATATGATTGCAAGTGAATGGCAATCTTATGGAGGTGTGGACAACCTCTATATTTATAGGAGCTTTCTGGCTCAGTTCAAGCCAGTGGTGGATTATTTGGTGGATATGCAGGAGATGGAGATTACTGAATCTTCAAGAGATATTTTCTGGTCTTCTCTGGCTAGGAGTGCCAGAATCAATGTGGTGAAGGAGTTGGCAAGGAAGGACAAGATGAAGATTCTTCCTAATGGGAATCTACAATTACCTGCTCTTTCCATGGTGAAGGAGTTTGTGGAGGGTCATCTGAAACTTTTGGAAGTGGATTCTTGCCAGGAATCTAGCACCAAGTATATTAGCTAGGTCAGTGAAGCTTTTGCTCAAGATGTGGAGGAATCTAGGAAGGAGGAAAGTGTGAAAAAGGGAAAAGCTCTTGAGAAGCCTAAAAAAGTTTATCCTTTGATGGAGCAGTTGACTGATCTGAAAAAACAGCTACATATTTTTGTTCAGGAGGCTCAGAAGGTCAATAAGGCTCCTTCTCAGCCTAGAGATTTTGATAGGAGGGCTGGTAGGAGTGATACTTGTGTCTACTCTTGTTGCAGCACAAAGGGCCACAAGTCCAATTATTTTTGGGCACTGAATAGGGATGTGTCTGAAGGGAAGGTGGAATTTGATGGGAAAGGGTTCAATTTCCCAGATAGATCTTTTGTGAAGCCTAATTATGGTCAGGTTCCAGTGGGCTTGGTGAGGAGGAGACATAATGTTAACTCCAGGAGAGCAAGATTTGAAAAGTTTCCTAATGAAGCTTCTTCTTCTGGTAAAGGTGGAGATGATGGCAAGGGCAAGGGAAGGTAGGCTAATAGAGTCTTATTTACATCTTACTTTGGTGGATTGCAGTTGTATTCATGTGGTGGAAAGTCAAGTGGGGAATTATTGCCTGGTATTTATGATGTGGAATCAGGTAAGTGGGAAGGCCTAAGAGTAGTAGTTGTGTCCAACCAAGGTCTAAGGCTTAAAAGGTAAATCCTAAGCTGAGTGCATCTAGGAAGAATTACAGCAAAGAGGAGCTATACAAGACGCAGAAGGGTATGGCTGATATGACACCCCCTATTTTTAAGGCATTGGACATGAATGGTGAGCCAATTACTATGGATTTTGATTCTGACTCTGAGGAGGATTTCCCTTTAGCTTCATTTCCAAAGCCTTCTTGAGTTAAAGGGTCTGGTGAGGGATCTGGTTTGGGTCCTGTTGATGGTAAATCTGTTGGTGGTTCTGGTCCTCAAGAATCCTCTAGGACCAAGGTAGTGAAGCAAAGGGCTCACTTTGAGAGGCCTGTGGTTTCTGGCCAGTTTAATGCTATGGACTCTGTCCTGGAAAGGATGAATCAGGGTAAGTTTTCCCTTATTTATGGGAAGTTTTATGCTATCAGTCTTGGGTCAACTGATAGACAGAAAAAGTTGATGACCAGGAGAAGGGTTTCATCTGGGGAGGTAGAATACATTTGTGATTCTTTTGAAAAATTTGGTGAGGGGTTGGAAACTAATTTTTCTGCATCTCTGTGTTATGTCAATGTCACTCTGAATGGCAGGGAGGCTAGGAATTGGTGGATTCAGGTTTTCAGATTAACCTGATTTTTTTGTTTGAGGCTACTCATTTGGGCCTTTCTATCAAAACAGGTATTGATTGAAATTTTAGAAGGATTAGTGGCCATGTCACTAAATTAGTTGGAACATCTGAGTTTGTGAGATTAGACTTTTGTGGAGCCTTAGGGAAGATTCATTTTTACATTGCCAAAGGAACAGTAAAAGCCATATTGGGTAGGCCATTCTTGATAGATTTTCAAGCAAGATTTGGGTGTCAATTTGATTTGGGAATCAGTTTGGAGATGACTGGTGAAGATGAAAGGAGACTTCACATGAGGTTTTAATCCCCTGGAGAGGATGGTTGGGAGACCAGGCCTGGTTTGTCTTCAATGTGCCAGCTCATGGACTGTTGTAGGAAAAGAAGAAAATTGGGTGCTTCCTCTGGTTTTTTAAAGTGCGGATCAGGCTCTAGTGGGAGTCTGAATTTTTTAGAGTGATAAGGCTGATAACCATAGTGCTATAACCTCTCCCCAAGATGAGGAAATCCCAGGTTGTAGTAGGTAAGCTGTCCTGGAGATATACTAAGTGGATTTTAAACTTTCTCTTTTTAATGTTTCTCTTCTCTGCTAATATTCTTCATGTTTTTTATCAAGTATATGTTCTCTCTCAAGACTCTCAATTATGTTTAATTCATGTTCAAATTAGAAGATTGGTTATATAGCTTTATTGAGTCAGAATGTCTTTTCTTATGATAAAACAGTTACTACAATTAGTATTATCCATTACTACAAAGTCACAAGTTACTCTAACATAAACATGTTGATGTTTAAAGAAAAAAGTAGCTTTGTATCTACCAATGGGATGTAGTACTGATCCAAAACCTCTCCAATTTTTACTTTTAAGGGGTTCAAGCTTTCACTTATAATCACTATCAATTTTCTGTAATGTATTTGAAGAAACAACAGAACAAGCAGCTTTTGTGTCCAATACTATATTTACATTTTCTCCAGAAATGTTAGCTGGAACTGTGATAGGTGTAATTTTGAAGTTATCAGCTTGTATATCCTTAATTATTTCAGAATCCTCATAATTCATTAATGATTCATTTGAGTCCATATTTAATATTGGAGTTACAAAGATGGAAAAATCATCTTCCAACATACAGACTTCATTTTCTTCCTTATATGAGATATAACTGTCATAATTACTTGAATATTTACTTTTTTCTGTGTCATTTTCAGACTCATGCTGATTTTCAACAATATTTATATTCATCTCACGTTTGTGACCTTTAACCCAAGGCTTATTACACTCATAATAAGTATTAGCCTCATACTTTTTAGTTACTACAGGTGCAATTGGTTTTTTCTGCTTTTTCTGCAGTGTTTTTTAATTCTGATTTTTTACAGGTTCATTATTTTGTTTATAAGTGGTGTAACTTGCTTCATACTTATGGTTTATTAATATTTCATTGCAAATATTAATAAATTCAGAGTATTCATTAACCATTATTATTTTAGTCACAACAATGTCTCTGACAGGTAAAAGTAATTTATATATTATTTTATCTTTCCAAAAGTTAAAATCCATATTTGGATCAATCTCTTTTAATATTTCATTTAAATTAATTAAAAATAACATAGTTTTGTCACTATTCAACAGATTATACCTTTTTTACTCAAATAATCTTTTTTAAGTTTGTCTGAATTCACTACCTCCAAATTTTTTTTCAATTAATTGTTTCCATTCAGCATGAGAGTAGTCTTTACCCTCACTTAATACAGATTTAAACCATAATAAAGCAACATCCTTAAAAATGAAATTAGTTTTGTTGTTATTTCTTCATCTGGTAGCTCATATGAAAATTTTAAATTGTCAATTGTTTGAATAAAATGTGGCCAATCAGAGCTGGCTTCCCCATCATAAGTTGGGTAATTTTCAATTTTTTTCCAATTCTCTTGATTAGATTTAATCTCCCTAATCCTGGGAAAATTCAATAACTCATTTACTTTAGATAAATGGTTTTGTATTTCCTCTTGTACAGATTTGTGACTTACATTTTTTCTTTTAGATTTGACCCTTCCACCAGATGTTTTTATTTTTAGTGGCAATGGGAATGATTGAGATTCCTTTTTGTAAATGTATGGATTATTATTATACTGTGTATACTTATGATTATCCTGATTCATTAGTAGATTAGAAGTTTCAATCTCAACCTTAGTTAATCTTTATAACAAATTAGAGACACTTTTATTTGTTTTTTCAAAAGATAAATTTGTTCTTGATTCATATTTCAATAAATGTGCCTCATACAATTTTTCTAACTCACAGAATTTGTTTGAAAGCCCACTATAATTTTTACTTAAGAAATTATATTTTATAGTTAGATCCAAGTTTTCTTTCTCTGATTCTTTATTTCTTGTATCCAGTTGAAAAATATTTAATTTAAAGTACAAAATTGTGTCACTTGTGAGCTTAATTGCCTGTTCCTCACACTCAGTCATTCTATTTCATAACTCCGAAACCATTATATGGATAGTTGGTTTTTTGTTAAAATACTCAACATCTTCCTTCTCAAATTCTTCACTATTTTTTGAAGCTCTCAACTCACTAATAGGTGGTAGCAACTAAGGGTTAACTTTATTATTATCATTAATAGTACCATTGTTATTAATCAAAGATAAATCAGGTGTATCTACATCAAAAAATAATTGCCTTAAGTTCTCTTCAATTTTCTGAACAGATTTCACATCAATTATATTACCTGAAATGTAATAATCAGTATTTCTTTCAATCTGAGAAGGCAATCTACTTACCAAGGGATAGGAATAAGCCTTGATTCTTGGCACTTTTTCTTTGGCTTGTAGGGGTGAGTTGAAGTGGTCTGATGAGATGGTGGATCCTTGTTGCCTTTGTGACTGGCCCACTGTTGGTGAAGCCAATTCCATTTCCATTTCTTGACTAGAATCTTGTCCTGAGACTGACCTGATATTTCTTGGATAGGGGGTGGCCAGTTTATCTGTACTCCCTTCAGCTCTTCCAGAGTTTGGTTTAATTTCTAGAATCCTATTCTGCAGTTGGTTTCCACATATTCCACTTCCTTTATGATAGAAGATTTTGACTCCTCCAGATTCAGAACTTGTTTTTGCAAGTGGGAAAATGTATCCTGAAGAGGAGGTGATGTCTTCTTTATAGTTATCTTTTTAAGAGGGTTTCCTTTTATTCTATGCTTATTTTTTCTGGCTGTGGATAGGACTGACCTTACATAGTGATGTCATGGTACATTGTTTTTAGCTTTAGACCTGGTATTAAAAGCAGGATTATCACTTACATTATCAAGTGGAGCACACATTAGGGGGTGTCAGTTCTGGCAAATCCGCACTTAAATTAAGTGCGGATTTCAAACCAAATCAGCACTTACAAATCAGCACTTAAATTTTGCAAAAAAGTCACTTATTTCAAAAAAGGGTGTCAGTTATGACCTCAAATCAGCACTTTTTTCCCGTTTTTTTTCACAACCACATTTTGGCCACAAAACATCCCTTCCTTTCTTACCCCATCCCTGTCACATGTGACACACTGACCTTCCTCGCTACCTACCCATCAATCCTCGGCACACACCCCTTCCTGACATTTTCAATATTTTGACCAGGCATGTTTACATTCTTTTTTACTTATTTCTTCTACTTTTTAATCTTTTTTCTTGTTATGTGCCAGTTTCATAATGCCTCCCAGACATTCCAAATCTCAAAAGGTAACTCAAAAATCTGCTTCGTCACAAAAGTCTCCTCGTAAAGCAAGGATTACATATAAAAAAAATCAGTGACTTTTTCTATTACTTACAACTGTTTTTACAGAATTGAAAACTATGTTTCAGCTAATATTTTATGGAAGTGAACTCTGTTCTTCGCCCGAAGAACAGAGTTCATCCTCCTATTTTCACACTCTGTTTGCACCAATCTACATCCCTTTCAATTCTATCAACACATGCTTGTCTTCCCTCCCCATGCCTTTCGCTATCCTCCCAGCCCCATTGTATGCCATCCTCTTTTGATCCCCATTTCACCCCTCTCAACCTCTCCCAGACCCTTTTCTTCATTTAAAATGCCTCGGAACCCTTAATCTTCCCTTCCAACTCTTTCCCAACCTTTGAGTGACTGAAAAAATATGCGTTTGCTGAAAATATGCGATTTCATGTTGAGTTGATGAAAGAAAACACAGAGAGAAAAAAAAATAAGACTTTAACAGCAAATTCAAAAACCAAAAAAATATGCAAAAAAATTTACCATTCTCAGTGAATAATACATGCAAATTGATAATTTGAAGAGAAAGAGAAAAAAATTAAAAGTGCGTTGAAAAATGTTGGAGTGTTATTGGAAGGATTTTCGCCCTTATACTAGTTGATTGAGAAATAGAAGTGTTGGATATAGTCGGAGGTGAATCAACTTGTTCATCTTCATACAGCTCTAACCATTGATCTTTGAGGTCAGCAAGTAGGTTATGAAGTATAGTGCAACACAGAATCCAGTTGATCACCGCCTCCATTTCAGATTTATTTCTAAGAGGACTTCTTAATTCCCTTAAACTAGAAAAACAGCCTTTCAAGATTCCAATAGAATGTTCAATACGGACTCTTGACTTTGCCAAATGATTGTTGAATTTGGCATTTTGACTGTCTTCTGAAGCTGCTCCCCGAAAAGCAGGAAGTACATACTTTCCATTCACATAAGCAGAATCTGCAAGAAGATACTGATTTTCATCAAAGAATTTTTCAGGTTCATTTGAAATATGCATTCTTTGGAAGACGTAGGAGTCATGACATGAGCCAGGATAGCCAGCGAAGAATGATATAAATTTTTTGTTTACGTCACATATAAGCTGAACGTTAATTGAATATCTATAAAGAAGATATATTTGTTTGTGTTAGTTTCAAGGAGGATGAAAGGAGTTAAAAATAATCTACCTCTTTTTACGGTCAAAGTAATTGTTTCCACCTTGACCAGGTTTCTGGCTCAAAGGAATAGTAGTACCATCAACAAAACCAATACATCCTGGAAAGCCCTCTGCTTGCATAACCTGAGATGATTCAAGTTGCTCTTCTTTTGTTGGCCAGGTGAGAAGTTGAGATTCCAAGGAGTTGATGGCAGTGATACATCGTTTGGTATAAGTGTTAACTGAACCATACCCTAAATCAAAGACATTTTCTAAACGTTTCAAAGCGGATCCATTACCATTTGAACCCAAACAACATAGTGTGATGGCCAATTGAATTGAAGGATGTCATTGTTCTTTTTGAGAATTATTGTGAAATATGGGATGATCCTGAATAAGCTCAAGCAATTTAAGGAAACATTCCTGAGAAGTCCTGAACAGCTGTCTAAAACTGGGTGTAGATAGGCTAAGAAGTGTTTGGATGGTGTACTTGGGGGTATGAAGTACTTGAGGCTTTCTGGGAAGAAGGTAACGTTTCCTGGCCATTTTTGATAAAACGACAAAATCTTCTTCTAGATCAGAATCGGAATCAGAGTCCAAGAGCAGTTCAAGCGCCATGAAAGTCTTTGCTTTATGTAATTTATCACGATTTGAAAGTGAGGAAGGCATGACTCTTATATGATCTGATATGAAGATGTAAGTGATGTACGATGTTTTGAGTTATGAAGTGTTATGCTGCGGAGTGCTGCGTATGAATGGGATGATGCTGACAAATCAGTGAAATGGGACTTGATGGTGAAATCAGCACTTTTGGTTGAGAAAGTGCGGATTTGAGTGAAATAAGTGACTTATTTCATTTTGAAATCCACCAGTATTGGGGCTAGTGTGTTTTGGAAATCCGCACTTATTTAAGTGCGGATTTGGTCAAATTTAAGTGCGGATTTGTAAGTGCGGATTTGCCAGAACTGACACCCCCTATTATGTGTAAAATAACTATTTTTTACACATGCAAAGGAAAAAAATGTATGGTAATCAGTAGACAAAAAATATTAGCAATATAAATACTAATAAAAGTGCTGGAGTTTTCCCTGAATTTAATTTTTTATTTATTAAAATAAAATATAATAAAAACTTGAAAAAATCTGTTAAAATTTAAGTAATAATTTTAACTAGACCTTTATGAAGGTGAATAATTAGCTTACCAATCTTTAAGCAAATACCAATTTAAATGGGTGTTATATTGGTGACCAAATACCAAGTGAAATTGGGTTTATATTAGTTGCAGCTACTAATGTAAATACCTATTTTTTATTTTTAAAAAATTAGTAAAATTATTATAAGGGTTCATTTCTGCAATCACTGAGTTATTATGACCCACTAATGTTCTGCAGACCCAAATATTTGGTTTTTATGAGCTATACTATAGTAAAAATCACATCCTACGGCTTATACTAAATAATAAGTAATAATTAAGGCAAGCCCCCAGTATTCACTGTATGCTAGTATCTAAGTATGATTTAATAGTAAATTTTAATGGTCCAATTACTTATGGATAAGATATTTAATGATTAAGCCTCAGGGGAAGACTAATATAATAGGTTGTATCAAAGTTAGAAATCTTCCATTTCAAAATACCTCATTTTTCCACCAAGTTAATCATGATTTTTTTTATAATGACATATTGTGCCCCCAAAACACCTTTTTATTGAGAGTTAATGTCAATTTTGTTCCTTTTCTTTTGAGTTGTGAAATTCCTTTTAAATAATTACAAATTTCTAACTTTGATACCCCCTAATAGTTTTGCTCAGTGTTAACTCACAATATTTGGATTGGTGTGTGCTAGTGGTGGAAACTAGGTTAATAAAAAATTTTAGCTGATATAAAGATAATATCAATTTATAAATTCTTTATAATATATTTATTTATGATAATAATTGTTTTATAAAGTGTTTTTGAATTTCAGTAAGTAATTGATGTCCAATAACCTGTAAAATCCTTCTTTACTTATACCAAAATCCACAAGAGTGCACAGACCTTCTATCCAGATGATGTCACTGATCTCCCCAGCAATTACAGCACTTTTAGGGACCATAACCTCCCCATGGAGTACACTTCAAGCAGTTTCAAAACCAAGGCCTCCAGTAAGGACCCTCCATTACAATTAATGATATCATAAGCCCATACCATAAATAGAGAAAACAGATAAAAGCAGATACTACAAAGAAACAGGTATAATAACTCATCTAAAGACTATATAATGAAACTCAAAGCATATAAAGGAGCCAAGTCAACTGTCCAAGTCCCCAATAACATCCCCAAGCATCCATATTAGCCCAGTAATCATATCCCAACCCATAAATCCGTGAAAATCCATAAAACAAAGTAGATTAAGTTTTCCAAAATGGATATATGGCCCTGAAAAAGGTGTATATCACCACAAAATATGGGGGGAAGACATTCTAGAAAGTCTGAAACCCTGGACCCAAAATAACCACATATTGAACTCACATTGAGCTTTTTATAAATGAACCATAAAATCAGGGATGAACAACACTCAGCAGAACAGTTTTATGTGGGTGTTCAAGTAGGGTTCAGTATGGGTTCAGAATGAGTTCTGTCTGAGTTCCATATGAGTTCCATCTGAGTTCAATCTGAGTCCAGGTTGAGGACTTGCTAGCAAATCCACCTTCTATATTGCATAGTGTATGCTTGTGTAGGCATGGTGAGTCCATTGAATACATTTATATGACCTAAAAGAGGTAGAAAAATAAACTTATAGGCTATTTAGAGGTTAAAATCCACCAATAGACCTATATATACATAATATAGCTACATATTTCACTGAGTTTGAGGTTTAAGCCTACATATAAGCTTATTTATGTCTATAATTACTTAATATTACTTAAGATAAATATATTATGACTTTATTAGAGCCTTAATAAGTATTATAGGGCTATGAATAAGCAATTTAAACATATAAAAGTCACTTAATAGTGTAATAAATATATATATAAGTATAAAAACCATATATATAAGTATTATAACCATATACATAAGTTTTATAACCATAATTTTTACTTATAAGCTTAATGTAATTAATTTTATCATATTTTAAGCATAATAAATACTCAATCCTGGTGATACCTAGGCTGACAAAGGTACTCTGCCTATAAAGAACAAAGGATGTTGTGCTAAATATTGCTAAAATAACTGAAGAAGGTATATTGGTGATTTTTTGGAAAACACTAGAGGAAAAGACAAGAAAAACTTCAGAAAGTATTTTACAAAATTTTTTGCCTGAATTGTGATAAAAAACAATATTGTAAAAAAAGTGAATTTCTATGGCAGCTAAAGGTTTTACAGCTATTTTTCAAGTATCCATTGTATTTATTTAGAAATGATAAACAGCCTGATGGGTATACATGGAGAGATTTGGCTAATATATTACATCTTATTGAGCATGTGATGAAGTTTGTGCAAAAGAAAAGAGGATAAAACATCCCCAAGAAGTCATCTTTTCAGAATATGTGGACATTTTAGAAATGTAAGTAGCTAACTTAACACTTTTTAATTTAGGAAAATTAAATAATGATTATTTTCAAACGTATTTCAAAATCCCTAAAAGAATACAACATTGGCTTTATAATTTATGTAGAGGATTTGAGTTGGAGGGCCCAAGATGAATGTCTAACACTAAAATAAATGCTTGTTTCATCTTAAGGTGCAACAATGGTGAAAAAATATGCAAAAGTTATGTAACAATTATTTTTGGAATTTAAAGGTCTTAGTTGGGTCTTTAGTGGAAAAAAAATTGTTTTGTAACTGTTTCATAATTTTTGCACCCCATGGGAAACAAAGAAGTGCTGTAGTGTAAACAGGTTTTAAAATGATATAAATTTATTTGTTCTTCATGGCTCCATTAAGTCATCAGGGATAGGTTTTGATTTACAATGTGCACAAAATGTTTAAATAATGATATTTTAGCATATAACTTTTACTTAATGGAACAAATTCAAATCGTAAAACTTATTAAATGAATGTTATATTATTGTGAATTTTTGAAGGAGTTAAGCTGGAATCCATCAATAGCGTCTCAAGCTATTCATTGTCTTATTTGAATGGGTGAAAAAAACAAGGTCCATGTCATTCAATATTATTTGAAAAAGAGTACTGAAATAAGTATGTACAGCATTCAAAAAAAAAGTGAAGCTAACTATTTTTGTAAAATAAATTTTTTTAATAATTAAAAATGAAAACTAAATATTTAAAATTTTATTTTCAAATCTCAGTGTAACAAATAGTAAAGATAAAAAATTTCAGCATAAAAAGATGTTTCTTGATGAATAACTGGTTGACTTGAAGATTTTGGAGTGGTAAGTTGAAGAATATTATTGCTTTTTATTGCGTTGTGGTCTTCCAACATTGGTGGAGCCCTTTTTTTGTCTATTTGGTGTTGTTTTGGTATGTATTAAATGGCATGGTTTAATAATTGGGTGTTTTTTGGGATTTATTCATAAAATATTGGGACTGCGGGGATGTGGGTACTACCATTGGATAGCCCAGGTTTTCTCTATATTTTATGTCTTGATGACATTTTTCAGATTTTAAGTATTTAAGGGATTATTTCTCATTTTTCATTAAAAAAGATAGCTGTTTAATTTTTTTTTTGTGTTTTATGGGCTAACCTTTAGTCTTAGGGTTAAGTGCTTAGTAACATTAGAATGAGCTAATTTCTCTCTAAATTTCATTTCCCAATGTTTTTATAGCCTAATTATTTGTTTTAAAGGTTTTAGTAGTCATAGTATAATTTTTTAAGTATTTTGGGTATTTTCGGGGGTTTTGGTGGTTTTTTGGTTTCAGGGTGTTCCAGCTGCCTCAGGCGGACCTACTATCCTGAAGCTGAAGGCATGGTTGAAAAATGCCATCAAGTTATCAAGAATGCTTTGGTGAAGATGTGTGGAGATAGTACTGAAAATGGAGGAAGTATTTACCCTTGGTGTTATTTACTGATAGGGTCACTGTGAAAAGGAAAACAGACTATTCACCTTATCAATAAATTTATGGGCAGAAAGCTGCCCTAACAGTGGTTTTGGAAGCTGTCTCTTATCTTGGAATTGATTGGGATGATTTGTGCTTCACTGAAGATTTGCTCTGTTCCAGGATGCAACAGTTGAAATTTAGAGAGGAATGTTAGGAGAAGGCATACTCTAGAATGATGAAGATAAGAAATCAATCATCAGACACTGGAAAAAGAAGTTGGTTCATAGACTCAGTAACCCTTTGAAACCTAGATGTTTGGTTTTGGTGTATGATAGAAGTCTGGAGAGTCAGTGGGGAAAGACTTTTTCTGACTGATGGAATGGACCTTACAGAGGCAGGTCTCAGGTGTCTGGAAATTCTTATGTTTTTGAGTAATTAGATGGAGCAGTCTTGAAGAAGAGAGTGACTTCTGATCAGGTGAAGAGATTTTACCCAAGAGGCACTAGAAATAAAAAATATTGACTCCACAATGAAGAAAAACTAAGGACCATTCTTTAATTTTGGATTTTAGTGATGCTGTGCATCTGTTTTGTTCAAAAAATTTTTGTTAGAAGGTACCCACAGGTGGGGCTTCTAGATTTTATTTTGGCAAGTGTGGGTGTAACTGATGGGTTGGCTGCTCTATCAACAGTTACCCCAGATTGTCTGTTTCCAACCCATTCTCTTAATTTGGTTGAACCCTAGAATTGCTTTCTTTTCAAAGGTTTTTGTCAGTCAATCCTCTAGAAGAAGGTAAGGAAAGGGGAAAAAAATGGAGGAGGACAAGGGAAAAAAATAAAAGAAATAAAATATAAAGGTTTATTTAATTTATTTAAAGGAAAGTAATGACAAGTAATTTGAGAGGTGACACAAAATTGGGTTTTATTAATAATAATATTATTTCAAGAAAGGGCTATGCGCGGCAGACACTGAGATTTCTATCAGACTTAAAGCAACCTTTAATTTGTTATATAGAGTCTTAATTAGAATCTTATTACTAATAAAAAAATATAAACGTAATATAAAAGTATATGAAATTTGTTGAGTGTATAGTAAGTGATGATGCTACAGGGGATTATCCAATGCCTTTTTATAGGCAATGGGCCCTTTGAAGCGCTACTATATTTGTAAATACAAGAAATATAATAGAATGAAACAAGAATCTAAAAGAATAAGTGAAACATAACAATGTAGAGAAAAATATGAAACAAATAATTAAAAACCCCAATTGAGAATCCAATTTTCCCACAATTAATTCCCAAATCAGTAAGTAAAAATAGTGAATAACTAAACAAGCCTGGAACATAGGAACTATGAGAAAAATAATTCAAAACAGATGGTACAGTCTGATTTAAGGATTTTTAAGTGAAACAAAAATATTTTGACACAACAAAATATTTAATTAATTTTTATTACTAATAAAAAAAATATAAACGTAATATAAAAGTATATGAAATTTGTTGAGTGTATAGTAAGTGATGATGCTACAGGGGATTATCCAAGGCCTTTTTATAGGCAATGGGCCCTCTGAAGCGCTACTATATTTGTAAATACAACAAATATAATAGAATGAAACAAGAATCTAAAGGAATAAGTGAAACATAACAATGTAGAGAAAAATATGAAACAAATAATTAAAAACCCCAATTAAGAATCCAATTTTCCCACAATTAATTCCCAAATCAGTAAGTAAAAATAGTGAGTAACTAAACAAGCCTGGAACATAGGAACTATGAGAAAAATAATTCAAAACAGATGGTACAGTCTGATTTAAGGATTTTTAAGTGAAACAAAAAATATTTTGACACAACAAAATATGTAATTATTTTCAATTTAGTATTAATTAGTTTTTTCCTGACACAATTATGGGTCAAAAGAAGCGTCATTATTTATTGTTTAATACTATAAAAAATGATATTTAATATATAAATATAATTAATTAATATAATTATATTATAAGTCAATTTTACACTTATAATTATAATATATGTTTTTAATTAATTAAATATAAATTTATAATTATTAAATACATAAAAATGCACCATTATTTGTAGAATATAAAATATATTATGTTTTAATTTAAATGTATATAAAAAATTTATATAAACAATAAAATTAATATAACACTTATATGTAATAAGATACTTATATAATTTTATTATGCAATAAAATATTAATTTGTATACATTAAATACAATTCTTACGCCCTCTTTCAGGTCCTATAAGTTAACATATCATTTACTGGGCTTCTGGAATAGCCTGGCTGACACTCCCTCACTCTAAAAAAAACAATAAAAAAAATGCTAAGATTTTTTCTTTTTGTATTTTTTCAACAGAGTAGGCAGATTTGAAATCTCCTTGCCAGGTATCCATGCATCATGTTCAGATGATTTGTTCTTATATCTCAATAAATATTCAATACCTCTTTCAGAAGTGATAAATCTATAATTGAGAATTTTATCAATTTCTGCTGTTTCTTTGACTTCCTGAGGGTTTTTCTTAGGTCTTCCCCTTCTTTTGGGAAATAAGTCACTGTTGGAAGTATAAGGCTTAAGCGAAGAAATGGGAAAAACAGGATGTTTCCTATCATATGGAGAATACAATACAACTTCCACTGCATTATCACCAACCATTCTTTTAGCAACAAATGGGGCTAAAAAAGCATCTTTTAATTTGTGGTTACCTTGTAAATTTAAATGGAAAGTAGAGATCAACACTTCATCACCCTTGTTAAATGTGTATTCTTTATGGGATTTATCCCATCTTTTCTTTTCATATTCAAATGCTTTATCAATAAAGCTCTGAGCATGTTTTCTGCATAGCTGTTGCATTTGCATGAAAGATTTTACACCAGGGTGTAGTTCCAACTTAGGTAATTTACTATTGAGAATCTGAGCAGGAGTATGTGGGACATAACCTAACCAAAGCTCAAAAGGCTTTTTCTCAGTGACAGAATGAACAGTGTAATTATATGCAAATTCAAGACCAGGCAATAGAGTGACCCAATCATGAGTAAATCTGTCATTGTCTTTATATTCTAAACCAAAGGCACAATACCTTCTAATCATATCTTCCAGAGTTTGAATCATTCTCTCAGCTAGAGCATCAGTCTGAGGATGGTGAGCTTTAGACAATTTTAACTCACAGCCACAAATATCCATCAAAGAGGTCCAAAATTCAGAAGTAAATTTAGGATCCCTATCAGAGATAATGGATTTTGAAAAACCAATAATATTAAACATGTAATACCACCATAAGAAAGCTAATTCTTTGGTGGATACATCTTTGTGGGTCGGAATAAATTTGCACATTTTTGTGAATCTATCCACTATTACCCAACAAGAGTTAAAGCTGTCTTTACCTGCAAAAGGAAGACCAGTGAAAAAATCCATATGAATGATTTGCCAGGGAGCATTAGGTGCTTCAATATGTTGTAATAACCCTGCTCTCTTACCTGTCAACCTTTTAGATTTTTGGCAGGAATCACAAGATTCAGTATATAATTTTGTGTCTTCAGACATATTAGCCCACCAAGCAGTGTTTTTGATTCTAATCAATGTTTTTTCAAGATCAAAATGACCAGCTAATATGTCATCATGACAAAGTTTTAGGATATTTTCTTTCATAGAAGGAGGAATTACGATTACATTAGTAATCTTTCTTCTATAATATATATAACCATCTTCAATAGAAAACTTTCCTTTACTCAAAGCATTTTGATACTTTGCAGGAAGAGTTTTTATTAATGCTTGAATTGAAGAATTCTTAGGATCATTTAAGATAGTAACCAATTTATTTAAATCAGAATCCTTCTCATTTGAATCCAGTATTAATTGCAATAACTCTTCTTCCATATCCACTACAAATATACCATGGATATGAACAGTATCATCTTCAGGTACATAAGCAGGATTTGAGTCATTATTTGGCAGAGGCAATCTGGAGAGCATATCAACATTGGAGTGAACATTTCCAGCCCTATGGATATTTGTCATCCGTCCTCTGTATTCTTGAACAGCAAGTTTCCACCTGAACATATGTCTGTTAGGTGTCTTCAGGTTTAAGAGGGACTTCACAGCACTACAGTCAGTTACCAATTCAAATTTTTGGTCATCTAGATAGTAATGAAG
Source organism: Hemileia vastatrix (assembly GCA_030280995.1). Lineage (NCBI taxonomy): Eukaryota > Fungi > Basidiomycota > Pucciniomycetes > Pucciniales > Zaghouaniaceae > Hemileia > Hemileia vastatrix. The sequence goes on from JASXTE010000011.1 coordinate 27,752,910, forward strand.
CTTCTCAAGAGCCCAAACAACTGCTAAGCACTCCAATTGAGTGGCGCCATATTTCAATTCACTATTTCTTAAGGTTCTTGAAATATAACAAATTACAACCTTTGAGGATTTATCATTAATAATTTGTTTCTGTTGTAAGGCAGCACCCAGACCAATAAAGCTAGCATCTGTATACAGGACAAATGTTTTGCTAAAGTCTGGAAGAGCCAATATAGGGGCTGTCATTAAGTAACTTTTTAATGTATCAAAAGATTTTTGACAGTCATTATTCCAGAGAAAGGCAACATCTTTTCTGGTCAGTTTTGTAAGAGGCAAGGCTATTACCTGCTAATTTTTAATATATTGTCTATAATAAACACACATCCCCAAAAAACTTTGGATTTCTCTTACATAAGTTGGTGCTTTCACATTTTGGATGGCAGCAACTTTGTTTTGGTCTACACAAATTTGTAAGCCTGACACAACATGGCCATGGACTTTCAAAGATTGAAAACCAAATTTACACTTTTTTAAGGATAAGGTCATATTGATTTCATCCATTTTTTGGAAAACTCTATTCAAGTGAATCATATGTTCATCAAATGTTTTAGAAAAAACAATGATGTCATCAATATAAACCATGAGCCATCCTTCAATTATCTCTTGATGGAAAGTGTTATCCATGAATTTTTGGAAAACTGAAGGAGCATTTTTAGGGCCAAATGGCATCCTAACATACTTATATATTTCCATATGAGTAGCAATAAGCAAAAAGTTTTGAGAATTTTTTTCAACTGGAACTTGATGATAACCTTTATTACCATCCAGGAAACTAATAAATTTTGCACCTTGCAAGGTAGCATGTATTGAATTTATTCTGGGTAAAGGATAGATATCGTCAACAGTATAAGTGTTCAAAGCTCTGTAATCTCCACATAATCTAGCGTTATCTTTTTCATAAAAAATTAAGACTGGGGAGATGACACAATATTTGTGGGTGACATCTAATTTCTCAATAATATTCATTTTTAATAATGTTGCAATATTATATTCAATATCTTTACTTTTTGATGGAGAAGCAGAATATGGTTTTTTCTCAAGAGTAGGAGGAATATCACTCAAAGTACAGGATAAGGTAATTTTCATTTCTTCCTGAAAAATTACCAAGACATGAGAACCATGAGCAAAAGCCGTAGGGAAAGAGGTAATAGAGGCAGTAATAGAATCCTTTTGTTCACTAGTCAACTGATCACCAAAAGAAGCAGTATTTATTTCATTTAATAAATCATCCATTTCAGTTGTTGTTCTGCCTTTACACTGGATAAGTGAGTTACAAGACTTCAACAGATGCCCAGAAGGTTTTCTAGAAGAGGAAATTTTGAATTTCCTTTTGCCATTCATTCCTAAGGTAAAGCAATTATTTTCTGGGTCCAATTTCACACCAAACATGGTTAAAATATCATTTCCCATAATAAACCAATTGCTTAAATTTTCATTTTTCATGACAACAAATTCACAAATAGCTCTGACAAAACCACCATTATATTTGAAGAATACAGAGGTTTTGTATTTTCCAATAGGAATTAAGGTAGAAACATAACCTCTCCATTTTTCAGAAGTTATAAGTAATAATTTACTCAAATATTCCTTATCCACTGAAGCTAAAACTTTTTCAGACACTACACTTCCTCCAGCACCAGAATCAAGAACTACATCAACATTTTCACCATTAATGATAACAGGTGCCTTCAAAGGAGATATAGGTATAGAATTGTTAGTAATATCTTTAATTATCTCAGCATTTTCTACTGAAGATAAATCCAATACACATTCTTCAGATATATTGTTTAAATAATGGATGTGCTGTTCCAACATTAAAACATTTTTAACAGATTCATTGTCATAGGAGATATTACTTTCACAGTCACTAGAAGAATTATTGACATCATGTTCAACTTCATCAGTGTCTTCATTTTGTTCAACAAGATGAATTTTCTTGTCACAAACATGACCCTTCTTCCACAGTTTTCTACATTTATAACAAGTATTTGTTGCATATTTTTTAGGTGCAATTGGGGCAGAGGGTTTACCAGATCTTTCTGGGAGCTTTGTAGAAGGTTTATTCTGATCATTATAAAATTTACCAAGGTAATTCTTAGGTTCATATCTATGGTTGAGTAGTACTTCATTACAGATATTAATGAAAGAAGAATCTTCCCTTACATGCTCAGTTCTAGCCACAATCAAATCTCTAAGAGAATTTGGTAATTTATACAAGATTTTATCTCTCCAAATATCATAATCCATCTTTGGATCAATTGCTCTTAGGATTTTTGTTACTTTCATAAGAAAAAAAATGGGCTTTTCAACAGAGGAGGATACATATCTAGTATTCTCATACAGTCTTTGCTGAGCTAACCTGAATTTTGAACCACCAAACTGATTCTCAATCAAGGATTTCCAATCATTCCATGTATAATGATTGTTATCTAAAAGAACAGATTCATACCACATCAAGGCTACATTGGAAAATAAAGAAATTAGCTTAGAAACAATTTCCTCATCAGGTAGTTTATAAGATCTCTTTAAATTATCAATTCTTTGGATAAAGTGTTGCCAATCAGAGGAAGAATCACCATCAAAGGTGGGATATTGGTCTAACTTAGGCCAATTTTTCTGACTACTGGGATGGTCCACTTTTTGGTTAGAGTTATTCATCATTAATAATTCCTGAAGTTTAGCCAGGTGTTCAGAAATTTCATTATTTACAGAAACAGCTGGTGCATGACCATCACAAGATTTTTTGCTAGTAGCAAAATATTTTACATACTCATTGTCAGGTTGTTTAATGGTTGAAATATGAGGAAGAAAGGAGGAACTTTGCTCAGGCTCTTTTCCTTTATTTTTATGCAGCTTATTGACAGCATTCTCATTCATTCCATTATTGATGGTTAAGGTTGAGAATTTTTCCTGCAGGTCAGACACATAGTTTCTTATCCTTGGAATTTCAGACATTTGGTCATTTATTTTTGCAAGAGATAGAACATTTCTGTCCTCAGAAACTGTGTGTTTTGCACTTAGTGCATGGAAATCATTCTTTAGCTTTTTAAACTCATTTTGTAGGGATTTTATTTCATTTTTTAATGAATAATTTTCTTCAATAAGGGGTTTCAATTCACTCAAGGTCTTATGTAGATTGATATTTCTATCTGAGATAGCTCTATGGTCACTCCTTATTTGTTTTTGTTGACTAAGAACAATATTCAAGGTTTCTTTGATTTTAAAATAAGCTGTATCCTGTACAGAAAAACTGACTTTACATTGCAAGTGCAAATTATTTAATCTATCATTATCATGGATTAATACATCTCTCAAATGTTTGTCTTTCACAACATTAAAATCAAGGGTATCTTTCAATATTTCCTCAGAAGTTTTCTCAATTAAGGTATAGACTTCAGGGGGAACAGAATCATTCTTAATTGCAAGAGAAGGATTAATTAAAGAAGTAGAAGTTAAATGTAAAGGTTCATCAAATGACAATTTTCTAATTACATCAATAGGGCTACTAGTTACAGGAAGCTGTCTTTTAACAGGTTTAACTGTTCTTTCACCATGTTCAATAATATTACCTTCAGAAGAAGTTTTATTAGAAAACATACCCAAGTGACTATCAACCAAATTACTTACCATGGCAGAGGAGGAAACTTCCCCTGAGACTGGGTTTGGGATTGTGCTTGGGCCTTCTTTCTCCTGCCTTGTTGGTAGGGATGAGGAGGTGGATGGAAATTGGGTGTTCTGGATGGGCCAGGCTGATGATGAGGAGCTTGTTGCACATTCTGTTGGTAGTGACTCATTAGATAATCCCATTTCCATTGCTCTACTTCCATATTATTTAAATTTTGGATGGAGGAGCTGGGTGGCTGTGAAGGTTGAGTCTGAAACTGAGGCTGATTGGGAGGCAACTGAGGAGGGGCCTGGGCCTGATTTTGGTTCCTGAGTTCCTGAACTTGATCCCACAAGGTGTCTACTTTTGCCTTGTACTTCATTTTTTCTGTTTTCAGCTCTTTTATACAACTGGACAGGTTGCTGATTTGCTGTGGTAGAGGAAGCTTTTTTATTTTGAATCCTTTTGGAAGACCTTCTTGAGGTACTAGAGACTTTACTTCCTTCTGTTGTGCTGGGAGAGGGGGGTTTGATTTTTTTACTTCTCCTGTCATTTCCACATCCTGAATTATGTGAATTTTTCTTGTTAGAATAAGATTTGTTATGTTCAACTTTAGAAGAACTCACAGTATCAGTGTCAGCCTGTATATCTCCAGGACTGAGTAAAAAGTAACTATAAGTTATGTTAAACACATGAACTATACATGGGAATAATAAATGAGAGTACACAAATAGTATACATAAGTAAAATTATGATAATACACAAAAAATGCCATTATAACACCTTATATACACGCATATATCCACCTTTTATAGGTCTTATGTACTTAATATTAAGTTGGAGTATGTTAGGGTAATCTTAAGAACCTTAAGTATAAGGCTACATAATTTTTAAGTACACTTAAAGCTGTTATATTCATTGTTTTATGCAAAAAACAAGAAATGCGCTTTATTTCACTTAAAAGTTGACTATATGCACTATAAAATTGAGAATATCAAAATTGCGCTTTGACAGATCAATTGGGCTCATTTAGAACTATTGATTTGGCTATTTAAATGCATAAAAATAACACTTTTCAAATTTGGTGTTTTTTATGCCAGAAATGGCTTCTGTGTACTGGCCACATACTGCCTGCTTTTTTCCCGTGTGAATAGCCTCATTTTTAGCAAAGTTAGCTTTTTCACACTATAATTACCCCACATTCTACGCCCACTGTGGGGAAACACACTAAAATAGGCGACAGGCGCTTATTTAGTGTCCTAGCTTAATTAATAATGCATTGACCCTGTTTATATGCACTAATTTCATTAATAACCTCACTCTTGGCACTTTATTTCATCACCACGCTTAAATTCGCCTAATTTTAGTCAAGGATTTACCCGTGCAAGAGCCTGCCAAGAACTGCATGTAGTTACCCCACATCTCACGCTCTTTTTTAAGTTTTTGGGTGGTTTCTCAGTCAATTTTGGTTATTTTTGAATGGGAATTTCACGTAGTATAATGTCAGGATTAGCCCCATTATTTCTACAGTCAATCCCCCTTATTATTAAGCTATTATCAAACTTAAAAAGTCTCCTTTAGTCCTTAATATTATTGTTTTATACGCATATACTCTCTTTTTGTCTTTTTCTTTAATTTTGATGGATTTCCCTTATTATTTCAGGATTTTGGCGGTTATTACTCTTCTAATTATGTCATGGGTCACTGGGAATGTTGATGGGAATGTCTATTAGTTGTTTAGAGGCGTGATTAACTGTGTATTGGGTGGTACATCAAGGGAATCATTGGGGAACTCAGTGTGTATAAAAGGAGGAGGTTTTTGGGTTGTATTTCTTCATTCTTTATCATTACAATTTAACCAATATAACCAAACCAATTACAATAAATATCAATTAGTACTTTTATAAGACTTTTGAATAGTATCTGAATTTATATAATCTATTTTTCTACCAACTATAAAGATTGTAAGCCATATATAAGAATAGTGAGAATTATATTACTGAGACCTTTATATTTGATTATATTTTACAACTTAGTGGATTAGAACTACAGTATTCATATAGGACCATTAAAATCTTCTAGACAACTGACTATTCAAGCTAGTTCACGTCCTTGTACTTGACCTTAGCCTGACAATTGGGGACCTTTCCTCAAGAATTCTGTTATAATCCTGTAAGTGAAATTTTCAAAAGAAGGTGCACATAAATAATATCCCTATAGAAATATTTGGATAATTACAACAGGTTGGGGTCACTTATATAGTGATTTCAGAAAAAGAAGCCCTGTTATATTATAAAATTGTGATATTGAATCAACAATTTTACCACTAATTTAACTTATATTTGTTATTAGTGGGTCTGTCAATAGACCAATTAAATTTGAGATCTTTGCAAATAAAAATTTTACCACTAATTTAACATATAATTGTTCCTAGTGGGAGTCTGTCAATAGACCAATTAAATTTGTGATCTTTGCAGATAATAAACCAATTAAACTGATTAATTGTTTTCTTTTAACAGGACTCTTAATCTTTTCTTTTATTGGTTTGTAAAATTCATTAAATATTTAGAAAGAATCATACTGACAGTTGTTTTCTTTTGAATATAAAAACACGGCTACATATTGTAGACCAGTTAAATCAAGTGACCACATAAAAGCATATTTGACTTTTGGCACTTAAATATTCACTTCATACCAATAAGTAGGCAATAAAATTGTCTTCAGTGGTATTGATAAATACTGATAAAACTCCTTTTTGAAGTTTTCATATCTAAACTTTCAATTATTTAAATTCCACGTAAAAATGTGTGACAACAATGACATTGTAAGTAATAAGGTAAAACCTTATAACTTAAGACCTAGAGCTGAAAGACCTGTTACAGGACATTCAAATGGAGGGCCAGGACTCTCCCATAATCAACAACACTCCGTCAATGTCTCTGGAGGAAAGGGAAAAGCTTTTAAAGCAGGTTTCAATAAAGAAAACAAAAAATACTTTACAAGAACAAGTTCACTCCATATCCACCCTACTGAACACCTTAACAATAAGAGTCAACAATATAGTGGACCAGATCAACAATCTGGAAAAGAGAGCAGCTCAAGGTTTCATAGAAGTCAACCAAGCTCTAGTGGACATAAAGACTCAACCACCAACAGTGGCACCCAACAATTCCATAGCAACACCTCCAGCCCAAGAGGAGGACCAAAAAATTACTGTAAGCAAATGGAAATGGGATTGGTACGCCCAAAACTACAACAATCCTCAACAGCAGGGCTCCAGCAGTCACCCTTACAGGGGAAAGGCAAGGAGAGGCAGGGGAAGTGGGATAAGACCTTGGTAAGTCATCCAACTTCTTATGATCAATTATATCAACCTGAAAATAAATTACTTATAGGTAATGAGATTGATAAGGAAATATTGGATATTATTGATAAGGATTTAAAGGATTATTCATTTGAACAGAATATGTTAAACTTGTCTTTACATGAGGACAATGTAAATAGTTTTATTGATCACCAGGAAAATACTATTAATATAAAAATGGAATCAAATGAATTAAATCTTGACCCTGATAATGAGTCTTCTGAATTGGACACGGAAAAAATAGAATATTTTTTAAAAGAGAATCCAATGGAATCAAAAATAATAAGTAAATTATTATTGAGAATTGAAAAATTGGAAGAGTTCTCAAAAGAGTCAAACATTAATACAGAAAATGTATTATTACAACTAACACAGTCATTGAGTACCACAGCCAATAAATTAAAAATTATTGAAAATTCAAATAATGAATTGATCAATGAGAATAAAAGATTAAACTCTGAGATTAGAAATTTAGAAAGTAAATTAGAACACTCTCAGAATATTTTGGCTACCATAGAGGGACGTGTAAAATTGTCTTTTTCAAATGTAAATGATACTTTAACTCATGTACCTGTAATAAAGGATAGGTTACAAAGAGTAGAAATTGAAGTAGCTAACATTTTGAAAAATACTGAAACAATAAAGGATAATACCTCTTATGTAGAAAGAGTACCAGTTTTTATGAAACACTCTGATGATAAACCAATGATGGAACATGAACATAGTGTCATGGGCTCTGAGAATATAAAATCAGTAAAAGATGAAATTAATGATCATCTTTCTAAAGTGAGTGAATTACTAAATATTCCTCAGGTTAGGGAAGCAAAAACTAGCCAAAAGAACTGGCCTAAGTTAGATCAGTACCCTTCTTTTGACGGGGATTCAAAATCTGATTGGCAACAATTCATACAAAGAATTGATAACTTAAAATTTTCATACAAATTACCTGATGAAGAAATTACTTCAAAGTTAATATCTTTATTTACAGATGTGGCCTTATTATGGTTTGAATCTGTATTGAGTGAGGGAATTAATTACTCCTGGAATGAATGGAAGGCACTAATTGAAAGGCAATTTGGTGGCCCAAAATTTAGAATCACTCAACAAAGACTGTATGAAAGGGCCAGATATAATCCAAATGCTGGAGATAAACCCATGGTCTTTTTAATGAATTTAATAAAAATCATGAAATCTATGGATCCAAAAATGGATTATGAAGAGTGGAAAGAAAAAATAATATACAAATTGCCTATATCAGTTAGAGACATTATTGTTGCTAGAACTGAAACTGTCAGAGACACCTCTGGATTCATTAATATATGCAATGAGATATTATTAAACCACAAATATGAAACCAAGTATAGTAATTACAGACAAAGTGTTGACGTGGTAAAACCTACTACAAGTAAGTTACCAGTGGAAAAGAAAAAACCTTCAGCTCCCCTTGTCCCTAAGAGACAAGAAAATAACACTTGTTACAAATGTAATGAACCTTGGGTTAAAGGTCACACGTGTAAGAAAAGAATAAATGTTATTGAAACCTCACAGAATTCTGAACCTAGTAATCATGAAGATGAGAATGTGGAATCCAGTGAGGATTGCAAGAGTAACATATCTTACAGTGATGATGAAAATGAGATATTTGTATTAGAACAGGATATAATGTTCCTGAATGATGCTATACCTCATACAGACACATCTTTAACTTCTATAGAGGAAGCTGAAATAATTAAAGATGTATCTCATGATACTTACAAAATAACACCTATCAGAGCACCTATTATCATATGTGGAAAAGAAATGAATGCCATTCTTGACACTGGGGCTGCAGGTAGTGTAGTTTCACTTAATGCATTAATGAAACTTGATAGTAAGTACCAGGAAAAACTAGAACCTGTTCAGACAAAGAACTGGAGGGGTTTTGGTTCAGTATTAAATCCAATTGGCAAATACAAAACTGCTGTATTCTTTAAATATAATAATGGATATGTTAGAGCAGTTTGTGAATTTGTAGTAATGGATAATAATAATTGTAGTGATTGGTTTATTATTGGCAATGATTTATTGACAAAATTTGGCATTAAACTAGATCCTGCAAACAGTTGTTTCACCATAGGGGTGAATGGTAAAAGGAAATTCAAAATATGTTCTGAAAATTCAATATATGCCATTTCTCCTAGAGAAGAACAACTGCAAGGTGGAAGAACCACCAATGAAGTGGGTGAATTGGAAAATGAAATCCAAAAGGCCTCTTTCAGTCCTCAACTCTCAAAAATTGAACAAGAAGATATTTTGAGATTGATTAAATCATATCCTATGGCATTTGCTCATGGCTCAAATGAACTAGGATTGGTCAAAGACCATGAGATGAAAATCTCTTTAAGCTGTGATCTGGATAATATTCCTGGCAGTTTAAAAAAGAAACCTTACCCAGCATCTCCTGCAAAAAGGAAAGATATTGAAGACAATATAAAATTGTTGTTGGAAATGGGTATTGTTGAAAAAGTGGACACAACACCTAAGTATTGTGTCATTTCACCAGTATTAATCTCTTATGAAAAAGATAAGGCAAGATTATGCGGTGATTATAGAGCTCTGAATACATATACAGTAGATGATATTTACCCTCTACCAAGGATAGCTTCTATCCATGCTACCTTACAAGGAGCAAAATATATTTCCTGTCTGGATGGGAACAAGGGTTACCACCAGATTCCTGTGGAAAGAAATTCTCAAAATTACTTATTAATAACAACACATATGGGTATATATAAGTATGTGAGAATGCCATTTGGCCCAAAGAATGCCCCTTCAGTCTTCCAAAAATTGATGGATAGTGTTTTTCATCAGGAAATGGTTGAAGGATGGTTATTGGTCTATATTGATGACATCATAGTGTTTTCAAGGACATATGATGAGCATTTAAATCACCTGAAAAGAGTCTTTCAAAAAATGGATGAAATTAATATGACTATTGCATTAAAGAAATGTAAGTTTGGATTTCAATCCTTGAAAGTACTTGGACATGTTGTATCTGGATTACAAATTTGTGTTGACCAGAATAAAGTGGCAGCAATTAAAAACATTGGGATACCTAAAAATGTAAAAGAGGTTCAAAGTTTTTTGGGTATGTGTGGATATTATAGACAATATATTAAAAATTACCAATCCATTGCAGCCCCTTTAACAACATTAATCAGGAAGAATGAAGCTTTCATTTGGAATAATGAAAGACAACACGCCTTTAATAAATTAAAGGAATGTTTAATGTCAGCTCCAATATTAGGACTGCCAGATTTCACCCTACCTTTTATCTTGTACACTGATGCAAGTTTCATAGGTTTGGGTGCTGCTTTACAGCAGAAACAGATAATAAATGGAAAATTATCTGAAGTAGTTATCTGTTATATATCCAGAACCTTAAGAAAAACAGAATTAAGGTATGGTGCCACACAGCTAGAATGTTTAGCCGTGGTGTGGGCTTTGGAGAAACTTCATTACTATCTGGAAGACCAGAAGTTTGAACTTATAACAGATTGCAGTGCAGTAAAATCATTACTAAACATGAAAACACCTAATAGGCACATGTTTAGATGGCAACTAGCTGTACAAGAGTACAGAGGAAGAATGACAATCACTCACAGAGCAGGAACATTGCATTCAAATGTGGATTTATTATCCAGAAGTCCTTTGCCAAATGATGCTGACAACCCAGCTTATGTACCTGAAAATGAGGTTATACATATATTTGGGATTTATATAGTGGATTTAGAAGAAGAGTTTATGCAAACTATATTGGAAAATTATTCATCTGATAAAGATTTGTCTAAACTATCTACCATTCTTAATGATCCAACAAATGCCTCCATGAGTGCATTAATTAAAACCTTGCCTCCAAAGTATAAAAATGTGTTGGAAAAAGGTAAACTATCAATTGAAGATGGATATATATATTACAGGAAAAAGTTAAGCAATGTAATAGCAATACCACCTTCTATGAAAGAGTTAATGTTGAGTACTTGTCATGATGACATCTTAGCTGGTCATTTTGACTTTAACAAAACATTAACCAGAGTTAAAAATACAGCCTGGTGGATAAACATGAAAGAGGATGTACAAAAATACATTGAAACATGTGACTCTTGTCAGAAATCTAAAAGATTAACTGGGAAGAGAGCTGGGTTGTTACAACAAATAGAGCAGCCAAAAGCTCCATGGGAAATTATAAACATGGATTTTGTAACTGGCTTGCCATTAGCAGGAAAAGAAAGTTTCAATTCTTGCTGGGTAATAGTGGATAGATTAACAAAAATGTGTAAGTTTATCCCTACCCATAAAGAGGTATCTGCTAAAGACTTGGCGTTACTATGGTGGACTCAGATGATGAATACTGCTGGGTTCCCCAAAGCCATAATCTCTGACAGAGATCCTAAATTTACTTCAGAGTTCTGGACATCTTTGATGGAAGTATCAGGTTGTCAATTAAAATTGTCTACAGCACACCATCCACAAACTGATGGGCTGGCTGAGAGGATGATACAAACTCTAGAAGACATGATCAGAAGATATTGTGCCTTTGGATTAGAATAGAAAGACAATGAGAAATTCACACATGACTGGGTAACATTAATTCCTGGCCTTGAATTTGCTTATAACAGCACAACTCATTCTGTAACAGAGAAGAAACCATTTGAACTCTGGCTGGGATATGTACCAAATACCCCAGTAAATCTTTTAAATAAACTACCAAGGTTGGATATACACCCTGGCACTAAATCCTTAATTCATATGCAACAAATGTGTAGAAAGCATGCAGAAGAATGCATCCAAAAAGCATTTGAATATGAAAAGAAAAGGTGGGACAAATCTCATAAAGAATTTGAATTTAAAAAGGGAGATGAAGTCCTCATATCAACACTACATTTTAACTTACAAGGTAATGTTAAATTAAAGGATCCCTTTGTAGGACCTTTTGTAGTAAATAAAATGGTTGGGAATAATGCAGTGGAAGTCATATTATATGCTCCATATGATAGGAAACATCCAGTTTTCCCTATCTCATTATTGAAACCTTACCATGCAAATGATCCTGACTTATTTCCAAAAAGAAGGGGAAGGCCTAAAAAGCAACCTGAAGAAATTGTGGAAAAAGCAGAGATTGAAAAAATACTCAAGAAAAGAATCCTTACTAAAGAAAAAGGAACTGAGTATTTACTAAGATTTAAAGGGAAATCAAATGAATTTGATAAATGGATACCTGAAAAAGAAATTTCTAATTTATCCACCCTTCTTAAAAAATTTAAACAGAAATAAATTTCTGTTCAACCAGCTGAGGGGTTAAAAAACCAGTACTCATAATATTTTATTATGTTTTATTTCTTTAAAGTTGAATCTTTAATGCTACAGATTTATTCTGAATACCTGAAAATTACAAATTAAATAAAATAAAATGTATAACTTATCATTTTTTTTATTGTTTTTTTTGGGTGGGCGAGTGTCAGCCTGTATATCTCCAGGACTGAGTAAAAATTAACTATAAGTTATGTTAAACACATGAACTATACATGGGAATAATAAATGAGAGTACACAAATAGTATACATAAGTAAAATTATGATAATACACAAAAAATGCCATTATAACACCTTATATACACGCATATATCCACCTTTTATAGGTCTTATGTACTTAATATTAAGTTGGAGTATGTTAGGGTAATCTTAAGAACCTTAAGTATAAGGCTACATAATTTTTAAGTACACTTAAAGCTGTTATATTCATTGTTTTATGCAAAAAACAAGAAATGCGCTTTATTTCACTTAAAAGTTGACTATATGCACTATAAAATTGAGAATATCAAAATTGCGCTTTGACAGATCAATTGGGCTCATTTATAACTATTGATTTGGCTATTTAAATGCATAAAAATAACACTTTTCAAATTTGGTGTTTTTTATGCCAGAAATGGCTTCTGTGTACTGGCCACATACTGCCTGCTTTTTTCCCGTGTGAATAGCTTCATTTTTAGCAAATTTAGCTTTTTCACACTATAATTACCCCACATTCTACGCCCACTGTGGGGAAACACACTAAAATAGGCGACAGGCGCTTATTTAGTGTCCTAGCTTAATTAATAATGCATTGACCCTGTTTATATGCACTAATTTCATTAATAACCTCACTCTTGGCACTTTATTTCATCACCACGCTTAAATTCGCCTAATTTTAGTCAAGGATTTACCCGTGCAAGCGCCTTCCAAGAACTGCATGTAGTTACCCCACATCTCACGCTCTTTTTTAAGTTTTTGGGTGGTTTCTCAGTCAATTTTGGTTATTTTTGAATGGGAATTTCACGTAGTATAATTTCAGGATTAGCCCCATTATTTCTACAGTCAATCCCCCTTATTATTAAGCTATTATTAACCTTAAAAAGTCTCCTTTAGTCCTTAATATTATTGTTTTATACGCATATACTCTCTTTTTGTCTTTTTCTTTAATTTTGATGGATTTCCCTTATTATTTCAGGATTTTGGCGGTTATTACTCTTCTAATTATGTCATGGGTCACTGGGAATGTTGATGGGAATGTCTATTAGTTGTTTAGAGGCGTGATTAACTGTGTATTGGGTGGTACATCAAGGGAATCATTGGGGAACTCAGTGTGTATAAAAGGAGGAGGTTTTTGGGTTGTATTTCTTCATTCTTTATCATTACAATTTAACCAATATAACCAAACCAATTACAATACATATCAATTAGTACTTTTATAAGACTTTTGAATAGTATCTGAATTTATATAATCTATTTTTCTACCAACTATAAAGATTGTAAGCCATATATAAGAATAGTGAGAATTATATTACTGAGACCTTTATATTTCATTATATTTTACAACTTAGTGGATTAGAACTACAGTATTCATATAGGACCATTAAAATCTTCTAGACAACTGACTATTCAAGCTAGTTCACGTCCTTGTACTTGACCTTAGCCTGACAATCAGCATCATACTCAATTTCAATTTCATCCACTTTCATGTTATCCATTTTTTCAGCCAAATTGTTGGACATAATAGTGGGAAGATTAATTAATTCTTTAAAAAAAATTAATAAAAGTTAGTTAATAATTGCTCCAAATAAAAAAATTTTTATTAATTATATTATATAAAAAAATTTTTTTAATATAAAGTAATATTTATAAAAATTTATTAATAAAATGGATTGCAAAGTTAAATTGGGAATAACCAAATAAGTTAATTCAACCAATTAAATTAACAAAATTAAATATGGCAATATATGGGACTAAGTACAAAGTACTATTTAAGTCAACCAAAATGAACAAAAATTAATAATAATAAAAAATTAATTTTATTATTATGTTAATTTCTTCTAGGACTAAGAGGAATTAAACACTCTATAATAGTCAACTAGGTAAAAAAAATTATAATAATTGAACACTTACACTCAGTGAATCAGCAATTAAGCCACAATCACTGTTATTGCAGTAAAAATATAGTAATAAGAGTGAGAGGTGCAAAGGTGAACTTACTATAGTGATCGAAAAATCCCTTCAAAATAATATAAGAATTAAAATAATATAAACCTAATATATCGAACCCAAGTTCGAAACACGGTCACGGCAAAAGTTTTTTTTGCTAGGTTGTCCGTGCATTTGTCATTTGTCGACAGGCTCAATTGTCGTCGTCGTTTAGGAAAGGTCTCCAGTTGTTGGTCAATCGTCTAGAAGAAGGTAAGGAAAGGGTAAAAAAATGGAGGAGGACAAGGGAAAAAAATAAAAGAAATAAATAATAAAGGTTTAATTAATTTATTTAAAGGAAAGTAACGACAAGTAATTTGAGAGGTGACACAAAATTGGGTTTTATTAATAATAATATTATTTCAAGAAAGGGCTATGCGTGGCAGACACTGAGATTTCTATCAGACTTAAAGCAACCTTTAATTTGTTATATAGAGTCTTAATTAGAATCTTATTACTAATAAAAAAAATATAAACGTAATATAAAAGTATATGAAATTTGTTGAGTGTATAGTAAGTGATGATGCTACAGGGGATTATCCAATGCCTTTTTATAGGCAATGGGCCCTTTGAAGCGCTACTATATTTGTAAATACAAGAAATATAATAGAATGAAACAAGAATCTAAAAGAATAAGTGAAACATAACAATGTAGAGAAAAATATGAAACAAATAATTAAAAACCCCAATTGAGAATCCAATTTTCCCACAATTAATTCCCAAATCAGTAAGTAAAAATAGTGAATAACTAAACAAGCCTGGAACATAGGAACTATGAGAAAAATAATTCAAAACAGATGGTACAGTCTGACTTAAGGATTTTTAAGTGAAACAAAAATATTTTGACACAACAAAATATGTAATTAATTTCAATTTTGTATTAATTAGTTTTTTCCTGACACAATTATGGGTCAAAAGAAGTGTCATTATTTATTTTTTAATACTATAAAAAATGATATTTAATATATAAATATAATCAATAAATTTAATTATATTATAAGTCAATTTTACACTTATAATTATAATATATGTTTTTAATTAATTAAATATAAATTTATAATTATTAAATACATAAAAATGCGCCATTATTTGTAGAATATAAAATATATTATGTTTTAATTTAAATGTATATAAAAAATTTATATAAATAATAAAATTAATATAACACTTATATGTAATAAGATACTTATATTATTTTATTATGCAATAAAAATTAATTTATATACATTAAATACAATTTTTACTCCCTCTTTCAGGTCCTATAAGTTAACATATCATTTACTAGGCTCCTGGAATAGCCTGGCTGACAGTTTTTGTCCTCTATGACTTTAAATTGTAAATTCTTTTGTTTTTAAAGTGCTCGACTCTTTACGCTTAATGGTGTTGGTGTTGTGTTTTTGTTAGAAGGTACCCAGGGGGGGCTTCTAGATTTTATTTTGGCAAGTGTGGGGTTAACTGATGAGCTGGCTTCTCTGAAGAACAGTTACCCAAAAATTTCTGTTTTAAGTACTTTGTTTATCCTAGTTTAATCCAAATTCTGGTTTTTGTTATTAAGGTTTCAAGTCCACTATGACTTTAATCTGTCTTACTGGTTCAAAACTGGACTCTTTGGTTTTGGTGGTGGATCACTGGTGGTCTCCTTTCATTTTTACTTATTGCAGGGAGCCCACCCATTGATCATTTCTTTGGACTGGCTGTTCTATGGAGCTGGACTTTTTCTTTTCTTTAATTTTTGTGTCTATGGTTGTGTTATATAGTAGTTTTAGATTTTTTTTCTTTTTTTTCTCTTTTTTTCTTTTAGTTTTTATGGCGGTTATTAGGATATTATGAGGGAAAATTCACAAAATTATATTATATGGTGTCTCCATATCAGGGTCACCTAGTTGTGGGCAAGTATTGGTTGGAAAAGGCTCATCAATTGGCGTGGCAATGCTACTTTCTCATTTTTTTACTTATTATTTTCTTAGATTTCTATCTATTCCATATTTTATAATTTATATTATTTTTCTGAATTTTTATCTCAATTCATTTAAAAATTATTTAAAGGTGTACCCACATCAAGGTGCACTTGGATGTGGGTAGGGTATCAGGGGATCAGATCTCAATTTTTTTTCTATTTAGTATGTCAGTAGTTTAAATAAAAATAAAAATAAAAATAAAAATAAAAATAAAAATAAAAATAAAAATAAAAATAAAAATAAAAATAAAAATAAAAATAAAAATAAAAATAAAAATAAAAATAAAAATAAAAATAAAAATAAAAATAAAAATAAAAATAAAAATAAAAATAAAAATAAAAATAAAAATAAAAATAAAAATAAAAATAAAAATAAAAATAAAAATAAAAATAAAAATAAAAATAAAAATAAAAATAAAAATAAAAATAAAAATAAAAATAAAAATAAAAATAAAAATAAAAATAAAAATAAAAATAAAAATAAAAATAAAAATAAAAATAAAAATAAAAATAAAAATAAAAATAAAAATAAAAATAAAAATAAAAATAAAAATAAAAATAGATATAAAAATAAATAAATAAAATAAAATAAAATATAAATAAACAAATTATATATATATATCTGTTAATTATTATTGTTCTTTCTAGTTAGTGAATTATTAATTTCTTTTTTTATTTTAATGTCTGGAAGAAGAACCTCTGGCGGTTGTTTTGTATTATGGTGGTGTTTTTTATTTTTTTTGGGATTGGAAGAAGAACTGTGTTCTTTGTGGTGTTGGTGGCTGGAAATTGTATATGGGTGTAATGGTGAGGGACTGGAGTAGAAGGTAATTTTTGTAAAGAAGTGGATGAAGCGGGGATAGAGTGTTGGAAGGTGTGCTTGATTATTCTAGACATCTTCCAGTGGTCATAAAAAAGCTGTTTCCTCAGATTATTTTCAAAGTCATCCAAAAGACCATGGAGAGCAAAGGCCTAAAGCATGTTAGAAGACATCATGCTTAGGTGCTATTTCATGTTGGGGTAATCCAGAGTTAAGGTAGTTTCTAGAGGTTGGCCAATCCCAATTACAGTTTCAGGAGGCAAGGTTCCAACTACACAGAAGAATAGTATCAGTAATTGTTCTCTGTTAAAGAAATTGGATTTATTAATTTGGTACTTACAGATTGGGAGCTCATCAAATTTGTAAGCGGCCAAAATTTGAGCTGTTGAATAATTCTGAATGGATTTTGAAGGAGGATCAACCAGATGGAGGTATGGATTATCATGGTCATCCTCTAAATTGTGTTGATAAGATGAAGAAGAAGAAGGAGGTTTCTGTGGCCTGTATAGAGCAGCAGGGATTTTGTTGTTGTTGTTGTTTATATTATTTCTTGGTGCAGGTGGGTTACATACTGGCAGAGGAGTGCCAGGTTGGTTGAAGAAAGGACCAGGAGAGGGTGACCTGAAAGCTGATTGTGATCTGCTGGATAAAGATCTAGAAGAAAGAAAACTATCAGAGGAATAATTGGTGGCCAGAGGAGAGGTGAAGTTAGTTCTTCTTGAAGTAACAGGAGATTTTTGTTTGGGCGCAGTTTTGCGTGCTCTGGTGTTTTCACAAGGTCCTCTAGCAGGCCTTTTAGAGATGTTGGAATTTTTGTAGTTGTCTGATGAATAATTTGGGTGTGTATGAATTGCTCTGGGAACACTAGGAGGTTTTTGCGTAGAGTTGTTGGTGTTTAATTGTGGATTTTAGCTGTTATCTGGCTGAATTTAGGATTTTTGAGCCTGATTTTTGCTTTCTGGCAAGGCGGGCGGGCCACCTTAAATCAGGCTGGCTGCCTGGACGCAGTCTAGAAGCCTGGGAGCTGATTTTGAAGCTTTTTAAACCGGATTTGAAGAGATAAAGTCTGTTTCTGGGGATGATTAGGCAGGTCTTTTAGGGAGTGTTTTGTGATTAGAATGGCATGATCTTCTGAAAGGAGCAGAAGATAAAGAAGAGGAAGCAGGTCCAAGTTCTGGTGACCTATTAGGAGATCTAGAAATATATTTATTTGAAGGTGAAGGTGGAGGTATTAGATAGTTAGGGTTTCTGTCACCTCTTTTCTTTTTAGAGTTTCAGGAATCACAGGCTCTGTTATGGAATTTGGCCTTAGGAGTAGGAAGAGTGAAAGTGCAAGACCTTCACATGTGAATGCACTGTTTACAAGCATAGTCCTTTGGAGAAGTGAAACAGGAAAGGTCTGATGGGTCAAAATCTGGGGATCCAGCCATGATCTGTGAAGGAACAATAAAGAAGAGAAGAGAGATGAATGAAAATTTTACCAGTGATTTGTAGATGATGAAGATAGAGTGGAAGTTCAGCAGGTTGGCTACAAAGTATTGTGCATGGAGGCAGCTCTGCCCTTTTTTATGCAGAATCTGTTAGCTCACCAAGACTTTAAACTGAAAACTGGTAGTCCTCCAAGACTTTAAGATGGCTGATTACAATTTTATTTCAAGAATTTGAATCCTCTATGGGTTCTATAGTCAATCAAGACTTTAAACTGAACATTGGGGTAGTCCGTCAAGACTTTAAACTTAACACTGTTAGTCCTCCAAGACTTAAAACTTGCTGTTTTTTATTAAGATTGCATCAAGATTTTTATTTTTTGTTACTACTGTGGATCTGTAGTCTTTCAAGACTTTAAACTGAAAACTGGAAAAGTTCTTCAAGACTTTAAACTGAACACTGTGGTCAGTCAATCAAGACTTTAAACTGAAAATTAGTAGAGTCTCCCAAGAATATAAACTGAAGATTTTTTAATGGTTGAGTCCTTCAGGACTATAAACTGATAATAGGAGTTGGTGTGATTCTGGCAGAGGGCATCCAAGTGGAAGTCTCTGAATTTTGTTAAGGCAAGTGTGGGGGTAACTGATGAGCTGGCTGCTCTGTAGAACAGTTACCCCAGAATGTAAGTTTGTTTCTTTGGTCTTTAATGTTTTGATCTCTGGTTCTTTCTTTTTTATTCAGTTTTTGGAGTCCCAAGACTAAAAGCTGAGGGTTTTTGAGCTCCCCAAGACTATAAAATGAGTGCTGTTTGTCCCCCAAGACTTAAAACTGAGGATTAGTCCCCCAAGACTTTAAACTGAGTAAATTATTTTATTTTATTTATTTCTTAATCAAGATTTTCAGGCAAGAATAAATTACAGAAAAGAATCAAGAAATGTAACATAATATTCAGCATTGGCTTTGAACTGGTCAATGAGGTTCTTCCTTTTCTCAAGGTCCTGTGGATTCCTAGAAGGAGTGGAATGGAAGTATTTTAGAATGAGATGCCTCTGTTGAAAATAATTCTGTTGGAATTAGTCTTTGATGGTGGGCAATGGATTAGTGGGGGTGTTTCTTTGTTTCCCACATTGTCATCATTACTTTCTGGATGGAAATGAACTGAAAATTTGACAGATTGAATTTCAGTATGAAGAAGTATTGGGCTTACCATCAGAAGGACAAGGCATGGTAGAGCTGGTGGTGGAAGCGGGGTTGGCACTCTTTTTCAAAGGGTTTAATTTGTTGACAAGTCTGGGGATCAGGATGGATGGTCTGGATCTTTTGGCGCTGGTAGAAGGTGGATCAGTTTGTGGAGGAGGAGAAGATGTTGAAAAGGAAAATGGACCAGGTCTGAAACAAGTCTTCTTCCTAGAGTGACAGGAATCACAGGATGTTCTGTAGGGATGAGCTGGTGGGTTGATGGTACAGATGAAATTGTTTTCAATGCCTTATTGGTAAGGACCCATGTCAGTAGCAGATTTAGAAAGAAAGCTGAACATGGTGGTTGTGATTAAGGAGAATGTGGACATTCTCTATTGGAGGGAGGATGTGTTCTTCCAACATTAGCAGAGCACTTTGTTTGTCTATTTGGTGTTGTTTTGATATATCTTAAATGGCATTGTTTAATGATTGGGTGTTTTTCTGGAATTATTTGGAAAATATTGGGACTGCTGGGAAGTGGGTACTTCCATTGGTTAGCCCGGTTTAACTATATTTTATGTCTTGATGACATTTTTCAGATTTAAAGTATTTAAGGGATTATTTCTCATTTTTCATTTAAAAAGATAGCAGTTTAATTTTGTTTTTTGTGTTTTGTGGGCCAGCCTTAAGTCTTAGGGTTAAGTGCTTAGTACCATTAGAATGAGCTAATTTTTCTCTACATTTCATGTCCCAATGTTGTTATAGCCTAATTATGTGTTTTATAGCTTTTAGTAGTTGTAGTATATTTTTCTAAGTATTTTGGGTAATTTTGGGGGTTTTTGGTGGTTTTATTGCTTCATGGTGGTCCGGCTGCCTCAGGCGGGTATCCCAAAGTCAGACGGACTTCCCGCCTCAGTACTAGAAGGCTGTGAAGCGTTTCTAGAGGGGTTTTATGCAATTTGGTACTCAAGAACGCCAAATTTGTTGGTGCACATGGGCCTTTAGATAGTGGTCTGTGTGGTACATAGTGAATAAGACAGGTTTGGGGCAACTTTAATTATCATACAACTATCTGGAGGTGATATCCTTGTTCCTCACTCAGTTTTCACTGTTTTTTGGCCATAATTGGCTGTGTTTGTTGCAAGGTGAGTTCTTCATTTAACTTAACTTGGCAACTGGTTTCTCTGTTATAGTCATGCCAGATATATCAAGTATTATTGCTGTCTCTGGTGTGGATTTGCAACCTACATCAAGTATCATTGCTTTCTCTGGTGTGGAAATTGGTCTACATTTTAGTTCTTTGGTTTGATAGTCTCTCTGGAGACTACTTTCTTGGCTGATCAGGCAATCAAGTGTGTTGTAAAAGGGCTTTAGAAAACAGGAACCTTTACTGTAGTTGTTAAATCTCACTTTATTTTTCTAAATTAACAGGGGATTTTCTCTCTAGGTTTTCTCCAACTCCCTTGGTCAAGGCCTATAGCTAGTACTATAGGATTGTCTACAGCGTCAGAAATATCATCATTCTTTTTTCTTGATTGTTGAGATCAGCTAAATAGTTATTATTATAGCTGTCAAGAAGTAAAGATCAATGTAAAAATTCCTGTTGAAGCCTAAAAGGTGGTAATGATACAGATTAATCTTTTGTCTTGAAACATGACCTTTTAGTGGCAATGATTATTTATTTGATTTTTTATGTATTTCATGTGACTTAAGATTGATATTTTGTTCTAGAATTTAAAATTCATCTGATCTCCATGATGGTGATACTTTACTTATTGACCCATCTTCATAAATCTCTGAGGCAGAGCAGAATTTGACATTAGAAATCAAATATTTTACTCTTGAACATATAAAAAGGGTCTTGTGAAAGTTTGAATGATGAACAGAGAGCTTCAACAGATTATCATCAAAGTACTGGCACAAATGTGAAAGATTTTTGACTGAATTTTCTTACGTAACCTAGACCAAGACTTTTGAGCTTTTTTTTCTTCAATTGGGCTGTAGAATAGTGTCAGCCAGGATGTACCAGGAGCCCAGTAATTGTTATGTTAGCTTATTGGACCTGAAAGAGGGCATAAAAATATGCATTTTATGTATATAAATTAATATTTTATTGCATAATAAAATTATATAAGTATCTTTTTAAATATAAGTAAAATAAGTGTTATATTAATTTTATTGTTATATAAATTATTTATACGTTTAAATTAAGCATCATATATCTTATTTTTTATACATTATGTAAAATTTTTATGTGTTTAATAATTATAAATTAATTATTAATTAATTATAAACATATATAATAATTATAAGTGTAAAATTGACTTATAATGTATTTAAATTAATTAATTAAATTTATATATTAAAAAAACCTTTCATATCTTATTATATAAAAATATTGGGCACTTTTTTGACTCATAATTGTGTTATAAAAGTATTAAACAAGTTAAAACACTTTATTAAATAAATTATTAATGTTTTATTCTAAAAATTGGTAAATTTGTTAGAATAAGTACTTGTTTTAACTTAAAAAAATTATCACTCTGATAAACGTAGTTAAAATAATTAATTATTCATTTTTTATACTAAATTAATTAATTAAACTATTTTCATGTGTTAAAATAGTTCATTTTTATGTTTCACTTAAAATTGGTTTTTGAATAAAGGGTTATCAGACATATTTTAAATTAAATTAGTTGTTTTTATGTGTCTCAAACTTGTATAATTACTCACTAAATTTATTGTAAATGTTTGGGATTAAATTAGTGGATTTCAGGATCTTACTCATGTGTCTTAGTTAATTGTATCATTGGTTTCCCCTTATACTTACTCAAAATTGGTTACATATTATTTATATTTTATCTTACTTTGTATATACATTAATGTGGCGCTTCAAAAGGCCCCTTGCCTATATAAAGGCTTGGAAAACCCCCTGTAGCCTCACCACTTATTACTTACTTTATTTTTTTATTATCATTAATATTATTATTAATATAAAATTTTATATTTAAATTAGTTTTACTTATGGTGCTTTTTTGCCTCTGAAATCTAGTATAAAATATATATATAAAGGTTGCTTAAAGAATATTTCATATTAGAATTTGTTACTTAAGTAAAGAGAATAAAAGACTTACCATATATCATCCCCTTAATAACTTGTTATAAGTTTTGTAACTTCCCAAGTTCAATTTTTGTTACCATTTCATTCCTTCTTTCCCTTCTTTTCCTTCTTTCCTTCTCTTCCTTCTTTTCCTTCTTTTCCTTCTTTTCCTTCTTTTCCTTCTTTTCCTTCTTTTCCTTCTTTTCCTTCTTTTCCTTCTTTTCCTTCTTTTCCTTCTTTTCCTTCTTTTCCTTCTTTTCCTTCTTTTCCTTCTTTTCCTTCTTTTCCTTCTTTTCCTTCTTTTCCTTCTTTTCCTTCTTTTCCTTCTTTTCCTTCTTTTCCTTCTTTTCCTTCTTTTCCTTCTTTTCCTTCTTTTCCTTCTTTTCCTTCTTTTCCTTCTTTTCCTTCTTTTCCTTCTTTTCCTTCTTTTCCTTCTTTTCCTTCTTTTCCTTCTTTTCCTTCTTTTCCTTCTTTTCCTTCTTTTCCTTCTTTTCCTTCTTTTCCTTCTTTTCCTTCTTTTCCTTCTTTTCCTTCTTTTCCTTCTTTTCCTTCTTTTCCTTCTTTTCCTTCTTTTCCTTCTTTTCCTTCTTTTCCTTCTTTTCCTTCTTTTCCTTCTTTTCCTTCTTTTCCTTCTTTTCCTTCTTTTCCTTCTTTTCCTTCTTTTCCTTCTTTTCCTTCTTTTCCTTCTTTTCCTTCTTTTCCTTCTTTTCCTTCTTTTCCTTCTTTTCCTTCTTTTCCTTCTTTTCCTTCTTTTCCTTCTTTTCCTTCTTTTCCTTCTTTTCCTTCTTTTCCTTCTTTTCCTTCTTTTCCTTGTTTTCCTTCTTCTCCCTCTCCTTCTTCTTTTTTTCTCCTTCTTCTAGACAACTGGCCAACAAATAGTTTCCAAGTCTGAGCATATTCTCTTGTCCAAGGAACTATTAATGGAGAACACCCATTTGATTAGCAAGGAAAATTGTGTTTGGATCAATAGGGTATGAAGCAAAAGCCATCATTTGGAAAGAATTGTCCCAATTTTTGATAATAAGTTGAGCAAAGCACTAATTCAAGTGAGAGTGCAATTCCAGATTCCAAGAAAATTTATGGCCTGGAAAGTTTGATGATTCAAGGTCATTGAGAAATGCTTCATAATATGGATGTAGAATTTTTTCGGTCACAAAACTCAAGAATGAAGCTAATCAAATATGTACAGGGGATGCAATAGATTCATGGTGTAGATAATCCTATAGTACTAGCTATAGGCCTTGACCAAGGGAGTTGGAGAAAAACCAGAGAGAAAATCCCCTTTCCCTTTAGAAAAATAAGTGAGATTTACTTGCTAAAGTAAGTTGGTTCCTGTTTTACTAAGACCCCTTTTTGAAACACACTTGACTGCTTGATGAGCCAAGAAAGTAGTCACCAGAAAGACTACCAGACCAAAGAACTGAAATGTAGAACAAAGTCCACACCAGAGACAGCAAAGATACTTGATGTAGGCTGCAAATCCACACCAGAGACAGCAATAATACTTGCTATAGCTTGCAAGACTATAACAGAGAAAACAGTTGCTAAAGTTAAGTTAAATGAAGAACTCACTTGCAACAAACACAGCCAATTGTGGCCAGAAAACAGTGAAAACTGAGTGAGGAACAATGAGATCACCTCTGGATGGTTGTATGATGATAAAGGTTGCCCCAAACTGTCTTATTCACTATGTACACACAGACCACTAACTAAGAGCCCATGCGCACCCACCAATCTGGCGCCTGTACCTGCCAGATTGCATAAAAACCCTCCTGGAGCGCTCCCCAACCTCCTAAAACAGAGGCAGGCGGGCCGCCCGACGTCAGAGATGCCGCCTGAAGCGGCCCGGCCTCCCTGAAGCCAGAAAACTAATAAAAACCACTAATCTACTTAGAAAAGTTAGCTACAACTACTAAAACCTTTAAAACACAGAATTTCACTATAAAAACATTGAGAAATGAAATATAGAGAAAAATTAGCTCTATCAAATGGTACTAAGCACTTAACCCTAAGACTTAAGGTTAGCCCGTAAAACACGAAAAACAAAATTAAACAGCAATCTTTTATAAATGAAAAATGAGGAAATGACCCCTTAAAACTCAGAATATGAAAAATGTCTTCAAGACCTAAAATATAGAGAAAAACCAGGGCTATCCAATGATAGTACCCACATACCCTCAGACCTAATATCCACGGAATAAAACCAGAAAAATACCAAATTCCTTAACAGATGTCAATTATGACATGCACAAACAGCACCAAATCACACAACAAAGGCCCCTGCCAATGTTGGAAGACCACAATGGGTAATTAAAAGTGTTTAAAAATCTTTTCATTTGTAGGGAAATGTTTCCAGGATGTTGAAGTAGAAGATATTTTCATAAGAGTTATACAAAAATTATGGATTCCAAAACAAAAAGCAGAGTTATAAGGATGAAGAATTTTAAAAAAGATTTTATTTATTTGAAAATAGTTTCTAGGAGTTTTTTCAGAAGGAAAGTAAGACAAAGAATCAGGCATTTTTTATCAAGAATTATGTTTAATAAATACAAGAGTATGCAGGGAAATTTAAGAGCAGAAATTGTCTATCTTATATGATATCTCCAAGAGAGAAATGATGATATTACAAAGAGGTTTCTAAAAACAATGAATATACACTCAGAAATTAGCCTAAAAAACAATAAATCAAAAAGAATATCAATTTAAACTCATTGTATTACATGAGCTGAGTAATCATATATCTGAGAAATGAATGTTTATCAAAGGAGTTTACTGAGAAAAAAATATCATTCATTTTAATTTGTAGCATTGATGAGAATTCTCTGAAAGGGGAGCATAAAAACAGAAAACTTTCACAGGGGGGAAAAATGAGGACTTGCAATCAAGTTGTTTTTCAGGTCTTCTGGAGTAATCTTTGGAGTAATCTTGTAGGGGTGGGTATGAGTGAAAAAATTTCAAGTAAATATTTTGAAAATTCTGTTCTACTTCCTCCCTCTTTTTGTTCCTTGAAATCATGACCTCAAGAAGGAGGAAAATAAATTAATTCTTTTTTCAATGTTGATGAATCTTGCATATCTTAAAAGAGACATACTATAGTTATATAAATATCCATATAAAATAATCAAAATATATTCATACTGAACTTATTTCATGGACACACAATAAATATTTAATTTAGATGTAAAGGAAATATTAAACTTTGATGCACATTTCATTTTCAGTATTTATTGATCATCTTTATTAAAAATGATTTTATGATAAAAATTTATTAAATTTTATATAAAATATTGATTATATACTTATTTTGCGCATGAGGAGCTGTAAAAGAATATTATAGTTCTGCTCATGAATTTTTAATTTATAAATATATATTTAATTATCTGGTGCAATGATTCAACTGCTATGTCTTCTATTACAGAGGTAGGAAAAAAAAGAAAGATGTTATTTCCCAAAAAGTATTTTTTACAAAAAAATAACTACAGCTTTTTATTCATGATTTTATATCTATAATACATCAAATTTTTTAAAAAAAAAATATTTGTGACCTGAAGTGACATTTTTTTAGAAAAAAAATCATATTAGTTGTTAATTTTTGAGAAATGAGAAAAATAAACATACTTATCCCCTTGATGATTCAGAAAAGTTTTTTTTTTGCAAATTATTCTGAAAAATAAAAGTGGAAAAAACTACAATATCATACCACATTAAATTCTTTAAATTTAATGGAATATTTTAAAAAGATTTTTATAAAGTAATAGACTCATTAGCAATCTTTCACTTTCAATTTTTCTTTGTTTTCTATGAAGTTTGGTTTTTCTGTTTTTCTCATCTTGCATTTTTAATTCTTTAATAAACTTCAGTATGTGACATGCTTTTGATTCCAACATCTTATTTAAAGTTAGTGTAACAAGTGATTTTGATGATTTAATTGTAAAAAATTTTTTTATTTAATTTTTTTTCCCATGGTTTGAAGTGCTTGATATGGTGTTCACTAATTTTTCGCCACATTTATTTTATATTATTTTTTCCTTTTTTCTCCTTTTCAAATTATTTTTACCTAACTCAGAAATTTTTGCTTATCAGAATTCACAAGTTCTACCATTACTTCTGCATAAATCATAAATTAAGGAATCTTGATGTAGTTGATGCATCACATTTTGTTTGTTCCAATAAAATATTTACATTAGATAAGTTTTTTTAACAATTTTGTGGTGATAATTTATCACCTCTATTTATTTATTTTTTTTGGTGGATGAAAAAAATGGAATATGAGGTGAAGAATTATATAATTTGAATTCAAAAATGTTTTTCAAACATTCAGTCAGCTTAGAAAATTTTTTATTAAATGATAGTCTTGCCAAAATACATATACCGGGAAAATTCTTTATCTTTAAGGCAAAATTTTTTTTTAAAAAAATGAATCATTGTATTGGGTAGTCTTAAATTAAATTTTCTATATAATGTCTTTACTATTTAAATTAAATATGCGGAGGAAGAAATCACTTTTAAAATTCCAGTAACAGCTCCTCTGTATCCTCCTTTTTTCCATTTTTAATCCCCTCTTTTGCCCCTGCAGGTGCCCCCCTGTTGGCACTTGAGTTACTCAACGGGGTGTTAAATCTCTTCTACTTACACAAATTTTTTTACCTCTTGAACCCCCTCCTTCTCTATCAATTTTCCTTTTTTTTCCCTAAAAGCCCTCTTTTAAATTTATTTATAACAATACTCATTGTCTTTTTCACCCTCTGAAATTACTCATTTTCTATACTAGCCCCTTGCCCCACCCAATATTTTTCCCTTCACTCTACTGTCTTACACAGTCCCTTACATCCCCCCAGTTTCATTAAAAAAAGGTCTTTAGAAACATTAAATTATATGTGATTCAGTTTTCTAATGCACTGAGTTAAAGAGAAGAAAAAAGTGCAATGAAAATACTGAGGTCACGTGCAAGGAAGTGTTGCCGCGACACTTTCCTGCACGTGACTTGTGTTTTCAAGGCCCAGAGTCAATTTTTTGAGTGAAGGGGAGGAAAAAAACTGAGATCACGTGCAGCTAAGTGATGCTGCAACACTTTGATGCACGTGACTTGAAACTTTAAATGAGTAAGTACAAAATACTTTAGAGGGGTGGTATAAGACATCAGGCCAAATGAAAAAAAGAGTTTCTAAAGAACTTTTACCATAAAATGTGGGGGTGT
This sequence comes from Hemileia vastatrix, assembly GCA_030280995.1. Classification (NCBI taxonomy): domain Eukaryota; kingdom Fungi; phylum Basidiomycota; class Pucciniomycetes; order Pucciniales; family Zaghouaniaceae; genus Hemileia; species Hemileia vastatrix. Next base: position 27,781,132 of record JASXTE010000011.1, read on the forward strand.
GAGAGTGTAACTTGGTGACAAGCAGGATTTATGGGGGGCAAGCTGGGAAAGGCCGGTGGAGAAAAACGTAAAATGTAGAGGTGCAATAGGGATCCTGAGGGTGAAAAAAAAGATCTTTGCAGGGGTAAATGAGGGATTGTAAAGAAGTGGGGGGTAATTCAAGCAGAAAAAATAAGATTTAGAGGGTAGAACGGGGAATTCAAGACATTGAAAAATTGGGGAAGTGTTATTTTTGCAAAAAAAAATGTATGGGATTTATGCAACTGTTAGAGGATGCACTGGGGGATGATAGTTAAACATATAGAACGGAGTTTATATAAGAGTACAAAGTAGGATACAATGAATGCTTTCAAGGTTTTTTTGGTTTTATTATTAGTGGAGCACAAACAGTGAGTGGAGAAAGATTTTATAACTAAGGGGGGTAGATTTTCTTTGATTAATCTACCAGAGGTCAAAAAATAAAAAATGGGCCTCAAAGAATGGGAAATAAATAATCCACTCTTGTTGAAAATTTATATTAAAAATGACATAAATTTAAATTTTTTTTTTAATATGCCTATGGAATCTGGACAATATTTTCTTTCATTATTCATGAATAATGGATATAAAATTTAGATGAAAAATAAATATTTTTTTCATTAAATTTGAGCAATAATTTTTACTTTGTACTAATTATTTTTCATTTTCTACATATTTAAATATTTCATTATGTGGAAGTGGATTGAAGTACATATAGTATGGAAATTTGAACTAGATGATATGTGTAAAAAAAAGAGTTGAACAAATATAAATATTTTTTGGAACTTAAGAAGTCTATAATAATCAAAATAAAAATATTTTAAAGCGGCCAAAAATTTGATATAAATTAATAAAAAAAATTATCAGAACATATATTAAGAAATGAAATTGAAAAAATTAATAATGGTCTATTTTAAAGAAATTAGATAAACTTCTTTGCTTTTATCATGCATCAGACCTGTATATAGCATCAAAAATTTGTAAAAAAGATGAGTTTAAGCCTACCCAGAATTCTAACCAGGTTACAACAAGGTTAGTCCAAAATTCAAAAAAACAACTCGCCTACCAGTCCTCCTTTTTTTTCCCCTGTGTTTAAGTTAATATAATTTACAAAATGATATTTTTCAAAAATGAATACTTTTCTTTGTCTATAAAATGACACTCTTAAAAAAAATAGAAATTGAAAATGATGATGATAAATAGATATCAAATCTGCATTTAAAAACATTTACTTGAAAAAAATTAGTTTAAAATTTTTCCATGAATTTTTATTTAAAATACAAGGCCTTCATCTTTGCAAAAGGTAAAAATTTGAAATATTTTTATGAGAATATTAATGAATCAATGCTTCTGAATGAGCCTAAAAAACATTGAGCTATTAATTGCAATTTTCAAAACTAATTCAAGAGGTGAATTTTATCCTTCACCCATAAAATATTTTTTAAGAAACAATATTCAGAAAAATTCTAAACGATATCTTAAGGGTAATTATGCATATACGCTAATTCATGGTCAGGATGGAACTAGTTCCTATGAAGAAAATGATAATTCTGTTGTAGATTTAGAAGACCATTACTTTAGTAATGGAAAAGTAAATAAAGCCATTTTTGTAGCATTTGTTTAAATTTTTATTTCCACAGCCCTAAAAAACATCAAGTTAGTCACCTCACATGATTCCCTAGTTCAAGGAGGTGTACTCTTTTTTTCAGAAGTAAAATAGAATTTTCACCCAAGAATTGGAAGGACAACTCATAAGATAAAAAAATAAGCTATACATGAATGTAAGTAATATCTTATAATAAACTTAGTCTATATGATTTTATAAATAATGTCAATTTTATAATGAGTTTTAAAATAAATTAAAGTACAGTTGTTTTATAGGTTTTTCAAAATTTTATCACTAATACCAACTCAAAAAAACATGGTTTAGCTCATATTGGCTGCTGCCTCCCACCAATTTCATCAATATATTTTTGGTAGGCGAGATGCAAGAAAAATTGAATATTTTTGAATGAGGGGGATAAGAGTAAAATTTTTAAAGGTATAGAATATATACAATAAAATAGGAACAAAAAAAATTAGTGTTATTTTTCTTGTATTATTGTTTTCAATATTCTTTTAATAAATGAAAATACATCTTTAAAACAATTTTTTTCATGATAGATTTTTAATTCATTGAAGCCTGTGAAAACTTAAAATGTAAATTTCCAGTACAATTTTAATATATTAATATTTCTATAAATGATAATTTAATAATTTATTTTAATAAATAAAATTATCAATCCTTTATAAAATAAGAATTTTAACACCAGATGTTAAATAGTTTTGTTTTCTTCATGGTGGAGATAAAGGAATCCTTTCAGGTATTTAGAGGTGAAAATTTTATTTTTTGATTAATTTATTTATAAAAGTACATTCCAACATGGAAAAAAAAATTGATATTTCACCTAATTTTTTGGATAAAATTTTTATTCTTATCAGAAAGTTTGAAAATGCAAATAATAATTTTTCATAAAAATCTAGAACAAAAAATTCAGTTTCAACATTTGTTTTTGAAATTTCCCTCAAAAAACTTTCTATTAATTTTCCAAATATCTCTTATCAATGCCATTTCAGCCTAAATTTGTGAACTTACATTATTAGGTTGTGCATTCAAGGTTCATCTATCTCAACTTAAAACCTACCAAAAAGTAGTTATATATAAAACTGCAAAGTCTCACAAGAATCATCAAACCAAATCTGCAAGTAAAATTAATACAGACTTTTTTAAAGAGTCTATGTGGGGGGAAATTCTGGTAGTTTATTTCAGGTATTTTTATTTTTTTTAAATTAAAAAAATTTATTTTTGCAGAGAATACTTTGAGAATAAAATTGAAAAAATTTATTTTTAGTTACAGAATTCTTTAACTACAAAGCTTACTGGCACTATTCATGGCTAGTTTATCATGTTAGCTGAGGAGAAGTATATCAATCAGTAATGTTACAGGCAGAAAATCTTTATTCAAAAAATAAACTCAGCTTGAGAAGATATGAATCATTCCTAAAAACCCAAATAAAAATTTTGAAAATTATTGGGGATGATTGCTTATTGAAGTTTGATGGAATCATTAATAATATTTACCAGTCACTCAAAACAATATTTTTTCATCTTAAACTCAACCCAACACTTGTCACAAGGACATGCTGTGATAAAAGTTTTGCTCTTTATGAAATTAATCTGGATGATAATCCTTCTATTAAAACATGCACTCATGTATTCATGTCATCATCAAAAATATATGTGAAACAGTTACAAGAAAAATAAAAGTCTCCCTGGTGTAATCAAGATATTTAAAATAAATCTTACAAAGAAAAAAAATAATCAGTTGAAAAACAAAAAAAATATTTCTACATAATAGGGGGTATCAAAGTCAGAAATCCGTAATTATTTAGAAGGTATTTCACAACATAAAAAGTAAACGACAAACTTGACATAAATTCTCAGCAAAAAGGTGTTTTTGTAGTACAATATGCCATATATCAAAAAATAATCATGGTTGATTTGGTGGAAAAAAGTGGTATTTTGAAATAGAAAATATCAAACTTTGATAACCCCTAATGTGTTTGTTGATTGGCTTTTGATTAAACTGAAGCAGAAGGATTTTAATTAAGGGAGTCAAAAATCAAAATCTTTTAGAAGATCAGATTGCAATGCAATGGATGACATCTAGAAAGAGGAGGTTTAAAAGAATGTCCCTGAAGATTCAAATGCTTCATAGGATGATTATTCTGCTTTAACTTCAGATCCAGGCAATTTTGGTGTTCAGCTTATATGTGGACTGGTTCCAGTGTAGACAATCCTATAGTACTAGCTATAGGCCTTGACCAAGGGAGTTGGAGAAAAGCCAGAGAGAATAACCCCTGTCCCTTTAGAAAAACAAGTGAGATTTATCTGTTGCAGCAAATTGGAGATCTGTTTGCTAGACCCTCTAATTAAACACACTTGACCCCTTTAAAAGTGAAGATAATAGTCCCAGACAGAATACTAGAAAGAGTTGAAATGAACAGTAATATATTCCAACAAAACACAAGCCAATGAGACAGTGAGGAACAGAGAGGCGATGAGTAAAGAGATAAGATTATTCCCCTATAAATCTTCCCACACACGCATCATACAGCCAGCGCACAGACCACACTGACCAATTCCCCAGCCAAAATCTAGCTTTCCCAGCCTTTTTCATGCATAAAAGTGCATTTTAGCGCCTCACCAGTGCCCAGGCCGCCAGGCCGCTTGGAGGCGGCTTTGCTTAGGAGTGGGAAGGCCGCTTGGGGGCGGGATGGCCGCTTCTAGGCCCTAAAACACCCATACAACCCATAAAAACCCTAAAAAACCCTAAAAACCCATAACTTCACTAATAAACAAGATAAACACACATAAGACATACCAAAATGAAACAAAAATGAAGGACAATAAGCTGAGACATAATAGGTGACCCTAGATTAAGCCTACATAAGCACCACTAAGCAATAAACATCCAATAAATACCAATAACAACACCATAACTACCTTATAAAGCAAGGTAACCACCCATAAGGAATACCAAAATGAAGAGAAAACAAAGGACATTAAGCTGAGACATAATAAGTGACCCTAGATTAAGCCTCCATAAACACTACTATATATCACATAAAGATGAAAAGACCACTAATAACACCATAACCCCAATAACACCCTACATACCAAATACCTCCAAATATGCACTCCAAAGGCCTAACCAGGTTTGGATCACCACATCCTCCCTCCAATCAAGAATGTCCTCATTCTTCCTTCGCCAACAACCATGTTAAAACACCTCTTCAGAATATTTACAAACAGTCCATTTCTCTCTTCCACCAGATCTTATTCCATCCTAAGTGAACTTCTGAACCAGCAATCCAAGCTTCTTCTTTAAAACTTCTCTTGCACCATGCCTTTAAATTATATCTATCTCTTTGAAAAGAATCTATTTCTTCTGTTCCTGAATTCCAAATCTGGCTGTACCAGCCTCCAACAATGAAAAGTGATATCCAGTTGAAAAGTCTTCCCAACTATAACCTTCTACCAGCATAAAAATTTCCTCATTTTATAGTCTTGGGGGACTCACAACCCTCAGTTTAGAGTCTTGGGGGACTAAAAGCCCTCAGTTTAAAGTCTTGGGGGACTAACAGCCCTCAGTTTATTGTCTTGGGGGACTCCAAAAATCCTCAGTTTATAGTCTTGGGGGACTGAAAAAACCTGAATCACAGAACCCAGAACCAGAGATCAACCAGAAAAAGATTTAGAGAAGTAACTAAATTTCTGGGGTAACTGTATATAGAGCTGCCAGCCCATCAGTCACTCCCAAACTTGCCTTTACAAAATTCAGAAGTTCCCCCTTGGATCCTTCTGCCTTTAAACTTCCACATCACACTGCCTCCCATTCCTCAGTTTATAGTCTTGGGGGACTACACCATCAACCATCCTCAGTTTAAAGTCTTGGGGGACTAACACAGTGTTCAGTTTAAAGTCTTGAAAGACTACTTCTTGATAAAATCTTGAAACCAGCCAGTTTAAAGTCTTGGAGGACTACTAGATCCACAGTAGTAAAATTAAATTCTTGAATAAATCTTTAACAACCAGCCAGTTTTAAGTCTTGGAGGACTAACAGATTTTTCAGTTTAAAGTCTTGATGGACATCAAAAATTCTTGAGCCCCTAATTAAAAGATCAGTTTAAAGTCTTGAAGGACTTTCCAGAAAAAAAATCTTGAATATATATCCCATAATTAAAAAAAATTCAGCTTGAAGTCTTGAAGACCCTTCCAGAAAAAAAATCTTGAAGATATATCCCATAAATCCCCAAACCAAAAACCATCAAAGCCAAAACATTTAACCTCCTTTAACAAATAAAACAAAATAAAATGGTATCCCCCAGCCAATTGATGAGCTGATCCCCCTATACCTTACCCACATCCAAGTGCACCTTGATGTGGTCACACCTAAAAAATTTTTTTTTTATTTTGACTCCTCCTCTTCTACCAAAAACATTTCCAGAGCCCTATGTTGAGCCTTTGAACAAACATAGCCTCCATAAAAAAATTAAAAGAAAAAAAAGAGAAAAAAAGAAAATAATCTTGAATCCACCACTTTCACATCCAAAACCCTAGAACCACATAGAAAGCCAGCTCCAGGTCAACAGAAGAGATCACTGGGTGGGCTCCCTCCAATAAGTAAAAATGATGGGAAACCACCAGTGATCCACCACCAATCAAAAAGCACCAAAAGACATCCAAGGCAATCCAGTTTAAAGTCATAGAGGACTAAAAACCTGAATCATAAAAAAAAACACTAGAATTCAACTAGAAAAAAAACTAAAGGCTTGAGACAGACATTCTGGGGTAACTGTTCTACAGAGCAGCCAGCTCATCAGTTACCCCCACACTTGCCAAAATAAAATCTAGAAGCCCCCCCTGGGTACCTTCTAACAAAAACACAACATCCAACAAAATTAAACAAAACAAATAAGCATGAGGGGTCCAGCACTTGAATACCAAAAGAATTTCCTGTTTAAAGTCATGGCGGACTAAAAACCTGTTAAAGAAAAAAAACCAATACTAGAATTCAACAAATATAGGAGAAGGGGTTGGAAACAGACAATCTGGGGTAACTGTTGATAGAGCAGCCAGCCCATCAGTCACCCCCACACTTGCCAAAATAAAATCTAGAAGCCCCACCCTGGGTACCTTCTAACAAAAAGGATTTTCCAACACAAATCTTCTCCCATAAAAAACCAAAACCATTAAAAAACCATTAAAATTCTTGAAATCCAAAAAAAACCAATTTAGAAATAAAATTTTGCAGTTTAACCTCATGCTGGAGGTGAAATAAAACCAATAATCTTCATTTTATTTTAAATAAAATATCCATCTTCACTTGAATTTTTCATTTCTTCCATCTTCATTATACTAAGATTTTTTTTTTCATTACAGGCGGGCCGCCTGACGTAGGAGGTGCCGCCTGAAGCGGCCTGGCCTCCCTTTTTTATATAGGGACTTGAACCAGAGAGACTGAAAAGAATTGGACAAAACAAAAAAAATCCTGACCAAATACATAGAGGCCAAATTAAGCAAAACCAAAACAAATTAAGTAGTTTATCCTAATTTCGGAGGAATCAGATTCTTGAAATCCTAAGGTTGAAACCAATAAGTTTGCCCCTAGGGCTTAAACCCCCTAAGCTCCTCTTCCAATTCTGATATCCCAAAATCAGACCTCCAAACAAATTTTCCATCCTCCTCCATACACTGAGTCTACCATAGTTCACATTACCAGAATCAATAAATTCTCCACCCTGTGAAACATCTGGAACCTCTATCACATCTTTAAAATCAACCTCCATACCAGTGACATCCAAAATATCACAATTTTCCCCTTCCCCACAAGAATCTTTCTTAGAATCTGCAAAATCCTCCAGAATAACATCCATAACATCAAAATAAAAATCCTCCTCCAAGCAGAGAGCTTCAGATTTTGAGGGAACCACCTGAAAATAATCTTCCTCTATGAGAAAAAAATCCAAGACATAATTCATCTGTCCATCCAAAAATTCAACTGATACATTCTCCTCCAATAAGCCATTATCTGAACTTGAGAAAGAAAAATAATCATCCCACAGCAACCATTCACCCACCACAGATTCCTTCTCAATATCCCAAAATTCTTCTCCATGACCAGACAAGTCCTCCTTCCCACATAATTCACCCAAACTTGAGGAAATACACTGATCCTCTAGTGTGTAAATTTCCAAAACATACAGTGAAGCACATTACTGAGATCCCATGGCATCCTTTGGAAAAGAAAAATCAGTTTCACAAACATCATCAGAGTCCCCATCTTCCAAAATTGATGGCTCCAACACCTTTCCAGAAACTAAATTTTCCACCACAGTCTCCTGAACCTCTCCATCCAACAGGATTTCCTCTCCAGATTCCACATCCCTATCCATCATACCATCCAAATATCCCAAAATAACCTCCTTCAGAATAGCCATACCAGGAATCCTATTTTCCCCATTTGGAAGAGTCTTCATCAAGTCAGCCTTGAAAAGAATCTCCAAAACCTCCACCTTTACATTCCTACCCATGGCACTCCAAAATACATGGCCCCATCTTCATGTGGTATTATATCATTATATACCAGATAATCCAGAGCCTCCCCAAACTCCTCCATAAATTCTCCATACTGAGAAAGAGAAGTTACACCACCTTTCAATCCCCACTTCCTAGAAATCCCATTAAGATCCACCATTGAGAAAGTAGTAGGCCACCTTTTAACCATTTCAATCTTCAACTTTCCCCAGTCCTTACTCCTATATCCTGCCATGCCAGACACTTCCTTCTCCACCTCTCTATTGCCAATGAAAAAGATTACTTGCCTGACCATGTCCAACAGTGAGGCCCCATCAATCTCAGCAGCAACCTCAAACCTATCCAAAAACCCCTTTGCATCCTCCCCCAAAAACCTTGAACCATCCCAAGACTGAATCCTAACCATCCTAGCAATTCCAAGTTACAGCCTCCAATCTCCACCAAAGATAGCCAAAGTCCCCCCAGTAGCCTTAGAGACCTAGGAGGGACCAAAACTAACAAAAAAGAAGACCCCTAGACCAACCACAAAGAGATATAGCACCAAATTCAAAATCCACCAAAGGAGATTCACCAAAGAGAGAAGCATAGATCAACAGAGATGCCAAAAAGCCAACAGATTCGTACACAACGTAGGGTGCCAGAAATGTAGACAATCCTATAGTACTAGCTATAGGCCTTGACCAAGGGAGTTGGAGAAAAGCCAGAGAGAATAACCCCTGTCCCTTTAGAAAAACAAGTGAGATTTATCTGTTGCAGCAAATTGGAGATCTGTTTGCTAGACCCTCTAATTAAACACACTTGACTCCTTTAAAAGTGAAGATAATAGTCCCAGACAGACTACTAGAAAGAGTTGAAATGAACAGTAATATATTCCAACAAAACACAAGCCAATGAGACAGTGAGGAACAGAGAGGCTATGAGTAAAGAGATAAGATTATTCCCCTATAAATCTTCCCACACACGCATCATACAGCCAGTGCACAGACCACCCTGACCAATTCCCCAGCCAAAATCTAGCTTTCCCAGCCTTTTTCATGCATAAAAGTGCATTTTAGCGCCTCCCCAGTGCCCAGGCCGCCAGGCCGCTTGGAGGAGGCTTTGCTTAGAAGTGGGAAGGCCGCTTGGGGGCGGGCTGGCCGCCTCTAGGCCCTAAAACACCCATACAACCCATAAAAACCCTAAAAACCCTAAAAACCCATAACTTCACTAATAAACAAGATAAACACACATAAGACATACCAAAATGAAAATAAAATGAAGGAAAATAAGCTGAGACATAATAAGTGACCCTAGATTAAGCCTACATAAGCACCACTAAGCAATAAACATCCAATAAATACCAATAACAGCACCATAACTACCCTATAAAGCAAGGTAACCACCCATAAGGGATACCAAAATGAAGAGAAAAGAAAGGACATTAAGCTGAGACATAATAAGTGACCCTAGATTAAGCCTCCATAAACACTACTATATATCACATAAAGATGAAAAAACCACTAATAACACCCTACATACCAAATACCTCCAAATATGCACTCCAAAGGCCTAACCAGGTTTGGATCACCACACCGGCCCAGAAATAATTGGATTGGAAGATATCAGAAATATGTTGAGTTTATTATACTTATTTTTATGAACTTAGCAAAATCTGAAATATATTTTAAATTAAATTTATTCTTATCCTTGATAATACAAGGTCCAAGTGAGCCAACATGTGAAAAATTTTACCATCTTTGGAAACCTTTAGTTTATGAATTTAAATTACTTTGGGAAGATATATCAGTCAGATACGCACATCATAATCCAGAAGGTGAAAAATTTCAAGCAGAAATATTCACACTAATTGCAGATATTCCAGAACTTTGAAAAGTAGAAGGCTTTTCAGGCCACTCAGCAGCACAATTTTGTTCTTTCTAATTTTTACTATTAATAAAAATGATGGGTACAATGTGAATAAACTTTCTTGTTGGATCCATGAAGAACACATGAAACATGCAAAAGAATGGAAAAATGCATCAACAAATTGGGAACAAGAAATAATTTTTTCAGAGCATGGTGTCTCAGGAGTTCTTTGAATAAATTGAGTTACTGGAGACTGATAGAATATTGCGCTTTGGATATGATGCATTGCCATATTCTGGGTAATCTTAAGGATCATAGCAGAATGTTTTTACAAATTGAAGATGCAGCCATTAACCTTGAAATAAGATGAAGAAGGCAGAGAATTTGAATATTAAAGATTTGGATAATTTGGTTTATCCAGAGAATGATGTGAGAAGTTCTTGAAAGCAGCAGTATGAATATGATCAATAAAATAGACCCAATTTTTTGTCATCCAGGAGTGGTAGTATGCAACCTTTAACTGATTTAAATCTTAAAATGATAGCAAGTGAAATGGTTGTCAATGTCAGAATGAGTCAAAAAACCAATAATTATTTCCTGAGATCCCAATCTTAGTTAAACTCTTCAAGCATATTTTTTGAAAACATGAGTGGTATCTATGTTAATTCAAGTTATAAATTGCAGAGTTGAACTTAAGGTGAATCATTGAAAATGGCTACTGAACACTCTTCTCAGGGGTTGCACAAGAAATCTAAGGGCAATGAAAATGCTTTGAGTAATGAAGTAGAAGATTATGAAGTTTTTTAGATCCTAGATTGACAGGAAATGAATTTCTAGTGGTAAGGAAGGTTATTAAACAGACAATAACTCTTTCTTGGTTTACATATTCTGGTCTTCAAACATTTGAACAGGCCTTTGTTGGTCTGTTTGGTGCTGTTTATGTATGTCTTAATTGACATTGGTCAAAGAACAGGTGTTGTTATAGTTTTGTTCAGTGAATATTGGAGCTATGAGTTTATGAGTACCACCATCTGATAGCCCTAGTGTATCTCTATATTTTATGTCTGAATGAGATTTTTCATATTTCAAGTTTGAAAGGGTCATTTCCCCATTTTTCATTTCTAAAGGATAGCTGTTTAATTTTCTTTTTTGCGTTTTACGGGCTAGCCTTAAGTTTTAGGGTTAAGTTCTTAGTACCATTAAGTAGGGCTAATTTGGCTCTATATTTTATGTCAAAATTTTTTCATAGCTGAATTTTGTTTTTCAAGGGTTTTAGTAGTCCTGGTGAGTTTTTCTAAGTATTTGGGGCATTATAAAACGTTTTTGAGTGGTTTTTTAGCTTCAGGGAGGTGTGCCCGCCACAGTAATAGAAAGCTGGGGAGAGCTTCTAAAGGATTTTTATTCAATTTGGCTGTCAAAGGCGCCAGATTAGTTGCTGTGCATGGATTTTAGATATGTGGTCTGTGTGTAAATACTGAATAAGACAGTTTGAGGCAACTTTAGTTATCATACAACCATCTGGTAATTATATCATTGTTTCTCACTCAGTTTTCACTGTTTTTTGGCCACAATTGGCTGTGTTTGTTGCAAGATTAGTTCTTCATTTAACTTAACTTTGTAAAATTATTTCTCTGTTTTAGCTTTGCAACTTACATCAAGTATTTTTGCTGTGTTTGTACAACAAGTGCACTGCATCTTTGGTTTCTGATGTGGATTTCTCTGCATTTCAGGTTTTCTGGCTCTATGGTTCTCAGTGGTCTGCTATTGGCTACTGTCTTGACTTGTAAAGTAGTTAAGGAGTTTTTTGGAAGGTGGAATTCTAACAGTCTCTAATTTTCTGTAGCAAGTTAATCTCACCTGGTTTTTCTCAAAGGTACAGGGATTTTTCTCTCCAGTTTTACTCCAACTCCCTTGGTCAAGCCCTATAGCTAGTACTATAGGATTGTCTACATTTCTGGTGCCCAAAATGGGGTGAGTATTTGCTAGCCTTTTGGACTATCTTTTACTTTTGGACTCTCTTCTGTGGTTGAAAATATATTTTCTGGAATCTATTGGACCATGGCTTCTGGACTGTCACCAGAAACCTACGCATAGGGTCAAGGGTGATCCCAAAGTAAGTGAGATAACAGGAAGAGGGAAATTACAACTTTGAAGAACAGAGGATTAATTTGAGGAAGTGATTTGAAGATATATCTAGGTACCTGAAATTGATTTGAGATAATATTTGAGGAATAATTAATGTCTATGGTACACACTAACTATTGTGGTAAATCTCATGAAGGTTTGCAACTTAATAATCAAAGGAAAGATTTTAGTATTTTAGGATTTAATGAAATTGATTATAAAGAAAGAAAAGGACAAATATAACCTTAGCCTAACAAGTTTTTGACTACTATCACAAATATTTTGTATAATTAAATTCTAGGGAATGTTAAACCAAAGTAACCCCCTTTAAATATCTTATCCCTCCTGGAACTGACCCATTAATCACCCATCCATCATATACCCACAAATCCATTTAATCCACCAGATTTCAGATGCTGAATTTTTAGTCTGATGAGAAAATTCAATAGTTGATTAAAAGAATACATAATTTCTGGTCTGTTTCATTGTGTTAGATGGCCTAAACTGCCAATTATGCCACAATAGTTGTTGTGGTCTTCAAAAATTGGAACAGGCCTTTCCTGGGTTATATGGTGCTGTTTTTGTATGTCTTAATTGACATTGGTCAAAATATTAGGTGTTGTTTTAGCTTTATTCAGTGAATATTGGTACTGTGGGTATGTGGGTATTACAATTGGATGTATTTTTGATGTGTTTGTGCAAAAATTGCACTGTTCATCTGGTTTCGGGTGTAGATTACTCTGAATTTCTGGTTTTCTGGCTCTTTGGTTCTCAGTGGTCTGCTATTGGCTACTGTATTGACTTGTAAAGAAGTCAAGGAGTTTTTTGGAAGGGGGAATTGTAACATTCTATACATTGCTGTTGAAAATTAATCTCACCTGTTTTTTCTGAATGGAACAGGGGTTTTTCTCTCCAGTTTTACTCCAACTCCCTTGGTCAAGGCCTATAGCTAGTGCGATAGGATTATCTACATTTCTGGCGCCCAAAATGGGGAGAGGACATGCTAGCCTTTTGGATTTTCTGTTACTTTTTGACTCTCTTCTGTGGCTGGAGATTGGTTTTCTGGAATCTATTGGACCATGAATCCTGGACCCTCTTTCTCTAGTGGTGCTAGTGGTGGATCTTGCTCACCTGAGGATGATAATCCTCCTTTTTCTGTTAGGCTTTTTGTCAGGATCAAGTCCTTGAAGGGGCCTATATTTATGGAGGAGGATGTGATGTATTTTCTGGAGCTGATTGAGGCTTCTGTGAATGTGGATGGTGATTCTCACCTGAACATGGTGAAGCATTTCATCATTTTTATTTGTGACAGGGCTCTGGTGAAGGAAGTGGCTGTTATGGAGGGTTATAGGAGGAAAGATTGGAGAAAGTTGCATCTGCAGATGACAGATAGGTGGTATTACAGATATTCAATGGTGGATCTCAATATGATTTCAAGTGAATGGAAATCTTATGGAGGGGTGAAAAACCTCCATACTTATAGGAAGCTTCTGGCTCAGTCTGAGCCAGTGATGGATTATTTGGTGGATATGCAGGAGATGGAGAGTACTGACTCTGCAAGGGATTTTTTCTGGTCTTCTCTGGCCAGGAATTTCAGAATTAATATTCTGAAGGAGTTGGAAAGGAATGATAAGATGAATATACTTCCTAATGGGAATCAGAAGTTTCCTGCTCTTTTTGTGGTGGAGGAATTTGTGGAGGGTCATCTCAAGCTGTTGGAAGTGGATTCTTTCCAAGAAGCTAGCACCAAGTTTGTTAGCAAGGTAAGTGAAGCTTTTGCTGAAGATCTGGAGGAATATAAGAAAAAGGAATGTGTGAACAAGGGAAAGGCCCCTCAGAAGCCTAAAGAGGTTGATCAAGTAGTGGAAATGTTGGTTGATCTGACAAAACAGCTACATATTTTTGTTCAGGAAGCTCAGAAGTTCAATAAGGCTCCTTCTCAGCCTAGAGATTTTGATAGGAGGGCTGGTATGAGTCATCCTTGGGTCTTATCTTATTGCAGCAGGAAGGGTCACAAGTCCAATTATTGTTGGGCACTGAATAAGTATGTTTCTGAAGGGAAGATGAAATTTGATGGGAAAGTGTTCAATTTTTCAGATGGATCTTTTGTGAAGCCTAAAGATGGTCAGGCTCCAGTGGACTTGGTGAGGAGGAAACATAATTTCAACTGAAGGAGGCCAATGTTAAAGAATTTCCTAATAAGGCTTCTTCTGCTGTTAAAGGTGTAGATTATGGCAAGGGAAAGGGAAATGAGGCTAATAGAGTCTCATATACCTCTTTCTTTGGTGTATTGGAGTTGTATTCTTGTGGTGAAAAGTCAAGTGGTGAATGCTTGGCTGGTGTTTATTATGTGGAAGCAAGGAAGGTGGTAAGGCCTTAGAGCAGTGCTTAGGTCCAACCAAAGCCTAAGGCTTCAAAGATGGATCTGAAGCTGAGTGCAGCTAGAAAGAATTACAGAAAAGAGGAGCTGTACAAAAGGCAGAAGGATATAGCTGATATGGGCCCCCCTATTTTAAGAGCATTCTACATGAATGGAGAGCAAATTCCTATGGATGTTGATTTTTAATCTGAGGAGGATGTCCCTTTGCCTTAATTTTCAGAGCCTGATGGAGTTGAAAGGTCTGGTGAGGGATCTGGTTTGGTTCCTGTTGATGTTAAATCTTTTGGTGGTTCTGTTCCTCAAGAATCTTCTAGGACCAAGGTAGTGAAGCAAAGGACTCACTTTCAGAGGCCAGCGGTTTCTGGCCAGTTTAATGTTATAGAATCTGTTTTGGAAAGGGTGAATCAGGGCTAGGTTTCCTTTACTTATGTGGAATTGTATGCTCTCAGTCCTGGGTTGGCTTATAGGCAGAAAAAGTTGTTGACCAGGAGAAGGGTTTCTTCTGGGGAGGTACAATACATTTGTAATTCTTCTGAAAAATTTGGTGAGGGGTTAGAAACTCAATTTTTTGCACCTCTGGGTTATTTAAATGTCACTCTGAATGGCAGGGAGGCTACAGCATTGGTTGATTCTGGTTCTCAGATTAAGCTGATTTCTTTGTTTGAGGCTACTCATCTGGGACTTTCCACAAAACAGGTATTGGTGGAAATTTGAGAAGGATTGGTGGCCATGTCACTTAATTAGTTATAAAATCTGAGTTTGTGAAGGTAGATGTTGGTGGAGCCTCAGGAGAGGTTCATTTTTAAATTTTCAAAAGAACAGTCAAAGCTGTTTTGGGTGGGCTATTCTTGATGTAGTTTCAAGCAAGAATTGGCTATCAATTTTATTTGGGAATCATTTTGGAGATTACTGGTGAAGATGAAAGGAGACTTCACATGAGGTTATTATCCCCCGGAGAGGATGGTTGGGAGACTAGGCCTGGTTTATCTTCAATGTGCCATTGCATGGATTGATGTAGGAGAAAAGAGAAGTGGGCTCTGCCTTTGGCTTTTTGGAGTGCAGCTCAGGCTCTAGTGGGATTCTGTCTTTTTAGAGGGATGAGGGATGATAAACCTAGTGCTGAAACCTCTTCCTGAGATAAGGGAATCCTAGGTTGTAATAGTTCAGTTCCCTTGGAGATATACTAAGTGGATTTTCAACTTTCTCTTTTTATTCTCTGCTCTGAAAATATTCTACAAGTTTTTTATCAAGTATCTTTTCTCTCTCAAGATTTTCAATTATTTTTAATTCAAGTTCAACTAAGAAGATTTTTTATATATTTTTATTGAAAGATATACAGAAAATCTGTGGAGTGGTGAGATTAGGGTCTAAAAGTAAGTCCCCTCAATTTTGTACTTCTAAGATTTCCTCAACAACTTTTAAAAACATTACCTTAACCACTCTTGTGAGCATTGGGGAAACCCCTGGTTGTATATGTAAGTTAGAAGAAAACTCAAGAAAAGAAAAGATAAATTTGAAGATAACTGAAGAAATTCAAGAAAAATTCTAAAGATAATTAAGAAAGAAGACAAGAATTATTTTTTTGAAGATCATCAAGACAAATTTTTGTCCTCCAGCATGAGGTTAAACTGCACAAAATTTTGAAGAAAGAAGATCATCAAGATCAATTTTTGAACCTCCAGCATGATGATAAATGGAAAAAATTTAGAAGAAGTGATTCATCAGATGAATCAAAATTTGAAGATTTAGAAGAGGGAGGTGAAGATGAAGAAGTGGAATTGCAGAAAATTTTTGGAGTGGTGAGGTTGGGGAATAAAAGTAAGTGCTCCAAATTTTTCACTGTTAGGGTTTCTTCTACACCTTTCAAAAACATTACCTTGGCCACACATGTGGGAAAAGTGGAAAACCTTAGTTTTTTTTCTAGGTCTGGTGGTGTAGATTTCCTGAAGATCCCTCAAGTGGAAGGTGGAGCTGCAAAGTATAAGAAGTTAGCGCAGAGGATTAGGCCAGTCAACAAGCCTATGCCTGTGGATTTAAATCCTTTTTTTAAGAGACCTCCTTTTTCAAGAGATCTGTACTGTACTTCTCTTGCAAAGAATCCTCCTGATTTTGTAGATACAGCTAGGGTGACTATGAAAAGGTTGAAAGTTGTTGATTTTGGTCCTGATGGGTGATTGTCTAATGAGGAAAAGAAGTTGTTGTTACACTTTATTGGGCTGAGGGAAAAGATGTGGCATTTGTAGAAGAGGAAAGGGGTTTGTGGAAACACTCTTAAGGGGAACCTTACTTGATTCCTGTGGTTTATCACAAACCTTGGAAAATCAAACATATTCCAATTACAGCTGCTATCAGGGATTATTTTGTAGAGATTATTATGTAAAGATTCAGGACTAGTTTATACAAACAGTCAACATCTAGTTAATCAAGTCTGGTTTTCTGTGTAAAGAAGCAGAATGGGAAGCTGAGGGTGCTTCTGATCTTAGATTCTTGAATAGAGTCATGACAAAGTATGCTGGGATGCCCCCAAGCGAAGAGGATTTTGTGGAAGCATTTTCTGGAAGTGTGTGTTATGGTTTTGGTTATATTATTGGTGGTTATAATAAGAGAGTATTTCATAAGGATTCAAAGCCACTAAAAACGTTTGAGCCAACTTTGGGAATATTTCATCTCACTTGGTTTCCTCAAGGAGCAACTAATTCAGTAGCAGTATATCAAGCAAAAATGGTTTGTATTTCGCAGGATGAGGTTTCTTCTCATTCTAGTATTTTTATTTATGATGGTGGAATCGAAAGACCATCCACTGATTATGGGAATGAGGATCTGAACGAGAATCCAGGTAGAAGGAGGCTTGTTTGGGAGTATTAAATTACTCTAGAAAGAGTATTGTTTGGGATTGAAGAGGCCAATTTGACCATTTCTGGATCAAAGTTTTGTTTTTGTGTTCCTGCTCTGGAAATTTTGTGTCATGTGGTATGTAAAGAGGGAAGATTATGGCAAAGAAAAAGGTTATTAAAATTTAGTTATGGCCAAGGCCTAAAAAACTACCAAAGTAACGGGATTTTTAAGGATTTGTGTGTATGTCAGAATTTTTATTAAAGATTTTTCTTTTTTGGCTTCATCTTTAAAGTGGCTGAACAGGAGAGATGCATAGTTGGAATGTACTGAAGAGTTTGAAGAGACTTTTCAGAAGTTGAAAAAGGTGGTAGGTGAATATATTATTCTTTACAAGCTGGATGACAGTGTTGGTGCTGGAAAAATTTATCTGGTAGTGGACTCAAGTTGTATTGCTGCTGGTGCTGTTTTGTCTCAGGAAGATAAAACTGGGATGGTCAGGCCAGTAAGATATGATTCAATGGTATTTAATGAGGTTTAATCTAGATATTCTAAACCTAATTTGGAATTGTGTAGTGTAGCAAAAAGTTTGAAGAAGCCACAAACTGTTTTGTGGGGGCAGCATTTTAAGCTGTAGGTGGATGCAAAATCTCTGGTTCAAATGATCAAAACACCGAGTCTTCCTAATTCTCCAATGCCTAGGTGGGTGGAACTTATTTGAAATTTCTCTTTTGACCTGGTACACAAACCTGAAAAACCTTTACAATGACTGATGGATTATCAAGAAGACCACCTACAGATAAAGATTCTGTGTCTGATTAATTTGATGAAGATGCTCCAATGGTTAGGGCCAGCAGAAAGGGTGCTGAATATTTTTCTCTCCTCCCTCAAGAGGTTAATCTGGCTGGATCTTATTTTGATTATGGTGATTAGGATTTTTTTTATGGATGAAGATGGAGTTGTTGTTTGGGATGGCTCCAAATTGGATAATGGTGTTTTTGTTAGTGAACTAGATTCTCTTAAGATTCAGTGGAAAGAGAAGGATGTACCAAAATTTAGTGATTGGTGTCCTGCTTGGGCTGGTCAAGTAGCTCATGTTCACACAGGTGATTTTGATAACTGGTTGTACCCTTGGATGTTGTTTTGTTGAATTTTGAAGATGAGACCCAGGGTCAGTCTGAGTTTTATTTTACTATGGTTGAATAATTGTTAACCTTGGAGAGGATAGATAAATGAGATGATGATACTTGGGTGGAAATCAAGAAGAAGAGTCCTGGCTTCAATGTGTCAAGAAGAACGTTAATGAGGAGGAGACATCCAAATCCTCATGTAGTGGTGACTCAGAAGAAGGGTAAAGAAGTTTTGATGAAGTCTTTTCATGATTAAATTGGTGATAGAGGTTTTGGAGAGACTTATAGAAGAGTAGCAGACAGATTTTGGTGGCCTGGTATGATGTTGGCTGTGCAGGTTTGGGTTAAATCTTGTGAAGAGTGTCAAAGAAGAAGTCACTTGAAACCAATAGTAATTTTCATGCTACTTCTGAATCAACTGTGTTTGGAAGAGTCAGTCTGGATGCTGTCCATATTAAAGAAGCCAGGGATAAATATTTGATTGTTTCCAAGGATAATTTTTTTGGTTGGGCTGAGGCAGTGCCTCTTGTTAATTTGACTTCCAGAAATGTTGAAGTGCTTTTGAAGAAGCAATGGGTGTGTAGATATGGGTTTATGAAGTTGTTGAATGTTGATTCTGGGCCAGAGATTAGAGCTGAATTCATAGAATCTGTAACAAGTATTGTTTCTAAAGTAAGAGTGGATACACCTTTTTATTCTTAAGCTGAAGGCATGGTTGAAAGAGGCCATCATGTTATCAAGAATTCCTTGGTGAAGATGTGTGGAGATAGTGCGGAAAAGTAAAGGCATTCTTTATCCTTGGTGTTTTTTTCTGATAGTGTCACTGTGAAAAGGACAACTGGCTAATCTTCTTATGAGCTAATGCTTGGACTGAATGCTGTTCTACCAGTGGATTTGGACACTGTCTCTTATCTTTGAATTGATTCGGATGTGTGCTCAACAGAAGATTTGCTCTGTTCCAGGATGCAACAGTTGGGATGTAGAGAGGAATGTCAAGAGAAGGCATACTCTAGAATGATGAATATAAGAAATCAATCAGTCAGATACTGTCACAAGATTTTTGCTCATAGACTCAGGAATCCCTTGAAACCTGACTGTTTGGTTTTGATGTATAATAGAAGTTTTGAGAGTCAGTTGGGAAATTTTTTTTCTGAAAGATGGAATGGACCTTACAGGGTCAGATCTCATTTGTCTGGAGGTTCTTATGTTCTGTAGGATTTTGATGGTGTGGTCTTAAAGAAGAGAGTGGCTGCTGACCAATTGAAGAGATTTTACTCAAGAGGCACTAGAAGTGAAGAAAATTTACTACAAAATGAGGATAAACTATGGACCATTCTTTAAATTTTAGATTTTGGTGATGCTGTGAATCTTTTTTGTTGGAAACTTGTTTGTTGTTAGAGCATACCCATGGGTGGGGCTTCTAGATTTGATCTTGGAAAGTGTAGGGGTAAATGATGGGCTGGCTTCTCTATCAACATTTACCCCAGATTTTTTTTTCCAACCCCTTCTCTTAATTTGGTTGAACCCTGGTATTGTTTTCTCTTCACAGGTTTTAGTCCTCTATGACTTTAAACTGAAAATTCTTTTTGTCTTTAAGTGCTGGACTCTTCATGCTTATCCGTTTTGGTTTATTATGTTTCATGTTGTATTTTCTCGTTAAAGGTACCCAGGAAGGGCTTCTAGATTTTATTTTGGAAAGTTTGGGGGTAACTGATGAGCTGGCTTCTCTGTATAACAGTAACCCCATAATTTCTGTTTTAAGTATTTTTTTCGTCCTAGTTGAATCTTAGTTTTGGTTTTTGTTATTCAGGATAACGTTCACTATGACTTTAAGATGGCATGGGACTGGCTTCTTTATATTTTTCTTTTTGGATTGGTCGTGGGTCAATGGTGGTCTCACATCATTTTTACTTATTGGAGGGAGCTCATCCATTGATCATCTTCTTGGACTTGTACTTCTACAGAGCCAGACTTTTTTCTTTCTTTCTTTGAATTTTGTGGCTATGGTTGTGTTATATAGAAGTTTGATTATTTTCTTTTTTTTTAAAAAAAAATTCTTTTATAGCAGTTATAAGGATATGAAGAGGTGGAAAAATAATAAACTCAAAATTATATGGTGTCAACACATCAGGGTTACCTGGATGTGGGAAAGAATTAGTAGGGAAAGGCTCATCAATTGTCCGGGAAATGCTTTTTTCTTTTTTCTTTTTTTCTTTTTATTTCATTTTTATTATTTACTTCTAATTCTATTCATTTCATTTTTTATCTTTTTTTACATTATTATTTTAATATATTTTTATCTCAAATCATATAAAAATTATTTAAATGTTTATCCACATCAAGGTGCACTTGGATGTGGGTAAGGTATCAGGGGATCAGCTCATCAATTGACTGGGGGATACTATTTCTAATTATTATTTATTTTATCTTTTTATTATTCATTCCATATCATTTTCTCAGCTCTCATATTTTTTGAGGCAATTAAGTTTAATTCTTTTTAAGATTTTTTTAGTATGTTAGTAGTTTTAAGTGGTAATTTGTGTAAAAAAAAAATAATAAAAAAATAATAAAAAATAAAAAATAAAAAATAAACATAAAGAAAAAATTTTTGTATATATTTGCTAATTCTTATTGTTTTTTTTATTTATTAATTTATATTATTTTCTTTTTTTTATAATTAATGTCTGGAAGAAGAAGCTTCCAAAGGTTGGTCTGGATTATGTTGGTATTTTTGTTTTTTTTGGGATTAAAGGAATCACTTTGTTACTTGTGGTGTAGTCTGCTGGAGAGATTTTAGGGATTGTAATGGTCAGAGACTGGATTTTAAGGTAAATTTTGGGTGGAATTAGAAGAGGCTGGAATGTAGTTTTGGAAGGTGTGCTTAATTATTGTGGAAATCTTCAAGTGGTTGTGAAGAAGTTGCTTTCTCAGGCTCTTCTCAAATTCATTAAGTGACACATGAAGAGCAAAGGACTTAAGCATTTTGTAACACATAAAACTTAGGTTTTGTTTCATATCTGCACAATCCAGTGTTAACGTAGTTTCCAGATTTTGGCCAATCCCAATTGTAGCTTCAGGAGGAGGGGTATCAACTAAACAAAATAGTTGGATCAGAAATTTTTTTCTGTTGAAGAATTTGGATTAATTAACTTGGTACTTACAGATTGGAAGCTCGACAAATTTGTAAGCAGCAGGAATTTTAACTTCTGAAGGGTTTTTAATGGATGTAGTAGGAGGATCAACCAGGTATAGATATGGATTCTGTTAGTCATCCTCTAAATAGTGTTAAGAATATGAACTAGGATGAGGAAATTCCTGTGGCCTAGCTGGAGAAGTAGGGCTTTTGTTTTTATTGTTGATATTTTTTCTTGGTTCAATTTGATCAGGTGCTGGTGGTGGAGTACCAGGGTTGTTGTAGGATAGAGGAGAAGGGAACCTGAAAGCTGACTGGTCTCTTCTGGATGAGGTTCTTAAAGAAGTTGAACTGTCATACATATAATTGGCTTTCAGAGAAGAGGTGTAATTGTTTCCTCTTGTTTGAGAGGGAGATTTTTGTCTGGGATCATTGTTTGGTGCTCTGGTGTCTTCTTAAGTCCCTCTGGAAGGTCTTCAAGAAGTTTTGGAATTTATGGCACATTTTGACATAGGAAATTTTGATAACATTAAAAGCAGGTCTTTTGGAGAGTGTTCTGTGAACTGATTGCGGGGATCTTCTGGATGGCACTGAAGATAAAGAGGAAGAGCAGGACTACAGGTTCTTTTGTAGAGTTTGGCCTCAGGGGTTGGAAGAGTGAAAGTAAAAGGTCTGCACATGTGTATGCACTGTTTTCAAGCATATTCCTTTGAAGCAGTGAAGCAAGGAAGATCTAGGTCAAAATCTGAGGATTCAGCCATGATCTGTGATGAGAAAAAAATGAAGAGAAAAGAGATAAGGAGAAATATTTTTCTCAGTGATGAGTATATGATGAAGAGAAAGTGGAATTTCAGTAGGTTGGTTGTGGGATATTGTGCATGGAATTGTGTTGTCTTTTTATGCAAAGTGTTAGAAGTCCATCTATACTTTAAACTAAACGCTGTGGCCAGTCCATAAAGACTTTAAACTGAAGAATTGTATAGTCCCCCAAGACTATAAACTGTGATTGGTATGATGGTTGAGTCCTTCAGGACTATAAACTGATAATGTGGTGTTGGTGTGATTCTGGCACAGGGCAAAAAATGGGGAGTGTCTGAATTAATTTAAGAAAAGTGTGGGGTTAACTGATGAGCTGGATTCTCTGAAGAACAGTTATACCAGAATGTTATTTTACTATTTAGTATTTAATGTTTTGATCTCTGGTTCTGTCTTTATGATTTAGCTTTTGAGTCCCCTAAGACTATAAACTGAGGGTTCTGAGTCCCCCAAGTTTATAAAATGAGGGCTCTTAGGCCCTCAAGACTTAAAACTGAGAATGATTCCCCCAAGACTGTAAACTGAGGAATTTCTTTTGATTGGATACATTCAGGAAGTCTGGAGAGTGGTGAAGAATTTCAATTTCTACGTCAAAATTTCAATCAAGATTCAAGTGGAAGAAAAGAATCAAGAGATGAAACAAAGTGTTCAGCATTAGCCTTGAACTGGTGGATGAGGTGTTTCATTTTCTCAAGGGCCTGTGGATTTCTAGCAGGAGAGGATTGGAAGTACCTTAGTAGAAGGTGTTTTAATTCAGACAACTGTAGTTTGAACTTGTCCTTAATTATGGACAATTGGTTAGGTGTTGTTGGTTTAATAAATCCTACATTTTCATAATCACTGTCAGAAGATGGAGGAACTTAGAATCCATCAGCTTTAAAATTAGAAAGAAGGAATAAAAATTTTTACAATCAGTTGTACTAAGCATCGTGGAAATTTTTGCTGTAGTGGTGTTGGCACTCTTTTTTGTATTGTGTAGTTTGTTGACTAATCTGGGTATCAGGATGGAAGGCCTAAATCTTTTGGTGCTGATGGAAGATGGAATAGGTTTAGGTGAAGGTGGAGCTGTTGAAGATTATAATGAACCAGGTCTGTAGCAAGTCTTCTTTTTGGATTGGCAGACATCACAGGAGGATCTGTATGGATGAGCTGGTGGTGTGATGGTGCAGATCAGATAATTGTCAATGCTGTATTGGCAAGGGCCAATGTCAGAGTCAGATTTTTAAAGAAAGTGGAACATGGTGGATCTGAAGAAGGATAATGTGGAAATTCTCAATTGGAGGGAGAATGTGGTCTTTCAAATTGGAAGAGGCCTTTTTTGGGTTTTTTGGTGCTGTTTATGTATGTCTTAATTGACATTGGTCAAAGAATTAGGTGTTTTTTTAGTTTAATTCAATGAATATTGGGACTATGGATATGTGTGTACTACCATTTGATAGCCCTAGTTATCCTCTATATTTTATGTCTTGTGACATTTGTCATATCATACGTTTTAAGGGGTCATTTCCCCATTTTTCATTTCTAAATGATAGCTGTTTGATTTTTTTTTGAGTTTTACAGGCTAACCTAAAGTCTTGGGGTTAAGTTCTTAGTACAATTAAGTAGAGCTAATTTAGGTTTGTATTTTAGGTTTTAAGTTTTCATAGCTGAATTTTGTGTTTTAAGGGTTTTAGTAGTTGTGGTGGATTTTTCTAAGTATTTTGGGCTTTATTAGATGTTTTTTGGTGGTTTTTTGGCTTCAGGGAGGTCCTCCCAAAGTCAGTCAGACCACCCTCATTTGTTATAGAAGGCTGGGAAGTGCTTCTACAGGCCTTTATTCAATTTGTATTTCAAAAGGTCAAAATTTGTTTCTGTGCATGGATCTTAGATAGGTGGTCTGTCTGTACATACTGAATAAGACAGTTTGGGGAAACTTTAATTATCATACAACCATCTGGTATTTATATTATTGTTTCTCACTCAGTTTTAATTTTTTTTGGCCACAGTTGGCTATGTTTTTTTTAATCTAAGTTCTTCATTTAACTTAACTTTTGCAACTGATTTCTCTGTTGTAGCTTTGCAACCTACATCAAGTATTTTTGCTGTGTTTGTACAGCAAGTGCACTGTGTCTGTGGTTTCTGGTGTGAATTTCTCTGCATTTTATGTTTTCTGGCTCTTTGGTTCTCAGTGGTCTGTTATTGGCTACTATCTTGACTTGTAAAGCAGTCAAGGAGTTGTTTGGAAGGGGGAGTTGTAACAGTCTTTAATTTGCTGTAGCAAATTATTCTCATGTGGCTTTTCTCAAAGGGAGAGGGGTGTTTCTCTCCAGTTTTACTCCAACTCCCTTGGTCAAGGCTTATATCTAGTACTATGGTATTTTTTACAATGGGTAAAAAAAAATTTGGATGAAAAACTGGAGATTCACTCAAGGAAGCTGGGTGGCATGTACTGTATACTTTCTATTTTCCACTTGCATTGATACCACTTTGGTTTCAGCAAACTTCATAACAGGGATGCTAAACGGACTAAGAACTACAGTCCAGAGATTAAATACTTCTAAATTAATTGAAAACCTTGATTTAAATTAAAAACTTTTTAACCCTGAATAAAATATCAAAATATTAGGTGAAATATCTAGAGAAACTTCCTTTTGAATTCTGTCAATGTATTCAGAGTGGATGGAATAATCATAAGATGAAAGCCAATCTCCACTTAAACCAGAGCTCCTCTGATGTGATAAACTGACTTGGACCACCTACTTACACATCTGCATGGGTAGCTGAAAGAATAAGTGGTAAAATTTCAAGTATTCCAAATAATCATCATTCTGGTATTTTTTCATACAATATTTCTATCAATTATTTATATCCTATTTGTATTTTAGATGAGATACCAAAATTGATTCTCAAGTATTGGAATTTCAAGACAGTTTTAATGCATTATGAAAATAAAGAAAACATGGAGCTGAAAAAAGATGAAAAAATGATGAAATATTTACATAGTGTGAATGAGTGTTCTACCTTGGGTGAAGAATTTTTTCAAAAATGGGAAAAAGCACAAATTGGAAAAGATAGTTTGAGATGGAGTTTGTCATTTTCAGAGATCAAAGTTGAAAGAGTGGCACAAGTACTCAGAAGCTTTGTGTCAGAAGGAAAACAATTTATGTCAAAATCTTACCATGAAGGAAGCTCAACTATTGAATTCAAGTATTGTGCTGATTGGAGTTTTGGTCTGATTGATATGCTATTCACATTAAAAGAGGACATGGGAGAATTTTGAGCATTTGTTAGTCCTTTCAAAGAGATCCTGTCTAGCAAAACACACAAGGACCCTTATGAGAGTCAGACTCTTATAAATAGAAGAGTACTCATGGATTCTAAGTCAGCTTCAATTTTTGCAAGTAAAAAGTCAATAATAGGACAGGCAGCTATCCTGAAACATAATTGAGAAAATTTTATATGAAAGAGAAGATTATTATGTCTATTGGGTTGAGGTCCATTCTAATTCAAAACAATTTATTCAGAATATGGGAATTTTATATTATTATTGATCCTTTGGAATTTGAAAGGAGTGGTAATGCCTGACAAGTGATGAATGGCATAGTTTGGGTAAGAATGCAAGAATAAACAATTTTTCATATGATCATTTGGTAACACTATTCAACAAATTCATTTAAAGGACTGAAATATGGTCCAAGATTTTAATACAAGTAAGACATTAATATCTACTAAATCATTCTGCTAAGTTAATTGTTTGATATTTCAGATTGAACTTCAATTTCACAAAAAATAGGTCAATTTTTAAATT
Organism: Hemileia vastatrix; assembly: GCA_030280995.1. Taxonomy (NCBI): domain Eukaryota; kingdom Fungi; phylum Basidiomycota; class Pucciniomycetes; order Pucciniales; family Zaghouaniaceae; genus Hemileia; species Hemileia vastatrix. Next base: position 27,807,337 of record JASXTE010000011.1, read on the forward strand.
CTATTACTGATAATAGAACTATTGATATAGATATTTATTACAAAAGTACAATCCATGAGGCTAATGATGGTAATAGTAAAGCCCGTTAAGATCCTTCTACATCTACATCTAATGAGGAAAGGAAGAAAAATAATCCACATTAAAATTAAGACAATCAGAAAAGTCAAAATGGAGCTTCTAAGAATGCTGAATTTGTTGCAGAGATACTGAATTATTTCCTGCCCAAGACTACTGAAGATAATAAAGATGAAACTGAATCTCCAAGTCTAGTGCTTAAAATTATTTTGATAAATGAAAATGTACTATTACTGACTGATTTAATTTTTTTCCTTTTTATATAAACACTTTTGATCCAAAGCTACAAAATAAAATTAAGGAGAAAAAAAGGAAAGAATCTAAGAGAAGAAAAGCCAAAGGTCATTAAGAAAAAGCCATAATTTTTTATCTCATAAGCAAGAAATTCACCCAGAAGTTCTGAAACAATTAGTCTAAATATTCACCATTTCTTAAGAGTGTGTCTTGATGTCCCACACAGCTGAATAGTTATAAAAAGCTCAACAAAAGAGGAGGTTAAAAACTGGCTAAATTGGACTGAGAACAAGAAGAATATCCTTTGACAGGAAATTGGAAACGTTTTTCCAATTCATCGGCTAAAATCCGCTTCTAATAAAGATTATTTAGCTAGAAATACAGCTTCTCACATTGAATAAAAGTTTTGTTTACCTGCTTTTCACCTTTAAGTTATTCCTTGAGCATTCCAGATGGTCCACCGTTTCCAATGTCATTGAAGAAAAATATTGAGTAGAATTTAGAAGAAAAATGATTTCCAAGGCTTAATTTTGAACATTCATTCAAATCATTTTCAGGATCAGTCCAGAATCAGGCAGTGTCAGAAATTTTGAGAGAATTTTATTTGAATTGGGTGGACACAGAGAAATTAAAATTTAGTAAAAATGACATTTAACAGTGGCTAATAAATAAAGGTAAAGACTTGAGTAAGTATATAGAAGAAAATATACTTCTCTAACTGTTATTGAGAAGATAAACAATTCAAAGGCACAAGTGCAAAGACACTGAAAGAAAGTGAGGATTTTCTATTTAAAATGAAAACTACTTACAAGATATCATTTTTTCAACAATTTAGATATCCAAAAAATGTTTTAGACAAGAATTTAGTACTAGCTATAGGCCTTGACCAAGGGATTTAGAGAAAAACTAGATAGAAAACCCCTGTCCCATTGAAAAATACCAGGTGAGATTTAATTTCTATAGCAAATTGAAGATTGGTGCTATACCCCTTATAAAAACTTTTTGAATGCTTAACTAGCAATGAAAGTAACCAAGATGACTAAAAACCATAGAGATGCTGAAATGCAGAAAGATCCACACCAGAAAACCAATACACTGTAAACTTGTTGCACAGAAAACAGCAATGATACTTGATGCTGTTTGCAAAGATACACCAGAGAATCCAGTTGCCAAGGTTAAATTAAATGAAGAACTAACCTTGAAACAAGCCCATCCAATTGTAGTAAAAGAACAGTGAAAACAAAGTAAGAAAAGGTTATCTAATTACCAGATGGTTGTATGATAAATAGAGTTTCCCCAAGCTGTCTTATTTAGCATGTACACACAGACCCCCCATCAAAAAATCTATGCTACAGAAATTAATTTGACACTTCTAAAAGCCAAATTTCATAAAAACCCTCGATAAGTGCTCCCCTGCATGCTACCACCAAGGCTGGAAGGCCACTCGACATTGGGCAGCCCATCTGGAGGCATCCAGACCCCCTAAAGGTTTAAAACCACTAAAAAACAACTAATAAGCTATAAAACAACAGAAAAAACCTCAAACCTTAAAATAAACTGTAGACTATCTTATAGTACTGACTATAAGCCTTGACCAAGGGAGTTGGAGTAAAACTGGAGAGAAAAAACCCTGTCCCTTTGAAAAAATACCAGGTGAGATTTATTGGCTACAGAAAATTAGAGACTGTTACTATAACCCTTCCAACACACTTCTTGACAGCTTAACAAGTCAAGACAGTAGCCAATAGAAGACCACTGAGAGCCAAAAAGCCAGAAACCTGAAATGCAGAAAGATCCACACCAGAAAAACAAAACACTGCGCACTTGTTGCACAGAAAACAGTAGTAATACTTGATGCAGGTTGCAAAGCTACACTAGAGAAACCAGTTGCCAAAACTGAGTTAAATGAAGAACTAACCTTGCAACAAACACAGCCAATTGTTGCCAAAAAAACAGTTAAAACTGAGTTAGAACAATGATATCACCTCCAGATGATTGTATGATAATTGAAGTTTCACCAAACTGTCTTCTTCAGTATGTACACACAGACCAGCCTCTAAAAAATTCATGCACAGCAACTAATGTGGCGCTTTTGGCAGCCAAATTGAATAAAAAACCTCTAGAAATGCTCCCCAGCCTTCTATAACTGAGGCGGGGAGCTTTCCTAGAAGCAGCCAGACCTCCCTGAATCCAGAAAACCACCAAAAACCTCCAACAAAGCCCAAAATACTTACAAAAATCCAACACAACTACTTAAACCCTTCAAACACAAAATTAAGCTATGACAACATTGTGACATAAAATATAGAGCCAAACTAGCTCTACTTAATGGAACTAGGAACTTAACTTTAAGACTTAAGTTTAGCCCGTAAAACACAAAAAACAAAATTAAACAACTATCTTTTAGAAATAAAAAATGAGCAAATGACCCCTTAAAACTTAGGATATGAAAAATTTCATAAGGACATGAAATATAGAGAAAACCCCAGTCTATTCAATGGTTTTACCCATATACCCATAGTCCCAGGATTTACTGAATAAAACCAGAAAAACACCCATTTATTCAACCAATGTCAATTAAGACATACCAAAACAGTGACAAACAGACCAACAAAGGCCTCTGCTAATTTTGGAAGACCACCTCCTCCCTCCAATTGAGAATTTCCACATTCTCCTTCACTAAAAGCACCATGTTCACACATTTTTCAAAATCCATCTCTGAAATGGGTCCCTGTCAATACTGTATTGACCATAACCCCATCTGTACTATAACACCACCATTCCATCCATACAGAACTGCTTGTGATTCCTGCTATTCCAGAAAGAAATCTTGCTTCAGACCTGGTCCATTATCATCTGCAACAGATTCACCTCTCCCTCAACCTGGTCCATTGTCCAACAAAGCTAAAAGATCTTGGCCTTCCATATTGATACCAAGATTAATCAACAAGTTACACCCTTCCAAAAAGAGTGCTAACACCTCCACCACCACAAGCTCCACCATACCTGGTCCCTCTGATTGTAAAACCAATGCTTCTCCAAAAATAAATCTAAGATAATGAATTTCCAGTTCATCCCCATCCAGACAGTGATGATGACAATGTGGGAACCATTGAAACACCATCACCCAATCAATTTTCCAACCTCAAGGACAAATTACAACAACACTCTTCTCAACAAAAAACCTCATTCTAAACTACTTCTAATCCACTCCTACCAAAGATCCACAGGAAATTGAGAATAAAAGACACCTCTTCCACCAGTTCAAGACTAATGCTGAACACTTTGTTCCATCTCTTGATTCTCTTCTTTAATTTATTCTTGCATGAAATTCTTGACTTAGAAATAAAATAAATAAATAAATTTCCTCAGTTTAAAGTTTTGGGGTCCTCATCCTCAGTTTTAAGTCTTGGGGGACTAACAGCCCTCATTTTATAGTCTTAGTGGACTCAAAAACCCTCAGTTTATAGTCTTGGGGGACTCAAAACCAAAATTACAAAGACAGAACCAGAGATCACAACATTAAAGACCAAAGAAAATAAACTAACATTCTGGGGTAACTGTTCTACCAAGCAGCCAGTTTATCAGTTACCCCCAACACTTGCCTTTACTAAATTCAGAGACTCCTCCTTTGGATACCCTCTGCCAGAATTACTCCAATATCACATTATCAGTTTATAGTCCTGAAGGACTCAATTATCAAACCATCCTCTGTTTATAGTCTTGGGGGATTATACCATTCTATATTTTACAGTCTTGATGGACTGACCACAGTTTTCAGTTTAATGTCTTGGCCGACTTCCACAGGGTTCAGTTTAAAGTCTTGATGGATTTCAGAACCCATAGAGGATTCAAATTATTAAAATGAAATTTTAATTAGCCAGTTTAAAGTCTTGGAGGCCTAGTAAATCCAAAAAACCATAAGCTGAATTCTTGATAAAATCTTGAAACCAGCCAGTTTAAAGTATTAGAGTACTAACAGATCAACAGTACTACCAATAATAAAAATCTTGAAGCAATCTTAAAAAAAAACATCCAGTTTTAAGTCTTGGAGGACTAACAGAATATCTTGAAGTAGTATCCAACAGTTCTTGAGTTCCACTAGACCCTTCATCCTGTCTAAAAAAATAAAGAAATGGTGTCTCCCAGTCAATTGATGAGCTGATCCCCTGATACCTTACCCACATCCAAGTGCACCTTGATGTGGCATGCCTAAAAATTTTTTTTTTTATTTTGACTCCTCTTCTACCAAAAACTTTTCCAGAGCCCTATCTTGAGCCTTTGAACAAACACAGCCTCCATAAAAAAATTAAAAGAAAAAAAAGAAAAAAAAGAAAATAATTTTGAATCTACCACTTTTACAGCCAACATCCTAAAACCACATAACAGATCCAGATCCAGGTCCTCAGAAAAGATCACTGGGTGGTCTCCCTCCAATAAGTAAAAATGATGGGAGACTTACAGTGATTCAGTACCAATTCAAATAAACTAAAGATAAAGAAGCCAGTCCCAAGCAAGTTTAAATTCATAGTGGACTTGAAACCTGAATAACAAAAACCAGAACTAGGATTCAACTAGGACAAACAAAATACTTGAAACAGACATTATGAGGTAACTGTTCTACAGAGCAGCCAGATCATCAGTTACCCCCACACTTGCCAAAATAAAATGTATAAGCCCCCTCTGGGTACCTTCTAACAAGAACACAGCATCCAACACAATAAAACAAAACCAATCAGTGTGAAGAGTCCAGCACTTGAAGACCAAAATAATGTACAGTTTAAAGTCATAGAGGACTAAAACCTGTGAAGAGAAACCAATACTAGGGTTCAACCAAATTAAGCAAATGATTTGAAAACAGACAATCTGGTGTAACTGTTCTACAGAGCAGCCAGCCCATCAGTTACCCCCACACTTGCTAAAATAAAATCTAGAAGCCCCACCCTTGGGTAACGTCTAAAAAAAGAATTTTCCAACACACAAATCTTCTCCCATAAAAAACCAAAACCATTAAAAAACCATTCAAATTCTTGAAATCCAGAAATCCACTTTAGAAATAAAATATTTTGCAGTTTAACCTCATGCTGGAGGTTAGATAAAACCAATGATCATCATTTTTATCTTCATTTTATTTTAAATAAAATATCCATCTTCACTTGAATTTTTCTTTTCTTCCATCTTCATTACACTAAGATTTTTTATAGAGACTTGAACCAGAGAGACTACTAAGAATTGGACAAAACCGAAAAATTCTGACCAAAAAAATAGAGACCAAATTAAACAAAACCAAAACAAATTAAATAGTTTATTTTTATCTTTGAGTAATAAGTTTCTTGAAATACCCAGGTTGAAACCAATAAGTTTTCCCCTACGGCTATAAAAAGTTTAGCTCCTCTTCCAATTCTGATATCCCATAATCAAACCTCCCAAAAAAATACCCATCCTTCTCCATACACTGAATTTATCATTGATTTCGTTACCAGTATCCATCCACCCTATATTCTTTGTAACAGAGAAATCTACAGCATCAATAATTTTATCCTCCTTTCTAAAAAATCCTTCTCTAGTTGAGGAAGGAAGCTTAGAGTTTACTGTCTCTAACTCCAAATCATCAATCACAAAATTATTCTGAAATTTAAAAAAATCCTCCAAAACAGGACCCAGAACACTGAAAGAATCATCTTCCCCCAAGAACCCATCCTCTGATCTTCAGGATTCCAGCTTGGAATTATATTCTTCCAAAAAACATACATCAAGAACATAATCATTTTGAAGATCCAAACTTTCTATTGAGAGATTGTCACCACTTCTTACATCCTCTGAACTTGAAAGAAGAAACTGAGAATTTTTTTCATGAGGCTCCAAATCATTGAGCTCAGAAATACTCTGAGAATCCAAAAGATCCTCCAGAAAAAAGTTTACAGCATCAAAATTAACATCCTACTCCAAGTATTCATCTTCTGAACTTGAAGGAGAACCCAGAAAATAATCTTCCTCTAAGAGAAATAGATCCAACACAGACTCTTTCTGACAATAAAAAGATCTAAAGCAACATCTTCATCCAAAAATCCATTATCTAAACTTGAAGAAACCATATCATTGTGAACATCCCACTTTTCCTTCCCACAGAGCTCATCCACCTTTGAAAAGATGCACTAATCATCCAGTGTGTACATATCCAAAACATCAAAGAAGCACATTCTTGAGATCCATTGACATCATATGTTAAAGAAATAAAAATTTCTGAAACATCACAAACACTATGCAATATAGGGGATGGACTTGCTAGTAAGTCCTCAACCTGAACTCTGATGGAAATCAGACTGAACTCATACGGAACCCATACTAAACTCTACTTGAAAACCCACCCAAAACTGTTCTGCTGAGTGGTGTTCATCCCTGATTGTATGGTTCCTTTATCAATGGCTCAATGTGTGTTCAATCAGTGGTGAGTTTGGGTCCAAGGTTGCGGACTGGCTAGCAAGTCTTCCCCCCATATTGTGTGGTGAAACATCATCATCTCCCAAAGTGGATGATTCAAAATTTTCTACTGTAGCTGAATTTTCTTCCACTTCTTCTTGAACCTTTTCATCCATCAAATTCTCATTTTCAGGTTCAACCTCTTTAGGAAAAAGAGTTTCAAGATTCCCCAGAATAGTCTTCTTCAAAAAACCTATACCAAGAATCCTACTTTCTCCATTTAGAAGTTTCTTCATAAGCCCAGACTTTAGCAGAAATCCCTGAACCTCTTTTGTGACCTCCAGACCCATGGCATTCCAAAATAAACTCTTGGCCTCCATTTTATGATTGGACATACCATTATAATCCAGATAGTCAATAACCTCTTCAAATTCCTCCATAAATTTACCATACTGAGCTAGAAAAATTACAACACCATCCATTTCCCATTTCTTAGAAATGCCATAATGATCATCCATTTAGAACACAGTGGTTCACCTCCTGATCATTTTGATCTTTAACCTTCCCCAATACTGAATCCTATATCCCTCCATCCTAAGAACTTCCATCACCACCTCTCTATCATCAATGAAGAAGATCACCTACTTCTCCTTACCCAAGTCAGAAACTCTATCCACATCAGCAGCGGCTTCAAAGATCTCCAAAAATAAACTTGCCTCCTCTCTAAAGCAAACTTTCCCTATCCATGACTTGATCCAGACCATAATATCTATTTCCAATTACACCTCTCCAACTTTCCACCACAGATACTAAAGTCCCCAAAAATCTTTCACAGAACTAGGAGGGACCAAATACAACTAGAGAGAAGACCCCCTAGACCAACTACAGAGAGATACAGCAGCAAAAATCTGAAATCAACAAAGAGTTCACAAAAGAAGAGAGCCCAACAGTAAAAGAGATTCCAAAGGCTAGAAAATCCTCACCTCAAATTGGGTGCCAGAAATGTAGAAAATCTTATAGTACTAGCTATAGGCCTTGAGCAAGGGAGTTGGAGTAAAACTGGAGAGAAAGACCCCTGTCCATTTGAGAAAATACCAGATGAGATTTATTTGCTACAGCAAATTAGAGACTGTTACTATACCCCTTCCAACACACTTATTTACTGCTTAACAAGTCAAGAAAGTAGCCAATAGCAGACCACTGAGAACCGAAGAACCTGAAACCTGAAATGCAGAAAGACTCACACCAGAAAAACAAAAAACTGTGCACTTGTTTGACAGAAAACAGCAATAATGCTTGTTTCAGGTTGCAAATCTAGACTAGAGAAACCAGTTTCCAAAGTTGAGTTAAATGAAGAACTAAACTTGCAACAAAGAAAGCCAATTGTGGCCTAAAAACAGTGAAAACTGAGTGAGAACAATGATATAAACTCCAGATGGTTGTATGATAATTAAAGTTGCCCCAAACTTTCATCTTCAGTATGTACACACAAACCACCCTCTAAAAAATCCATGCACAGCAACAAATTTGGCTCTTTTGGCAGGCAAATTGAATAAAAACCCTCTAGAAACACTCCCCAGACTTCTATAACCAAGGTGGGCCGCCTGCCTAGAAGCGGCCAGACCTCCCTGATTCCAGAAAATCACCAAAAACCTCCAACAAAGCCCAAAATACTTAGAAAAATCCACCATGACTACCAAAACCTTTAAAACACAAAATTAAGCTATGACAACATTGTTACATAAAATATAGAGCCAATTTAGTTCTACTTAATTGTACCAAGAACTTAACCCTAAGAATTAAGGTTAGCCCCTAAAACACAAAAAACAAAATTAACAAATATCTTTTTGAAATGAAAAATGAGAAAATGACCCCTTAAAACTTAGAATATAAAAAATGTCAACTGGACATAACATATAGTGAAAACCTGGGACTATCCAATGGTAGTACCCACATATCTATAGTCCCAATATTTACTGAAGAAAACCAGAAAAACACCCATTTATTCAACCAATGTCAATTAAGACATACAAAAACAGTGCCAAACAGACCATCAAAGGCCTCTGCCAATGTTTGAAGACACAATGCTTAAAAATCATTAAGACATAAAATGGAGAAAAACCAGGGCTACCTAATTATTCTAAGGACTTAACCCTCAGACATTAGGTTAGCCCAAAAAACGCAAAAACAAAATTAAACTGTTATAGAATAAAAGAAAAGTGACCAAAATAGCCCTTAAAACTGAAAATATAAAAAATATCATCAAAACATAAAATATAGAGAAAAAACAGGGTATCAAATGATAATAGCCTCATCTCTGTATCTTCAATATTCTGACTGTGAATCCAGAATAACACCATAAACAGAAATCAATGCCATTTAAGACATAACCAAAACATACCAAACTACACAACAAACACCCCAGCCAATGTCTGATGATCACATCCTCCCTCCAATTAAGAATTTTAGCACTCTTTCTTCTTCAAAAACCACAATGTTCAAACATATTTCAAAATCAACCCTAAGATAGGTCCCTGTCCATACTATATAGACCATAACCTTATATGTACCATAACACCACCAGAAAATGCATACAGAACCACTTGTTATGCCTTCTATTTCAGAAAGAAAACTTTCTACTGATGTGGTCCCTCTTCCTCTTCATCAACTTCATTTACACCTCAACCTGGTCCATCCTCCACCAGAACCAAAAGATCTAGGCCTTCTATCTTGATACCCAAATTAATCAACAAAATAAATCTTCCAAAAATAGTTTCAACACCATTAAAAACACTTTTTCTACTATAATTGGTCCTTCTGATGGTAGGACAAAAATTTCTCCTTACCAACTTTAAAACTAATGACTTTCAAGTTCATTCCCATCCAGACAGTGATGATGAAAATGTAGGAACCATTGAAACGCCAACACTTAAATGTTTTCCCACCATTAAGGCTGAATTCCAAGAAAGCTCTTCACAATAAAAACATCTCCTACTAAACTACTTCCAATACACTCCTGCCGATGATCCACAGGACATTGACAAAAAAAGACACCTCATCCACCAGCTCAAAGCTAATGCTGAACACTTTGTTTCATTTCTTGAATTTTTCTGTAAGTTGATTCTTGACTGAAATACTTGACCTATAAATAAATAAATTTAACCACTTTCCAGACTTCCTGAATGTAGCCAACATAAAAAATACCTCAGTTTACAGTCTTGGGGGACTCATCCTCAGTTTAAAGTCTTGGTGGACTAAAAGCCCTCATTTTATAATCATGTGGGACTCGAAACCCTTAGTTTATAGTCTTGGGGGACTAAAAACCTAAATCAAAAAACAGAACCAGAGATCAAACCATTAAAGATTCAAAGAAACAAATTCACCTTCTGCAATAACTATTCTACAGTGCAGCTAGCTCATCAGTTACCCCCACACTTGCCTTGACTAAATTCATAGACTACCCCTTTTGATTCCATCTACCCAATTGTCATACCAATTATCAGATTATAGTCCTTAAGGACTCACCCATCACTAATCCTCAGTTTATAATCTTGGGGGACTCACATTCCTTAGTTTATAGTCTTTGGGTACTACATTCCTCAGTTTATAGTCTTGGAGGACTAACAGCATTTTTTCATACAGATTATACACCTGTTCTTATGCATTCACACTCACAAGCAGCTTCCTGAACTTAAAAGTCCACTTCACTTTCCACCCATCACTGATAAAATATTTCTTCTTATCTCTTTCTTTTTTATTCTTGTTCCACCACATATCATGTTAACCCTTGGAGTCTCTGGTTTTGACCCATAAACTCTTCCTTGCTTCACTGCTCCCAAGGAATATTCTTATTAAAAGTGCATCCACATGTGTAGAGCCTGAACTTTCACTTTACCAAATCCAGAAGCCAAAATATACAACAGGGCTTGTGACTCTTTTAACTCCAAAAAGAAAAGATGTGATAGATATTCCAACTATCCTATACCTCCACCTTCACATTCCCACACATACATTTCAAGCTCTCCTAATAGATTTCCAGAAACAAGTCCAGTCTCTTCTTCTTTATTTTTTTCCTTCCAGAAACTCCAGGAGAAAAGTGCCCAGAAAAAGAAAAGATGTGATAGAGATTCCAACTATCCTATACCTCGACCTTCACATTCCCACAAATGCATTTCCAGCTCTCTTAATAGATTTCCAGAACCAAGTCCAGTCTCTTCTTCTTTACTGTTTTTTCCTTCCAGAAACTTAAGGAGAAAAGTTCCCAGAAAACTCTACAAAAAGACAGCTTTATCTTCCCATAAATCTGCTTTTACCTCTGTAAACTCAGCTCCAATTGCTTCAAAGCCAGCTCCCAGGCTTCTAGACTGCATCCAGGAGGCCGGCCTGCCTCACCAGAAAGTGGAAATCAGGCTCAATACTTATAAATTAAAGCAGAAAACAGCCAAAACCATCCAACAAACTACATCTCTTCTACCCAACAACCTCCTAGTTCTCCAAGAGCAATGCATACCCCAATTTTAAGGTCCTATAATGCCAAAACGTCACAATTTTTTAGAAGCTCCCCAAGGAAGAGTTAAAACTCCTAAAGCTTCTCCAAACACAAAATTAATTCACCATCCAGAAGAAGAAACTACACTTCTCCTCTGCCTACCATCTTCCTTCTGACAGTTCAATTTATTCAAGAATTACATCCAGAAGACACCAGTCAGCCCCAAGATCACCTTCATCTGCCCCATCCTACAACAAATTTGGCTCTCCAGAACCAGAAATTTATTGAACTGAGCAGGATATCAATAACAACTACAACACCAACAAAAAATCTCCTCATCCAGATAGGCCCCCAGGATAGTTTCATCCTTCTTCACCTTTTCAGCACCCAATGGAAGAAGATGAAGACAACTCATATTTATCTCAGGCTGATCCTTCAACCACACACCTTTACATTCCTTCAGAAGTTTAAATCACCATGGCTTTCAATTTTGATGAACTTCCCATCTGTAAGTACCACAATATTTCATCTAATTTCATCAGCAAAAAACAAATTCTGAGCAAAATTCATCTTATTTAGAAGGCACCCCTCCTCCTGAAACTACTATTGGAGTTGGACAACCTCTTGAAACTTCTTTAACCCTGGATATAAGGATATGAAGAAACCCCTAACAATCATGTGTCCAAACATTCTAAAGGCTTTTTCTCTTCATGGACCATTGAATGAGTTTGAAAAGACCCTGAGAAAGAAAATTCTCAATAACCACTGGAAGATGTCAAGAATCATCAAGCATACCTTCCGAAATTCTATTCCAGCCTCTTCTGCTTCCTCCCACAAACTACCTTCCAAGCTGGTTTCAGATCATTACAACCCATACCACCTTTCCTGAAGAGTGCACTTAAAGAACACCTTGCATTTACCAACCCCAGAAAAAAACAAAAACATCAACACAATACAAACCAAATTCCAGAAGCTTCTTCTTCCAGAATTTAAATGATTGAAAACAGAAATTTTATTAGATTAATAAATAATGAAAACAATTAATAATTAGAAATTCAAACACTTTTTTTAACTAATTACTACCTATAACTACTAACATAATGAAAACACTTGAAAAGAATTAAAACCTTGATTTCCAGAAAAGTATGAGAGCTGAGATAATAAAATAAATAATAATAAAATAAAATAATTAATAAATATAAATGGTATACCCCAGCCAATTGATTAGCTGATCCACTGATACCTTACCCACATCCAAGTGCACCTTGATGTAGATACAACTTTGAATAATTTTTGAATAATTTTGAATTGAACTAAAATATAAATAATACTGAGAATGAAAAACAAAAATAAATAAAAGAAACTGATAAATAATAATAATAATAATAATAATTAATAATAATGAAAATCTAAATAGCATTTCCTGGCCAATTGATGAGCCATTCCATATCAATGCTTTTCCACATCCAGGTGACCCTGGTGTGGTGACACCATATAATTTTGATTATTTTTAATTTTCCACCTTTTATCTAATGAACTCTCATAAAAAAATTAAAAGAAAAAAAAGGAAAAAAAATCTAAAACCACAACCCTAACACATAACACAAAATATTCATAATAATAATAAGAGAAATGCAAGATCAAGTCCAGTCCTAAAGAAAATATTACTGGGTCGGTTCCCTCCAATAAGTAAAAATGATGGGAGACCACCAGTGATCCACCACCAATTCAAAGAAACCCAAGCTTAAGGAGCCATTCCATGCTAGTTAAAGTCATAGAGGACTAAAAACCTGAATTACAAAAACAGAACTAGAATTCAATTAGAATAACAAAAGACTTAAAACAGACATTCTGGGGTAACTATTTTACATAGCAGCCAGCTCATCCGTTACCATCACACTTGTCAGAATTAAATTTAGAAGCCCCCCATGGGTACCTTCTAACAAAAACAAACATCAAACAAAATAAACCAAAAAGTCATTAATAATGAAGAGTCCAGCACTTGAAGACCAAAGATAAACCTGTTTAAAGTCATGGAGGACTATAATACCTGTGAAAAGAACCCAATATTTGGGTTCAACCAAATTAAGAGAGGGGCTTGGAAACAGAAAATCTGGTGTAACTGTTGATAGAGCAGCCAGCCCATCAGTTACCCCTACACGTTCCAAAATCAAATCTGGAGCCTAACCCATGGGTACCTCTATCAAAAAAGTTTTCAATACAAAAGGTGCTCCGCAGCAACCAAAATTTAAAATTAAAAGAATGGTCCATAGTTTATACTCATTTCAGAGTCAGTCTTCTTCACATTTTGTGTCTCTACAATAGAACCTCTTCACTCAATCTGCAGTCACACTTCTTTTAAGACTGCACCATCCAACTCTTCCAAAACATAAGAACCTCCAGATACCTGAGATCTGATTCTGTAAGGTCCATTCCATCTTTCAGAAAACATTTTTTTCCACTGACTCTCCAAGCTTCTATCATAAACCAAAACCTAAAAACCAGGCTCAAAGGGATTCCTGAGTCTATGAGCCAACTTCTTGCTCCAGTATCTGACTGATTGATTTCTAATCTTCATCTTTATAGAGTATGCATTTTCCTGAAATTCGTCTTTACATTCCAACTGTTGCATTCTTGCACAAGGAAAATCTTCTGTTGAATGGACATCATTCCAATTAACTTCAAGATAAGAAACAGCCTCTAAGTCAACTGGTAAAACTGCCTTCTTTTCAAGCATCAACTCATAAGGAGAATAGTCAATTTTCCTTTATATAGTGACACTATCAGCAAAAAAACTAAAGGTAAATAATGTCTTTAATTTTCAGCACTATCCCCACACTTATGCACTAAAACATTCTTGATAAATTTATAACCTCTTTTGACCATTCCTTCAGTTCAGGATAATAAGGTGTAGCCACTCTAGAATTAAAATCAATTCTAGCCACAGCTTCTATGAATATAGCTCCAAGCTCTGGCCTACCATCAACAGCCACCAGCTTCATTAACCCATATGTATAAACCCATTACTTTATCAAAAACTCTGCCACATTTTTGGAAGTCAAATTAACCAGAGGCCCAGCCTCAACCCAACAAGACAAATCATTTCTGGAAACAATCAAATATTTATACCTTCCTTCTTTAATATGGAAAGCATCCAGACTGACTCTTCCAAACACATTTGATTCAGCAGTAGCATGAAAAATTTCTTCTGCTTTCAAGTTACTTCTTTTTAGACACTCTTCACAATATTGAACCAAACCCTGCACAGCCAACATCATACCAGGCCACCGAAATCTGTCTGCTACTTTTCTATAAGTCTCCTCAAAGCCTCTATGACCAAGGTCTTCACCCAAAGACTTCAAAACCACCTCTTTACCCTTATTCTGAGTCACCACAACGTGAGGATTTGGATGCCTCTTCCTCATTAACCTTCTCCCTGACACACAAAAGTCCAGAATTCCTCTTCTTGATTGCTAACCAAGTATCATCATCACAACCCAGGTCTCATCTTCAAAATCCAAAAAAATAAAATCCAAGGGCAAAACCCTGTAATAAAAATTAACATTATACACATGGGCAATTCACCAGCCCATTCAGGACACCAATATTTAAATTTTGGCACATCTTTCTTTTTTTAATGAATTTTTTGAGAATCCAGTGTACCAACAAAAACACCATTTTCTAAATTTAAGCCATCCCAAAAAACAAACCCCTCTCCATCAATAAAAATATCCTGATCACCAGAATCAAGATAAGATCCAGCCAGTTTAACCTCATGGGAGAGCGGAAAAAATTAAACCAATTTATCTTTTCTTTTCTTTTATCATTATTTTTCATTTTCCATTTTAGCAAATTTTTATTAATTTTTTTATTAATTGGTAATCTATATTGATCTTCAACCCTTTTGAAAGATCTTTGAAAATAAAGAGACTTACAAATAGACCAAAACCAAAACCAACTAGACCAAAGACAAAAAAAATGAATCCTGAAGAGCCAAAAAAACAAATAAAAGACCAAATAAGTAGTTTGTCCTCATTTCTGAGAAGTCAGATTCTTGAAATCTCCTGGTTGAAACTAATAAGCTTGCCTTCAGGGCTAGAAAGTCCTAAGACCATCTTTCAATTCTGATATCCAATAATCACACCTCCAAACAAAATCCCCATCCTTTCCATAAACTGGCTTTACATCCAATTTCAATACCAGTTTCCAAAAACTCTGCATCCTTTGAAATTGAAGGAGCAGTCACCAAATATTTAATTTATCTAAAATAAGAATCCAAAATGACCTCTTCCATCTAAGATAAATTCAAATTATCAATAATTTCATCCTCCACCCTACAAAAACATTCTCCATTTGAGTGAAGCAGCTGAGACTCCACTGACTCTAACTCCAAATCATCCATCACAAAATTTTTCTGAAATTTCAAAAATTCCTCCAAAATAGAACCCATTACACTAAAAGAATAATCTTCCCCCAAGCAAAAATCTCCTGATCTTGAGGGAATCAGCTTGTAATTATATTCTTCCAACAACATACATTCAGAACATAATCTTTCTGAACATCCTAGCTTCCAATAGAGAGATTCTCACCACTACTTCCATTCTCTGAACATGAAAGTAAAAATTGAGAATCTTTTGTATGAATATCCAAATCATACAGTGAAGAATTACTGTGAGAATTAAAAAATTCCTCAAGAATAGAATCCATAACTTCAAAATAAAAATTTTCCTCCAAGAGTACATCTTCTGATCTTGAAGGAGCCACCTGAAAATAATCATTCTCTAGGAGAAAAAGATCCAACACTAACTTTTCTGTCCATAAAAAATTTCAACAGAAACATCCTTATTCAAACTGCCTTTATCAGAACATCAAGAAACCATTTTATAATGAACAGCCAAGTTTTCCTTCCCACACACCACGCAATATGGGGGGTGGACTTGCTAGCAAGTCCGCAACCTTGAACCTGGGCCCACATTGAATTAGTGATTAAACCACCAAGAAAAAATATTGACTTTCTGGTGAACTCAATATGAATACAACTTGAACCTTTAATGAAGCATAGGTAATAATTCTTTGAACAAATCTTGAGATATGAAGAATGAGATTTTTTATAGAAATTTTAATACAGTGCATACCACACTCAAATTATTCTTAAAAATAAAAATTTTAAACTATTTAAGCAGCTTCTTTAAAATTTTTTAAAAAAAGAACACCAATGTATAGATCCAGCAAGATACCATCTGACATTAATATATAAGTTTCTTTGGCCAGAAATACATGGAAAAAATACAATTTGAAATATTTCAATTTGTTCATGAAAGTTTATTTTTTGCATTTATATTATTTATTGTATTATTTTCAAGAATTGAAAAAATTATATACTTATTTTATGACTAGATAATATTGAATATTATAAATCATTAAAATATCTAAAGTAGGTGCAAAAATCTTAAAAATGATGTTACAAAGACTTTACTTAGACATATAATTTTCAAATTCAATTGAAATACTATATTTTACTATTAAAAAAAATTTCATCCTAATATTTATTAAAATTAATTTCCCCTCTTCTTCAAAATTTTCAAAATTTTAAATTGTAGATTTTTATTTGATTTAAGTGAATGAAGAGAATAACAGTATAGGATTTGTGGATTTTTAGGATTCAAGGAATTTATTTAACCACTCTTTGTAACATATTTTATATATTTTATATTTTTTGTATATTAATTTTGTATTACTATCTTCTTTTATTGTCTCTTTTTACTCCCTCTCAAGAATACCCTACTCTTTTCCCTTTGAAATATTTCTTTATCCTCACCTCATCTTTTTCCCCAACCTTTTCACTCCCTTTGTCATCATTTTCAACCCCTATCCACATTTGCCTCTCCCTCTCCACGCCTCTCTACCCATCTCCACTCCTCTCCTTCTAGTTTGCTTACCTTCCAATTTCTCCCTACCACTATATTTTTATATAAAGAAATAGGGACTGAGTTAAAAGGGAGGAAATTGGGGTTCGAGGATTGTGGAGGCAAGGTAAAGGGGAGGATTGGGGCTACAAGGGTTGGGGAGGCTGGAAAGAGGGGTGAGGAAGGGTAAATTGGGAAGCGAAAAGGTTGAAAAGAGTTGGAAGGGAAGATTAAGGGATGAAAGGCATTTTGAATGAAGAAAAGGGTTGGGAGAGGTTGAGAGGGGTGAAATGGGGATCAACAGAGGATGGCATACAATGGGGCTGGGAGGTAAGCGAAAGGGGTGGGGAGGGAAGAAAAGCATGTGTTGATAGAATTGAAAGGGATGAGGATTGGTGCAAAAAGAGTGTGAAAATAGGAGGATGAACTCTGTTCTTCATGTAAAGAACAGAGTTCACTTCCATAAAATATTAGCTGAAGCATAGTTTTCAATTCTATAAAAACAGTTGTAGGTAATAGAAAAAGTCAGTGATTTTTTTTATATGTAATCTGAAAGTTTTTAATAAAATTATTGTATTTAGGAATTGTGATATTTTCAATTTATTTTTATTTATCAACTTAATTTAATAAAGTATTATTTGAATAATTTGCTTCAAAAAATACTGTGCATTGAGTAGACTCATTGAACAATTTTTTCTGGCTTACATTCAGTTATCCTCACACTTTCACTATGTTTTCAATATAGATCCATTATTATTTGTGTGATACTTCAAGTGAAAGTTCAGTATTACTTCAGTCTGAGTTCCATCTGATTTCCATCTGACTTCAAGTTGAGGACTTGCTAGCAATTCCCCCCCAAATATTGCATGGTGACAGAGCTCATCCACATTTGAAGAGATACACTGATTATTTATTGTTTACATATCCAAAGCATCCTGTGAGGCACACTCTTGAGATCTTATGAAATCTGGTTTTAAAAAAATACCAATACCTTAAACATCACAGTCATCATCATCTTCCAGAGCAGATGATTCCAAAATTTCTACTGTAGCTAAATTATCAGCTATATCTTCCTGAAAATTTCCATCCATCAAATGTTAAATGTAAGGCTCCACCTCTTTAGAAACCAGTTTTTCCATATGTTCCCAGATAGCCTACTTCAAAAAACCCATAGACGGAATCTTACTCACTCCATTTAGCAATGTCTTCATCAGCCCAGAATTTGACCTAAATTCCTGAACGACCTTTCTGTCCTCCAGACCTATTGCACTCCAAAATACATACTTGTATTCCACCTCATGAGAAGACATGCTTTTATTCTCCAGATAATCCAAAACCTCATTAAATTCCTCCCTAAATCATCATACTTTATCAAAGACGTTACACCACCATCCATTTCCCATTTCCTAGCAACCCCATAAAGATCATCAATTAAAAACAGCTTTGGCTACCTTCTGATCATCTCCACCTTTAAATTCCCTTAAACCTGACTTCTATATCCATCCATCCCATGAAATTCCTTCACCATCTTTATATCATCAATGAAAAATATCACCTGCTTCACCCTATCCAAATCAGATTCTCCATCCACATCAGCAGTAGCTTTAAAGATCCCCAAAAACAACCTTGCATCCTATCCAAGACAGGTTTTCCCTTTCAATAACTTGATCCTGACCATCCAAACTATAGCCCGTTAAACCTCAATAATTTCCATCACATACAGCCTAGATACCCCCTGATAGCCACCAAAGATATCCAAAGTCCCCCAATAGCCTTTAAAGCCTAGGAGGTACCAAATCCAAAAAAAGAAGACCCCTAGACCAACCGCAGAATTATAGAGAAACAAAAAAACCAAAATTCACAAAAAGTTCCACCAAAGATATGCTAGACCAACAGAAAGTAAACCAAAGAAGAGATTCCAAAAGAAAGCAAGTACTCACCCCCACGTTGGGTGCCAGAAATGTAGACAATCCTATAGTACTAGCCATAGTCCTTGAAAAAGGGAGTTTGATAAAAACTAGAGAGAAAAACCTCTCTCCCATTGAGAAACACCAGGTGAGATTTATTTGCTTCAGAAAATTGAAGATTGTTACTATATGCCTTCTAACAACTTCCTGACCGCTTAAGAAGCCAAGAAAGTAGCACAAATGACTAAAAACAAAATAGAACCTGAAATGTAGAAAGATCCACACCCAAAATCCAAAACACAGTGCACTTGTTGCACAGATAACAGAAATAATACTTGATGCAGGTTCCAAAGCTACACCAGAGAAACCTGTTGCCAAATTTGAGTTAAATGAAGAACTAAACTTTCCACAAATCCAGCCAATTTCACCCAAAAAGAAGTGAAAACAAAGTAAGAAACATTTATCTAATTACCAGATGGTTGTATGATAATTAGAGTTTCCCTAAACTGTCTAATGCAGTATGTACACACAGACCACCATCTAAAAATCTATGCTACAGCCATTAATTTGGTGCTTCTACCAGCCAAATTGCATAAAACCCTCTAGAAGTGCTCCCCAGAATGCTGCAACAAGGTGGGAAGCGCACATGGAGGCAGCCAGACCCCCTGAAGCTGTAAACCCACTAAAAAACAACTAAAAAGCCAAAAAACAACAGAGAACACCTTAAACCTTAAAATATTCTAAAAAATCATTAGTTCTTAAAACATAGAGAAAAACAAGGGCTAACTAGTGATACTAAGCACTTAACTCTCAGACTTAAGGTTAGTCCAAAAATTTCAAAAAAAAAATTAAACAGTTTTAGTAAAAAATTCAAAGTGAGAAAAAGAGCCCTTTAAAATTAGAATATAAAAAATATTAACAAGACATAAATTATAGAGAAAGACAATGGCAATCCAATGATAGTGGCCTCATCACTGTTGCTTCAATATTTAGCTGGTGAATCCGGAAAAAGACCGTAAACAGAAATCAATGCTATTTAAGACATCACCAAACCATATCAAACTACATAATATAGGCCCCAGAAAGTGTTTGATGGCCACAATGTGGGAAAGTATTGCTAAAATACTTCCAGGGAAATAAATATTTTATTTCCCTCTTTTTGAAAACAGAATGTACCTCAGATATTGAGGAAGAAAAAGATCCTAAGAAGCCTCCCATATGTTTTATACCAGCATGGATAAGTCAATAACTCACTGAGTGTATCCATTTGCTTTATAAAGTAGCCTCCTCATTAGAAGCAAATCAAAGGGCTATTATTCAGTATAAAAAGACATATGATTTCTCTTCTTTAATAACATCTTCAAAAAATGGTGTAATTGGTGTCCCTAAAAACTTAACAAAAAATTTTATTCAAGTAACTTTTTAAAAAGTCTAAAAAGGATTGCAAGTGATATTCTAGCTGTTAAAAAAAACTTGATCTAGAAAATATTTATTCAAGTTTGACTAAACTATGTAAATTGTTATATTTTTAAAAAGCTTTCTCATATATAATATAATAAATATATTTTTTACTGTAGATATTACTTAGTTTTTGTAAAAGGTGATTAATGAAATAATTGTCTTTATTAATTGGGTAAATTTTTCTCTGATGTAAGTATAAAAAGTAAGAAAAACAGGATTTTATTTGAAAATATATTATTTCATGCACACAAGCCAAGAGTAAATTGAAATTTATTAAGTTGTGATTATTGGATTCTAATGACAGAAAAATTAAGTGTGTATTGGTTTTACTGTGCCATACAGGTACATACAGAACTATGCATCTTGGAACAAGTGCTTTAGATAAACATTTTTAACAAAATAATTTGGCAATGGAATAAAAAGAGTCTTATGCTAATTATGCATTAAATTCCATGAATCCTAGATAAGGAAAGGTTGTTTACCCAACATGATGAAGCAAAAATGTGAATGTGTATTTTTCACTTAAAAATTAGCTCCTTTTCAATTTCCATCAATATTTTTAACAAATATTCAATATTTTTTTGATTAAATATATTAATTTGGATTAAATGTTCATACTAGTGATTTTATAATAGTGAAATAATTATGATGCTACATATTTTTTTTGGAAACAAAATTTTGAAATATATCTCTCAAGAAATTTTTAAGTTCCTTCATAACTCATGCTGAACTCAGGTTTAACACAGGTGGGAGATTTTCGTGGGGCACAGTTCAGAACAGGTTCAAACTTTATCAGGTGAATTTTTAATAATTTTACAAAAAAAAAAATTTTAATAGTTCAAGTGTTTAGTGAATATTCCAGAGGTTTTTGTAGAAATCTTCAATTAGTTTTAAAATTTGTGTATGAGTTATGTTAGAAAGTTTAATGTATGGAAAATCTTTTTACTTGAAGATTCATCATCCAGCTCAACTATATCTATCAAAAGATTTAATGCTTAGCTATATAATTATTTACAATTCAATGTTTAGTTTGGAGTTAATTTCACATGTTTATTTTTAAAAAGGAAACACCTAGCAGCTAAGCCATTGATATTATGTTTCCAATCAAAAATTTCAAATGGAATAATTGTTTGCTCAGGGAAAAACATTACCATTTTTATAGAATGATGGCTTCAAAAATTATATAAGAGTGTTGGATATCAAATATTTATTAAATCATTCCAGATTTATCTAAATAAATCAAAACATCATTGGTCTCAAACATTTTTACATTTGATAAATTAGTAAACTTTATATAAATCACCTATTAATAAAGATTATTGTGCTCTTCATTCAAATATTTCATAATCTTATAACATGTCAGACTTATGCTTTCAGAAATAATCCACCTCATTGTCAGTATCTAAGAAAAATGCAAAACCATCACCAGGTAAGCAAAAAGTCAGTGATTAGGAACTAATCTTGTGAAAGCTTATATTCTATTATCTATGTAGATGCTCAGGTGATAAAAGAAAATTTCAACTAGAATGCCTTTTTTGAAAAATTTTCTCTAAAATCAAGCCATCCACTACAAACAACATTAAGAGAGCCAGAACTTCAGTTAGAAATTATTGAGATTACAGCTGAAGAGTACTATGCCAAACTCAATTTTATGGAGGAATGAGAAGCATCTTGTTTTCAGGAGCTGGAAGAAATGAGGGTTCATAAGGCATATTTGGAGTCAGAGGCATCATTTTTTACCTTTGTTAAACATCAAAAAAATGTGATTAATTTCATATTTTAATTGTGATTTTATCTAAAACTTTATTCTTTCTGATTATTAGCATATATGGATAGTAAGAAAGTTCACAAAAATTCTCATATTAAGGTCAAGGAAACACAAGAGTTGGAATCAGGTAGTGCTTCAAGAAATGTCAACAAGAGGGTGGAGCATACTCATCAGACAAAAAGAGCTTGTACCTTTTTAAGGTTCTCTATAGTTCCATTGTGTTCTTCATCTCTTAATCATGATTCAGAAGAAAGTTCTGAAATACAAGATAAAAATATGCTATTAAGTGATTTGTAAGTCTAATTTTAATCATATGAAATTTCATGATATATACAGATATCACTTTTCATAAAATATTGTATTGCCATTTTACTTTAGGGAAATTCATCCTGATTAGTCAGCCAAAGGTAAAAATCAAAGATCCTATCTAATAGTTTTATATGTATTTTGTGAAAGTGACACATTTAATATCATAATATTTACACAGACATAGATGCAAACCAATCACAAATTCAAAAAGAAAAACCAATTGATACCAGTGGAAATCCCAGAAGAGAGATATTAACTTCAGCCAAAGAAGCAACTGAAAAGGATGATGAGATACCTATTTCACAAACTGAAACTTTATGTATGTGCATTGACTATTTTTTTCAAAGAATAAAGTTAACAAAAAAAATTTACATTTTTGTAGTATCTTCTGCATCAAAATACATCATTTTTAAAAGATATGGATTTAAAATCTGATATCAATGAGCTATATTGTTTTTTGAAGGAAAAATCATCTGGAAAAATTTCAACAAGGCATGCAATGTGATCACATTCTTTCTGAATTTTTGAGGAACAGAGAAGATTTTAAAATCAAACACTGATAAAAATTAATCAAAGCTCAGTGCAACACAAATTTCAACCTTTTATTATGTATTTGATAGATGGATTAAGGGTTTATTTGCTTTTTCTCATGATCATAGCTTTGCAAGTATTTGTGATTGTTTATAATTCATTATTCAAATTTATTTTACTAGCAAAAAAATTAATTGCAGATTTAATTTGGAAGAGCCTATATGGAAGAATCTCAATAGCTAAATTATAGGTCTGTTTTAAAAAATCATTATAAATCCAGAAAAAATGCAAGACTTCTGTACACCATTTCATTTGGAAATAGCATGTGCAATCACTGCTGATTTTAGTATCATTTGAAAATTGTGCAACCCAGTACATCTTTTTTTAAACTCAAAATATTAAAGAATAAATATTGATTTTGTGTATCTAAATAGATGCTATACTTGATATAATCAAGATGCAAACAGATACTATAATATCAATCTTCCAAAATAATTAAAAAAAATGAAAACTTTAAAAAAAAAATTTACAAATAACAAAAAAAAATAAGAATTAGGCTTAAGGTAGTAATAATGAACATGAGTGAAGTAAATTTGAGTTGTGTGAATTGAGTGGAGATAGATGGTAGAAAAAAAGTGGATTATCAATGTAATGAATGAATAATAAGACAAATTGAAACAGATTTAATGTGTATAAATCTTTGTAAAAAAGAAATATAGCTGAGTTAAAAATTGTAAAAGCTAAAAAGAGGATGTAAAGAGTCAATAGAATTTTAAAATAACTTCAATACTTTTTCTAGTACAATAGGAAATATTCAAGGGAAACTGAAGCTGTATATCTAAAATCAATAGAGTATAAAAAGATGTAGTATGTAAAATATAATTTAAACATTAAAATTAGAATTGGATGAAAAAAGTTTATAATAATATTGAATACAACCATAAGAATTAAGACATGGACCCTGATCTACAGCCATAGGACAGGGACCATCCCTTCAAATATGATGAACAATACAAATACATGTTAAAAAACATAGGTGTACCCTGATCTACAGCCATTGAGAAGGGTAAACCTCATCTAATTTATAAGAAATTTTGAATATTGTCAAAAGGACAGGTGTACTTGGATCAATGGCCAAAAATCAGGGTACACTACCATAAATTTGAACAACTACTTTAATATTATAAATAAAAATGGGTACTCTGATAAACAGCCATATATTAGAGTACACCTCATGAAATTTGAAAAATTATTCAAATCAATTGAAAAGTACAAAGGCAGACTCTGATGTACAGCCATAGGTCATGGTACACATGCTCAAATTTAAAGATCAATTTGAATACTATCAAAAATACATAAGCTCAACATGACCAATGGCCTTATATCAGTCTAAATCAGTAATTTTGGTCAATTATTCAAATTTTTCATGAGAATTTAAGATATATACTTTTCCTTACATTTGTTTTTCATCTTTCACTGATTTTTTGAACCATATTCAAATTTCTATCATAATTCAGGTTGTGCACCCTAATCTTTGGCTGTAGATCAGGGTACATCTCTCTATTTTTAAATGTAATCATGTTTATTTTTCAAATTGATTAGTTTTGCTCTGATCAATGGATGTACATTAATTTTCACAAGTGTAAAATTGATGATAGTTAAATTGCACTATAAATTTAATGTTTGGGACCCTATCAATGGCCAAAAGTCTGAGTTGTCTTTTGTATGTTTTTCAATCAAATACAAAAAGTTGGGCTTGATCTAAAGCCATAGATGAGCTTAAACCACTTTTTTGTTACCTTTATTTTTTCTATTGCTAATTTTAAACTGTAAAGCCTCTACTAAAGCTTTATGTATCTTTGCACCACAAATTTTTGCAAGTATTCATTCAGCTCATGAACTTTACAAGATGGACTCTGATTAATGGCCAATAGTCAAGGTCCACATCTGTATTTATTGATATGGAACAAGTAGCTCTTGAAATTTGAGCATCTGTACTCTGACTAATTGCTGAAGATTAGAGTTCACACCTATATTTTTCCATGTATCCAGATATTTTTTCAAATTTAAGAGGTGTACACATATCTACAGCTGTATTTCTGGGTTTTTCAGTGTACTTTTGATAATTTACAAAAAGCCATTCAAAATAAAGGTGGTGAGGACTGAACAACAGCTGTAGAGCAGGGTTCACCATGCTCTTAATGACATTATTCACAATGTCATTTAAATTTGTTGCAGTGTACCCTTATTTACAGCTGTAGAACATATTCCACCTCTTTTTTTATGGATGTATTCATATTGCTCTACAAATTTAAAAAAAAATTGAATATAGTCAAAAAGACATAGTTGTACTCTGATCTACTGCCAAAAATCAGGGTACACCACCTTTTAAATTGAAGGACTCTTTTAATATTGTTTAAAGTAACCTTGTAGAACTTTATCTACGGTTTTATGTCAGAGTACACCTCTTTGAATTCTTATAAAAATTCAAATACATGAAAATACACCATTATGGACTATGATCTACAGTCATTGGTCAGAGTTCACATGCTTTAATTTTAAGAACTATATTAATTCCAACAAAAATACACATGTGGACCATGATCAATGGCCTTAGGTGCTGAATTTCTACCTCATTGTCAATAAATTCTTAATTTTTTCCTTTTTAATCATCTTCATCTTTCTCCAACAAGATAGTTCTACATATATAGTTGATACTATTATATTATATAATTTACTACTGGGATTTTGTAATCTTTCATTTAATTCATTCTATGATATTTCCCTATTGTCTTCATATCTCCCTTTAAACATAAATACATCAGTATATTTTGTGCCTTGCATATTTTATTTGAATATTCTTCCTTTCTATGTTCTATTCACTCTCTATACTCATTCTACTTTTATTTATCTCATGTATCTTCATTATCCAATTTTTTGAAAAATTCTCTCATATATACTCACTTTTCTTCTCCACACATCACATCACATTTATTTGTTAATATATCTTTTACCCTCTCTTCGTTCCTTCACCCCACAGATATCATTTTTTGGCCATTTACACTACTTTTTTGAAGACCCTTAATTTTATTTAGTATATTTCAAAAAAAAAAATTTCATATATTTTCAACTTTAACAATTTTTCATAGCCATATTTTAACCTCCATTCTTCTCAAGAGATTTTTCAACTTTTTTCTAATAAGTTTTCTGTTTTTCTAGCTCCTCAACAGTCAGATCTTCTTTATTCAATGCCACTGAAATTTTTTCTTTCAATAAGTTCAGCTTTAATTTTTTATTTTCAATTGAAATATAATGTCCAATGTTGACTTCTATAAGGAAAAAAAATAGCCCATTAAAAAGCTTCTTGTACACTTGAATTGATTATCACACACATGTAAACCCTTCTTCCTCATAAAATTTGGATGTGTAGTGTAGTACTTGATTTGCTAGCCATAGAATTAACCATAGTCCATTAAAATTGTTGAAGTTTCTTTTCTTCTCCAATTCAGTAAAAATAAACTCACACCCTACTTGGAATGCTTTTTTAATGGTATGTTTCTCATAAAGCTCATTGTTATATGTATTCTTGGGGTACCAAATCCCAAATGCATATTGACTAGCATCTTGGTCATTATGACACGTGTTACTGAATCCATTACCATTTTTCCACATGTTCCATGATAGATTAGAAAAAAAATTGTCTTCTTCATCTTCTCAACACAGTATATTCAGCTCATTTGAAGTCTCCTGTGCTTCCTTGTATAGCTTCTTTGACAAAAACTGAAAGATAAACCTAAAAAAATTGAAATTTTGTTTTTTGCTTGATTTATTTCTGCTTTTGTAATTTTTTGATTTGAATATTCCCCTAATCCAGTATTTGAATATTTAACTCATTTTCATAACTTTAAAATAAACTAACTTATATTTAGAGGAATTTTGCATCCCATCAACAAACATTAAACTATTTTCTTGTGGTCCATTACATGAGTCCACATGTTCCAAAAACTGAAGATCTTTTACCACCTGTCTTTAATCATTGAATTTTTTGATCTTTTCTAATGGCTTCAATTATATAAATGATATAATAATTGGTTGTGCACCTCTTTATTTGGGCTGGATGAGGTATATTCCTTCATTTAGTGGCTTAAAATCTTAAGCGTTTAATGTTACATATTGAGTTTGTATATTGATTTAACTTTCAGCTGTTGACCAAAAATCTTATTTCCCCCTATTAATCTTATCCCCAGCTCTTCTTTTTCTTCAATTTCCATTAAATTTTCCTTCAAATTGTTGTTTTGATATTTTTTCTTCCCCCCTACTCTAACCCAATGTTTTCTATTACCATCCTTTCGCTTCAATTCATCAGAATTTCCCATTTTTTACTCTAATAATAATTTGATTCAGATATAAAATTCATAGTTAGTTTGAAAAATTACTCAATTATTTGAATCACAATAATTTTATTTTTGAGTAAAAATAACAAGATTGAATTTTTAAGAGAGGCCATAATGAACTCTCAACATGCTCACTTCATTAAACATCAATCTTGTTATTCCATACTAAAAATACACTTAAAATTTTTTATTATTAAAATGATAATAATTTGGCATACCTTTAATTAATTCCAAACAAAAATTATAACCCATAAATTCTATACCCCAAAAAAAATTAAAACATTTTCTAAACCTCAAACTACATTCAATTTTTTTCTGGTACTATTGCATGATTGAGTGAATTAGAGGGCCAATAATGCACTCACAACATGCTTACTGCATTGGTACTCAATCATGTAATATTATACTATTTGAGATAGTCTAAAAATAAAATGAAGAAAATTATATGGTCTACTTACCTTTTTTGATCCTCTATTTATTTTTTTCAGAAAAATCTGCTGTGATAATTGAAAAAAAAAATTGATCAATATAACTTATATAGTTATTAAATATATCTTTCAATTAGATATTAAATGATCAAGAATTTAAAAGGAGCTATAATGCACTCACAAAATGCTTACTGCATTAGAACTCAATCATGTAATACTATACTATTCTGAAAACCTAAATAAATAAATTGAAAAAATCAAATGTTTTACATACCTTTTTAAATCATCTAGTTATTTTTTTCAAAATTATCTGCAGAAAAATTTATGAAAAATTCTAATTAATATAATTTCTGTATATATTTGATAAATCTTTCTAATAGATATTACATGACCAAGTATCTAAGAGGAGAAAAAAAACACTCACAACATGCTCACTGCATCAGAACTCAATCATGTAATAGTATATATACTATTCTAAGAGCCTAAAAATATAAATTGAAAAAATTTAATGGTTTACATACCTTTTTAAGTCCTCTAGTTATTTTTTTACAATTATTAGAAGTAAAAATTATAGTTTTTTTTGATTAAAATAACTTCTAGATATATTAATAAATATATCTATTATATATTAGATGATCAAGTATCTAAGAAGAGTAATAGGGCAATCACATCATTTTCACTGCATTAGAACTCAATCATGTAATATTATACTATTCTGAAAACCTAAAAGAATAAATTGAAAAAATTTAATTGTTTACACACCTTTTTAAATCCTCTAGTTATTTCACAATGATCTGCAGTAAAAATTATAAACAAATTTTGATTAAAAAAACTTCCATTTATACTTAGTATCTCTTTCTAGTAGATATTACATGATCAAATATCGAAGAGGAGCAAAAATACACTCACAACATGATCACTGCATTAGGACTCAATCATGTAACATTATACTAATCTGAAAACTAAAATAAATTATATATAACCATTTACATGGGTTTTACAAATCCTCCAGGTCCTTTCAACCAAAATAACAAAACAATAAAATAAATCTATCAAAGAAAAAAATATTAGTCAAATTAACACTATTTAATCAATCAATTATTTTGTTACTACTACATTATTAATTTACCAAGAGGTGCAATAATTATTGAATTACACCTCAACTATCTGTTTTTTTTAAAAATAATTTAACTAAAAGGAAATTCACATATATTTTTATTTTAAATTACAATTATCTTTAAAAAAAAATTTCAGATTGATTTTTCTCAAGATTCTCCTTTTCAAAATTCAATTTTTTGGATCTATCAATTTAAAATGAAAAATAAAAAATGGTTAGCCTTTAAATAAATAAAACATGCCCCAATATAATTAAAGAAAATTTAAACAATTTTGAAAATAAAATCTAGCTGCTTTTGATTTTTTATTGGACCTTTTAGCTTTTCTTATTAACTTTATTTTGAGTTTTGTATCGTTTATTGTCAATCTCTGTAAGAATACTTATAGTTATATATTTTATCTATAATTATTTTTGTAGTTTTTATTAATTTTAAATCTACCTACCTAAAAAAGCTCTTTTAAAAATATAAGCAAGAGCCTGGATAGGCAATCAAATTTTATTTTAAATTTTTATTTGAGTTTGTTTAATTTAATGATTCAATTGTTTGTTTAAATAACTAAAAAAATACACATAATATTTATTTATTTAAATATTTATTAAAAGATAAAGAATACAAAAAAACTACATTAATAATCATAAAATAAATTTAGTAGAAAAAAAATAAAAAAAATTATATTGAAACAATTTGTTTGATTTGATTGAATCAATCAAATCAAGAAAGTCAAACAAATTGATTGAACAATCAAAACAATCAAATCAATTGAAATGAAAATCTTTTTCAAATAAATTGATTCAACCAATTTTTTTTATTTGATCAAATAAAACATATTGATTTAATTGATTATTTCAATTGAATCAATTGATTTGAACAAATTTTTTTCTTTAATAAATTTGATTGTTTTGATTGATTAAATTTATTTGTTTGATTTTAGCAAATCAAATAAATCAATTGTATCAATTGATTCAAACAAATTGTTCATTTCAATTTTTTTGATTTTTTTGATCAATTCAATCAAATTGATAGATTTACAATATATGTAGTATAAAATAAAAAAAGAGAAACTGATTTAACTGACCTATAATTTAACCTCCTCCCAATTCCTTTCTGGAGTAGAGATATAATAACATCAGTTTACCTCCCAGCCAGGAAGAGGCTGATTAAAGGAAAGAGAGCACATAAAAACATATACACTGTTTCTCATATGCTGATATATGAAGAGAAACAAACTGAAATGCAATTTCAAAAAAGTAATAAAATAGTGAAAAACAATTAAAAGATATTACCAATAGAGTTAAAAGAGAGTGAAAAGATTATAAAATATAGTGAAGATGTGGAAATAACACACCTTTTATGCAAATTTAAAGGAAATGCCCCTGTGACACTAATTAAATAAGGAAGACCATCATTCTTTGTTTCATTTATAAAAAATATTACTTCAAATAGATTCTAAAAGTTTTCCACCACATATTGAATGTATTTTCATATTGCTTTCAAGGTGATTTCAGTCAATATTCACCCTTTTTTCATTATAGTTTCATCACTTCCTCAATGTGTGCTTGATTAGATATGAATTAGGGTTCAAGGTTTCCAACTTTCTAGCAAGTCAGCCCTCCATATTGTGTGGTGAGTGGGTTCAAATCCCTGCCACCTCACCCCTGTTTAATCACACCCCCTTTGTCCATGGTTGGCACACTTGTTTCTTTGCTGGTGTTGATTTCTTGATCTCCCCACAAAATCTCTATTTTACCTCAGCAACCTGGAGTGGATGAGCACATATGTGAAGGCTGGAAAACCCACCCCACTTTTCAACCACCTACTGTTCCAAATCTCACTATCTAGAAATTTGTTCTTGGTTTCCCACCTTGGGTCAGCTGCAGAATTCCACTCCCCTTGTATTCTTGAAAACACTTCCCATCAAACCACAACCCCATGAAGATTACCCTCCCCCCTTCCCCCTCCCCTATGAAAACTTCATTGGTTTCCTCAAAAAACCTGGCTCCCCCTGTTAAGCTCTTAATTTTCCAGACACCTAACATATTAAATCCTTTAGAGCATGTACTATTTTTAATCAATTTAGCCCATCAACGCAATTCTTTTGGATTGATTTGGAATTTTTTCTCCAATAATAACTTGCACTTATATTCATCAAGAAATTATCTTTATAAATAAAAATTGCATAATTGACAATAATGGAGGATAATTGAGAGCCATATGCTTTTATTACAACATGAACTAAGGCTCTTATGTATTTAATTTTCAATTTTTTCTACTTTATGTCATTTTGTATCTATTTTTTCAGATTCAACATCTGCCCTTCAACATGACACACTGTGGCATTCCATATCTGGGTATGCCACTTATGTGAAAATTTGATTGAATTTGGTTGAAATGAAATTTTGGTGTTACCAGATGTTAATTTGGTTATTATGGATATTTTTGGGATGATTTGTGGCATTTTGGAATGGTTATATGATGGTATTTTTCTTGTGATTTGATGGATTTATGGATTTGGAAATGGTCATATTGGATTTATGGGATGATTCTCCAACTTTGGGTATTTTCTGGGGCTCTTGTAGGTTTATTTTTGAAGATTAGTAGCAATTTTCTGGATTATAAGGCTGAATATTTGGAATTTTGGAGATGATTATTATCATTGGATAGCCCAGACTTTTCTCTATCTTTTATGTCTGTATGGTTTTTTATCATATTGTACTTTTTTCTTAGTGTTTTACTTGATTTAGTGACTTATAGTATTATTGGTGGATATGGTGTGCTGATGGAATGGGGACTGAGCTCTGGTGCGCTCCGGTTTGCTCCGGTGATTTTCCGGTGCAAAAGCGAAGTGTACTGGAAAAATTCTGTCATTGTGGCCAAGTTTGGTCATGGTGGCAAAATTTAGCTCACTCTGGAAAAATTAGCTCATTATGGAAAAAAGAGATCATTGTGGCAAAATTTGCTCACAATGGGAAAGTCTGGTCACTAGGTTAAAGTTTGGTCACTGGACCAAAGTTTGGTCACTGTGCCAAAGTTTGGTCACTGTGCCAAATTTCGGTCACTATGCCGAATTTTGGTCACTGTGCCAAATTTTGGTCACTGTACCAATATTTGGACACTGTACCAAAGTTTGGTGACTGTGGAAAAATTTGGCTATTGTGGAAAAATTTGGTTAGTATTTATTATGCTTATTAGATCAATAGTATATTGTACATCCTATGCATGTAGGGTATTGTTGGAAAGGTCTGGAGTAGGAGAATCAGATAGAAAGGGTGGAATCTTAGTCTTCTACATGTTTTTTTTTTAGTTTTGGTAAGAAGGGTCTTTTTGGATATAATTAACAACCACATTCATATTTTTTATTTCTCAACATTTTTTAATAAAATTTTAATACCCTTATAAAATTTATACTTTTCATACCACATTTGAAATACAACACAACAATAACATTTCCATTGCATATAGGGTATCTTTGGAAAGGCCTCAACCTCAGGGAATTGTTTTTATTTTTATCTCATTAAAAATAAAAATCTTATTAAAACATAAAAGTCTTTCTTTAAAGATCTTTCACTGGTACACCTTAATTGTTGTAATCAGAATTTATTTCTCAACAGCTGTATTTCCAAATCTTAATAAGTGTTTATAAAATTAGAGTTTAATATCATTTAATTAATACAAGTAAACTAGCTAGCTTAGTTATTTATGCAACCCTTATTTATTTTGAAGGAAAGGGTTTTCTTTGGTTTATCCAACTTCTTCAGATTCTGCTTACAGCAAGGTGACTGTAAGAGTCTTTCTACAACGCTTCAATTTTTTTTCTCATAGCCTATTTTTTCTCACATACCATTTCTCTGACTTTCATCTTCCCCATATATTATTTCTTCATATTCTTCTTCCCTGCACCATTTTTTCATCCTTCACACTGTTTTCCACCTCTAAATTTTGAAATGAGTCCAGTCACTTCTATTGAGTTATCTCCTCTCACACAACCATCACCATCACTGAGTTACCCAGAAAAATTCCAAAAGACTATATCAGCTAACTGGTCACCCCTTGAAGACAAGCAACTTGCTAAATCTTGGATTCATGTCAGCCAAACTTCTATTTTCGGTACAATTCAGACTTGTGACATGTTCTACCAGTCGTTGATGGAAGACTTCAATATTTTTACTGTAGAAATTAAAAGGGATGTGGATCAAATATGCAATTGGTATGCTTGTTCAGGCCTCTATTTTATTTTATTTTATCAAACTTTTTTTTACTTAAAGCTTGAGTATAATCAACACTGAAACTCAAAAATTCTCAGAGATTTATTATTCCCTTGAAAAAGATCAACCCAGCAGTTTGAATCAAATGATGTGGCTTTAAAATGCAATAGAGGAATATTTTCACCAATCAAAGGAATCTTTGTTTAAAATGGAGGAAGCCTGGTAGGTTTTATGTCATGCACCAAAGTGGAATCCTGATCTTAATAGCCACCAAGCAACTTTTCACACTCCAAATCCTGAGATTGAAGATGAATAATCCAAAAAAATTTCTCCTTCTCTTACTTCACACTCTTCTTTTACTCATGTTTACAGGCCAATTGGTACAAAACAGGCAGAATGATTGAAATAAGCTAGTCCAAATTTCAAAGAGGAACATTTAAAGGTGGTTCAGGAAAGTAATAGTATGAGTCAATATTTTTTATAAAGAGACAATAAGCAAAAGACATTAAAATTTTTTAAACATCTGAGGAAAACTTCTCTAATAAGCTGTCTAAGTTTCAATTGAGGCTTTTGAAAAAGAAGATTCTCAAGTGCTTGAGAAATGAGGATGAGGATGAGTGTTAGTATAGTCTAGTATATAAGTATGATATAATAGTGTTTATTTATTGTCCTACTACTTATTGATAAATGATTTAGTGATTAAACCTCAGGGGAAGACTAATAAAATAGTTATAATCAAATAAAACTCACAATACTTGGATTTTAATGCGTGCTAGTGGTGGAAAATAGATGAATAAAATATAGTTATAGCTTATAAAAAGATAAAATCAATTTATAGTGGCTTTATAACATATTTCTAAAGGTTAATAATTGTATGGTAGTGTTTGTTGGAGTTGTAGTAATTTAATGATCATAAATAACCGCCAAAATACCTCCTTACTTATACCCAAATCCACTGGAGTGCACAGACCTTCAATCCAGATGATGTCACTGCTATCCCTGGCAATTACAGCACTGTGAGGGCCCATCACCTCCCCATGGTGTCCACTTCAAGCAGTTTCAACACCCAGACCTCCAGTAAGGACCCTCCATCACTATTAATAATAACACTGATCCATACCATAAATAGAAAACCCAGATAAAAGTGGATACCATAAAGAAACAGGTAAAATAAACAATCAAAAAGAGATTTAATGAAACTAAAAGCATATAAAGGAAACAAATAAAATGTCCAAGCCCCCAATAACATCCCCAAGTATCCACATTAACCCAGAAACATCCTTCCAACCCATAAATCTGTGAATAACCATCCAAGGAAGTAATTTGAGTTGTCCAAACTGGGTGTATGCGCCTGATATAAGTGTCTATGCTTCTGTAGGCATTGTGAGTCCACTTATTTCGTCTATATGACCTAAAATAAGCAGAAAATCAAAGGTTATAGGATATTAAGGGGCTAAAACCCACCTATATACCTAAATATACATAATATACTGCATATTTCACTGAATATGAGATTTATGTATACATATAAGCTTATGTATGTCAATAATTACTTCATATCACTTAAGATAAGTATATTATGACTCCATTAACACCTTAATAAATATTATTAGACCATGGATAATCTATTTAAACTATTATAAGTTATATAATAGAATAATAATTATATATATATATATAATAAAATAATATATATTATTATTTTAACCTTATTTTTAAGATAAAAGCTTAACTACTTAAGGTTATCTTATTTTAAGCATAAGAAATACTCAGTCCTAAGGATATTTAGGCTGACACTCCCTCACCCCAAAAAAAACAATAAAAAAATGTTAAGACATTTTAATTTAAAACAAAGGAGTGAAATAATAAAAATAAAAATAAAAAATAATTTTTATAATACATATACTGAATGAACAGTATTATTTAGATTTAAATTTTTTTCAAGAGATTTTTAAGTTCAGAGATTTCATTTTCTGGAATCCACTGGTCATATTCACTTGATTTATTTTTAAATCTTAATAGATACTCAACTCCCTTTTCTTTAGTAAGGTGTCTCTTTTTAAGTATCTTTTCAATTTCTGCCTTTTCAACTATTTCTTCAGGTTGCTGTTTATGCCTTCCTGATCTTCTTGGAAATAAAGCAGTATCATTAGAATGGTATGGTTTTATAAGAGAAATAGGAAATACTGGATGTTTTCTATCATATGGTGCCTATAGAATAACCTCAACAGCATTATTACCAACCATCTTTTTAACTACAAATTGTCCAATGAATGGATCCTTCAATTTAACATTACCATTTAAATTGAAATGTAGTGTGGAAATAAGGACTTCATCACCCTCTTTGAACATTTGTTCTTTATGGGCTTTATCCCATCTTTTCTTTTCATACTCAAACGCCTTATTTATACATTCTTGAGCATGTTTTCTGCATAATTCCTGCATCTGAAGAAAAGATTTAGTACCTGAATGGATATCCAATCTAGGTAACTTATTAAGAGTTTTAGCAGGGGTATTAGGTACATAACCCAACCATAACTCAAATGGCTTTTTG
The DNA here is from genome assembly GCA_030280995.1 of Hemileia vastatrix. Classification (NCBI taxonomy): domain Eukaryota; kingdom Fungi; phylum Basidiomycota; class Pucciniomycetes; order Pucciniales; family Zaghouaniaceae; genus Hemileia; species Hemileia vastatrix. The sequence continues at coordinate 27,843,133 of JASXTE010000011.1, forward strand.
CCAGTGACAGAATGTACTGTATTATTATATGCAAATTATAAACCTGGGATAAGGGTTACCCAATCATGCGTGAGCTTTTCATTGTCTTTAAAATTAAGACCAAAAGCACAGTATCTTCTTATCATATCTTCTAAGGTTTGTATCATTCTTTCTGCTAGACCATCAGTTTGTGGATGGTGTGCTGTAGAAAGTTTTAATTGACACCCTGAAACATCCATAAGTGACGTCCAGAACTCAGAAGTAAATTTAGGATCTCTGTCAGAAACTATTTCTTTGGGGAAACCTGCTGTATTTAACATTTGTGTCCACCATAAAAAAGCCAAGTCCTTTGCAGAAACCTCTTTGTGGGTAGGATTAAATTTACACATCTTTGTAAATCTATCTACAATTACCCAGCAGGAGTTATAACTCTTATGCCCTGCTATTGGCAAACCTGTTACAAAGTCCATGTTAATAATTTCCCATGGAGCTTTTGGTTGCTCAATTTGTTGTAATAAATCAGCTCTTTTGCCTCTTAATCTTTTAGATTTTTGACAAGAATCACATGTTTCAACATATTTCTGAACATCCTCAGACATGTTAATCCACCAAGCTGTGTTTTTTACTCTGGTTAATGTTTTATGGTAGTCAAAATGACCTGCTAATATATCATCATGACATATACTTAACATTAACTCCTTCATTGAAGGGGGAATTACAATTACATTACTTAATTTTTTCCTGTAATATATAAAACCATCCTCAATGGAAAATTTTCCTTTTTCTAATGCCTCTTTATACTTAATTGGTAATGTTTTTATTAAAACATTCATTGAAGCATTAGATGGATCATTTAATATTGTAGTTAATTTACTCAAGTCAGGATCTGAATTATAATTATCAAGAATTGATTGCATAAACTCATCCTCAAGATCTACAATATAAATACCATAAATGTTAATAATCTCTGACTCAGGAACATAAGCAGGATTATCATCATTATTAGGCAGAGGTACTCTAGATAAAGATCTACATTAGAGTGCAAGGTTCCTGCTCTATGTGTAATAGTCATCCGGCCTCTGTATTCTTTTACAGCTAATTGCCTTCTAAACATGTTTCTATTAGGAATTTTCATGTTTAAGAGTGACTTAACTGCACTACAGTCAATGATTAACTCAAATTTTTGGTCTTCAAGGTAATAATGTAGCTTTTCAAGAGCCCATACTACTTCCAAACATTCAAGTTGAGTAGCACCATATTTCAATTCACCACTTCTCAGAGTACGTGAAATATAGCAGATTACTACTTCTGACATTTTACCTTCAATAAGTTGTTTTTGATGCAAAGCAGCACCCAGTCCAATAAAACTTGCATCTGTATATAATACAAAAGGTAATTCGAAATCTGGTAATCCCAAGATAGGGGCTGTCATTAAACATTCTTTCAACTTATAAAAAGCTTGTTGTCTTTCATTATTCCAAATGAAAGCTTCTGATTTCTTTATCAGTGTGGTCAGTGGTGCAGCAATTGATTGGTAGTTTTTTATATATTGTCTATAATAACCACACATTCCAAGAAAAGATTGTACATCCTTCACATTTTGAGGAATGCCAATAATCTTTATTGCAGCCACTTTATTTTGGTCTACACATATTTGTAAGCCAGATACAATATGACCAAGCACTTTTAAAGATTAAAACCCAAATTTACATTTTTTCAATGCAAGGGTCATTTTTATTTCATCCATTTTCTGAAATACTTTCCTTAAATGGATTAAGTGTTCATCAAAAGTTTTAGAGAACACTATGATGTCATCAATGTATACCATTAACCATCCTTCAATCATTTCATTATGGAATGTTATATCCATTAACTTCTGAAACACTGATGGAGCATTTTTTGGTCCAAATGGCATTCTGACATACTTATAAATTCCCATGTGTGTTGTTATCAACAAAAAGTTCTGTGAAATCTATTCAACAAGAATTTGATGGCACCCTTTATTTCCATCTAGGCAACTTATATATTTAGCACCTTTAAGGGTAGCATGTATAGAGGCAATCCTTGGCAAGGGATAAATATCATCTACTGTAAATGTATTTAATGCTCTATAATCACCACACAGTCTTGCTTTATCTTGTTCATAAGAAATTAGCACTGGTGATATTACACAATATTTTGGTGTAGTTTCAACCTTCTCAAGAATGTTCATTTTTAATAACATCTTAATATTATCCTCTATGTCTTTCCTCTTCATTGGTGAAGCAGGGTATGGTTTCTTTTTAAGACTAGCAGGAATATTATCCATATCACAGGTTAAACTAATCTTCATTTCATGATCTTTTACAAGGCCAAGTTCATTTGTACCATGTGCAAAAGCCATTGGAAAAGCTTTACTTAATTCCAAAATATTATCTTTCTCAGTTTTACTTATCTAAGTGCCAAATGATGCTTTTGAAATTTCTGTTTCCATAAGTTCCATCTCATTGGATTCTCTTCCTTTAGACAGGGAATTTGTTACTGACTCAATGTGTAAGACTGTGTTAAAAGAATTTATTTTAAATTTCCTCTTACCATTCATGCCAATTGTAAAATTGTTATTAGCAGGGTCTAATTTTACACCAAATTTAGTCAGAATATCATTTCCAATTATAAAACAGTTACTACAGTTAGTATTATCCATTACTACAAAGTCACAAGTTACTCTTACATAACCATGTTGATGTTTAAAGAAAACAGCAGCTTTGTATTTACCAATGGGGTGTAGCACTGAACCAAAACCTCTCCAATTTTTATTTTGAAGTGGTTCAAGCTTAAACTTATATTCACTATCAATTTTCTGTAATGTATTAGTGGAAACAACAGAACCAGCAGCTCCTGTGTCCAGTACTATATTAACATCTTCACCAGAAATGATAGCTGGAACCGTGATAGGTGTCATTCTAAAGTTATCAGCTTGTATATCCTTAATGATTTCAGCATCCTCAAAATTCATTAAAGATTCATTTGAGTCCATATTTAATATTGGATTTTCAAAGATGGACAAATCATCTTCCAACATACAGACTTCATTTTCATCACTATATGAGATATTGCTGTCATAATCACTTGATTCTTTACTTTTTTCAGTTTCAGTTTCAGATTCATGTTGATTTTCAACAATATATATGTTTTTCTCACATTTGTGACATTTTACCCAAGGTTTGTTACACTTATAACAAGTATTTGTTTCATACTTCTTAGGTACTACAGGTGCAGTAGGTTTTTTCTGCTTCTCCTGAAGTGTTTTTGAATTCTGAGTTTTTACAGGTTCAACATTTTGCTTATAAGTGGAATACCTTGATTCATACTTATGGTTTAATAATATTTCATTGCAAATATTAATAAAGTCAGAATATTCAGTAACATTTAATGTTCTAGCTACAACAATATCTCTGACATATATAGGTAATTTATATATTATCTTATCTTTCCATAAGTTAAAATCCATATGAGGCTCAATGGCTTTTAATATTTTGTTTAAATTCATTAAAAATACCATAGGTTTGTCACCATTCAACGGATTATACCTAGTCTTCTCATAAAGTCTCTGCTGAGTAAGCCTGAATTTAGAACCTCCAAATTTTTTTTCAATAAGTTGTTTCCATTCAGCCCAAGAGTAGTCTCTACCCTCACTTAAGACAGCTTCAAACCATAATAAAGCAACATCCTTAAATAAAGAAATTAATTTTGATGTTATCTCTTCATCTGGTAACTTATATGAGAATTTCAAGTTGTCAATTCTTTGAATAAAATGTTGCCAATCAGAGCTGGCTTCCCCATCATAAGTTGGGTACTGATCTATCTTAGGCCAGTTTTTCTGATTGGATTTTATCTCACTAATCTTAGGTAAATTCAACAACTCATTTACTTTTGATAAATGGTCTTGTAATCCTTCCTGCACGGATTTGTGACTTACATTTTCAGATTTGACACTAACACCAGATGGTTTTAATTTTGGTGGTATAGGGAAGGAATGAGATTCACTTTTGCCAATGAAAGGATTATTATTATATTGATTATACTTATGATTATCCTGGTTCATTAGTAGATTCGAAGTTTCAATCTCAACTTTAGTTAATCTTTGTAGCAACTCAGAGACACTTTGATTTGTCTGGGCAAAAGATAACTTTGTTCTTGATTCAGTTTTTAATAAATGTGTTTCATATAATTTTTCTAACTCACAGAATTTGTTTGAAAGGTCATTATATTTATTACTCAATGAATAATATTTAAGAGTTAGAGACAAATGTTCTTTCTCTATTTCTTTGTTACGTGTTGCTAATTGAGAAATGTTTAATTTCAAGGTTGAAATTGTATCACTAGTGAGCTTAACTGTCTGTTCCTCACAATCAGTCATTCTATTCCACAATGCTGAAACAATTCTATGGACAGTTGGATTGTTGTTAAAATATTCCATGTCCTCCTTTTCAATTCTCTCACTCTCCTGTAAGCTTCTCATCTCACTAGTAGGTGGTTGCAAATGAGGATTAACTGTATTATCATTGTAAATAGTACTGTTATTGTGGACAAAAGACAAGTCAGGTGTATCTACTCTAAAACCTAAATTTCTTAAATCCTCCTCTATTTTTTGTACCGATTTAACATCAATAGAATCACCTATATTGTAATTATCAGTATTATGTTCAATCTGAGAGGGTAATCTACTTACCAAGGGATGGTTTCCAGTCCTGATTTTTGGCGCTTTTTTCCTTTGTAAGGGTGAGCTGAGGAAGTCAGATGAGGGGGTGGATCCCTGTTGCAACTGTGGCTTGTCCACTGTTGGTGAAACCAGTCCCATTTCCATTTGTCTACCAGGATTTTCTCCTGGGAGTGAGTTGACCCGCCTTGGATAGGGGGTTGCTTATTTGACTGACTGGGCTGGCCTCCCTTTAATTCTGCCAATGCCTGATTCATCTGCTGAAACCCTACCTTGCAATTGTTTTGAAACTGCTCTACCTCTTTGAACATGAGAGATTTTGATTCCTCCAACTTCAGAACCTGTTTGGCCAGGTGGGACAGTTGATCCTGAAGAGGAGGAGACGTCTTTTTTATAGTTATCTTTTTTAAGAGGGCGTCTTTTTCCTCTATACTTATTCTTTCTGGCTGGGGGTACTGTTGGCCCTCCATGGTGATGTCCTGGAAAGTTTTTGTTAGCTTTAGACCTGGTATTATAAGCAGGCTTTTCACTCACACTGTCTTGAGGAGCACTCATATTGTTAAGAATGACAATATTTTACGTCTAAAAAGGGAAAAAGCTCTATGGAATTAGTAGACAAAAGATATTAGCAATTATATTACTAATAAAAAAGCAATGGAGCTTACCCTGAATTTATATCTTTATTTATTTAAATAAAATGTAAGAAAAATTCGAAAAAATCTGTTAAAAATATAATAATAAGTTTAACTAGACCTCTATAAGGGTGAATTATTAGCTTACCAAGCTTTAACCAAATACAAATTTAATTGGGTGTTATATTGGTTTCCAAATACCAAGTGAAATTGGGTTTATATTGGGTACAGTTACTACTGTAAATATCTAATTTTAAAGATAAAAAATTAGTACAATTATTTTAAGGGTTCTTTTCCGCAATCAATGAGTGATGATGACCCACTAATATGCAGCAGACCCAAATATTTGGTTTATTTTGAGCTGTACTAAGGTAAAAATCACGTCCCAAGTCTTATACTAAATAATAAGTAAAATATAAGGAAAGACCCCCAATTGTCAGTATTTTCTAGTATATAAGTATGATATAATAGTGTTTATTTATGGTCCTACTACTTATTGATAAATTATTTAGTGATTAAACCTCAGGGGAAGACTAATAAAATAGTTATACTCAAATAAAACTCACAATACTTGGATTTTAATGCGTGCTAGTGGTGGAAAATAGATGAATAAAATATAGTTATAGCTTATAAAAAGATAAAATCAATTTATAGTGGCTTTATAATATATTTCTAAAGGTTAATAATTGTATGGTAGTGTTTGTTGGAGTTGTAGTAATTTAATGATCATAAATAACCGTCAAAATCCCTCCTTACTTATACCCAAATCCACTGGAGTGCACAGACCTTCAATCCAGATGATGTCACTGCTATCCCCGGCAATTACAGCACTGTGAGGGCCCATCACCTCCCCATGGCGTCCACTTCAAGAAGTTTCAACACCCAGACCTCCAGTAAGGACCCTCCATCCCTATTAATAATAACACTGATCCATACCATAAATAGAAAACCCAGATAAAAGCAGATACCATAAAGAAACAGGTAAAATAAACAATCAAAAAGAGATTTAATGAAACTAAAAGCATATAAAGGAAAAAAATAAAATTTTCAAGCCCCCAATAACATCCCCAAGCATCCACATTAACCCAGAAACATCCTTCCAACCCATAAATCTGTGAATAACCATCCAAGGAAGTAATTTGAGTTGTCCAAACTGGGTGTATGCGCCTGATATAGGTGTCTATGCTTCTGTAGGCGTTGTGAGTCCACTGATTTCGTCCATATGACCTAAAATAAGCAGAAAAACAAAGGTTATAGGCTATTAAAGGGCTAAAACCCACTTATATACCTAAATATGCATAATATACTGCATATTTCACTGAATATGAGATTTATGTATACATATAAGCTTATGTATGTCAATAATTACTTCATATCACTTAGGATAAGTATATTATTACTCCATTAACACCTTAATAAATATTATTAGGCCATGGATAAGCTATTTTAACTTTTATAAGTTATATAATAGAATAATAATTATATATATATATAATAAAATTATATATATTATTATTTTAACCTTATTTTTAAGATATAAGCTTAACTACTTAAGGTTATCTTATTTTAAGCATAAGAAATACTCAGTCCTAAGGATATTTAGGCTCACAATGAGGATAAAGAATAAGATGAAATCAGACAAGATTTAGATAGGATTTCTTTAGCTTTGGTGGTTTATTACATGCTACAGGAGCTTTAAATATATAGTCATGAGCATTAATCATCTATGATAGAAAATATGATTGTTTGGGAATTAAAAAAATGATTTATTCAATGAGGAGTGTTTTGAAGCCTAAAAATTATTTAATATGAAATCTCATATCCTTTAAAGATAATTTGAGCATTATCCCCCTATTAAATTTACTTGGTTTGATGCAAAATGATGACAAAATTTGTTACATTTCATTATAAAATGTGATGATTGTAGGGTAACTCACAATTTCTCAAAATAAGTTGCATAAAGCTCCAGATAATCTTGATAATTGTGGATGCAAAAAATTATTTAATATTACTTGGAAATTATTTTGGAAACCTGAAAATTAGAGCTCCTTGTATTAATTTCATCAAATCAAGTAAAATTTAAAATTATAATCTATCATGTAATTTTGAATAGCCTACTGCAATTACAAGCTTTCAACCATCTCCTCTTCTTATAGCTCTTTAATCTATTTCATCTCCTCAAATTTAGCTTTATACATAACAGCCTTTTGGTGATTGTAAAATTTATCCTTCTTTGAAGGATACTTTTCCAAATTATCACTTTAATTCTCATTTAGGGAAGTAACTTTTTATAAAACATTCATCTCTACATACCCTCATATATATGGTTCAATTTTTTGAGCTGTCTGAGAACTTTACATAACCTTTTAGTGACCTGAATAGATGATACCAGCCTGGTGAAAGTTCTATTTTACATGCAAAAGGTTGTCTTATGAATTAAATAATTAAAAGGCCATATCCCTACCCATACTCAGTCAAATTTCTCTAAATCCAACATCCATCCAATTTCAAGGAGAATAAATTGTCCACCTGTTTTCTTGGGATATTCTGAGTTCTAATATCCCTTTTAATGTTTCCCTGATAAGGCTGTTGGCATCCAAACTCCAAGAAAATGTTCTGTAGCATCTTTATTAGTATGAGGACTATTTCTGATGCCATCATTTGTCAAATTTATATTTCCACCAAATGCTTCTTGATACCCATGAGAAGGGAGTCCCATATCACTACAAAAAGATATTGTCTGCTCAAAATATTTAGAGGACAGTTCCTGAAAAAATAAAACATATAATTTGTAGATAAATTCTAGATGTTGTTTCACTTCTTCAATACTGAGTTTCCCAATTGAGTAAAATTCTTAAAATTTTAAACGATGATATTTAAAATTTGAATTAAAAATTAAAGTGAAATATAAAAAAAATATCTTATGATTGCATACCAACATTAAGGAAATGATCCTATGCAGCCCCTTTATCTCCTCCAAACATCTTCCCATGACCACATGCTTCCTTATTCAACCCATTAATAGTAATTTTATGCTCCAGTGATTTGAGGTTTTTTCAGAATAATCTGGCTTCATCTAGCTTTCCAAGACTATTTAATTCATCAAGAGTATATTGTTTGAGAGTGAATGGTAGCATTGACTCTTTTTTCAGTTCAAAAAATTTAAACCCCTGTTTTAAAAACATTATATATCCTATTACTAAGGTATGGTTTCTGAGTCTGAGGACTCAATAGTTTAGGGTTATTGAAATTTCCACTTCTAAATATTGCTGCACTCAAAATTTGGGTTCCCAACAATACATCTATCCAAATTGGTATCCTGTATCTACACAAACAGCCTCAACTTCTCTGTAAGACTCTAAAGAGTTATTTTTTTCCCATTTTTCTTCTCTCTAGTTGTCCTGGGAGTTATAGGAACTAAAAATTACAGAAAAAAAAATAAAAAATTTCAGATATTTAAATTTAATAAAAATTTCTAAACCTTTCCATGGTGTAAGAGCTATAGAAAATTCTAAGTAATAAGAAAATAATTTAATAGAAATAAGTGTTTTATAATTTAAATAAAATAGCAAGATTTTTTTTTATATTTCAAATAAAACTGGAAGAGAGACTTGATTGATTCAAGAAATTACCTGGATACTTTAATTCCACATTCTTTCTGGATTTTGATAGTGTTTAAAAGTTATTTTCTTGGTCACCACCATTATTAAGAGAAATAAAACAATATGATTTAAAGGAAATAAACCAGGGATAGCTTGTGCAGGCCTGATACCTGGCATAATCAAAGAAGAAGGTTGATTTGAAAAATAATTATGATTAAAAGAAAATTTTGATTTAGCAGATGAAAAATAAGGAGGAAAGTCAGGAGGCATCCTTTATGAAATATTATTTTATTATAAGTTTGAAGACCTATGAGTGATGTTGCTGCTGTTAAGCAACAATATCTCTTGTCTTTTTTTTTTGTTTTTTTTTATTTTTTATTTTCTTCCATCACAATCTTGCTGTTGTCTAGCAGCAAAATCACTCACTCATTTTTTATTATTTTATATATTTTTTTGTCATTTTATTTAATTTCATTCTTTTTTGTGTCTCCCAGCCAGGCTGCTCTATCTGGGACACCTGCTGGCAATGTTTCTTCTGTCTAGTAGCAACATTGCTCTTTATATATATATATATATATTTTTTCAGTTTTTTTTTATTTTATATTATGTTGGTTCCCCTAGCCCAAGCAGCTGGGCTGGGAGACCTAAAGCAAAGTTGCTGCTGTCCAGAAGTGACATCACTCACATCTTTTTTATTTTTCTTTTTTACTTATTTTATATTTTTTGCCTATCCCAGCTGGAGCCACCTGGCTAAGAGATTTGTGGGCAATAT